>CADCWW010000016.1:0-739232 GCA_902806505.1 Hypoxylon lienhwacheense
CCTAAGTTTGAGAATTTGATTTACCGGGATTAGGACCAATCAGAGAGTTTTAAAAATCCTGTGGTTAGAGTGGTACATACGATACAAAGGAGAACAAAAAATTCTCGAACTTTGGGATGAGCTCTGCTGAGATAAATTCCTACCATTTACCCTTACGGTATTTATTAGTACCTACCTTATAACGGATTATAAAAAGAGTAAAACATTTATAAATTATAATAAGTATGTTAAGTATGAATAAGTTCCTAAGTAATCTCTTAAGAGGTAAAAGATAATAATTATTTAAAGAGACTTTGGTTAGGTATAAAAACAATAATGAGCTTAAGAAATTCAAATACCAGTGGGCTAAGATAGTTATATATGTCTTCAAAAAAAAGTGTTATTAAAAAACCTATACATAGAGAAACTCATAGATTCAAATAACGATCGTAATAATAATAAGCGCAACAACAGTAATAATAATGGTAATAATGATAGCAAATAAATTAGCTGTTTCTATCATCTCAACCAAGTCTAGATAGCCTCAACTATTCATTGTATAATAAGGTGCTTTTGATGGATGGTAGAATTGAGGCAGGAAAATCCACACTGTAAAATTGTAAATACCGGGTGTTTCATACTTTTGGCCTCGACCTCGGTATATACCTTAGTTAATTATTTTCGACGGATCTTCTTAAACTAGTTACACCTTATGATCTCGTACAGTTTTATAATCTTTTATAATATATCATCGGTTTTTGAAATTCTGTTTTTTTACGTCATTGTTTTTTTCTTTCCACCTGTCCAACCTATAATAAGAGTTGAACAATCTTTAAGATAACTCATCAACAAATTAACAGTTAACTTATACTCATATACCTTTTATGTATATCTCTTAGTGATACTACAGGATACAAACATTTAATAATTAAGTAAGTACCTCAAATATGTTTCGTAGCCAGCTACTGTTTTAATCCATTGCCTCATCACTTTTATATGAGTGTTGTTCTTTTGGAATGTCTCTTATCGGCATTTAATACCAACCATCGCAAAACTTGCCAATTCCGACTCCCATGCAAAATTAAATCGATGGATCGTCCCCGGGTTATAATTCATATATTCAGGCACAATTTCCCACCCTGTGAATCTTCGTCAGATCTTACCCCTAGCGGGATGTTGCATCAGTTGCATCAGTGGTTATCCGCTTGGTCCGACGCCCCCTCGACGCAGCCTTGTCTATAGTAAGGTAGTTTCAAGGTCATGTTACCCACGGCGATTGTAACGCTGACTGGTATTCAAATAGTACGGTTATTAGCTTGCTCAAGAGATGTGGTGCTTGTTTTGCGTACCGATTAGGTATGGATAGTGCAACATTGATAGCCCACGATCCTTGTGATCGCATGGTAAACATACCATGTGGTTTAACTCTTAATTTCTTAGCATAGTGGACGCGCGGAGCTTCAACATGGGGATATAGAGGGGACAAGGACGAAATACTTACCTACCAATGTTACGACCCTGGGACTTATAAGTTATGGGTCTGGGCATTAAATCTGGGGGACTGGATTCTAGACGACACCGCCATATATGGAGTGCATCAAAGACTACCTACATATGTCTTACAAATGTAACGAGGTACGTACAGATAACACCAAAGGTACCTATGAATCAAGATTGTGGTCTCCTGGTTACCTTGAAAACTACTACTATGTAGGTACTTGATATAATAGCATGTGTTGAGAGATGACAAGAAGTACATGTAAGTTAGCTCTATTTACATACTTAGCCAAATCCCTCTGGGTTCGAATCCCGCTGCGGGCAACCAAGGTTCGACTCTCAGGTTTTTTCTCTTGAGTGTGCCGGGCGATGGTGACGGTGGTTCGGAATCGTTAAAAGAAGGTACGCTTGGAGTTTTTTCCCTGGTAATAGGGTCGGCTAGCTGGCGCTGGCGCTACCCAGCTAGAGTAATGCGTACGAAGCACTGCTCCTAAGATTGGGCACCTTAGGTAGTATGTCACGTATACGGCAGGAGTGGTGGACGAAAGGCAACGGCCGGATCGGAGGATTTCCTATATCACGCGAAACTCTGGCTCTGTCTCTTCGGAGGTACTCCAGACGTCTATATGCGTCATTGATACGCGCTGGAATAAGGACTCTGTACCTAGCTTCCCTAGACGTAAACAAATACATACATACATTAGCCAAATCCCTCGTTTCGAAATGCATCTGATACCTGAGTTTTCCTAGATCTTTATCTCTTCCTTACATAGGATCTCCATTTTCACATAGTACTATATCATAGGCCTCGGATGCTCGCACCGAAAATTTGACACTATCGGCGCCGAACAGCCGCAAGACGGGAGCTCAGATGTATGTATCCGTAAATAGTAACTGTACAGGGGATATACCTGTGTAAATAAGTTCGTACATACCTCATACGGACATTAGTACATACATATTTAGTGTACCAATATCCAAGTACTAGGGCCTTCCGCCCCCACTATTGACGTTATATGGGACATTCAACTTTATACCTGTAGACTATACAAGGTACATATGTACGTACACATTACAAGGCACCCCACCGTTCCTCTCATGTACCCTTTCAGTAGAAAAAGGTACTGGCAACATTGATGTTTATAGTGGATTATGTTCGTGATAAGAACATGACTTACATCAAATGTACCTAAACTAACTATTGTAATAGTACTTTGGTAGCTTTTCTACTTAACAGTTTAGATCGGTTGATCTAACTTGCGTATCTTCAAAAGAATGACTACGGGTCCAACATATCATTTTACATGTGTATTCAACCGTGGCCAGGCCATGTCCCAAACAACGTGTTTGTTTGATATGCAAAATTTACAGCTAGTGACACTTACCTTATGCAGGTTACTTGGTTTGTAGTGCGAAAGACCAAGGCAGCATATGGGCACAGGCTAATATGTACATATGGGTAGCACTGGGAAAATACAGGTACTTAACGTAACCTCCAAAGGTACACATTCAACTTCAATGTTGTAGGTACCTTGATGTGATGGTACAGTACCTATGTAATTAGGTAACACGTACCTAGATTTTGGCGAACTGATAGCTTGATCGACCAACCAAACCCCGGTATCCTCGGTCTCTGCTTTCGTGCCTGGCCCTAGCTAGCCTGCCACGACACGTGGGTTTTGGTTTTTAAGGTCCGATGATCGTCCCTTCCAACCGCAGGCTTGCAAACAGGGTTGGCAGGTTCATCAGTACATTAAGTTCGCGAGGGTAGGTTAGCTCCTGTCTGTTACCTTCTTACCTTTCCTAATCAGGATATTGATGGATGTTGGTTGGAGAAATTGGAGCAAACCAACCTCGCCACCACGTTGTGCAACTTGCTTGATTAGGAATGAGGGGTCCGGCGATCACCAAGATCTATCTATCTATCTACTCCACGCACGGTCTTAGATACTAATGCAGTAAATGTGCAGTAAATATGCAGTAAATGTGTTAGGTTAATACCATATACCATACTCGTCATGTAGATCTTTTACTTGCCTTTTTTCTCCTTTCCTCCTTTCCTCTTTTCCTCCTTTTCTCCTTTTCTTCTTTTCTTTAATATTTATCTAATACTACTTCGTACATATCCATATGTAATTCTGTCACTATCCGTATATACCGGGTATGTCCATGTAACCTAGTACCTTAGTAACGTACCCTCATGTAGGTACTTATGTATGCACATGCATGTTGGTTCAGGGTCGTTGATATGAGCTGCAGAGTACTTCCTAATGCTACATGGATGGAATTGATCGGACGACGTCAAGCTTGTCTCTTTTATATCGTGATTGCTCAATCGGATAGGTTGATTGGATTATCATCGAACAAGGCTCGGAGTGATTCTATGATACTGCCGTTGCGATGTAACCACCAGTAACTAGCCTCTTCCTTCGCTCTTCCTCTTCCCCTTCCTCTCTCCCTCTCCTCCCCCCCACCCCTTTTTTTTCCTTTCTCTCCTGTTTTTAATGCCTTGTAAATCTTCGATCCCCCTCGGCATAGAATTCGATTCGTTGATCTACTACAGGGTGACCCCTATTCCTCAAGTGACGCCATCATAAGTCTCGAGTCTTTAGGTATAGTTCACGTGAAAAGGGGTTGACGACGAATATTTATTGATTTAACTCTATCTTCAGCTAGAATAGGAAATATAGTAGTGCGACAGAGCTACCTGGCGATGCATGTTGGTGGAGCATGCTACTGTTTGTCACTCTCGCCGTTTGTAGATGCGTACTGTTTGTTATATCTGGGACAGTACATACTCCACGCGACGTTGCCGGTTATGGTGTACAAGATGGCTTCGATATAGATCTTGACATCTTTAGAGAGTGTGCTGTTAGCTTTGACGTCTTCTACAATTTGCTGATATTTGGCCACGTATTTCTTGATTTCCTCGCGACAAATTTCTTTGGCCTCCTCTTCGGAAACGGAATGCTCCACCATGATGACCGAGATCGCGTTGAAGTCGTAGTCCTGGCCCTGCCCTTTGGCGGAGTCCCGTTCCTTTTCCCACGAGTATAGGTCGTTGATCAGCCCGACTGCCACGTACCCGGGGCGGGCTAACTCGAGGCATTCGGCGTACTCTTCGTCGGGAATGGTCAGTGCCATTCCGAAAGTCAAGGTCCCGAACCAGATCCTGGCCGGAGAGGAATCTCGATTAGTGCTATTCCTGACATAACTTGACTGTTTTTGGCCCACTTACAATTCCCCAACGTCAACTACCCTAGACGGAATATATTTCTCGAGTGTGTCGAAGGGGTTCGATCTCACGTGAGAGGCGGACTGTACAAATCTTCCCCAAGCCTTCATTGTGGTGACCGCCCGGTCGTGGTCGATGGCCATCAACTTCGAGAGGAGCTGTGCTTGCAGCCGCTTCTCGGGGCGCCCAGTCTTCTCACCAGATACGTCTAGCAGACTTTCGTTTCGGAATACATCAAAAAATTCGGGGGTGCGAGTATCTGGGGAATAATTCTTTAGATCGAGATTCTCCATCTCGTCTGTGCCCGCGATAAATAAATTAGTTAGCTTCGCGAAATAAGATCGAGAGCTTCATGAGAAACTGCATACCATCGTATAGAAATGCGAACTCGTTGGCGTAAGAGATGATCTCGAGCCGTTCGGGGATGCACTCCGGGACCGCGACTCGGATGAAGCTAAACCTGTCGCCGAGACCTCCGTAATAGTTGCTGACTGGCTTCACGTTCTCGGACCAATCCTTCTGAGCTCGCAAGGTGCCGGCGATCTCCTTGTGAGGATCTTTATGCCTGCGAATAGGAAGGTCTCCGATAAGACCGTCTGTCTCATAGCTGCTGGGGTCGACTACTTCCGAGTATTTGAAATCCATGGTTAATGTATAACTAGGCGCTGTTTGCTGAACATAGATTGAGGATATGAAATAGAGGTCGAGAGTGGTATTTATATTGCAAAAGTCGACACCATCGCTTTGCGCGCTTGAATAAACGACTGCGGACAGGGTCGGCTCATCCTGCGGCAGTGGGGTTCAGGACAGCTTCTCGCTTCTGATGAGCGGTATGTCGCTAGGTTGCGTTCCTACGCAGTATTAATGCACTCCATGCCGAAGGTTGCCAATAAGAACTAGACTATGCATATTTCGCAAGATAATAGACTACCAACGAGATCCACGATGCTGACGAGCTCTGTCGATAGTCTGAGACCGGGCTGGTAAAATATCCAAGGATGCTTTCTGGTCGAGCTATAACGTATAAGGACAAGACCGTACCAGCAGATGTATACCATTAAATAGTCGTAATAGCTGGACCAGTCAGAGCTCTCTGTGAAACTGGCGCCGGCGCTTTCGACAAACCAGGTTATAACCTACCTATATGAGACGTAAGGTATACCAGCGGCGTGGGAGACTATCGTCATCTTTAACACATCCGATACACGAAGCTGGGGAAATCGTTGTCTAGCAAACCTTCAAGCACCGAACCATCCGTCGTGATAAAAATGCTTGCTAATTATAGTCGTAATTAAGGCTTAGATCCTTGCCATGATACGTACTCACACATTCAACTATTCAGTTACTAGATCCGGCCTATGAGGGTGCGAATGCTACCTTACCTGCCTA
Organism: Hypoxylon lienhwacheense; assembly: GCA_902806505.1. Lineage (NCBI taxonomy): Eukaryota > Fungi > Ascomycota > Sordariomycetes > Xylariales > Hypoxylaceae > Hypoxylon > Hypoxylon lienhwacheense. The sequence continues at coordinate 6,101 of CADCWW010000016.1, forward strand.
CTTCGGGTACGCAACCCAATCGGGCATTAGGTGGAGATGAATGTATTACATCCCACGTCGACTTTTATGTAGATCACCGTCTTCTTCCAGCTCCAGTTCCTCAAGATGGAGATATCGTTACCCTTTTACAAGTCCTCATTCAAGCTCATACAATCAAACAAGAGAGTCAATGGAGAACATTTGGCTCAGGATGGGCCATCTGGCTTCCATAGTAGCAGTTATGATTACTATTTACATACTATATCTCCTATGCCTCATAATCTATCGATTAAACTATTCGCCCCTTGCCAAGTTTCCGGGCCCCAAGATTGCAGCAGCCACTGGCTGGTACGAGTTTTATTACGATTATTGGCTTAACGGCAAATACTTATTTGAGATTGAGAAGATGCACAACGTATACGGTGAGTATGTTCACTTAACCGCCAACCCCTATCAAAGAACGACAGCCAATGTTTTGCCCATGATACCCAGGCCCGATCGTCCGAGTTAATCCGGACGAGCTTTCGATTCGCGATCGAGATTTTTATAACTCTTTATACGTTGCGGAGAGCAAGCGTCCAACGGAAAGTTACGATGTGTTCTGCAAAGGGATTAATTTTGATGGTAAGCCAATATCCAGAGCCGCAAATGCCTGAACCAGATGTTGACTATGTTCCGTAGGTTCTCATCTCCTGACTAAGGATCATGATCTGCACAAGAAGAGGAGAAAGCCTCTGGACCCCTTTTTCTCTCGGATGGGAGTCCAACGCCTGCAACCCGTGCTCGCAGATACAGCCTTGCACCTAGAGAGTCGTATCCGGCAGCTTGCAGGCACAAACGTCGTGATTCGTCTGGACCACGCCTTCTGTGCATTTTCAGGCGATATCATAGCGGCTCTCTGCTTAGGGGAGAGCCGACGGCCCGGTGATCGATTCCTAGACGACCCTGATTTCGCCCCGTACTGGTAAGCTTTGATAGGCCTGTTCCAGCCCTTTTGCATACCTTGAATGGCATTACTGAGTAATGCTTCCCCAGGTATGACGCTATCCATACTATCGTGCGGTCTCTGCCCTTATTTACTGGTTTTCCTTGGATCGTTCAGTAAGGCTCCAGACAAATTTCCCGAAACACGTTCTAACTACGTCTAGATTGGTCAGCCGGATCCCAGAATGGGTGCTTCTGGCCGCATTCCCTCGTGGTCAAATGTTCAACGTATTCAAAATGGTTCGTTGATGTCCCTTGGCTTACTTGAGATCTTTAACTGAAACTAAAGTGTTGTGCAGAGAGCTAGGCAACATATACATATGGCATTGCAAGACACATGTGAAAAGGAGGAGAAAAATAAAACTTCTCTATTCTATCATATCGCTAATAGTGACATGCCGCAATCAGAAAAGTCAGAAGAGCGACTTGTAAAGGAAGCGCAGGTAATACTAGGAGGCGGCACCGCCAGCACCGCTCGCACAATCGACTTCGCATCTTACTACATCCTCTCTCGACCAGGAATTCGGTCTAAGCTTGAAAATGAGCTGAGAGATACCATGGAGGAGTGGCCACAGCGTGTTCCAACATGGACAGACCTCGAGAAACTGCCTTATTTGCAAGCGATTGTAAAGGAGTCTCTAAGGTATGCGAACCTGGCCTTTCTGAAGCCAATACTTTACTTGACTTTAAGACTTAGATAGGGTACTAACCTCTCCAACTAGACTTAGCTATGGTGTGATGCATAGACTACCTCGAGTTTCACCTACCATGCCAATCCAGTATAAGGAGTATACAATCCCAGCCGGGGTAAGATCCATCAGAAGGACTCACATATATGTACATTTCAACTGATATGTCTCTAGATCCCCGTTGGCATGTCGGCTTACTTTATGCATTCTGACCCTGAAGTGTACACTTCTCCGGGGGAATTCATACCAGAGCGTTGGTTAGGAGAGCCGGATCCAGCCTTATATCGTAGCTGGGTGCCTTTTTGTAGGGGGTCGAGAAATTGCTTAGGTTCTAAGTAAGTTACAGCGGAAATGAAAGCCCCTCGAGCTTAAAATTTGCCCTAAGCTTTAAAGCTTTAATGATGTAATCATTGCTAACGTCTTTTCGTTGTGGGTAGCTTGGCACTGGCCGAGATAAGTCTGATATTGGCAGTTCTATATCGTCCTAACGGACCCAAACTCGAACTATACAAGACAGACGAGAGCGACGTTACGATGACGCATGACTTCTTGATCCCACTTCCTAAGGTAACCTCTGAAGGAGTGCGGGCTGTGGTCCTTCCAGACAACAACTGAATGGAGGTTAATTTGCTGTTTTGAATATATGACACTACTAACGCAGTACGTATATGGAGGCTATCTCGTAATTTGCGCGAATACCCATGTAAGGTAGTTAGGAAAACATGAACGTTTGTCAATCTAGAAGCGGTGGCTATCTCGGAACCAATACAACTCTTTATCCACGAGACGAAAGGTTTAAAAGTCCAGTTAGTTATCGTATTTTACAGGGGACGATCTTAGCATTACTTGATTTGAAACCAATGTTACTGTTGTATAGGAGGTAATGTTAGATTAAGTTCAAGATATCAGACACGTTAGTCTCAAAACTAATTACTAGCTAATAAGCGGTTTACCTTAACACTATATTTTTCTGAGCGAATGTAGCAATTAAAGACGGGGCTTAATATGAGACAAAACTACCTGTTTACCTAGTTATAATCAGCACTGTAGGTTTACACCTGTTCCATTTATAGAGACTTAAGCTTAAGTTAGCCGATTCCGAGATCTCTTGTTTTAACGAGAGACTTGCGGTTGGTTAGTGTCATTGGCCCAAGCAAGCAATTAGTTATTACTAGTCCCAACTTGAGGACTACAGGTAGGTACTCTCAAGCAACGCCAATGTCGTTCACATCATACTAGCGTGATTGTAAAATTCCAAGTCCATCAATAGTTCGGGTAAAAGTGGAAAAGCGACTGAAAAGCCGATAAGACGTAAGCTGTTCATATGCGGCCCTGTGGCTAAACAGACATTATGTAACTACCACCACCTGGGCATACGACCATGTTACCCAATATTCCCGCCGCGGTAGGATTCCGCGACCTTCGGTCGTAGGTTAGAATCCCCCTTTCACGATGCGTGCCATGTGCGTCGTAGTAAGTCAAAACAGTGGATAATCGGAGCAGGTACCAAAGACCAGCGTAGGAGCGCAGCATCCGGTCTTTCTTCAACGGCTTAATTAGCTGTAGCTGCCAACCTCGAAGGTGACCGTCTCCTTAAGGGATTCATGTAACCTAGTACAGGCCGAGAAACTTGATGCGCGATAGATCATATAAATTCTAATACATAGTCGTAACTTGGGGTAGCACACGCTGAAAAGACTTCCAGCCCTAAGAACATTTTGATTGGCTGCTTGGATGGGAGGGTAGTATTGGAAGCACCCCAATGGAACTGTTGGTCTATCCACCCATAAATTTCATGGGCGTCCCAATTTGTTAGGTGGGTGGCCATATGGAACAGGAGGCGATGTGCAGGTTTAGCACCGCCACATTTCATGTCGCAAATTCGACTTTTTTGCATGAGCTGTGATCATAGAGACAGTGTTTTGGATTTTGCATATTGTATAGGTAGGAGGTAGTTATATTGATTGATGAAGAACGCTTGTTGAAAATCTTCACATCACGGGAGAGCCCACCGCTGTTTCGCGGGACTTCTAAGCTGAGTATAAGGTAGTTCTGTGTTCGCCATGCTACTTGTCATGATCAGCGTGAGACCCCGTCGAGATGCGCATTAGCATTGGTGAATTTTGGGGTGCTAATTATGTATTTGGCTGTCTACCAACAGTCATTTAGTGGGAGCCCTGATGACCTGGCCCTTAGTTAGTTACATGGAAAGCTGCGCGGGCGATCTGGCAGACACACACCCTTTCCCAGGATAACACATGTATTGTACAACATAGATTTTGTAGTAACAATTGACAACGGCAGCTGAGAAACATGTTGCAAAGATATGAACCATGTCTCCTCAACCGCCTACCGCTTAAACGCCAGCCATCCCCTGCTACCCGCCCCCTGTGCCCGTGCCCGTGCCCAGCAATTAATCATAGATGTATCATTATTCGTATCTGATCCGCTCGCCTTCTCATTGGTATTGGTATCTGATTCCGGACGGGGGTATGCCAAAATCAAATTGGGGTTGACCAACTGGCTGCAGCAGCTGCTGCTGCTGCGGCGGCGGCGGCGGCGGACACTGGGATATATGAAAACTATCGACGCTGATCTGATGCGTTTGAATGATCTTTCCGTTGGAGTTAATATTTACAAGACTATGAGAATCCGATTCGATCTGGTGTTGATAACCAGTCCAGGTATTTCGAGTGTCCCGGTGTGTGGCGGGCTTGGTCTCTCCCGCGGTCTTATGCGACAGGCTCCGGCTAAAATTCCAGACGCGGGATAAGGCAGTTTTCACAGACTTTGGTGAATGTCGCTCGAAAAAAGCTGGGAGCAGCATCAGACACGCGCAGATAATACCGATATCCGCTTCGAGCACCCTATCCCACTTGATTAGTTGCCGAACCCCTCCCTTAAGATGAACCCATACTTACGTCCAGATCCCAATTGTAGCAAGGTTCCAAGTTGTGTCGGTGCTACTGCGTAGAGTCGGAGTCATGGCCAGGCGGATGAGACTTGCAATACACGCACTGAGTGTTTGAATGTTAGTTTATACATTCCGTTGCTCTACCGGCCTCTGTAATATTAAACTCACAAAAGGCCGATGCCGAGAATCCCTATAACTCTCAGTTTTTGCTTTAGAAGCATGTTTAGCTGCCAGACAAGTGGGATTGGCAGGATCAAGACATATAGATCGGTCACTGCGCTCAGCACGCCGGCGAGATAAGGAAGGATGAGAGAGCTGACGCATTTTCCCTTGCCTGCGACGGGCGTGCAGCCTACCGCATAGGCGATGAGCAGAGCGACATTAAGGGCGACCACTAAAGCTATGCCGAAGTTGATGAAGTACTTGGCCTTATGGTGGGAGTTGAATAGGCGTCGGTAAAAGAGGAGGATAGATAACCTGACGCAAGCACCGAGCACCAAGAAAATGTAAGTCGACACGCCGTTCAACTGAACACATATTAGAAATGGAAAGAGTTTGCCGTGTGAGGAAATTATATGCTCATACCGCAAGGGCTTGCTTTGCATTGACTGCTGTCACGTCCCATATGTGCCGCCCAACCCCTTTAGCTAAGCCTAATCATGATTTTTAGCACTTTTTTTTCTGAGGTTAAGAAGTTCGTATACACATACACCCGAAGGTCACGCCAGAAAAAGCCAGGCTTAAAAACTACCAACGGTTCTGTCAGCTTCTCAGTTCTTGTCTGCCTCAGCACCATGGTCTCTTACGTAGGACAGCAGACAACAGTCTATGTACGGTATGTAAGCAATTATTTTGTTTCCCAACGGATTTCGAGCCACTTACAGTCGTCGATACCAAGTATACCTTTCATCACAGAGAGGCGAGTATATAGTCGCGCAGCCATGCATAGGGTAACCACCGCTAGACAAACCGAATGCAGTATAATCAATCCATCTGCTTGACTAGGAGGGTCGACGAAGTTGGACTCGACACCCGGGGGCGGAGGGCCGGCACTGATCTGTTCAGATGCCATGATTATTCGTGGCAACTACCATCGAGAGGGGCGCCCAAAAAGAGAAAAAAAAATGACAAACAAAATAAGAGAGAATACAAATCGATGATCAAGAAGAAAGTAGTCCAGTAATATTTCGAGCTGGGCCGCGACTGGTTAATATGCAGTATCGAGTCCTGAGGGATTGAAATAGACGTTACAATTGAGATAGTGACCCTACCTATTTAGTTCTATTTTTACCTTATTTTTGGCATGGATCGCCAATTGCGCAGGTCGTTCGACGTTAGTTGCGCGCACACGATCCAACTGAGCCTTCGATACCTTGTTACTGGAGTAAGACTTGTGAGTTCGGGGATTTAGCGCAAACACCTGCCTTTCCTGTAATTGTGCTCAGAGACTCCGTTATATGTAATGGTAGGAATACGCGAATATACTTATTTCAAAATTTAATATATTAAATAGTCGATTTTAAGGAGTTAAATAGCTTTATAGCTTGGTTCCGTACGACTTCACGTTTAGTAAGTGAATTTTGGTCAAAATATAACTCTCGCGCAAGCAAAAGTTCCTATTTGTAAAAGAGGTACAACATAGGATTCATTTAAGTGTTACACTGCATACGATATGCTCTGTTAGGTAGTATGTGGTATACTACATGCACCTATGTCAGGTATACTTGGGAAGTTAATCGTTCCCATGTTCCAACATCGCCATTGAACTGGATCAAGTATACCAGGTATCATAATTATACTAACCATTCCTACACAGGAGCGACGTACCATGTACCCATTATATTCATAGCAAGACCATCATCACGTGATGAATCGCTGCTCATAACCAACACTGCCTTGTCTGCTTCCATCCTCGGAGGACCTCACACAAAAGTAAGGTAGCAACGTGACCCTGACTAGTGTGCGTGGAGATAGCGGGCCAGAGCCATCTGAAAGACCAAAAAGGCCAAAAAGGCCTCTATTCTACATTCTCCGGCCATTCCAATTATCTAAGGAGGTAGTTACTCTAGTCTCTGGCTGACCCGACCTGGGAAGCTGCCTGCTCATTCTTCATCAACTTTTCAAACCCCAACCCATACTGACCTCTTCAAAGGCCCACTTAGGGCAGTTCGTAGCAGTCAGGTAACTCAGCCATGCGGCGTGGTAGTAGCGATGGTATCGACATATCCGGCCGCTGGGCTGCGGTCCTTGCCATCTTGTTCTTCGTATGGCCACGGTCACTTACGTGTTTCACACACGCCGAGGTAGAAAATTCTAACACTTTCTAGTATCTCGTCTTCCGCGTCGTCTATAATCTTTATTTGCACCCTCTTTCCAAGATCCCTGGTCCTCGACTGTGGACAGCTTCACGACTTCCCTTCCTCCGCGCGCTTCTAAGAGGAACTCTTGTACATGACTTGGAGAAGTATCACCGAAAATATGGACCAGTCCTTCGCATCGCCCCAGACGAAGTCACCTTCGCCCAGGAAGAAGCGTATCATGACATTTTACAACTTCGAAACGGCCACCAACCCTTCTTGAAGGACCCCACCTGGTGGAGGCCACAGCTTAACATGGCCCGGGCCTTGAGTAACGCTATCGACCCGGACGAGCACGCGCGATTTAGGAAAGCTTTCACACCCTGTTTCACGCTACGAGCACTCAAGGGTCAGGAAAAGATTATACATCTCTATGTTAATCTGCTTGTCGAGAGGCTTCGAGATATTGCAGGTGCAGCAGACCCGAGCCACTGGGCTGAGGTGGATATCATGAAGTGGTTTAATTTTATTGCCTTTGATGTCTTCGGAGATCTGGGGTTTGGCGAGCCGTTCAATTGCCTTCAACAGTCGCAATATCACCCGTGGATCACGCTTCTATTTAGCACCGTCAAGGTTGGCTGTTTCGTCGCAGCTACGCGTTTCTATCCATGGATGGATTGGCTCCTCATCAAGTGCATTCCCACCTCTCTTCGCAAGAAACAGAGAGCCCATTTCAAGCAGATTATTGATAAAGTCAGTCGGCGATTTAACTATGAAACAGACAGACCAGATATAATGTCGCACATCATAAAAGCCACAGAAATGAATGAGTTGGGGATAGACGAAGTTAATGCATCATTTGCTTCCATGACAATAGCTGGTAGTGAGACTACAGCTACTGTTTTAACGGGAACTATGAACTACCTGGTTTGCAATCCGGATAAGCTTGCGATCCTCACAACAGAAGTGCGCAACGCCTTTGAGAACAAGAGTGAAATTACCCTCGACGAGGTGCGGAAGCTTCCATATTTGAATGCCGTTCTCAATGAAGGCCTCAGATTATGCACTCCTCTTCCGTGGATTCTCCCCAGATTAGTACCGCCGGGAGGGGACACGGTTTGTGGAATATGGCTCCCCGAAAAGGTCAGTTCTACTCCCAGGCCACGTTTACGGGTAGCCATCTCTAATTATATTTGTTTACAGACTCGAGTATCAATCCAAGCCTATACCATGAATCGCAATCCAGATTACTTCCACTTATCCTCATCTTTTATTCCAGAGCGTTGGCTTCCTGACATTGGCAGCGATCCTAGCTCTCCCTTTTTCGAAGATAAACGTCATGCGATGCAAGCTTTTAGTACCGGACCGCGGTCATGTCTAGGTCAACACTTAGCGTGGGCAGAGATGAGACTTATCTTCACAAATCTTCTGTGGACATTTGATTTCGAAGCTGCGGATCCAGATAAAAGATTAAATTGGGAGGACTTGAGAACATTTTTACTCGTTGAGAAAAGGCCAATCGAAGTGAAATTCAAGTTAAGGTCTACAGATGATAGCATCAAAACTGACTAAGTTTAAAGATCATATATTCACGGTTGCCTATACTACTTTGGATCTAATACCTAATTAAATAAATATATATCACCATACTGAGTAATTTATCATCAAATTCCTAGCTTTAATGTTCTAGTTTCTCATCTTCTTCGCTCACAGTGAAGGCAAGGGATAATCAAGCAATTAATATGCCTCAGTTGGAAGGTAGTTGGTTATTAGAACATGAATTAGATCACGCTCACTAGGTAGGTATAACATATAACTACCTCCATTCAGCTATTATCGCGCAACTAACTATTCCCATAACTTCAAGCTGCTAACACATGTTAGGTTATTTCAATCGATATCTATCCGTAAGGTACCATTTTTTGTTGACTTTCATACCTATCTACACGCCTTTGAAAAAGTCGCGTCTTGCTCTATAGCCTGATTGGACATTCGGTCAGCCAACCGTTCATGTAACTAGTTGAAATTGAAGGTCTCATGTTAACGTAGTTCGGTAGATCAAACTAAATTGCTCATCATTATGCCTACTACCTATAAGTTAGAATAATAAACAATGCCGCCATTTTTCTGAAACTACCTATTCAAGCAGCCACCTCGTTTCTTTTCTGCCTCACCCATACCTACCCCTATGTAACCTCGACTGTCGCTCCTGTCATGGATCAGAAGTCTCATGTTAGTAGATATAGTGTATATTACGATATCAGTTTATCCCCGGCTTGGTGAAAGCATCTTTATGGAGATACTGCACGGGATATATTCGTGGTAATTTATACACCATACCAAATAGTATCATCCGTATATAATTAAGTGGATATTTACGTCGATCTAATGTCAAAGCCTCATTTCTTTGAAGCTTACTTTTTCAACCAGACTTTCCCTCGAGTAATACATCAATAGTTAAGGCCAGCTCTAGATGTTCAACAATCTGACTTAGAGAGACCTATGGTGTTAAAAGTATTTCAAACTACCGTACGGAGGTCGCGGCCAAAAGTATGAAACGCCCAGTACTTAGATAACAACGTACGTAGATCGGGTTCTACCTGAAATGCACTGTGTAAAAGCAGCTTTACAGGTATTATATTACTGCTCGACATACGTACGTTAAAGGTATCAAAAGAGGTATTTGATAATTATGAGATGAAATAGATTAGAATTCTGATCATGGTATTATCTATTTGTTATTATTAATACCTTCTTATAACGGTTCGTGGAAAAAGTGAGGCACTTGTAATACGTACTAATAGGTTAGGGTAATCTATCAGGTAAAAGGCAACAGCTACTTATAGAGACTGGCTATTAAAAGAATAATGAGCTTAATAAACTTAAATACCAATGGGCTAAGATAGCTTTATACATCATCAAAAGAAAGTGCTATTAAGAAACCTGTAAAGAAACTCATAGATTCAGATAACGATGGTAACAGTAGCAGCAGCAGCAACGACAATAAGAGCAGTAATAGCAACAGTAATAGCAATTATAATAGTGATGGCAATTGTAATAGTGATAACAATTAAATTACCTAGCTATTTCTATCATCTCAACTAGGTCTGGATAGCCTCAATTATTCATTGTATAATAAGGTGCTTTTGATGGATGGTAGAATCGAGGCAGGAAAGTCCACACTGTGGAGCTGTAAGTACCGAACGTTTTATACTTTTGGCCTCGACCTCCGTATATGTGTTTCGAATCATCACTTCGCCTGTAGAATGTAGGTATAATTTGTTGATTACCCTGCTATTTGTTTAATTATAGGAAATCAAGAGTTCTTCTTCGTAAACATGAGTTGTTGAAGTAATAGAAACACAAGCTCTAGATTAGAAACAAATTTGGTTTAAATATCTTCATACCGTTCTTCATCCGACTATTGTGTTTATGCCATCTTACAATTCTTATATGAATTATGTGCCTCAACTTTTGGAAGTAGGATATGCTTCTTATATTCACCGGGTTCAAAGTGGAAGATTAGATTGAATACCTAGGTACCTAAAGCTGACTAGCTTGTTTCTCTCTGCCGGAGTCCAGAGACTTTTCTTTCTTTTTTTAGAAACGAGAGAATTATCTGATTGGAACCTTAGAAATAAAAGAGCATTGAATCTACCTGGGACATAATATTTGATGCTTCTGATAATTTTCGTCAATATGGATATAACTAACAGTAGTATTTACCCGGTACTGAGAATAGCTGGCTACTCGCATGTAGTCACGAGTCGCGACACCATCGTCCAAAATGTTGGTAGTCTATGAGCTGACCTCTTTCACCATGTCGATCTTACAGCTATCAATGCGGCACGGCGTATAATAGTCGCACCAACCTCACTTTTCTAAACATCGTTTAATATCTCACTACTCTCACTAGTGCCACCGCGCCCTCAATTAGCATGTTGGGATCAACGCGGGTAGCATAGAAGATATTAATCTTCTCATGGTTACGCTAAGGGTTTTGTCGAAAGCGGTCGCAGGGTATCGAAAACCCCTTCGGTAGCCCGTCAAATAAATAAGTTCGTCATACTTACCTACAATGCCATACATGATGCAGATCATCACCGAACCAAAGTCACTCGGGTGCTTGGCAAGATATAGGTCCGACAATCTTATACCCAGCATGCTATGGAAATCTATCCGATTACGAATGTGAACGTTGCCGCCAGCGCTACCTTTAGAACCATGAAAACCACATGTCCCATTCTGCAAGGACATACCTTTTCACATTATATAGAGCTATACTAGATACTGAAATAATAAGTGAAATGACTTTCATTAGGAAATTGTCCAGGTTTCTTTTTGCCAAATCTGACAATCCATCGGTTAGCCCATCGACGGGAAAGTGCCTAGGTACAGTCTATATGATATATTTACACATAAAGGCAACTTTTACCGAAGATAACATCGTTTAAGAGACCGCTTTACTTTAGGTACCTTTGACTGCCAATACCCTTATAAGTTAAGACATTCTCCTCTACGTTAAGTGATAGGTACCTCTTACTTTCTTTCATTTCTCTGGTTAATATAACAATGAAGTATTTGCTCTTTTATTGTCTCTAAATCAAGTTAGATCGCATAACTAAACATATACGCAATTTCAATGGAAAGTTTGAATTTCGTGTGTAAAAAACGAAAGTTTCCAGTGGTATAAAGGATAGCAATGGACGATATGTCTACCTAATGAATCCCTACTAGTAAATAATAACATCGAGACACTGCATGACTTAGATGTCTGGGAAGATAGTTTAACTTTCAGCTGAGGACTGCCCGCATTCATCGTACTATCAAATGAGGCAGATTAGAAATCAAGTCATCGAAATTCTTTTATATTATAACGAGGGAGGACAATTAGCAATCTCTAAGTTATAATATATTTTCGATTATATAGATATGTGTGTGCCTGCTAAGCTAAGTTGAGACTACAAAACTCACTTACCTAATACTCGGGCTTTTATATCATGAAATATACCAGCTCTATAGTTTCTCCCAAGTGAAATAAATTATACCTTCTATTAAATAGAGTGGATTACTCGTTAAGAATACTCTACAGTGATAATCTACCTAGCCAGTCTCATATAGAGGAGTGGATTCCGTTGTTTGAAATGAGTCCAGAAGAATTTATCGTGTAATGAAGGTTGCTACGAGAGAGGTATTCACACAATATAATTATTTTCTACTTAATTAATACCGATGCCTCCCCTAAGTTTTAGTTGAATAAAATTAATATATATTAATTTTTGACGGAAAAGGGGTTTAATTGTATTTGAAAACAAAGGTCAGAAAATCTATTATCCATTCCAAGCACTAATATAATCGGTGGTCTATCAAGCCCTACGTTTAGAAATAGATTTCTTCTTATACTACAGCAGTATTTAACGGGGAGTCTTAACCTATAGTACCTCATTCAGCTTATCAAGTACTATTATGTCATATATCTCGCCTTACAATCTGATCCAGGAAGATTTGATACAGAATTTTCTCAAAAATAAGCCATTTAGGAGGTACGCATATTATTATATGGTTTCATTAAAGACCTATGCGGCTAGACTTTTTTAGAAGTTTCTTAAAAGAGGACGATAACTTAACCAAAGTCTTCTAAGAGACGATGGCCTACCTATTATAATATTTACCAGCTCTAACATATGGTATGTTCTCTTAATTTCTACAAAACAGAACTGATAAGAAGAGCATCCCATTAGCTAACATAAGCTAACATCTTGTTTGCAACCTTTTATTTAAAAGAAGAATTGACCCGAAGGTCAATGATGACCATATTAAGTACCTACCTACCTACCTCTATGTACTAATATTAATATTGAATTATTCCGCTTGTAACCTCGTTTCTCTTACTCGACGATGTACCAGATTAAGGCTCTTATCGTACCATGCTTCGTTGATAATTGACAGTCGGCTAATTAACGCTTCTGCGAAGGTGTGTGTCGTTCGCATAATACCTAATATAGAGATTAACATGTATTTCTCGAGTCTCGGTCTAAGTTCTTTCCGATAGGAGGTATTCAAGATGTCATCAGTTGTAACCTAATTGACATCAGAGGGCTTCACTATCCGCTTGGCTCGCAACACACTCTATAAATATTCGTCTCCCACCTGGTAGCGGTAGGTTGTGGCAAATAAAATACGCGCTCACACTCGCCATTTTAAACGCTGCTTGCTGCTGGATGATTATCAAACGCTGGGGAAACTAGTTAAACCATGACAAGCCCAATTAAGAATATAGCGGTAATTGGGGTGAGTACTTGGTAATCATCGGGATTGATGGTTATGCTCACTAACGCTGCGTCCTAGGCATCAGGCAATCTTGGCAAGGAGGTCGTCCGAGAACTCCTCAAGGCCGGTTTCAACGTGACGGCGTTTACACGTGAAGACAAAGAACATGTTTTCCCATCGCATGTGGTATCTAAGAAGGTAGATTACCAATCCCTCGAGTCGTTGACGGCCGCGCTTGACGGGCAAGATGCGGTCGTGTCTACTGTTGCGACCGTAGCTGTCGGTGGTCAGACGGTACTTGTAGATGCGGCTATCGCTGCGAAAATAAAGCGATTTATCCCATCGGAGTTCGGTATCAACACAAGAATCGTGGGCAACACAGCGATCGGAAATATACTCCTAGGAAAAGTCAAGACCCTTGACTACATCATCAGCAAATCCAAAGAGAACCCGTGGTTCACATGGACTGGAATATCGAGTGGTATTTTTTTTGACTGGGTAAGGACAGCCGAGTTTTTACATTTGTATTCTAATAACTCTTATTAACTAAGAGACGTGCATATAGGGACTAAACCATGGGACCGCCGGATTCAACAAAAGTACCAAGACTGCGATAATCTATGATTCTGGTAACGAGCCGGTGCAGGCGTCAAATCTCGCCTTCATTGGTAAAACCATCGCTGCAGTCTTGTCCCAGCCGAATAAGACAGCCAATGAATATATTACCATCGCATCATTTAACCCTTCCCAGAATCAGATCTTAGGGATTGTAGAGGCCGAAACGGGTGAAAAGTGGAAGGTCGAACATGCTAGTACTGCGGAGGAGGAGAGGATAGGGATAGAAAAATTAAACAAAGGAGATTATAGTGCGTTCTCTAATCTCTTACGAAGGCGCATCTACGCGGATGGCGCCGATCAGGCCATCAAAGGGGAAGACAACGCCGCGCTCTCCCTCGGACTTCAAGAGGAGGATGTGGCAGCAAGTGTGAAGGCATGGCTACATGATACCTACCTAGCTCAGTAGCTTGTCTACTAGCATAGTTCTCTAGATCTATTTTAGCAGGATTTCTTAATCTAATACCTGGTACCAATGTTAAGAGTATTATGGTATATTCACCTTAACCCCTAAGTACCATCTACCCCAGGACACTAGATCCTTCAGTAAAGAACCATTAATAGTCCATTAGTAAACCAAGAAGGGAGTTCATAGTCAAACTCGGCTGTGTGGAACTTGCCAGCCTCTTGTTATTTATAAACAAGGTTGATCTAGTCATCTCGGCAGTTATAACTTATCATACAGGTAAATATCCTAAAAGTTTGCCCAAGTACCAAGGCAGAGTCGCAATGCGTAGCCTGGAAATGGAGAGGCAAGGATTAGTATAATGTCTGTGCATAACTGGGTTAGGTAGTAGTATAAGAGTCAACCCCAGAAAGCTCGTGTGAAGAACGGGGCCTTTTTAACAACTCTACACTAAGTTATTAACCCCATAATGAGCGTGTAGTCTGCCGGTACGTAGTACGAGTGGATAAGCAAAAGCATCCCCTTTCAGGTAGTGTCTTAGGTAATTTTCATTCAAGTAGTTCGATTGGATAGTACCAGATACAACTATATACATGATAATTTCCATCAGCATGATTCATCAAGCGTACCGCTTTTTTCTCATGTAAGAGCAGGAACGTCCCACGGCGCCCATTCCGTAACCTCAACGCTTGCGCTACTCTTCTCGACCTCGGGGGGTGCTGTCGTGCCATCGAGGAGGAAGTAGTTGATGTAAGCGGTTAGCTCTGACTGCTGCGAGGACGGGAACATGCAGTGGCTATGGCCGCCGACAAGGGAGAAGCCCATGTTCGTGGGTACACCAAGCCCCTTGTAGATGAGACGGCCAGCCTTCATGCACCCGGTCGTGCTGACGGGACCCAGCCAATCAATGTCGTTCTCAAAAGCAAGCAGACCACGAGGTGCAACCAGGGCAGCCAGCATGTGGTGATCCTCGGGCATGGTGTTAGTCTTGGAGGTATACTGGTTCAGGTTTTGGCTGAACCAGACGTTCTCTCCAACGATCTCGCCAGCTGTCTGGATGTTCTTTCCCTTATTGTGCTCCGAATCTGAGATACGCCAACAGGCGGCACCGCCGGAGCCGGATTCCTGCGGGAGGGTGAGAGCAATACGATTGGCGAGGGCACCGACGATGAACGCGCCCTTGCCGTTCCGGGAGCAACCCGTTGTTCCCAGCTTCGTGGGGTCGATACCGGTTGTTTCGGCGCCCAGCTGCTCGAGACCGTCGATAACACGGTCAACGCCCCAAGCCCATGCGGTTAGAGCACCGGCAGAATGAGTGTTTCCGAAAAGTGTGTAGAAAGCGCCCTGGCCACGCGATTGCCCGGATGCCTGAGAAGCGAAATTGTCATTGTTAAAGCCCACGGTACCGACTGTGCCGGGGATAGGCAAAGACGAGCCGCCGATGGTAACAATAGCCGGCCCCGGACTAGTGCTAGGCTTCTTAATAGCGGTGCTGATTGTCACGGACTTCGAGCCTACGGTAACCTTGACGGACATCGTGCTTCCTGATAGCGATGCCTCAACTTTGTCAGGTGGAGGTGGGTATGCGCCCAGCTCGTATTGCTGCAGGAGTTTGCTGATTTCTTGCTGACGGCAAGTCCAGTCTGCTTTACTCGCGACCTTCGTCCCATCTTCAAAAGTGAACGGGTCTGGCAACTGATCGTATTGTACGGCCGGGTAGGTGTCCAAGAGAGCGCAGTCGCTAGTGTTTTGCCTCTGATAGATCCCGGAGAAGGGCAAGGCACGGACTGTAGAGCCCAGCAAGAAGGCAGAAGTCAGACGGCGCATCATTTTCGGCTACAATACTACTAGCGTCAAATGATAGTTCCAAGGTGCTATGATTCGATGGTCAGTAAACAGCGGCCAGGGGGCGTGGTGACAGTTCTTATACGTCGTTACCGAAGGTAGCTTTGGCTATTCAGTAACAGGTACGTTCCTATCGTCACATTCTCATTTCCGGCTGATTAGGGATGCCTTTTCCCGTTTCGAAGACATTAGGAACGCTTCAGCCAAGTTGAGACATTGCAGACTCGTCCCGCTTCAAACAGAATCATAACAGCCTTACGCGTGCCCTCCTCCAGACGGATCAATAAAGACGAGGCGCTTGATATCCTACTGCGTGGCAAGACTGACTTTGTACAGATAAAAGGTATTCTTGGCAGTTTAAGGATAGCGAACGAACAATTAGCATGAAGACCTCCACATTGCCACGCCTCCAAGTCTAAGGAAATTGCTAATATGGCTAATATCAACGATGTATGCGAGGCACATACCGGTACCTAGTAGGTATAGTATTAATATTCCATGTGTTAATATGCTAAAAAGACCTCCTCTAGTTCCACCTACCTAATAGTATTAAGTCATAATTCACCAGATTGCGGAAACATTGCCATATTCTAATCCGATTTTTACTTCGAAACTATAGCCATGATAAATCCCATAATCATCATTCGTCGGGCTGAATCGAATGCTGAATTGTAGTCTCGGGTAGTCTTCCATATAGATCCGAACCATGATCTACATCTTGTCTTTTTATTATGTGGTCTTGTACCTGCTCTGTTTTTCTGCTCTTATATAACGATTAATCAGGCGCCTAGCTCCTCACCGTCGACTTAGTTTTGTAAAGCCGTTTGGCATGGACGTGGCTAATTTCTATTCTTAGATGCTATAAGAATTAGAAATCCCCTCGCTCTAGATCATATAGCCGAACACAATAAGTTACATTAAACTACCTCCTAGAGCTCCGAGATTCCACTTGTGGATAAAACGTCGCGACTGTATTTTCAACTAGGTGTCGTTAAATTTACCTATCTAACATTCTAGGCCTAGATTCATCATGGTTCAAGAACTTTGAGCAAGAATAGAAGGCTTCCCCAGGCTCTTGGCGCCGGTAGTTGCTGCGGTAGCCTCCTCGAACTTCATTGTTACCTGCAACAATACTTTGATACCGTCTCAGAGGACACTTTTTTAAGCATTCAGGTCATCGTCGCTAGGTATAGATCATAATATGGCACGTCTAGTCCTATTATCAATTCTAGCACTTCTATCCAGCTCGGTTGCTGCTCATGGCGGCCTCGCGAACTACACTGTCGGTGAAACATGGTATAGGGGGTGAGTTTTGAAATTGCTAGGACATCCAGGTCTCTTTCAAACCCAAGTTTATCTCTAACACCCGCATAGGTATAGCCCGGATGAGCCATTGGAGAATCAGGAAGGCCAGCCCTGGATGGTCCAGAGGATATGGGCAAGTATTGATCCAGTCTTCTTCGTGAACGATACCAGCCTAGCATGCAACAATCCGGGCACGGCACCCCCATCATACATCCCTATCTCGGCTGGAGATAATATTACCGCGATATATTGGTACTGGCTACATCCATATGGACCGATGTCTGTGTGGCTTGCCGACTGTGGAACGTCGTGCGAAGATGTCGACGTGAATAACCTAGAGTTTTTCAAGATCTGGGAAGCCGGCCTGCTGGAAGGAAACATTATAGAAGGCATATGGTATCAAAAGAAATTCCAGAATTGGGATGGGTCCCCAGACCTCTGGCCTGTTACGATCCCGGCTACGATTAAACCAGGACTTTACGTTATAAGACACGAGATCCTGAGCATCCACATTGAAAACAAGCCTCAATTCTACCCAGAATGTGCACATCTAAATATAACGGGTTCTGGAACAGCAGTACCCTCGCTCGACTACCTTGTCAAGTTTCCTGGGGCATACAAAGAGGATGGTAAGAAAATTTGACAGGTATTCAATAGGCTCTAGCTAACCGTCTAGACCCGTCAATCAAAATCGACATCTACTCAGACGCATTAAAATCAGCGACGGTGAGAGCATATTAATCTCACCGCAGTAGCTAAGTTCTAACGTGCACTTATAGAATTACACGATTCCTGGTCCTCCGGTATGGGACGGGTAAGTGGATGAGCAATACTAGTAGGCAGGAGAGCCCCTCGTTAATGTCCAGCAGTATCATGAACAAATATTGTCTGGATTGTTAATGTAGCACCTACATATTACTTGACAACCTAGTATAGCCCATCAGCACTTTCCCGTGTGTTCAAGTCGCGGATTGCTATTGAAGATTAACGTGCCAATGGTCATCACAACCTGGATTGATAAGGGTATCATGTACAGAAATTTATAGTACGTGTATATTGAAAGTAATCGCACTTTTTATACAAGCATTTCATGGCCCATCTTTGCGCTCCTTCCTTCGAGAGGCGCCACCAAATGGACTCGTAAGAGGACTCATGACGCCAGTAGAGGGACCTCGATCGTCAGCCCAGTATACATCTCGGAGGCCCACCCATGTGGGTGTTGTAGCTTGGAACCTGTTATTATCGTATGTATCTGTGTTCCGAAGTGGGAGGTCGTTTCTGACTATATGATCTATTCTGCCTTGTTCATTCGTACTTCGTCGTGTCTTCATACTATTGTCGCCGTCGTGACTCATCCAGAGGCCGCCACTTATCAGCTCTGTAAATTTGCCTCTCTTTGCTAATAGCTCGTCGTAGGAGCCGGATTCTACAACGTGCCCTTGGTCAATCACTATCACGCGATCCGCTATGCGCATCATTTCTTTGCTATGCGTGACCACTATTACGGCTAACTCATCCTGTCTCGCGCTGTTGTGAGCGGAAACTTCGAGGTTGTCTCTGCCGTTTAGGTCACGAGTTCCGGCGAATCGCATCAGAGACTCTATCGTACGCCTCACGCCCTCCGCGCTTACTGTATCTAGAGCACTCGTAGGTTCGTCGAGCACTAGAATCTTGGGTCTTCGGACAAGAGCTCTGGCAATACATACTCGCTGTGCCTGACCGCCGCTAAGCATCTGACCGCCGTCTCCGACTACGGTATCGTAGCCAGCCGGCAAGCCAGAGATGAAATCGCGAATTCCTGCATCCTTAGCTGCTCTTTCGATATTCTCTACGCTGCGGAAAGGCGAGTCCTCTGGTAGCCCATAACATATATTGGCTGCAAGCGTGGCTGGGAAAAGAAATGGTGTCTGTGGAACGTATCCTATATGATTCCGCAAGCATATGACATCTACTTCATTTGAAGACACAGATGCGAAGGTGAGCTGTCGCCGGTTGTAGCTGTTCCATCGCCATGTGGGGGGGTCGGGTAAGTATAAACCCAGAATGATGGACGCAATCGTACTCTTACCACACCCCGATGGGCCAACGATAGCTGTCGATGTACCAGCGTCGAAACGGAGGTTGATGTTTCGAAGCACAGCAGAGTGCATCGACGGGTATGTAAAAGATAAGTCTTCCATCCGAATAGGGAAAGGATTCAGAAGTCGAGTCTTGCCTCTTGATTCGTGAGAGGCGTTGATGGACAAGTTGGCGTAATGGAGTAACTGAGAGGCAGTGGTTTGGGAAGCGGAAATGCCTGGCATAGAGTTCAGGAGATTCGACGCCGTGGTCAACCCCATGATAAGCAAGTTAACTACCTGCAGAATGTCATGCACTGTCGTATCTCCGTTTGAAGTAAGCAGTACAGTTGCATACCAGAAAATGAGGGCCATCGTGGACCAAAGCACAATCTGCCAAGCGGCGAATAAGCTAGCTGTCCAAGCAGCTCTCTTGATGCCAAACTTGAAGGTCTTGGATACAGCATCGTTATATTTATTGGAGAAGAATCTCTCGAGTGTTAAAGCTCTGACGACGCGTATATTGTAAAAAGTTTCGGTCGTAGCGGCGCTGATATCTTCGGAGGCCTTGTCGTATCGAGCCTCCCACTTCTGCGACACAATAGAGTAGCCTTTCGTAGCAGCGAAAAATAACGGTGCACTCCCGAGGCTAACGAGAGTGAGTTTCCAGGAAATGAATAGAGCCCATATAACAGTGCTAAGGATCATAAGGACAAGGGTGAGAAGCTGCGGAGCGAACCGTCCAACGAGATACTGCATCTCTTCCGCGTTTCGATCTATGCACTCGGCAATGCGCGCAGCCGAGTGCTTCTCCGTATCAAACCACGACTTTGGTTGGCGCAGGGCCCTGTCGAGAGATTGGATTCGTAGAGCATTTACCCAGGCCTGGCCTGTCCACATCATTAAATATTGGCTGGAGGATGTCGCTACTGCTCCTATAGAGCCAATAAGGAGTAGATACAAAGCCCATTGCCGCCCCTCGACCGTCTTATCTCCATTTGAATATAGAACAGCCAGCAGGTTTGCAAAAATAACTGAGAAAGCTGGGACAGAGCCTGCGACCACGATACTACTTAATGACCCAGCAACGAGTAAAATCCTTTCCTTCGGAGTCAGACATGGCCATACCGTCCTATATATGGCCCATAGGGACAAAGCTTCTCTCCGACTTGCTTCCTCGGTCTCCTTAATCAACTTTCCGCCGTCATCTACCTCGGAAGCATATTCAGGCGCGTTGCTAGTTGTTGGTATGATGTGCTGTCGAGCCCTAAGGGCATTTACGCCACGGTTATCTCGCACTATATTACCCAGCTCTTGAAGGCGGATCATGCTTGTCCTTCCTCCTAGTGCTGTTTTTGGATTTTTATCACTACGGAACGGCTGACGATGCTCGGGATTCCACATTGGCGAGAGCTGCTGGCTGAGAGACCTGAAATTTCGCAGAATATTTCGAGGTATAGATGAATCTGTCTGGTATATTGATGGGTCGGTTCTTTCGTCCCAATATTCTTGGCTTAAAATTCGCTGAACTCTCATGGTTGACGGGCCAACTCCAAGAATAGTCCTTCTTGGTAGATAAGGATCTTCGCACCCTCCAAACGGCCAGAAGTAATTCGACGTAGTCTTGGCTCCCAATGAAGTGCTGCTTCTTGGTCGGGAAAAGTTAATTACTCCATCAGTTCCATGACCTGGTTCAGTCCCATCGACCGTATCATTCGCGGCTGATACTAACAGAGCAAACATACTATTTCTTTGCTGCTGTAGTTCTCTGCGCAAACCTGCTTGAACGACGCGCGCATTTTCCATAACGTAAACAAAATCGTGGTCCTTAATTTGAGTAACTTCGTGCGTGATTATGATGGTGGTCTTATCTCGGCGCCAATGCCTGATCGCATCCATGATCAAGCTTCGGCTTACGGTATCGAGTCCACTAGTAACTTCGTCGAGAATAAGTACTGGTGGATCGCGAATCCTGGCCCTTGCGAGAGCTAGTCGTTGCTTCTGGCCGCCGCTAAGATCATGGCCTCCGGTTCCCACATATGTATCGAGACCATTCGGGAGGGTAGCTATCGTTGACTGTAACAAGGCCATCTCACATGCGGTCTTTATTTCTGTCCTAGAAACTATATTCGGATCACGCCGGCCCATTGCTACATTCATCAAAAATGTATCCTGGAACAGGACGCTTATCTGCTGGATCAACGTGATATTGTTCCGTACCCAGTCAGTATGAAGAGTCGTCAGGGCGTTGCCGTCGATAGAGATGCTACCACCAAAAGGCTCGTAGAACTTCAAAAGCAGGCTGCCCAGCGTACTCTTTCCAGAGCCACTACGTCCGACGATGAAGCAAAACTGGCCTGCTTCAAAAAGAAAAGAACATTTTTTCCACACTAGCTCGGACGGATTTGATGGATACGCGAAGCTAACCTATGAATCGATTTCCTAAATTAGCACGAGGTGAGGAGGGGGAAAAGCTAAATTATCTCGATAATGATAGACTCACGTTATTGATTTCGATCTTCCCGAAGCAGTTGCTGGGATGAGAAGCATTAACCGGACGGTTGATATTTTGTGCATCTTCAACATCAGAAACTATAGAGAATAATGCCTGACCAGCAGACATACCCCTTGCTAGATTTGTATACATCGGCATAAAGGACTCGATAGCTTGCAAGGCAGAGATAGCTGCGCTGAAGGTTGTCATCACGTTTCCCGGGTCCAAGCCCTCGTTGACCAAGACAACGCCGTAGTAGAATCCCAGCACAAATAGTCCATCGACCCATAGTCGGACGTAGCCTGATTGGTACGCGCTCATCTTGGCTTGAATTAAATATTTATCCATGGATCTCTTGATTGCCAAGAGATATTGCCAAGTCTCGTGGTCGATAGCGTTGAATACTTTAACAAGATCGATTGCGGTCATTGCTGAGATCGCGTATTTGGATGCTCGACTTAGCTCCTGCTTCTGCATTTGCATAGCCATCTTCTGCTTGCGGCTCAGAATAGGAAGTACAAGATTAGCTGGTACGGTAGCAAGAAGCACGAGCGTGAGCTTCCACGAGCCGCAGAAAGCGACGATGAGATTTGCTAGTGACGTAGCAATTTCCGCGACCAAGGAACCGAGCGTCACCGAGGATGCTGTTTGAAGCTCTCGAGTCTGCCTATATTGTATCTCGTTAGAAACATGATCAGGAGTAGGCGACTGGTTAAATCAAAATGGAACATACGTTTGTAATCTCACCAATAAACTAGCAATTCCGTCTTCCTGGCGATCAAACCATTCCATGTCCTTCTTCAATAAGGCACAGAATAATCTTCGTCGAATATCGCGGGCTTGGGTTTCGCTGAACAAGGCCCAGGAAAACCGAAAGGAAAAATGAACAACAAATCCTCCTCCGCCGACGATAGTCAAGACGAGACACAAGTACGAGACTTTGGCGAGTGTTTCCGATCCATTCAGTTGGCCGGCTCCAAACTGGGTGATGGCAGCAAATATCCTACCGAGGATGATAGCTAAAGCTGCGCTTAAAGTACCCGACAGTAATGATGCCGTTATACCAGCAATTAAAGCGCCGCTGTGTTTCCGCGTCGTAAAGCAAAAGAGATGCTTATAAGAGGGCGTTCGCGAAGGATTATGTGCTTTGTCCTTAGCGTCCCGAAATCTGGACGAATCCGAGGGTGTCAACTTCGAGCGAGGCATACTAGCAAGAGTGTTTGGCTATGATGCTTGATGACTCGTTGCTCTGCTAACATGGCGTCTCCTGGTGATGGCGGTGCGAACCAGTTTCTTGTTCACGTGTATCGTTCCAACGTCTATATGAGAGAGAAAATGGCAATTTCATAGCATCGCCATTGAAAAGTTGGTGCTAGAGATTTAATTGTGCAAGACTAATTTTCGCAATGATAAGGAGTCTTTGTCCGGTCTCTGCTTTGTGTTTGTGTTGATGGACGTGTTTGCAAGCAGCACGTGGGGGAATGGTGACAAAATGGGGGACATAGGAGGGGATAGATATTTGGTTCTAAGTCGAACGAAAGGCATCTCGGAATAAAACACCACGTACAATGACGAGGAAACGTTAGATCTGAAGTGACTCACTGAGATGTAGTCTTTCTGGCCAATCCATTTAGGATATAGAACCACGCATCTCCTTAAGTTTCTATCCACACACACACCACGCAAACCCATCATCTAGACTCGGTATAAAAATTTTCATACCTGGAACCTACCTCCGAGACAAGTTCCAAATTCCATTTGCACCCACCACATGAGTATCAAGAGGTATATATCATCGCTTAAGCTGTGCCGTCGCATGGCTAAATTTCACACAGGCATCACGGCCATTTCTCCCGACCTCATGGTCTAAATTTCTTGACTGAAATGCCGTTATACGGGTGTGATACAGGGCGAAGGCCAACACACATATTTATCTTAGTAATCTATTAGAAGTTTTACTTCAAGGCTTGCTCGAGCCAGTAGCCTTCTCGTAAATCCAGTCATTAAGACCAGCCCTATTTCTCGCTATCTCGACGGCGTAGAATTGCATTCGGGGAACTAAAAAAATAGAAATAAGACATAGATTAGCCAAACGAATGCCAGTCGATGTTTAATCGAGATCCTAGGTGGAGAAGGATTTACCAAAGATAGTTGTATCCTGTTCATATTCAGATTTAGGGCTTGTCCGCAATATGGTGCCAAAATTGTAGTCGCCGACCTTCTTCTCGTAGGCCATCATAAACTTGCGCCATTTCTCTTTGCCCGCCTTGCTTTTCATCTCATCCTCATCGATTGTCTTCGCGGGATCAAAGTCGGGGAATTCAGTCTGAAGATGGGTGTATATGTCATCGTCCATCTTGGTCAGCCGTAATGACGAGCCTCTGACCTTTTGGAGAATGGCCCAGTACGTCTCGAGATGTCGCACCGCTGTGCCGGTGGATCGTGGTCAAATTACGGTACACGCATGAGTCGATCGAGTATTCTAGGAATACAAACCTTTAACCGCGAATTGCTTCTCGATCTATTACTCGTCGAAGAATGTCAGTCTTGTCAAAGGCCACCAGCCCAGAAAAGCTCACTTACATCCTCCAGATTGTCTGCATTCTGTGCATCAAAATTCTCCGGAACGGGTCCGGATGACATTCTCGTAATTTCATCCATATTCAGGTCTAGTATAATCACAATGATCAATAAGTCCAGTGGGTATCTAGAAGGATATGTGGTATATGACGGAAAGGCTTAAAGGTTTGGAAACGCTAAAAATCTCGATTCAAATCTTCATTTTTGAAGAACATGGATAGATGAGATAAAATAAGATGTACCATTGTACTCAGTACGTGTATGCTGGAATAGGTACCTACAGGTACATCCTACGAGTTAAGAAACTTT
The DNA here is from genome assembly GCA_902806505.1 of Hypoxylon lienhwacheense. NCBI lineage: Eukaryota > Fungi > Ascomycota > Sordariomycetes > Xylariales > Hypoxylaceae > Hypoxylon > Hypoxylon lienhwacheense. The sequence goes on from CADCWW010000016.1 coordinate 30,845, forward strand.
TATAGTAGCAGGGATGTACTGCAAAGTACCTACCCAGTACGCAGTATTACTAGATCATATGTATTAGAGGTATCTACATCCTGTACAGTACATACATGTACCTATGTTTGAAAATCGTTACATTTTGGGGGTCTCCAAATTGCGGGGTAGTAATCACATAAATGCAAATATTAGGTATGAAGTATTCGTACTCGGTCTTCATTACCTAGAGGAATTTCACCGCCAGCGCTCGGCACAAAACTCTTTAAAAAGAACATCACGAAGATATTCCCGAAACCTCAAAAATTAACATCTTTCTTCCTCACCCCATCCTGATAATCTATATGATGAGAAACCTTGCACGATATCCTCCTCAAATCATGCTTGTGTAGCATCTAATATATAATAACTTCTGCTATCAACATAAGCATTAAAATTTAAGACATGCATCAATGACCAGACAACAAATCGTCGATGATAATGTCTTACAAAAGCTCGATTTCTCAAGAAAGCCGGGTAACCAAACCCGAGAGTCGCATTATTCAACGCCTCGAACCATTACCAATATCTAAAACTCTTCTAATATCCAGTCCTTCACCACTCAAACCCAGCATTTTCTAAAATCTGATTCCCGAATGTATACCTCTTAAGAAGGTGTCTGGCGTATATACAGCCTTACTTATGCTCGAGCGCCTTTCAGTAGTTAGTGAACGAACCCATAACAATGCAGATAAGATAGTAGCGCTCACTATAGCAAAAGAACTTCTTCCCCGGATCTTATCGCCAAACAAGACTAGCGCCCAAGGGACGACTGTCAGCGCGGTAGCAATCCCGCCCAGCAGCCCACCCATGGCGTTTTCTCCCAAGTTTTGAATTAGAGGTGCCGTAACAAGAGGGAATGCCCCACCTAGGACGTTGCGGCAGAACGACTGCGCTGCTAGCGCCGAAGATGCGTAAGTCTGGTAGATGTCGGCGAGGTAATTGAATGTAGCTAGATAGATATAATAGATACCCATAGTAGCAAGGAAGATCGCGAAGGTAGGAACCATCCAGTGTATTGATGGGTGAGACGCAAACCCGAACAGGTAGAGGCCCGCTGGGAGCAAGATCGAAGTGAAGCAGGTAAAGTACAGCCTCGACTCCGGAGACGCAGCTGGAAACTTACGCCGCAAAAAGGCCCAAAGCCCGGTGACTTCGACGCTCTCCGAGTTGTCTTCTGAGCTATCCGTCGACGAACCGTCGGATCCGGGCTGCCACTTGGGATGCTTGAGCACACTTTCTTGGTATATCCCGATGATCGTGGCAAGTATAGACCCCACAATCATAGCAGTGAATACGAAACCGGACTGCTCGGTATTAAAGCTGTGCTGCCGTTGGAAGACAAGCGGTATGGACCCGAAAGTCAGGTAGAGGATGGCCCATGCGAAGGACACCCATAAGGAAAAGAAGAAGACAATCGGCTCGGTAAAAAGGAGCATGAACGGCCTGAATAAGGACACGGTCATCATCGTCACGATAGATGTCCGTTGTTCGTCCTCCTTCACGATCCATCGGATACGCTGAAGTCCTAGGTCTCCCCTTAATCTCGATTCCGATGCAGGTTCCGACAGTATCTTCTCGTCAAACGGCAACTCCGCGTTTGCGGCTGTCCTAAGTCTTACCATAACATTCGAGCCGGCATTCAATTCAGGAACGCCGACTCCAAACACGCCCTTCTCTTCCAAACGCTCATACCACTTATTTAAAATCCTGGCCTTCCTCGACAGGAGAACCGAGCCGCGGCTCTCCTTGAAAAATGCCAATACGGCAATCATCAAGACGAAATCAGCGATAACTACAACACTTGTAAGTTAGCAACTCATCCCACTTTCGCCGTAGCATAGTCATATGACGCTCCCCATTTTGCTTGTACGCCTATGGGAGGGAAACAATAAGATGATATAAAATTCCGCATGCTGATTTTACCTTGGTGCCAAAATACCCATTTCCACCTCTGGCCCTCATCTCCCCATCTCTCGACCATGACTGCGGCTATGAGGGGCCCGAGGCCAGTACCAACCAAGACAGCGCCGCTAAACAACGCCATTGGCGTGTTACGGTCTTGTTTATCATACATATCGGCAATGACACCGCCTACCATGGTGCTAAACACACTTCCGCCGACACCTGTCAGGAACCGGGCAATCAACATTCCCGCTAGGTTTGTGACGACACCGCAGACAGCCTGAAAGATGACAAAGATGACGCCGGCGGCAGCGAAAATTGGATAGCGCCCGTTGATCTCGGAAAAGGGAGCTAGAATCATGGGGGCGATAGCAAAGCCGACGCAGAAAGTTGTTACGCCGACCAGCGCGCCCTCGTGTGTTGTGTTTAGGTTAGCGGCGATTAAGTTCGCAGATACGGAGTATGCGCCAGCCGCATACGCTGTCAAGAGGGTAGCTATGCACGATATTGCAACCATGACCCCCTTGCGTACCTTTGGCCAGGTCAATGGATTTGTGTACGGAGACAGGTCCGGACACGTCGGAAGGTCGTCTCGATCTGATCGCGCCTCCTCCGTGTTTAGACTTGGCACCGGAGTATCGAAGGTCAAGTAAAGATAGGTGATAGGCGTATTAGCATCGAGTTGTGACGCGTCGCCGGCTCCCGTTTTGTGGGCCGTCATGTCCGGTTCATCAGTTTTCACAATGATGGGTTCGGGAACGGGAGTCGATGGATGCCCTACCGAAGTATTGTGCTGCACTGATACGTACTTCTTAGGTATTTGGTCACCGGCGGCAGGATGGTCTTTTCGTCCATCATCCACTATAGATGCCGAGTCGCCTCCACTACTTCTTGAATCCATGTCTAGTACGGGGTCGGGATCGGGATCGAACAAGCCAAGCTGAAGACTTCTGGAGAAAGCTACTTGCGAAGCTTATGACTGCCAAGACGATTCGGGCGGGATGGATAACGCTAATACAACGAATCGAACCTATACTCACTAGTACTCACGAACCGAGCACGCTATAGCCATGACTGAAGCAGATGGGAAAGGCTTTGATGTCGATTCGGTGCGTCTTTCTAAGAGAGGTAGGAACAGGGTGTACTAAGCAAGTAAAGTAAGAATCTGTAAGATATACATACCTCCATGGTACGAAGTATCCATTATGATAGACTTGTACTACGAAGAAGGCTAACACTTGCCTAGGAATCATCCCGATGAGAATCATTACCTATTATTGGAAGCAATTCTACCCGTCAAACGTTTACCTTTCGGCATTATCCCTGTTCGACATTTAAACTCTCGGTTATCAGTAAGGGTCTGACCGAGACGACGGATATTCCCGATTATTCCCGCTGTTATTCTGTGGATATCGAGACTTAATCCTTACTACGTACGGAGTACATATTAGACCTTTAGTCTGTTGTGTCACGATCCTACCGACTCAAAGCCCGAGGCCGGCTACGAGAGGTTGCCTTTGTGTGAAGAAGATTGTAAGAATTAGAAAAGGGTTAGTTGAAGAAAAATTAATGACTAGTGTAAATTACCACCTACGTACCTACCTGCCTATCATCATGAATATCTTGTAAAAGTTTCGTAGTTCGACAGCTAGAAATACATTGCGTAAGACCGAGTCTCGGCACGTTGGATCTAATACACTACAGAGAAGGACGGAGTAACTAATTTTAATTCCTGAATGATCTACGCACGGGGCCACAGGATTTGCATACGAACATTCAGGGATGTGTACAATGACAGTGAGAAAAGAACAGCCCGAAGCTAATTTGGCTTGTATCTCAGCTATCCCTAAGAGGTATCCATGTCAATCTTGATGGCCGTCGTCGGAGCGGCTCTTGAGTTCGGGAATAAAGCTGCAAACCGCACTTCAACAGCATTAACTCGAATAGAATAGGTTTATGCGGCTGTCAATACCTGGTATGCTGACAGGCTGTGCGACGCATACGGCTACGAAGCCAAGAAAAAGAATAAATGCCTACCTAAGCAGAGACTCTCGGAAGAAACCATGTGCTTAAAGGATAATTCATACGGTCTGCGTTAGGATATCTTAGGCTGTACCTAACAACCAGGTATGACAGATACGACACACAACGTTCAGTACTAGGCTTATCAAACTCGGGCAATCTGTGTACCTACCTAAGGTTATACCAATTATCATCTTCACGTCCGCATTGCATTGCGACTACCGGTAGGTACCTGTAAAATACCTAGAGCAATCACTGATCCGACAAGCTGTTTCTATCATATGATGGTAAGAATACATGGTAGATACTAGAACTTACAAGTTGATGTTGAGCAAAAGGTAGATTACATGCTAGCGGTACCTACAATATAAACTTATAAAGTGCCAACGGCAAAATAGAAACAATCATTTTGCTCAGCTTATAAGTAAACGTTAGGTACCTACGTGAATAAAAAACGTTATCACGTCAGCTCAAAGAAGTTGACTAAGAGCTCTACTGGCAACTCTTTTCGGGAGATCGTAAAAACAGTTAACGTGGTCGTGTAAAAGAACAATGTTCCGCCTCTATCCTATGATTCGTGGCGTAATTAGCGTAAAGATTAAATCAGCATAAAGGGTGATAGGTAGCTAAACAATATTGATATACAACAGTAGCTTAAATGCTTCAAACATGTCTGAGACAATAGCTTTAGGAGACATTATTTTAAAGGCAGACACACAACTAGGTAGGTAAATTATGACGGACGTCAGCATATCCCACGATAATAGAAATGAAAGCAGCAGGTTACGCATAGAAATTGCAGCTTATGGTTTGCGCTTTAGCCGAAAGCATTAATGAGAACAAGGAGATTTGATTGAGCTTGTGCTGATAACCTCTTTGTGGAAAACAAAGATTGCCTTGTCTGAATCCGGTTCTATGAAATAACAATTTAAGGAGTGTACATCCGCTTTTAAGTGTCAAAAAGTCGGCGTATTTCACTAGTCATCCTCCTCCCGATATATAGGGACGCAATTCTTTGACTACCCTTATCCGACGGCATATTCCCTATTATGACAGCAGATACCAACAACGTCAAGTTTATGAACTGTTAGCCTACTATAATACCACAATACCTCATCGGCGTTCGATTTCGCCAACTATGGTAGCCGAGGCATCAGAACGACCCACGGCATCCGTTGCCCAGGAGCCGTCGATATTGGATAAGCCAGTCGCAAGCCCGGAAGACTACGAAATTCGTATGTGCCATGGCTGGACGCTGAACGATGGAACCTTCCTTCCCGTGCCGGATAACAAGAGGGAAAAGCAGCATGTCCCATATCCGAGTTATATCGAGCATACCTATAGGTCCATGTACGGGCTCAGCAGTCTTCAACTTGCCCACGATGCCCCCATCACCTCGTGTGCCTTGGATATAGCAGTCGATCACGTTTGGAAATGTCTGCCCGTAAAAACGAAGACCCGGGTAAAAGTAATCCCTCCGAACGGTCCCGCTCTCTGGAGCAGCAGTCAAGAAGGTTGCGATGCCATGCTCGAGCAGATAAATAAAGAGTATCGAGAAGGTAAAAACAAGACAGTCGCTAATACGTTTGCGGGTATGATGCGGAAATCCTGGGTCATATGGCCGCTCTGGGTAGAAGACGAATGGGGGCTGGATTGGATACTGGCTGTTTGGTACGCCGAATCAAGTCCCGCATCTCCGACCAAGTTCAATCGTATCAAAGCGTTCAACCTGTACGACCCGCGTCGTAGTCCGCAAGCCGACAATGATGGGAAGCATCGTCCGCTGGGAGACCGGCGGGAGAGGGTCAGCTTGCGACTTATGTCATTCCTCCAACGCGGAGGGTACGACGTGACCCAGGCTAAGCGCCATGAGGGAAGAATATGTCCCATGCCATTGACTGAATGCACGTCTGGCGAACGCTGTTTCGCTGCTACTAAGGACGTGCTTTTGTGGATAAATAGTTTTGTAATAAGAGGAGGACAGTTTAACCCTGAGCGGGATCAGCTCCCGGATCTGTCGCCATGGGTCAACCCATATCAGTATCGGATTGAGATGACGGGCATAAACGCGTGGGTCCTAATGGCAACGTTTGAATACAATGCACGAATCTCCGTCGAGGTCATCGAACCGGATATCAAGCAAGAAGTAGTGGCTGATGGCTTACGACGAGTGCTCAAGCCTTACGATCTCGCCGGACCTCTCAGAGAGCCGCCTGTTGCCGCAGAAGATTATTTACTCGATTCTACTCCAGCCTAAGTACCGAACGGAGGAAAAAAAATTAGTGGCAAGTGGGAGGTGATAGGCATAAAAAAAGTGATATCTTTCTCTTGAGAAGCACTTATTAGCAACGACTGATTCGTACCTAGTAAGGTACGTTTTGGAGAACATCATATGCACCTTAGGTTTAATGATATAGATAATCCAGAATATATGATGTACTTGCCAATCTGGTAGTGAGTATGCGTTACGCTTTACAAAGGCGATCAATGTGTGCCGGTAGGTACCTATGTATGTGAATGGTGAACTGGAATTATAATGCCTTAGCCCCCCTTTCCAAGAAATGGAATATTTTTTCGATGTGTCATTTCAAAAAGGAGACTAAGTCAAACTGATCACTGAGTAGAACATAGTACGCCATATTTATAATATTATCCTCAATGCTTGTGTAAAAGTGGTGTCCCTTAAAGACAGATGGCTACATCGATGATACGATGAGTGTAGTATTCGCGATCTCGTTACAACGTATAGTTCATGTTTATTCTCACGTCTACCTTTGGTTGACGGTAGTCTTTATCGCAATAAGATGGATAATATACTGTTCGTATAACCTAGGCCCTAATGTCGTATCATTGACGTCGCAGTTACCTAGCATATTTCTTTCTTTATTTGATAACTTACAGCATCTAGAGAGGGAGGCCGTCTATGATTAAATATATCTACCTGTCTGCGTTCGCATCTTGTTTGGATTCGCAATGCTGGATGGCGCAAGATGACGGCATTGTGCATACGCCGGACGGATATCCGTACATGCCGCTACGGTGTAAATTTAATATGTATCTCCTGAGTCTTATCTGCATGTGCCATCAACGAGGTACTTTGATGTCCGTTTAGGCTGTGGGGGTATTCAGGTACCTACGTAGCATGCGGTACCTATGTAGTCTTAGGTAATAGATAATATAGATAATTTAATTAAGCGAGGGGACGCGTCGCGGGCTTTGACGCGAAATCTGGCGGGGAGCTTGGGTCAAGTCGCGGTTTCCGCTAATTGAAAATCCAAGTCTCAAGTCCCTGATAAGAAACTCAGAATACGAAAATACTTGATCTTAATGTAATCCATCTCTTCCCATCTCCCATTTCCCATATCCCGTCTTCCGTCCCAAGACACAATTCTCGACTCTTTTCACCTAATCAATAAGAAATAATACATATCACTAGTAGTCTGGCGTTTATCCTACGCACACGAATTCCGATTGTCTTGATTCTCTAGTCGCCGCAGGTGTTTGCAGTATTTTCGTATGTCTGATGATCGCAAGCATCCGTCAATTCGCCCTCATTTTGGCAATACAGCTAACATACTAGTTTAGACCAAAGGGGAGAACAGCAAGAAAAGATGGCCGACTTTCGCACGCCGGCCAAGAAGACACCTTCGACGTCAAAAAAACAGACCTCTGCTCAATCTTCTACTACTACCACCGGAAAGCAACAGACTATCCTTGGTTTCTTCGCCAAATCCTCACCAGCGCCTAATTCTTCGCCCTGTCTCAAGGAGACCACGAAATCGAATAGAAAATCTTGTGCCGTCACCCCTGTCCCGAGTAGTGATGCATTGGAACCATCCAGCTCTCAAGAGAATCATGGCTCTGCTGCAACGGTCAAGGTACTTGGTAGCATACCCTTATCCTCTCTTCTTCTGCTAAAGTATCAATCAAGCAGTCTCTCTCTGCCCAGGCCGCCCTGTGTAGTAGTCCAACTCGCAAGGTAAAATCTCTAGTAACCTCGATAATGTCACCTTACCTAACCATTATCTCCTTATACAGGCTAAGAAAACAGTCAACTACGCTGAGTCTTCCGATGGAGAAGAAGACGAGGACGTTTTTGCGACCATGAAGGTCTCTCAAGCTCGACGCCGTAATCGCCAACAATCTCGGGTAGTCGATGACGAGGATGACTACGAAGAGAGCAAGGATGTCGCGGTAGACGATGAAGATGGTATGACTCCATGACAATGTCCCATATTGACACCGCGTATTGATGCAAGATAAACAGAAGAGATGGCCGACTTTGTAGTTTCTGATTCGGATGTTCCAACAAAAAAGCGAAAGCGTTCTTCAAAGCCCCAACCCGCTCGAAAACGAGCACAAGCTTCACCCAAGGGTAATAGTGAACAAACCGATCAGGATGACAATGACCCAGAAATAGACGACCTACCCTCAACGTCAACTGCTCAGCAATGGCGATATGATCCCGAAAACATCGAACCAAACAAGCCAAGGGTAGCCATACGGTCACATGCCAAGGCCTCTACGGCTAAGCAAAAGGCACATACTCGTGAGCCAGAGGAGCGTTATCCATGGCTAGCTAAAATCAGCGATATCAACCGGAATCCCCTAGGTCATTCAGACTATGACCCATCAACAGTCTATGTCCCTCCTTCGGCATGGCATAGCTTCTCAGCCTTCGAGAAGCAATATTGGGAGATTAAGCAAAGGCTATGGGACACGGTAGTATTTTTCAAGAAGGGCAAATTTTATGAATTATATGAGAACGATGCCACCATTGGCCACCAGCTGTTTGATCTTAAACTTACTGATCGCGTCAATATGCGCATGGTCGGTGTTCCTGAGAGTGCGCTGGATATGTGGGTCAATCAGTTTATCGCCAAGGGCTACAAAGTTGCACGCGTCGATCAAATGGAGACGGCGTTGGGGAAGGAGATGCGCGAAAGGATAGATACGAAAGCCAAGAAGCAAGACAAGATTATCCGACGAGAGCTAGCCTGCATTTTGACCGGTGGCACGCTGGTCGATGGGAGCATGCTTCAAGATGACATGGCCACATATTGCGTGGCCATTAAAGAATCTGTCGTTGACGATCATCCAGCATTCGGCGTTGCCTTTGTTGACGCCGCCACAGGCCACTTCTTCATCTCTGAGTTTGATGACGATGTCGATTTAACCAAGTTCGAGACGCTAGTTGCTCAGACGAGCCCCCGAGAGCTCCTCCTTGAAAAATCGCATATCTCTACGAAAGCCTTGCGCATCCTTAAGAACAACACGAGTCCTACAACTATATGGAATTACTTCAAGACAGGCAGCGAGTTTTGGGAAGCCGATCTTACGCGAAGGGAGCTCGAATGTAACGGTTATTTCGCCGAAGCAGAAGGGTCAGAGGAACATTGGCCTAGTGTTTTGGCCGAAGCAAGAGATAGGGATCTATTAATGTCAGCTCTTGGGGCACTCATCCAGTACCTCCGAGTACTCAAGATTGAGCGCAACTTGCTGTCCCAGGGCAATTTCACTTGGTATAACCCGATCCATAAAAATGGCACATTAATTCTCGACGGCCAAACCCTTATTAACCTCGAAATATTTGCCAATTCTGTTAATGGGGGATCAGGCGGGACCCTATTTACGCTCCTTAATCGATGTATGACACCATTCGGCAAACGGCTCTTTCGCCAGTGGGTTTGTCATCCACTTTGCAACATTGAGAAAATCAACGAACGTCTGGATGCTGTTGATATGCTAAATTCCGATAAGGCAACACGAGAGCAATTGTCATCACAAATGACGAAGATGCCAGATCTAGAGCGTCTGATATCGCGAATTCATGCAGGCGCCTGTCGACCGGAAGACTTTGTAAAAGTTCTCGAGGGTTTCGAGCAGATTGAGTACATTATGAGCCTCTTCAGCTCTCTCGGCGACGAGAACGGCTTAGTGGGTCGCCTCGTCTCGTCCATGCCAAACCTCAAAGAGCCCCTGTCATATTGGAATACAGCTTTCGATCGTAGAAAGGCCCGGGAGGAAAAGATTCTTGTTCCTGAGCGGGGCATCGAGGAGGATTTTGATGAGAGTCATGACAAGCTTATCGAGATCAAGGACGATCTTCAGAAGTTGCTAAACGAGAAGAAAGTCGAGCTAAGGAGTAAGTCGCTTAAATTTACCGACGTAGGGAAAGAGGTGTATCAGATCGAAGTCCCTAAGTCGGTGAAAGTCCCTAAGAACTGGCAGCAGATGTCTGCCACCAGCAGCGTCAAACGTTACTATTTTAAGGAGCTGTCAGACCTCGTGCGGCAACTGCAAGAGGCCGAGGAAACGCACTCGCAGCTCGTACGTGAAGTCTCTCTACGCCTCTTTCAGCGTTTCGATGTCGACTACGAGACATGGCTCCAAGCTATTCTTATCGCCTCACAGCTTGACTGCCTTCTCAGTCTTGCAAAGGCCTCATCGTCCCTAGGTGAGCCCAGCTGCCGTCCTTGTTTTGTAGACGACGAACGCAGCGTGGTTGAATTCGAGGAGCTCCGCCACCCTTGCATGCTTAATACTGTCGATGATTTCATTCCGAACGATATTTTGCTAGGTGGTACTTCAGCCAAGATCAACCTCTTAACAGGTGCGAATGCCGCTGGTAAATCTACAGTGCTACGAATGGTGAGTTGATAAATATTGTAACTGCAGTACTTCTTGCTAATTCCTATGCTCAGTCTTGCATCGCTGTCATCATGGCACAGATTGGCTGCTACGTGCCAGCAACGTCAGCCAGACTGACCCCTTGTGATCGTATCATGTCTCGACTCGGTGCGAATGACAACATCTTTGCAGCTCAGTCGACGTTCTTCGTCGAACTATCCGAAACCAAGAAGATCCTGTCTGAGGCTACGCCACGGTCCCTTGTCATACTTGACGAACTGGGTCGTGGTACTTCTAGCTACGATGGTGTTGCTGTAGCCCAGGCCGTTCTGCATCATGTGGCCACGCATATTGGATGTGTCGGTTTCTTTGCTACACATTATCATTCACTCGCGACCGAGTTCGAGAACCATCCCGAGATAAGAGCGAAACGTATGCAGATTCATGTTGATGACAAACAACGCCGCGTTACCTTCTTGTACAGACTAGAGGACGGCGTGGCGGAAGGGAGTTTCGGTATGCATTGCGCGGCCATGTGTGGTATCTCCAACCGCGTTATCGAGAGAGCCGAAGTAGCGGCTAAAGAGTGGGAACATACGAGCAGGCTCAAGGAGAGCCTGGAGCGTGCACGTGAGGGTTGTTACATTCCCTTGGGCATGCTGAGCGACATTTCTGCTCTGCTCGATGAAGAGAAGAGTAAAGATGTTGGTATACGAAGCATAGATGTTCTTGCGCGGGCGATTGAAGCGCTCTAGAGATACAGCGGCAGGCGGCAGGCGCCGCATTAATCCTACGGATATATCCTATTGATTTGGCCTTTAATTGTACCATAGTGTCACTTTCCTGGCTGATGTCGATTGTCGACACCAAACATTTGCTACACGTGCCTGGAGTTGGCGGTAACGGATGTCATTCATAGACTAGACCAACACAGTCTATAGCTGTTTTACATAAGGCTCTGTTAATGTACCTAAAGCTTCAATTGCTCGAAATGAAAGGATATTTTGAAGTATTTCCCGTGTCAAAATGATGAATTTTCGCGGAGCGCTTTAGCTGAGGCGATCTTCTAAGAAATATCCCATTTTCCCAGCACCGTTGTCGCCAATCTGAACTGCCCCTCCCCTCGAGTAACAGGTAGACTGTAGCCAAGTATAGTTCGACATCAGAGGTGTCTACTAGATAGGGAGGTAATGATATCGATGGGTCACTCTTGTCATCGATCTTTCACTCTAATACAGCTACCTCCTATATGGGCACCATATCACCGCGGTTTAGTCTTAGTTGCGTGTTTAGTCCGCAATAGGTAAATCATCATCCGTTCACTACTTGTACCGCATAATAGTCCGACTAAAATGTATAAAGCGAAAGAAATAAAAATATAGAGTCTAATGAGTACAATCTATTCCGCGTCAACGTCTGACAGGCGCTTCTTACTTTAGCAGACTAGAAAACGCAGGTAGTCGACATGTAATTTACTACCTTCTACGACCTCCCCATAAGAGGCTGAGTCTTGAGGAAATTTATACCACTACATCACTACTGGAGCTTCGTCCTCTGAAGCTTGACTCGTCTACAGCCGTATACAAAATCATGATTTATTAAAGATAGGTAGTGGTTATGTTAGATCTTAGGTACCTGCTAGTCACTATCGGCAATCCATACGTCTTAACGGTTAGGTACCCTTATGTATCCTCTTTCTTCTCCCTGTCTTCAAACACGTCACGGCTACCAACACTATCGCCTAGACCCTGAAGCATAGCACTCAATCCAATCTCTCTGTTAATCTCTTCCATGCGTTCAAAGTCGGCTTGAGCAGTGCCTTCAGAACCGAATATGACGTCCTATATGAGATTCATCTTTGTTAGTCTTCAGTACTACTTATTGGAATTCATACACCTCGTAATTCCCAACGACTTAATTTTCCTTTAGTAGGGACTTACCATCTCTTCTAAACTTAACCGCTTCGTTTCTGGCACGAAAAACCAGATAAACCCGGCACTCATGAATGTCAAAAGACCAAAAAGAATATATGTGCCATAACCAATCTTATTAAGCATGATAGGTGTGACTTGACCAACAACTAAACATTTGCATCAGTACGATGTGTAGGTAATCAATGTCTCGGGTTGAAAACTGACTGAAGTTGTTCATCCAATTACTTGAGGAACCGAGCGAGGTTCCATAGGAGCGAGAACTAAGCGGCCAGATCTCAGCTACGACAATCCACGAACAAGGTCCCCAGGAATATCCAAAGTGAATTATGAAAAGCCAGACCATGGCAACGGCTGCCCACCCAGCCGCAGCTTGGCCAGCCCATTGATTTGAGTTTTTAGCGACGATTATGGCGATGATGATATGGCAAATTGCCATCCCTATGGAACCTATCGTCATGATGGGCTTCCGACCAATGCGATCGATGTATAGAACAGCAGGCACGGTGAAGATGAACATAAGGATACCAACAACACCAGTCGCTAATAGACTCGTTGTGTTATCATCCATGCCGAGCTGCTTGAATATACTAGGCGCGTAATAAAGAATAGCGTTAACACCGGTCCACTGGTCGAAAAACATAAGGACGGTGGCGACACCAACGCGTTTGAGCATCGCCCTGGTCTGGAATAGAGACTTGATAGCAACGAACTGGAGCTTGAAAGTATTCCACGCTGTCTCTCTGCTTAAGTCGGGGAAGTGCTCGGCTACTGTGCGTTTTTCGAAGAGTGACTGGGCTTTGATCTCTAGGAACTCGAGCTCGACGAGCTCATGGTCTGCTGGAAGGCCTCGTAGACTTGCTAAAGTCTTACGCGCCTCGCCCTCGCGATCATGATGAACTAGCCAACGTGGGGAGAACGGCATGAAGATCATGCCGACAAATAGGATCACAGCAGGGAAGAGCTGCAAGCAAATTGGTACAAGCCATGCCGCATCCTGCTGGGTGCCAAGGGTCGTGCCACCAATATAGTTGCTGCCGTAGTCGATCCAGAAACTAATCATGATACCGAAGGTGATTGCAAGTTGTTGGAGTCCCACGAGCGAGCCTCGGATCTCAGGGGGTGAAACTTCGGAGTTGTATATAGGTACGATGGTTGCTAAAGATCCAACGCCTATGCCCGTGACAAAGCGACCACCGAGGATCACGTTATGGCCTCCGTGTTGCGCCGTCGCTTGGATAACAACCCCCACAATGAAGACGGTTACAGCTACTAAAACGCCGTATTTTCGAGAAATGGTCTCTGCGACAAATCCAGAAAGTAGCGTACCGACCCAAGCTCCGAGTTCGAGAATAGCAGTTAACCATCCCTTCTTCGTCTGATCGGCTGAATCATCGAATGGGTCATATTCGCCCATGTCTGTGATAACTAATCAGCAAACGATCAAGTGAGTACTGGATAGTGTCGCTGGCTCTTGATGGTACTCACGTTCCTTAAAGGAGGGCATGGCAAGGACGCCGGAGAACATGCCCTGGTTGTATCCATACAGGATGCCACCGATACAAGCGAACGTAGCAATCCTAAATACCTTAAAGTTCTTGACTAGAGCCATGGGCCCCGACGCGCCCATCATTTCTTGGCGACGTCTGAGGGCGACATCGTACATAGCGGCGCCTGTGTCGCCTCCTGCAACCATAGTGACTCGATTTGGTGAGCTTTCAAGTCCTAGCGTATGATTCAAATCTTGGACGTTTCTCGATTCCTCGTAGATATGAGGGTACAGAAAATCTCAAGGTCGAGGTAGTATTCTAGTTCGTCAGCGTGCGGGATATGTAGGTAAGAGTGGTACATTGACGATATCTGTGGGGGGCATCTCGGGGTATAAATACCTCGTCGTCCAGGTATATATAAGAACAGGATGATAGATGGATAGGGAGATCACGCCACCCTGTGGAAATGCTTCTACGCAAATGAGATCTGATACCTACCTTAGAAAGGACCAGAGTGAGGTAGGCTCTACGAACTCTATCAGATATTACAAGGATGCGGGATAAATAGTACACTTAGTATACCGAATCACGGCCGAGGCCCGGGATATTACCTGATTTGGTGAGAGCGACTCCTGATTTGACTACCTCATACGTGGTATGTTGCAGCGATGACAGCTTCTATGAGAGGTAGTTAATAGCCTCTTTCTAAGGTAATCAACGAAGCAGAGTGTCGCTACTTGCTCTATATAGGTATGTGATAATATCCATCTCTATAGAAGACTCTCATAATCTGAGAGAAACATAAGTACCTACCTTAGTAGGTTAGGTATACAGATGTATATGAAGCATATTTCTCCCGCAAAGATAGACCGAACTACTAGATTACTGGGCCGTGACCATCGTGACATCTTGAATCCTGGGGAAATAAGCATGTCCGTGTGGGGTATCTCGGGGTATCATTACCGACAGTCTTGACTGAATGGGGCTATTTTCTATTGGACTTTATAGATCTCCTCCACGTTGACTGGGGTTGAGAGTTTAGCCTACAGTCCCCCAACCATAGACCGTCTAGTATTGGAGAAAGACACGTGAAGTCGGGCCGTGGAACACGTTGGATTTGTAGACCTTATGGACGTCGCCCACCTAGAGCCAACAGGCGGGGACGTCCCGTACGGACACATTATATGGTATTGGTGATAGATCTAGAGCCTCGGATCTTGAGAAATATGACGTAAACTTGGTACCTATTCATCCACCACCATACTATAGTCGCTTACCAAACCTAGCGTACTCCCTGACATATAAAACAATGCCTCGCACGATGACTTCCTTAGGCCTTTGCTGATGCGTACATACCCTCATATTATCCACTCTTATACTTACCCATTGTTCCATTAGCAAGCCAGCCTTCCGTAATTATGATAGGTATGAGGGTTAGAATAGTCTTCGTAGTTTAGAATCAGGGAGACTCGGAGAGATTTTTTCTAGAGATCCATTCCGTCTACGCAGTTTCCCGCAAGCCTTCGCGGGCACTGTCGATATCTATAGTTCCAATTGCGGCCTGCTATTTTCACCAGCAATACTAGGTAATAAACACACAAATACAGGAAGCCCATTATCCCTTAGGCATATCTGAACTTTCTCGCAGTTGTCATCTAATAAAGCACAACCCAGGGCGTGACTTATGAAAGCTAACAAGTATCATTAAGGGTAGGGTTCCAGGTATGTGAATACTAGGTAAGCTCGATGATCTTTACCTAGTAGAGAATTCGCTGTATATTCGAGATGACGATTTCATGGAGACAATCGGTGGTATCTTCATTACGGCACCCTTAGAGCGCACAGAAATACAAAATTGCTGGTTTATGTTTAAACCCGGTAGAGACAGAAAGAGAATTATCTCTAGGTAGGGATTTGTAGATATCGTCCTCACATCGATTAAAGAATTTAGATGCAAACAGCGATAAAATACCTACGATGATCGTCACGAAATGGTACCTATTTGGCTGCGGATCTATATTTTCGGAATATGAAGCGAGTCTAGGTCATAGTTCGATTATCGATCTCTCCAGGGTTGTATAGTGGTCAACGAGGCGCTTGTTAGGCGGCTCTCCTCGGAAGGATGTGCCGTCGTCTCAAGAGTCGAGCTCAGTCATCCAATCATCATGTAGCTTGCGCCTATTGAATCACTGCTACGCAGACGATCGACCAATTTTCATGGTCAGCAAACAGGCCTCTACTACCGGACGCATAGCTACCCATATATTACTTTTTCTTGTGCCGTTAGCCTACATATTTGGCCCGAGTTTATCTGGACCTAACCAAGGCCGACATACCACACTCTCAGATGTGAGATTTGCGAGAAGGATTCGGGGTCCGAGCGGAAAACATCAGATTCAAGAATCAAGCCACCTAGGAGCTTGGATGCCATGACTGCAGCAGACTGCTCCTTTCAACTGTACCGACTGCGAGTGATAGTATAAATTGTCTCTGGCGTATGTCTTCGAGGGAGGTGTATTAGAGGATAACGGAACGAATGGAATATCCGACTAGGCATCGGAGAGTATAGGTCTCAAGAAGGGTCTGCTGCTTCATACGTATCTCAAGCATGGCCCGCAACCCCCAAAGTCTATAAGTAAGACAGGATCGTTACATTGCGTCAAAACCCATTATGATGGTGAGTGACGGCAACGGCACTTAATGACCCCCCCTGTTACCGTAGGAATCATACTATATAAATCGTACTCACAAATACGTCTCTCGCTTTTTTACTCATGCAAAGCAGTCTTTGAGGTTACAACGAAGAGAATGTCTACCAAATAAAATAGAAGGGTGGCTTGTTTATTTTAAAAAAAGTTGAGCGAATAGGAGAAGCCTACCCCTGAATAGCCGACCGGATACACGTGATATTCCCGCTGTGGTGGACACAGAGAACCGCGGATACATGTACTACTTACATGTAGGTACTCCGTACTGCACCTTGATAAAAATGATAAGTGATAATACACTACTGGCGACCCGAACCTAGAAGTTAAAATTATGTCGGACTAGGCTTGATTAGGAATGACGTAGTCTTTTTTTAAGCCTTTTTCGTCGCTTGTGTATGACGATCGCTGTTATTTTAGCGTCATATGTACGTAGGTACCGTGTATTGCGTAGACGCGCGCTTCCAACCCATCGTTGCTTTTGTTTATCATTTCAGGGGTCGTTCTCCTTCTCTCGACTGCCGCATCCTCCAATACCGTTTCTTCATTTTCATCTTAAGTAGCTGTTCGTAGCGTTTCAAAATGCCCCCCCTAACACGCACTATACGGTTGCAATATGTGAACTGAAGTCGGCCGAGTCTTCATGTTTACGTATACGTATATCTCTTACCATGCTGGTTCGGCGGCATCTTTCCTTCAATACCGTCGTCGTCTTATCCGGAATGAGCGAGCCGGACCACATCTCGTCCCCCAAAAGAGACAAGTTAGGGGAGCTCCTAAGTTCTTAACTGTAGATCCAGATGAACTTGTGCACTCCTGCATATGTCCTTTCTGGGGCCATGCTTCATCTTTTCACCTCGTCCAGTCCATCAGAATAGCCCTCGGTAGGATGGTGATGTATTAGGTATGCAAGGTACCGCTTCCCGTTTCGCTCTGTCGACTTGCATCGTAAAGCTACATTAAGTAATACCACGACCCAGTTAGAGGGCTACCTGCCATAGTTGGGTTTCCCTCCCTCCCCCCTTTCCTTACCTATGTATAATGTATACTGCATTTTATTCCGATCGAAACATATTTATGGCCTTCATTATAGTCTTTAAAAAAGTGTTATATCAATGGAAGAGCATTTATGTCGTGGCGCTATGCTTGCAGAATGGCGTAAATGATAGGATCTCATGCATATTTTCTTACGCTAATATATGACAGTCGGGAATGAAGTAATAATAAATATGTCCGGCCTGTTAAGAAATAAACAATAATGAGGTGAGATTGTATGGTGTTGTTGGTAGTTGGTTAGCAATCGCAGCTGCGATGATCGACAATCAGATCTACGATTTGATCCACGCTGCTTTTTGTTTGCATCGACGTCTTCACCTTCGCTTGCTGCACAGTCGCAATCGCACGCGCGCGCGCGCATAATACCCCAGCTACCTTAGCCTAGCTACTTTGCCTATGTAATGTAGCTGGGTCCAGAAAATGCTCGAGAGCTACCCTATAAGGCTGGCGCCTACTGATACTATCCGTCCTCTTGCTATTTTGGACCAGATTCCATCCCCGTCTCCATCCCCGTCTCGGTATAGTTGTAAGTGTGAGTGTTGTGTGCCCCCAGACCCCCTTCGACGTACCCATCATACCCGTTAGCCGCCCTCCACACCAGGCTACATTTCCCCTAGCCGCCCAACTCCAGACAGACGCCATCCCGAAGCTCATCAGCCAATATCAAAGGCCTATGGAGAGTCTATCCACTCTTTCAGATACACAACCCAGGTTTCATGACTACGGCTTGCATGTTCGCCCCCCAAAGCTGACAATCGCTCTAGATCTCGCTCTATCGCCATGACAGCTCTGTTTCAGATCCGTAGTCCTGGGTCTCGCGTTACAATAGCAGGCCATCATATCTTGTTCGTTTAGTCGGGCCGCAGTTCAAGTTGACTACCGCTTTTATAAGTATCCGCGCCCATTTCGCGACCTGGTCTAGTCTAATACTTCCCCTCCCGGACCCTCTCGCTACAGCATCAAAACGGCCTGTTTCTTTTCTGTATTCTCTAAGCTCAAGGCCTACCCGTGTTTTTCATTTTCTTTTCCTATTTTTCCTTGTTCTACTCTTGACAGCCTCGTTCGTTTCATCATCATCATTCGTTTGATACGAGTAATCGACCTAGCTGCTCCGAATACCTTTGCTGATACCTCTACTGGTAATCACCTACTCCCTCCCGGAGAGGCTAAGAAAAAAGAGACGAATAAGATAAAGCGGGAAGCTTACCTTGACGCTTCTCAAACAGACGTGGGAACGAAAAAAAAAACCGCAGATATCGATAATCCTAATAATCATCCTATCTATTCGAGACTTACACCCTAACTTCACTTATTTGGAAAAATACTGCTTCGTGTACGCCTTGGTCTTACATGTTTCCTTCCCGTTACAAATATTTCCAATGAATATGCCGAAACACACTCGCTCGTCGAGTTCGAGCCAAAATCGCTACTCGAACCAGACTCCCATGCCGGTCACCCTCGCCCCGTCAGCCCCCGTTCCCATATATAACACACGACCGCCTATGCCGATGAATCCGGCAAGTTACTACCCGAATGTCGCTTCCACGTCGGCCCAGCCACCCATGCAGGCGCAGCAGTACGATCCCTATCAGTCGGAGGTGGTGACGCAGGCCCCGCTGCCCAACCGTCCGTCCTCCGGGGCGTGGACGGTCCAGGATGACCAGAACCTGCTGGCGGCGAGACAGCAGGGCCTCAACTGGGCGCAGATCCAGAGCAACTACTTCCCCAACAAGTCGCCAAATGCCTGCCGGAAGCGTCACGAACGGCTGATGGAGCGCAAAGGCGCCGACGACTGGGACAACCGGAAGCTGGAGCGCCTCGCCAAGGAATACATGAGCATGCGCAAAGAGATCTGGCAGCCCCTCGCGGCGCGCACGGGAGAGAAGTGGATTGTCGTCGAAGCTAAGGTTAGTTTATTCCCTCCACCCCCCTCCTTTTTTTTTTCTTTTTACGAGACATCAGTTAACAAGGGACCACTCGTCTGTTCCAGTGTATGAATAACGGCCTTAAGAACTTGCAGTCGGCGGCGCGGTCGGCGGCGCGACGTGAGCGGCTGGAATCTGGCCAACCAATCCATGGGTATGACGACGATAGCGGCATTTCCGGCATTGGTCTGACTCCAGTAGATGACCTCGACGCCTCGTACAGCAGCCCGGAGACGACGGCGTCTAGCTCGCACTCGGGCGGCAGCAACGGCGGCGGCGGCTACGGAAACGCCATCCACCCTATGGCTCTCAGCAGCCACCCGTACGGTGCCAACTACACCGCCAGCGCCGGCGGGCTCTCGTCCAGCTACGGCTCCTCCGTCTCGTCTACGGCGGCTGCGGCGCACTACGGCACCGCCATGCACGGCTCTCACTCTCAGGGGGGTTCCCCCTACATGAGCGACGGGCAAAGGCTCCCCAGCGTTGACATGGGCATCGATGCCATCATCAATCGACCGGGCCACGGCGGCGGTCATACACACACCATGTAACACGAGCGTCGAGAACGCGTAATCAAAGCATATAGCACGGGGGTTGTTTGGCCTTCGTAAAAAAAAATTCCCCTCCCCTTTTTGTTCATCTGATCGCTCACTATTTGCCTTATATTTATTCGTTACTATAGAAAAAGCGCGCGCGGCTTAAGTTATTATCGTCATATTACGACTATTATCTTATTTACGATGTCTTTTTTTTTTTTTTTTGCTTCCCTGACTTTCCCAAAAATGGGATCAGGAACGTATGTCAGCATTATCCCTCCCCCCCTTTTTTTCCCACCCTCCGAAGATCTATGTTTACGACACGATTTACTATTATTTATTTGATATTTTCTTCCTTTCCGTCTCTTATTCCTTCACCTTTCCGCTACACCTTGTTGCAGACCTTGCAGGGTTGCGGGCGTTCACGGCGTTAGCATAGCATGGCGAAATCAGCGAATATAAAGGGGGGGAGGCTGAGTGAGCAAATGGGGATAGCTGCCGGCGAGCAGTTTTATCATCACGATGAGGACATTAGGGAGTGGGTGGAGGGAGGAGAAGGGCGAAAAACGAGTAAGATTTACAGTGGATGAAGATTGGATCATGAAGAGAATAGGTCAACATTCTTTTGTAATTGTTTTTTTATGGGTGGCTTGTTTTGCTACCTATCATGCTAACCCTCCTTTATTCATCACATCCTAAAATCAGGAACGAGAGGGTGGGAGAAATCGGGCCCAGGATGTTGACTGAGCCGCTAATGACTGCATTTTTGCGACATAACGCTTATGTTTACTCGAATGCATTGTATACTAGATCTTTATTGCATAGATACCATCACAGAGCTAGGGGTCATGATGTATCGGTTGGTCTCATGGCAGATTCTTAGGTATGATCAGACTCAGGACATTAATCATTAGATCGCTGAGTAAGGTGGGAGTTGCGAAAATACATTCATTTCCTGTACTGAACAAGACTCCTCCCCGACTTCGTCCTGTCCGCACACGTTTAGATAGTACTGCCGGACCTAATCGGCTCCTATGCTTCGAATCAAGGCGCTTTTCTTTACCTTTAACGATATATAATACAGATCACCAAACTTTCTCTTTCCTAGCTCGCTGGTCCCATGCGGGCCAGCGGCGGCCTGACCCGAACATGAACTCACTTAGACCCAATAGGGGACATAGCTGGCTGGGCCTTGCCATCGGCGACCTCAGGTTCTTCTCCAACGTGGTCGACAATCCAGTCTTCATCCTCGTCCTCGAGATCTGGCTCGCCGATAACGCTTCTCCAAACTCGCCCCCACATGCCTTTCTTCTGTGCAAGAGCCAACACCAAGACGACTGGTAAATGCCAAACACTAGCCCAAAATAGTCCTCGCGCACTCCCCTTGAAGCCTTCGTGTTGCCAGAAGCGCACCGCTCCCCGCGCCAGCCAGAAATTGACGGGTACGCTCGTCACTGCGAAGCTCCACTCCGTTACCCCTACGGCACATAGAGCAACAGATAGCGGGAAGAACAACAAGCTGTATCTTAGTGCTACACGCGAGTTACGAGCGGGATTGATCCAAGATAACATTTGGTGGCCGGCGGCCTTGTATTCCTCCCTTATAGGCCACGAGAGTGCCATGAAGTGTGGGAATTGCCAGGCAAATAGGAGCGTAGCAAATAGCCAACCACCAATCGCATCCGAGGTCAAGAGCAGTTCACGGAAGGATCCATCTCCCGTCGCAGACTCACCGGCCGCTGCAGCCCAGCCCATAAGGGGTGGGATACCCCCAACAATTCCCCCAACCCAGGTGTTGAGCCACGAAACACGTTTCATGGGAGTATAGACCCCGGCATAGAGCGCAATGTTGGCAGCCCCCAAGAATGCGACGGTAGGATTGACACCAAAGTAGAGGCTGCCGACTCCGGCTATGGCGGAGAGGACGGCGAAGACGAGTGCTGCGCGCTCGGATAAAAGCCCGCGAACGAGAGGCCGGTTTCGCGTGCGGGTCATCTTGGCATCCCAAGCTAGCTCGTAGAGCATATTAAGAGCGTTGGCACTGGCAGAACAAAGCGCCGTGCCGGTTGTAAGAAAAGTCAGGGTTAGTGGAGAAAGGGAGGGCGTGTCCAAGCCGATAGATGGAGAGAGAAAAGCCGGGACAGGATATAACGCATAAGGTACCATAGCTGTGAGGACGACTAGGACGGTGAGGCGAGGTTTTGAAAGAGAAAGAAAGAGGGATGCTTGTCGACGGAGGGAGTTAGTTGGATGCTTCATAGACGCTGTGGTAAGCGCAGATGACGCGTCTTGCGGGAGCGGAATTTCAACCGTTGTGGAATGCGAAGAGTTTCCTGATAACGCGCTGCGCTTTGCTGCTTGTCGTTGTCGATGGGGGGGGAGTTGATCATCCTGACTTGTGGTGGTAACATTAACGACATCATCTTTGTGTGAGGACTTTGAGGCGGCGCAGTGCCTCCGAGTCGAACTAATTTTTTGTCGAGGTAGAAGCCAGTTGGACAAGAAGTAACCCGTCTTCAGTCGGGTTTGTTGCTTCAGGGCCACTGGAGTAGTAGTAGCTTGGGCAAAAGCTCTGACGAATGCTCTCGTAGCAAGAGGCTTCACGTTACTCAACTCTTGACTGCACCGCCAGCAGACATTATTGAGAGCTTGGGGACGGAGCAGATATATGGTAGGCCGTAGGCGCATACTGACTGTAGCTCATGTCGCCAATTGAATCTGTTAGAGAAGAAGTATTATGATGGTAGACATGTCAATAAATTTATCCAGGTACTTTGGTTGGTTCAAGGTGAGGTCTGAGGATCAACAGCGACGTCAAAAGAGCATGAAATCGATCCGAGATGGTGGGATGAATGGAACATGGAACATGGGAAATTCATCGGTGGGTCCAATCGATGCGAGAATTGAGATCCATCATGAAGAAATCGGTCCGTGCGTTTTCCCGGTGGGGTTACACCCGAGTTCATATTATTTCTTCTTATTTTCTTATACTGCCTAAGTGCATATTTCATACATAGTATATATTTCATATACTTTCTAGCCTACGAAGTACATAACTAACAGACAATCACAAGTTACAACCAAACTTACCCCTATTCATTCACTCTTTTTATCATATAATCCTACTCTAACCTTCATCTGCTGAAGAAACACATCAGACATGATCAATATCAATATATATAATTATTATATTTATTATATCTAATCATATTAACGGTAGAGATCTATATATGGGAACTCGGCTCCAGTCTAGTACAGCTTTGCAAAGATGTACATTAGATAGACGCTTGACACTAAAATGGCACATAGATCATAAATATATCCATCATATATCTACTTCTCCTGACCAGAAATTATTCTATTCAGACTTTGCTCATTAGACGCCAAGTCCTTGCGAGCTATCGGTTCGCTCGTGGCAACCAGGCTCTCGTCCGTCTCTTCGATCTCCTCTTCCAACGTGAGATTGAGGATCATGCAAACAAACGCGGTCACGGTAAACCCGGTCTCCATAACCAACACGATAGCGTTCAGGAATCCTTGGAGACTCGTATTACTGCCGCTGTAGCTAAACACATTATCGAAGTAGGTCGGGACAAGGGTAGCTATATCGAGTTCTTAGCATATGTTCCGTTTAGAATATGTGGTTAGACGTATGAGGTAGAAAGAGGTATGGAAAATAAGACGTCCAGATAATCTGAGTAATACCAGTCTGATTCAATCGCCCTGGTGAGACAAGAGGGAGTAAGTGAAGAGTGGAAACTAACCTCCGTATCCGATCGCCAGCCCGGCCGTCAGGATGAACCTATTTCGGCGAGTAAACGGGACCCCCCGTGTTATGATCGCGATACCCGACACGGCCACCGAGCAGAACAGAAACGTAGTCATCCCGCCGAGGACAGGGGAAGGGATAGCAACGAGAGCGGCCGCAAATTTTGCGAAGACGCCCATTATTATCAAAAAACCACTTCTCTCCCATGTAATCATTAGCTTCGGGACCAGAGAGAAAACCAAGGGGTCCATGAAAGGGGAACCTACCAGCAACAGTATCCTGCCGTGCGGTTTGCGCAGCGCGTCAGGGCGATAACTCCGTTGTTCTGCGCGAAAGTAGACATAGGGGTGATGGTCATCAGAGCAGCCAAGACGCCGTTCAGACCGTCGGCTAACACCCCGCCTTGTATCCTGGATTCATATGTCCTACCCTCGACCTCGAGACGTGACACGTCGCACGTAGCCGTGATGTCACCGATGGCCTCGCACGCGCAGATGATAAAAACCGCGAGGAGCGGCAGTACTAGAGGTCCGTACACCGTCAGCTTGAACGTATGCACCCATATGAAAGAGGCAGCCGGGGCGCTGTCGATCCCCGAACGATCGAAGTATCCCGTCGCAGCGGCAATAATGCAGCCGACGAGAAGACCGATGATGACGCTCGTCGACTTCATGATCGGAGCCCCGAAGCGTTCACACAGGATGATGGTGAGAAACACGGAGAAACCGAGACCTGGTCCCAAGCGAGTCAGAAAAGGGATCCGCATATATCAGTACATAGGAGGGTTGTAAGCTTGAAACTGACCGAGGTACTCGGGCGAGCCCCAGGGCAAAGCGTGAGGAGCGCCAACATTCGGGCATAAGTCATAGTATGCGCTATGCGTGGCATCCGAGCACGATCCGCTGCTGCCAGCCCAGTCCTTAAAGCCCGTCTCGATGAGGCTGATACCAATTAACTTGAGCTAGTCAGTGCATTGCCAAAACCCAGGAAACGTGGGAGGAACCCACCATGACCGTCGGGCCGGTGACGATAGGAGGGAAAATCTTGAGCATGATCGACGGTGGCAGGAAGGCCAGGAGCACCTCGATGAGGGCGCACACGGCCGCGGTCCCTAAAAGCGCCCCGTAGGCGTCGGGACAGGGCAACTTCGTGCCATCCGCGTCCGTCGGACAGAACCCGTTTTCGTACATCTGCGCGAAGGCTCCCAACGCGACGGAGATGACGGAAAATGAGATGCCGACCACGGAAATGAGCCCAGTTCCAAGATAATATCTATATGTGCCGGTAAGCTTTATGTTCGAGGGAGCGCGGGTAAAGCATGCATCCCGAGATTGAAAACAAGATACGGGGACAGGGGCGCCGGGGCAACGGGGCACCGATCAGGGAGGAAGCTTGAGTCGAACTCACGGCGTCTTATAGATATGAAATCTAGTGATCTGAATCATTGACAGCACGCCAGATACGATCAAGGCGGTCGAGACCAAATATTGCTGCATATCCGCAGGTAGGTTGACCCCGGTTGAGCTAGACATGAGAATAGGAGGGGTGATGATCCCGGCGAGCATGGCCAATGAGTGTTGGAGGCCAAGAAGCAATGCTAGGACGACGGGCATCCTGTCATTGAGGCCGAAGAAGGGCGAAGCCTGCCGGGACTTCTTCATAAAGGGGAGGTTTGGTCGGAAGAGGAAGGCATAGTCGTAGTCTCCTAGCAGACCTTGTTTGGTGAAGAGTGTCTTCCTGACGCCGTTCAATCGATTGCTAAGAGTCTTCTTCGATCTGTGCTGCGGCACGATCTGGGATGGGGCTTGGTCCTCATCCATTGCGCCGACACGATCCGCGAAAGGAAAGAAAAAGGTCCCCAAAAAAGAAGCAAATTTTTCTTTTTTCGAATTTAAGATCTCAAGTGTAGTATATCTACCTATGATAAGTCTTTAGTCCAGTTTGCTAAAATTAGCCGGCTAGGTGTCGCGGAATAATTTTTGTTGTTGGTGATGGATACTGGTATATACCTATCAACAAAGGGATAGGTAAGCAAACTGTTGGTGATTCAAAACACTTCATAAGAAGATGTTATAGTATGACGTGGAGGATGCAGTACAGCTACTTGGGAGGTAAGCAGCCAATAATTTCCTACGTATACCTAATGTAGGTATAGAATGTACGGTGGGAATGTAGTAGGTAGTAAAGAGCAAGGATCCAGTACGGAGACGTCAATTTTTTTTCTTCTTTACCTCCTATTATACTTATTTTATCTTTCATCTAGGAGAGACGACACAGGACTGGTTTAAAAAGTCTAGAGCGAACTCTCGTACGCTAACATATTACTAGATAGCGGAAGTAGATGGACGACATGGCATGGCGGGACTAGCCGATAGCAGACTTTTTTTTTATTGTGTTCATATGTTTAGGTACTCCATTGCATACAATTGTTTCAACCCGTCAATGAACCAAGGAATTGGGAGCCTCTTGATGGCGTAGCTGACAATAAAATTCCGGGCTGTAAGTGTGGGATCACGCTAGGTATGTGTAAGTGGATGAGGTATATATACAAATAAATATTAGGTATTGTTGTTAAGGGTTACATTTGATACCGCATTTTTCCGCAAATTTGGTTTTTTTCGGGCCCCCACCATATGCACGCCAAGCTCGTTTAAAAGATCTACTGCCAGGTTGTTTCCAACATCAACTGTTACGTAATACGGTGAGGGATTTTCTTCCACCAATTAAATTTAAAATGGTTATCCATTATCTGATATATCACATGCGATACGATTTTCCAAAGCTATTTTGATAGAAATCTGTAAGAGCCTCAATGATAAGCTAACTATCATTGGTATAACGTAGAAAAAAGTGGGGGCCCGTAAAAAACCAAATTTGCGGAAAAATGCGGTATACGCATTTATTATGTATAAGAGATATTGTCGGTCACCGATGTATCGTACTATGTATGTACGCATTATAATATTGAAAAAATTAGATTACATATTAGGGGTATGGGTATCGGTACAAAATACGGATATATATCCCCTTTCATCCCTATCCCCTTATCTAACCTTCTGAGCTGCTGGGAACTATTTTTCATTTAATTAGCTGTACGTGACGGAAGACCTAGCTTATCGAAAGACAGCTCGGTCAACGAGAAGACATGATTGGTCACAGATAAGGAAGGAGGACGGAGTGGAGAGCGCCCTTAGCTTCATACTTCCCTAGCCTCCGTTTGCGCTAGTCAGTCTTACAGGGCTTCGCGGTATCAGATAAAGGGTATATTATGATGTACTTATGAGGTACTTATGAGGTTAGGTACTGTACGCTCATTACTTTATGTACCTGTATTCAAGTCGTAAACTACTAGTGTTTTATCTTCGATCTTTTCAATAAGTCAATATGTTGGTGTGAGCCTCTATCCCTATTACATGTATTACATGTATGCTAGGTAGTAACAGACATTAGGTATACAATCATAGAATATAGTAATCTAGGAAGGTCAATCCCTAATATCCCACATATGAAATCGGGGTGTCCGAGACAGGTATGTGGTATCTCTCCTGGGTAATGTAATAGCTCGGCTTGGGTGCCTCCGGTCCGCGGCGCCGTCCACGGTGCTCCGGGTCTGTCGCCTTGCGCCGCCTTGCGACACCTATGAACAGAGTGCTAGAGGTAGTGTCCGCTCTATAGCCTGCCAGATACCTGCCAGATACCTGAGAATACCTGGCTGTTTGTGGCGGTGGCGAACTGTAAAGAGTGCCTGCCTGCAATAAAAGCAAAGCAGCTTCTCATCATGATTTCTACTTTATAGCTCTTAAGGTAGACACTATCTCTCCGAAGAACTTTGATTAAACCGATGGAGCGTTGATAGTGGCAGTCGTAACGAGCTAGAAACTGATGATTATTATTACCTTATGATATGCGGTTAGATATTAAAACATGTCCGTGGAACGAATTTACTCGTTATCATACCTCACCGTCATATCCTTCCTCCTCGACTTATCACAGAAACTCAGAACGTACCTGTGAACTGATACCTATAAAAGGGAATTGGCCACGCGACTCTTGGACTTTGGCTTGAAACGAAGCGTCCCCGTCCGCTTGAAAGCTACCTACCTACTCTTAAACAGGACACTTCAAGATATTGATCCGATGTCACTAGGCTAGACTGATTCAATAGCGTCGTCGCTCACTTTCCCTTATCCTTCCTGCAGATTGACTACATGAGGTACATATAAATCTAAAGTGTCTAAGAATGGGAGAGCGCGCATAAAAGGTCAGGATACCACGATCGTAGTTCTAGAACCTCTAGACTCAATAAAAGCCTAGATCTTTTTTGGAACATGTCTTTACAGACAGGATCAGATACCCGTGCAGCAACAAAATCCCGGAAGTCTTATCGGTAACGAGCTTGTCGATTCTCACAAGACAGCCGAAACTTGTCCATGATCGTTATAATCTAAAACCAGGCAGAAGGCATCAGTTACCGACTTGTTTCCGATTCCGAGTCTATGTTTTATGACATCCGCTTACGTTGACATGTTTTTGTCACCCTCCGCGTTAAACGGTTACATCAACGATTCAACGTCCCCAGAAGAGAGATTACCTCCTGTCCCTGGTACTTACTTGCAATGGCATACCGTACCTAGGATGTAGGCCGTTACTTTCCACTCGACGTTTCCAAGGACCAAGGACCAGGGTTGTCATTTCTTCGCTTATCTTTCCGTCCCGTCTAAGCAACGACCCGCGGCGACGCAACCGATCGAACGGTTGGTGCAACTAGATCTCCAGAGGGCCGTTTGTCATATGCAACCACCCGCCTATTGTTTGTTTAATATCAGCGCGTCCACTAGCTTGCTTTGATATCCCTCGCTTCCAATCATCAACCCATTGGCGGTGTACGTGCCTGGCATGCGTTAACACTTCCCCTTTTCCTTTATGAATGCGTACGTGCTCGCCCAGCATGATCCGTGACAATTTACTTATGACGTCAATCGTATGAGCAGCCATGTCTTAAGGGTCGTGCCGTCGCCTTACCCGTGGAGGGATTTCCGTTGCACTTCCCTGGAGCCTCCAATGTTGCAGGTTGTTGACAGGTTATGGGCTGCCTTGCTCTGTCTTCAACGTTGTCGGTACGAGAGAAAAAGAAAACAAGATGAATACCGAATACCTCGCCAGTGTCGCGGGAAAGTAATATGATATTTAACGCAGGGGGCCGCCCCTGATGATAAATAACAAGCCTACAAAAGTCGGATATGCCGGACGGGCTGTCTATGGACGTCACGACCCTTCTATACCTAGGTCTATAGGGAGGTAGGCATCGAATTTCTTTGCCAACTCAACGGTGAACCGCAAACCACGCATGCTTGGTTCGGGTTCATAGTGCCGATGATTTTGTCTGGCTTAAATATCAATCTACTCGGACTTTTCGAAATGCTACCCGCAGCAGGTCATCTTATTTATCTTACGCCTGTCACTTTACATGTCACTTTACATGACACAAGATGCCTTGTAGGCTAGCAATAACGTCTATGTCCCTTGGGCGATGCGGAGCGGGCCATTCGCTCATGCACAAGCTAGACATGGCTCACTTATACGGTTACAAGGGCATCGAGCTCTTCTACGAGGATCTCGTACATGTCGCGCAACAGCTACCCGGAGAGCCGTCGACAGATAACGAGCTAGAGGCGGCACACCTCATTCGTGGACTTTGCCAGGAGAGGGGTCTCACGATACTATGTCTCCAGCCATTCGCGCACTATGAGGGATTGCTCGATCGTCGAAAGCATCTCGAGCGCGTAGAGCAGCTTTTATCCTGGTTCCAGCTAGCCAGGGCCCTTGGGACCGACATGGTCCAGATCCCTTCCAACTTCCTGGCATCTTCCGAACTTTCGGAGGAGCCCCAGGTGGCCATCGCAGACCTGAGGCAAGTGGCCGACATGGGCCTCGCACAACAGCCACCCATCCGATTCGTGTACGAGGCGTTGTGCTGGGGTACACGCTGCGACCTGTGGGAGCAGAGCTGGGACATAGTACAAGCCGTCGATCGACCAAACTTTGGACTATGCCTCGACACGTTCAACATCGCCGGTCGGATTTATGCGGACCCTTCCTCACCGACAGGTCGCACGCCAGATTGCAACCAATCGGTGTTAGAGTCTGTCGCCCGTCTCGTGACCACTGTGGACATCCGCAAGGTGTTCTACGTACAGGTAGTTGACGCGGAACGGTTGTCCGAGCCACTGGTGGAAGGCCACGAATTCTACGATGACGAACAACCGGCACGGATGAGCTGGTCCCGGAACTGCAGGCTCTTCTACGGCGAAAAGGACCGGGGCGCGTACCTGCCCGTGGCCGAGATATCACGGGCCATCTTCCATGGTCTAGAATTCGAGGGCTGGGTGAGCATGGAACTCTTCAACAGGAGAATGTCGGACGCAGACGAGGTAGTGCCTCGAGAACTGGCAAGTCGAGGCGCCATTGCTTGGGCGAAGCTAGTCAAGGATATGAAGCTGAGAGTCGACACACCTGTTCCTGAGAGAGTTGCTGCGTCGCTGTAACTGATTTGCGTCGGTGTAAGTTGGCAAAAGTGCCTCTTTGGAAAAAGAAAGGAAAAAAGATTGTTAAACTTCAAATTGAAGATTTGATTGTTCCGATTACTCTAACGAGTGTACCCCTTAACCTCCTATGTACCCTATGTCCTACTAGGTATTGATGTAACCGTATTATTAGGTACACGCATCAATATTTATCAATTCTACATCATTATTGACTAAAGTATACCCCACTGTGTTTTTTTTTTGGAGTTACTCCGCACTTTTTATCGGGGAACGAGCTGCTCCAAATCGAAACCCCTACAACATCTTCACAATAATTGCTGTATTGATGGACTTCTGAATGAGCGCATTACCAATGCTATTGACCAATGCAAAGCCTAGACTTGATTGCGAGTTTCATCTTGTAGCTGGGTATCTCGGCATATGTAAATCATCATAGTAGTTATGATTAAGCCAAACATCTAATCCAGACCCTTGAACCGTAAGACCCCGTGGGCTCCGTGAGGTCCCAGGTCGACGTTTGTCTTTGCCTTTCTTCTCTTTTTCCTTGCACGTGTCTCTTCGTCGTCGCTATCCGAGTCTTCGTCCGCGTTTCTATTTGGCTCGCGCTTGTTCTTATTCCTTTGGGCTGAGCCATAATCATCTTCATCGTCCGATTCATCCTCTTCGCTGCTCTCATCATCCTCGCCTGTGTCTAATCCTAGAGAATGCGAATCCTCCCAGATTTTCACCGTCTGCCCTCCGCCGCTAATCATACGGCCCTCGCAGTCAAAGCCGAGACTAACTACCGCGTCTACATCATCATGTCGAAAAAGGCCTTCGATTTCTCTCGTTATCAAGTCGACAATGCGTAGACTGCCATCTCCGACGCCGACGACGACCTTCTTTTCTTCCGGAATTTGCACAATACAATCTAGACTTTCGCCGCCTCCCCTTGCAGAGTCGACGACAACGCGGTCTTGTTGATCATCCCACGAACCCTTATCCCAGAGAGTCAGGACTCCGGTTCCTGTGCCAACCGCAACTATTCCGTTGTCACGATTCCTCTTAGGCCCTATGCCTGGAATGAAGGCGGTGCACAGGAGCTCGTCCTCCTGATCGTCGCTGCGTACGAGCACACCTCTTCGTAAATCTGTGACGGCCATTGTCGTACCACCCGTAGATATCCACTGCTTGCTGTAGCCGCTCGTGCTTTCGGCAGACGGGGGAAGCGGAGTGATGCTCGACACGAAGTCGTCGTGAGGGAAATGGGTCTGCTGCGGCTTCGATGCCGCAAGTGCACCATCGCGCAGGTCGAGGAGATGCAGAGCTCCCGAGTCGCAGGCAAGTAGCAGCGTCTGCGGTGAGAGGACATGAAGAAGAGAGGGCGAGTCCGGAATTGACCTGGTCGAAGGGATAGCAATTTTGGACGCGACTTGGCCGGTGACCGGGGAGAAGTGTTTGAGGAGGCAATCGGTGCCTGCCGAGTAGAGGGCTGCTCGATATATATACATTAGCTCATGTCTTTATATCACCGTTATATCCATTGCGGTAGGGAACAGGGAAATCAATAGACTAACCAGAGCCATCGTTACTGAAGGCCAAAGTACGGCAGCTCCCCTTATGCCTCCTAGTGCGCCATAAGGTGTCTATAGTAGCTTTACCATCAGAGAGAACACTGAGGTCCGCATCATCTTCGGACGACCGATCCACAGCAGGTAGACGAAAGCATTGGACGTGGCCGCTTGAGAGACCGACTCCCAGGAGAGGTTCGGTAGGGTGCAGAGCTTGGGTGAAAAGCTCAGCGCTGAGAGGTAGCGTGCACAGGTTCTCAAACATTATGGCGTTTTTATCAATTGATGGAAATTGTTTCTAATTTAGATTGGCTTCGCGTTCCCCATGCTATTCTCTAGCATTTCGATTGGTTGAAGATTGAAGGTTTTCTGCAATGGTAGCTCTCTTTAATGTTAGTGGTAGATGAAGATGCGTGGATGACTGCGGGCTGGTAACGCGATGAGCTAAGAAAATAAAATAAAGGGACTTTTGATGTTGTTGATAAGACAACCGATATGCAACAAATAGGATTCATAGACCTGATAGCTACATATGTAGAATTGGGGAATAGGATGTACCTCTTTAATCAGTTAAAAGACAGGATCTATGTAGCTTACGTCTGATACATTTCATAGTTGTTTCCATTAGCATGTATCCTTCATTTACATTAACATGTCAGTATAGATATGGATTTAATTATCCAATGACAATTGTATGAATATTTTAACTAGGGGAGGTAGTTATTCGTAACTATGTTATAAAGATATAGGTTACATAGTGTATAGGAATACCTACCTACATGTATACATCGGTTGCAGCTACAAGATGTATCAATATGAGAGTTCGATCAATTGACCAATCAGCTGCCATAATTATAATTAACCAACTTGCATTAACGTATGTGCTAATATGCTCATACAACCTTGTAATGATTTATCGGAGACTCTCTTACAAGGTAGGATATCTACCTCTTAGGAAGTTACAGGGCACCTGAATAGGTCGTTCTTGACACTTCCACACTCTG
Organism: Hypoxylon lienhwacheense; assembly: GCA_902806505.1. Taxonomy (NCBI): domain Eukaryota; kingdom Fungi; phylum Ascomycota; class Sordariomycetes; order Xylariales; family Hypoxylaceae; genus Hypoxylon; species Hypoxylon lienhwacheense. Next base: position 63,931 of record CADCWW010000016.1, read on the forward strand.
GCATAGTGGTGCGTCCTTCCGAGTATATTGGCCAAGTTGCATTGTTTTGGGAATGAAGGACCTTGAAAACAAAAGTCAATGAGATTAAGTTCGTAAATTCTTAAAAAGAAAAATTGGCTAACAAGTTACAACTTACAACCGCTATGATTTACCCTCTTCATCTTCATCTTTATATTCATCTTATTCATTCCCAGCACTTTAGTAGTTCTTCATCACCGTAACCATGATTTCTGCTCTTTTACAAAAGGCCTTCATTGTATGGCTCTCTCTAGCCATGAGTATGGCTTCAGCGGCGATGCCTCTTCGAAATATCATGTATCTTACGGGGTAAGTCGTCACTCGTCATCTACCAGCTTCTGTCATCTCTTTAACAACACGACACGTATTAGACAGCATCCTATAACGCCGGATTTAGCTCTCGGCTCATCAATTACTCATGTGGCTATGGCATTTATGAGTCCCGACCTCTTCAACCGTGCAGAGGGAGGTTCCTCGTGGCCGTTGTTCATGAGTGTGAATGATGCACGTTCCAAATTCAACCCTGGAACGAAGATCATGGTTGCTGTCGGCGGCTGGGGTGACTCTGCAGGTTTCGATATCGCCGCACGAACACAAGAGAACCAAGAGAGGTTTGCTCGAAACGTAGCCGCCATGGTCGCCGATACAGGAGCTGATGGTTAGTTTTCAAGTCTCATGAATTTCCCTATACTTTATCCCGTTGCACTTTTACTATGTAGACTCGAATACTAACCCTTCATCCATTTATAGGTGTCGACATAGACTGGGAGTATCCAGCGTAAGTCCTAGCTTCTGCCATAAAGCTCATCTGTATAGTTAAGCTAACATCAACCAAAGCGGCAACGGCGAAGACTGGAAAAGAATTCCTAACGAAGAGAGGGCCTGGCAGATCAACGCATATCCAAAGTTTCTTGCTGAGATCCGTAAAGCTTTAGGCCCCGATAAACTTATGTCGGCTGCTGTACCCGGCCTCCGGAGGGATATGCTAGCCTTCACGCCCGAGACTATGCCTCAGATCATGGAGTCTCTTGACTTCTTGAATGTCATGACATATGATCTGATGAACCGCCGCGATAACGTGACCAAGCACCATACTGGTATCGAGGCCAGTTTAGACGCAATTCACGCATACGTGTCGAGCGGCACGCCACGCGACAAGGTCAACTTAGGTTTTGCCTTCTACGCAAAATACTTCCGTACCGAACGTGCATCATGCGTCAAAAATCCCATCGGTTGTCCCACAGATTTGCTGGAGGATCCGGACACCGGTGTCGACCTTGGCCGCGCAGGTTCCTTCTCGTGGCGTGATGACGTTCCGCAAAACGTCGCGGCTTCATTTAACAGGGCCATGGTTGATGGGAAGTACGATAAGCTCGGCGGTGGCTACTATTACTGGGATGAAGATGAAACTATCTGGTGGACATTTGACACCCCGCTAGCCATCACAAAAAAGTTTCCTCGCATCATGGAAAAGGAAAGGCTAGGTGGTGTGTTTGCATGGGGACTGGGTGAAGATGCGCCAGAATGGGTTCACCTTAAGGCACTCAACGCGGGAGTAAAAAGCTTGTCCAGTAAAAAGGAGGAATTGTGACACTTTTGCTTTCCTCGTATGAGATATGTCGATGGACAGAAGCTTTTAGTCCCCTGAGATTATGGACCACTCGTCTTGTCCAGCTATATACTTAGATAGCAGAGTTTCATCCACTAGTACCTCCTAGAGAATACACAATTATTCTTCGAGTACACGATACGTACTAATAGGGCTGCTTAGCTACCTAAGGGCCCAGGCTACCTACACTTAAGGGGTATGTATCACTACTCTAACCTTCTCACTTTGGCGATCACATGAATGGTTAAAATGTCGTGAGGTAGAGTCTGGCTTGACTATTCTTCAGGGTATACCTATCAAGTGAGTCCGAATTCCCTCATTTTCTAGTTTCCAAAGCCAAGCTCAGAAAAGTCCAAAGCAATTAGCATAATAGGTAACGGTGGCCGACCAATCTGAGAAAATGCCTTGGACGCCGACTTGCTGTGCCAACACGTCGACAAGCCTATACATGTCACCGTCCTTATGCGTTGCGTTAGCAATGGTTATGTAGTAGTAGTCACCATTAGACGCAACGTCAGCGAGCGGGCCCGAACGTTCGAGAGACCATGTGATGATCTTGAGGCCGAGTTTCTTAGCCGTAGTCGCGTAGTCAGACGGAACGTACTCGCCGTTGTCACCGAGCGTGACGAGGTACGGGAGCGGCGGCGCCACGATTTTGACGCCGGCGTCCGCGTAAAACGACAAGTTGGCCACGGCGGCCGGGAACGTGCCCGGCTGGTCGCCGCTCTGGTCCAGCAGCAGGGCCTGCTTGCCGAAGTCCGGGTCGGCGCGCAGCCAGTAGGCTACGTCGGCGAACGAGAAGCTCTGCAGGAACACACGCGATGGGTCCACGCCCGCGGCCCGGTACTCGTCGACGACCTGCTGCGCGTACTGCTCCTGCGTGTAGTCGCCCTCAAAGGGCATGGGCACGCGCGGCTGCTTGAGCTCCGTCGTGAAGGCCCGCTCGTGAGACAGGACGAGCTGTAGGAACTCCTTGTGCGAGAGCACCGTGCCGCACGTCGCGTACAGATCTGTTCGCCAGGACGGCGTGCCGTGCAGGTAGTCCTCCGCCGTCGTCGCCGACGCGTTATACCCGTCCATCTTCCCGCACAGCGACTTGAACTCGGCCAGCGTGATGTCACTGGTACAGCATTTGGCGGTCGCCGCCGTGCCGTTGGCCGCCGGCGCGAAGGGCGTCGTGCACTTGGCATTCAGCTCCGTCGCGACGATGTTGGTTGTCGTGTGCAAGTCACACTGGTCGTGCCGGCAAACGAGCTCGCGATCCTTAGTGAAGGACGCGTCGCACTCGAGGATGCCGGCGCCCATGCGCGTGCCGGCCTCAAGGGACTCCTGCGTCTCCTCGGGGAACTGGAGACATGCGCCGCCGCGATGGCCGATGCTGAACATCGTCGGCCGCGCCACCATGTCGGAGCACGAGAGCAACTGGTCCTTCAACCGTCCTTCGTCCATGTCGGCCACGAGGTACTGCGGACGCGGACCGAGCTCGGCATCGTGGAAAATGCGCTGAGTCGGAGGAGTCCACGTCCTCGGCAGGGAGTATACCCCGCCTACAGCGAAGGCGGCGGCAATGATTGAAGTTGTCGTAACGTACATAGCGATAGCCTTGAGCAACACAGGTAGAAAATGTACGCGGCTGGTTTAATATGGCAGACGTTCGGGGAAACGTCAGACACAGAGGGAGGACCAAGGAGCTGAGAGCAAAGGCCTTTATTAGAATGGCAGCTTAATCTGACAATCTATGATCCTAGGTAAACAATACGAGAAGAGATCGGCCGAAGCTGAAATAAAATCCTAGACGCCGAACTGCATAGTTCATGTCTGCATCCGAGTCGATCCAGCGGCCGCCCAATGAGAGCGAACGGCAACTCCCAGTGAAGGAGCACGATGCATATCCATAGCATACCTAATGTATGACAGTGGGACCTAGCTTTATACACATACCTGAGCTCGTTGAGGTTTTTCTTCTTTTTTTTTCTATCGGAACTGAGTATCTTCGTCTCTCTCTATCTCCAAATACTCCCCTAGCCAAGACAGATCTAACCCACTTCGACTCCTTCCCGGATTTCCAAGACGCCACGGCCCACGGTACCTTGCATCTACGTAGGTAAGCTTCGCCCATACTTAACTCAGCATGAGAGCACGTGGTATTTCAAATATAGTAGAACTCAAGAAGTTCGAGGACTAAACTGACCGTGCTACAGAGTTATGCTATGATTCGACGACGTTCTGAGTATTGACTACAAACGTGGTCAAGATCTCAGTCCTACCAGCTATCTTTTCAAATTAAATCATTATCAATTCCATGAGGTACTCTAGAATAGATCTTGAGATAGTCGGCTGGCGGATTTATACCTGGTTATGAGACGTGTAAAGTACCTGTCAAAAAGTTTACCTACTTGTTGATACTGTCGTTGAAATAAGCTACATTGACCGTCCAATGAGTAATTCTACGACTAGAAAGATCCTACTAAACACGGTTTTAAAGAATTGTTATAATTTAGGTATAAATTTGAAAGGAGTTTTCTTGTTACCGGTCCATGGACCATAGCTCATGTGATGTTTGACAAGAAGAAGCAAGCACATCACGGAGGGATATGCTGAACTTGAAAAGGGCTTTCGTTAGAGACTACTGCGATGATTTACCTATAATATATACCTTTATTAATATATGTATACCTCCCGGTAACTAAGTAGATATAGGTACTATGAAATAGTAGTATGCTGTGGAAAAGTATATTTAATTAATTGAAAAGAAGATAGTACTAACAATTATATGAGGTACGGAAGCGGAAATAATGTAAGAGGTACATTTACATACCTGTGGCAAAAGTGGGTGCGGCCACACCGTACTCTTTGCTGGTATTGTATGGTATTTAAGCCTACTGTTTTGCCCCGCGACAATACCAGTAAGCATCTGGTCCGTACATGTATCTGTTATGAGTCATGACTAACATTGAAGCGATCCCGATCTTTCGGTTCTGTAGCATTTTAAGGGTTCAGTTACGCCCTTGATAAAAACATTATATACTAAGATGATCCATGTACTATAGAGTAGGTAGTTACCAGGTACTCAAGGTACCACTGATAGTTTTATTTTCGGAGAGTAATAGCTTCGTCACAGTCATGCCCCCAGAATGAATATAACGGTAACAGTACCCGTAGACCTACGTACGTCGGTGGCACTAAGCTACAATCAGCCAATCAGAATGATCATATGTCTAGCTGCTTGCTGGATTGGGTAAAGGCTAACTAGACCCTGATACTGGTCTAGGTTCGAACGAATTACGTCATGACACCCTTCGTTGTCCTATGACGAAAGACCTTTTTTTTTTTTTTTTTACTTGTTTTTTACTTGTGTACTTTTATTTACCACGTTTACTATGTACATAATAGAGCAAAGAGCAAAGAAGACCGCAAGCTCGGGTATGCAATGCCGGGTTATGCCCAATAGCTGACTACGAACAATCTTAGGCCCAAGGGCCAAGGTCCTTCTTGAGACTTGCGTGTACATGGATAAAAAGCCACCACGTCACGTCATCCACACGATGGCTTCAGACGTGAGATCCACGGATGGGCGAGGGACATGCCAGACCTATCGAATGCCACCTACAGCCCGCGGCCGGTGCCAAGTTTTTATGCTGCGCAATCGCACAACCCTTTGGACGAATCGTCATCGCCTGTTCTGGATCATCTTACCTAGCAGCCTGGCTTACCCAGCACAGTCAAGTTCTCTACTATGCCGTCTTGCTGCCATGCCACGCCATGTGCCCTTATGTAAGTCTCATAATTCATTCATAAGTAAGACACACACATGCCCTTTCATATTTCATTGTTCGCCTTTGCAGCTCTATTATATATAACCACGTTAAGTGCCCCCCCTCTTATTGAGTTGATTTTAACCACACGTCATCATCGACCAATACATCTATTCCTCTGTACTCTAGAATATCCACAGTGACAATAACTACTCAAGCAGCTATCCTAATCATCACCGCCGCCACAATATACCCCGTCTGACCCCGAAAATACATTATAGCTACCTACTTATACATATATATTGCACAAATAAATATTAATAAAGTACAATGGCTTACGGGTTTATTCCCATCGTCCACATCGTGGCCGCCGTCTTCGCTATCGTCGAGCTGGGCCTGACGGCTTATAGTACGTTACCCGATCCATGTAGTCACCTCCCTCCCAACTCCTTCCCTGGGGCATATCCACCACAATCTCAATATACATGTGAAAGGAGTCAAGCAGCTAATCCTGTGGCCCCCCTCCCGCCAGTGGCGAGCGTATATAACGACTGGTACGGCTACGACGGGTACTCGCCGTCGTGCGTCAACTTCATGATCTTCAACTCGGTCTGGTCGCTGCTCGTCCTGCTGTACGTCGGCGTCGTGCCGCTGTACCTGACCAACGTCTTCCACCGGCTCGCCGCGCTCGCCCTCAACTGCATCACCACCATATTCTGGCTCGCCGGCGCCATCGCTCTCGCCGTCTTCGTCCGCGGGCCCTACGACTGTAAAAACAACTCCTTCTGCGGTTCCGCCGAGGCCGCTGTCGCTTTTGGCTTCTTCCTCTGGTAGATTATCCTTTTTTACCGTTTATTGCTTCCCTCCCTCCCTTTTCTTTTTTTTTTTCTATTACGTATGTTTCCGAGCGAAATCAACTACGGAAGTAGTGAAAAGGATAAATCAGCCAGCTAACAGATGTCGAATAGGGCCATCTTTACTGCCCTTACCATCATCGACGGCCTCGATGCCCTGCGGAGCCGTGGTCACAACATCAGCAAGCCGCATGCCCAACCTGGCGCCTAAACTTCGACTTCTCGACCCATCCGTCTTGCGATTTAAAATTATGCGTACCTACCTTACTAATAACGAGAGCGAGCGGCACGTCTTCATCGTGTTCTAGTATCGGGGGTATCGCAGTGGTCTAATTTGTGTCTCCTGTTGCTGTCGTCGTTGTTATATCGGACCTTGTGTCATTCGCGTTCAAATATCATAAAAAGATTAGTTAGGAGGAGAAAAAAAAAAGATAATAATTCGGGCCGGCGTTTTATTGGTGACGACGATACCTCGATCGAGGTAGACGAGATAATGATATTATTATTATACCCCCTTCAGGATGTGTTGCCGAGATCTGTGGGACGCTGAGTTATTTGGATATAATGAAAGAAGAGTACTTACTTACCTACCTGCCATAATTACCATACTATATCTACCCATGATCTGAAGTGGTTGTGGCCTGTAATAATCTGACCTAGGTATTTCATTCCGGCTTCTATAACTGCATCGCGGACTCTTCATAGCGTGGAATACTTGCATTCCTATAAAACTTACCCTAGGTAGGTAGGGAATTATAGTCTAGGTTACATTAAGAGGTTATGTATGGGTTGCAATGCCTACACACTTAATACAGATGTTAGGAGATGGTAGGCAGGCATTCAACGCTGCATATTAAATGTTAGCTATTATCTTGGTCTAGTCATAAACGAGTCTCGCATCATATCCTGTCATTCAAAGACCAACAGAGTAGTGGCCGGAGTAAACCCATGCATGCTGGATCATGAGACCTGGATGCTAAAGCTCGTCGTCGCTCTATTTTCATATATCCGTAATAAGAAGCCCAGTCCTTACTGCCGGACACATATATTTTCTTACCGTTTTTACAGAGGTATCATTCATTCCTTATCCTTATTCTTCATACCACTCTTCAGCGCGGCGGCGCAGTCGAACTCGACGCGGTGCCAAGCCGTGGCCAGGTTACCTCTGAGGTTATAGATACTCTTGTGGGTCTCGGGCTGGGTATTGTATGCGTCGTCTGTGGCTTTGACGACCAGGGTAGTCTTTGACTCCCCTTTTGTGCCTTTTGCAACCTCGGACAACTTAGTCTCGTACCTCCACCTCTTCCAACACCAAGCTTTGCTTCCTTTTTCGAGCTTGGTGTCGTCGATCAGCTGCGCTTGATCCCACGTCTCTCCGCCGTCGAGGCTAATATCGACACGCTGGATCTCTCGTCCACCGCCCGAGTACGCGTATCCTTCAACCTGGACAATAGAATTCTCGGCCGATGCCCCGGAACCATCACTAGGCGCCCTCCCTGCGGGTTTAATTCCTGTGCGTGTAATGGCGCTTGTGATGGGCATCGCCTGAATGGCCTTGTACTTGTCCCAGTCTTGTTTGACCTCGTTGGGCCCAAAGCACTTATAATCCCGCCGTTGCCATGTCGTATTGCTCTCTTCATCGCTCACCACGATCTTATTTACCCATTTGACACATCTCGCCGCCACGTGTCCTGGAACAATGACCCTGACTGGGTAACCATGATCAGGTGGAAGAGGCTCGTCATTCATCTTGAATGCGAGGAGTACATCCCCCGTAGGGTCCAAGACGGGCGCGATCGGTATGCTTGCGCCATAAGCTTCCAGTCCAGAGAACTGAACATGCTGCGCATCCTCCCCTGGGTCTTCTAGGGATAAGCCGGCATCGGCAAGGACGTCTCGTAGACGTACACCTTCCCACTTTGCGCAACTGATAGCACCGACCGTCCATTGTAAACCGTTTGTTTTCTTCGCATACCGAGTCATGTCACTACGTCGATTACCAGAGCATTGCAAAACGGCCGTGACAGTATGTTGTTTAAAACGAGTCTTGAGATCCTTGATGCTATACGTTCTGATGTCGCCGTCAGGGAGCTCAACGGATATGCTATGGTTCTCGGCCTCGTTTTCTTCCACAACAGGAACCCACATGTGATTGCGAACATAGAATACCTCGTTTGGAGTCAGGAATGTCTCTGCCAACTCTTGACCGGGGGATTCGGCGTTACACGGCTTTTGTGTAAGTTTCTTTAATCTTGGGTCTCTGACTGGATCTGTCATAAACGGGTCCTCGATGTACTCTTGCAAGGGTCGTCCGTTTTCGAGATCATCTGAGTGTATCTTTCCAATGACGTATTGCTCAAGAATCTCACGGACATAGGGGGACTTGTGGATGGTAAATATATTCCAGTACGGTTCGATGCTACCGCCAGCGGCACGAAGAATAACCTCCCCTCCAGGGTGGCCAGGAATCCAATCCGTGATGTCATACACCTTGTCCTCGTATATTACCCAGGGCCTCTCAGACTTAGGACCATGTTTCTTGACCTCTGCAAGTCGGTAGCGTGGCAAACCATCATTGTTATTATCATCGGAAGTGGAATCAGGTGGCGAGGAGTCGACGTCTCGGGGAACTTCGATAGTTTCGTTACTGATCGGTTGGAGGACAGATAATAGTAGTGTGAGAAGACCACCGCCTGCAGCAAGGGCGGGCAGAGGACGTAAACGGCTAAGTGTTGGGTTCGGTCTGGTCTTGGAGGACGCAGCTCGGAAGGCAGATTGGAAGCTGAAGAATCTGGCGAAGCATCTGTTCGGCTGTCGTGTCTCTAAATTTTGAAGGTGTCGGAGAGCTTGGTTTGGTCGTCTGGCTAACTTCAGCAATTCCAAACCGAGTTGTCGTGAAGTTGGTATCGACATATTTCAACTTTATATCTGGTTATCGTGACCATGTCGGGTGGCTTTAGGGTGAATTGAGATTGGGATATCTTAATACGGCGTCCATAGCAACCCGACGTTAAGATATTACGTCAATCTAGTTTGGGGTAATGTCTCCAGTCTAGAGATCTATGAGGACAACAGAAGAGGATTAGACCAGTGGGCCATTAATTAGAAGATGAGTTGTCGATGGTGCGTTTTGCTGAAAGAAGGAAAAGCGGACGTAAAGAAAAGATTAGTATAGTACGATGGACACGACAACAATACTGCTGTACAGGAAGACCACCTCTAGATGGTCAGTGTCGATATTCTATACTGATCCAGTCTTGGCGGTTAAAAGAGAGAAGAGAGAGAAGGAATGAAAAGCACCAGGCTTTATAAGATGCGCAAACGACCCGGGACTAGAAGACGTGGCAACGACAACGTCTGATGAGTCTGGAGTCTGGTCTGAGTAGTGTCTCTTCCTTACCCGGCTACCGGTTACCGTCAAACGGTGATTGTAAGTGAGACTCTCTGCCCGACGAGGGAAAGAGAAAGGGAAGCAGGATCGGTAGATGGTGGACGGCAAATACACGGCAATTAGTAGATGATATATTTTCGATATTCATAGTGGAATGGAAAAGAAAAGGGAAATAATAAGAATGATAAAAAAAAAAAAAAAAAAAAGTACGAATATGAAGACTGAGAATCGACCTTGACCCTTGATCCTTGTCCTAAACAGTAACTTTTCGGACGGTAGCTCCATCTCTTTTCCTTCAAATGTCTCTTTAGCTTGTAAAGGTTAAATATGAGCCGGTACTAGGTATACCTACCTGTACCTATGATTATACTTACTTTAGGTGAGCAAAGGCTTCAAATCACCTATAAAATCTACCCACAATCGATGGTATTTCGTAAATGGGCGATACGAAGAATTAAAAAAAAGGAAGAGAAATCGAAGCTTGTACATACATAGGTGCAGCTCACCGCTAAAAGTTGCAAGTTCAAATGCTATAGCTCACTTGCATGTACCTAAGTATCAGTACACGCGGCATTCAAGGTTTTGCAGGGCTGCAGTGTGGGGCTAGCTACCTGGTTCAATTACCTTAGGGTAGGTACGGAGTACATAAGGTAGCTACCGGGGCTGACCTGACCAAGAGCCACTAGTGCAAACCGTACCGTACGGATACCTCACTCCGATTTCCGGTTGGTTGCTTCGGCACCGTTGCTTACATCTTCTTTCTCTTTTCCATCCTACCGAGTCCCGAATCTCGACGGCATTCGGGGGCCTGATATATCCTGTCCGAGTCCGGCAGCCGGCTTATTGCGGTGCTCACGTAATTAGTGCACCTAGGCACTTATGTTCCTAGTTACCTGTCATATCTCAATTTCGAAGGGCTACGAGAGCGACATAGTAACCTACATACCTAGATATGTAGTACATTAGGTAGGTGGCTGGCCGTGAGTAATAACATGCCGGTCATGTTCTCATGCTTGCTATGCGCACGCAGTGTTAACAAATCAGCTGATAGCTACCGAGTCAAGTCTGAGGATAGAGGTGCGTTGGTTTATTTCTACCGTAGGCGTCTCGTATCGTCGAAGCCGCTGGGAAACTAGAAACATCCATAAAACTATTAGTCTCGGAGTGTGACTGCAGAACTTTTTTCAAAACACATTTACTACTTTGACTTGGGAAGTTGTAGTATGATGGTAGGTATACTATTTTCAGGTGAAGAAATCGTCGATTTTGGACAATCCAAAGATTTAAAAATATCTTCGTTAGTTCATGCGGATAAATTGAACTCGGGTTCGCGACGAAGAGATATATACAACCTATGTGCCAAGACATGAGAACATATATGGGCAGCTTCTAGACCTAACCGCCAAGTCCTCGAGATTGCTTCCTATACAGTCTATATCGGAGGAATGTACCCCGAAGACGATATATATCTGAGGCAGGCTACTATCCTGGCCGGACAAACTGAATCGAAAGCGTGGGCTTGGCCTAGTATCAGTATAGAAGGTTCCTTTAACTGAGACTCCCGCCGGGTGATATAAGAGAACAGGTATATAAAAGCAGAGATCTCACTACTTACTGGGCATATCTACTTTCTACAACTATGAAATGAACAAGGGAAAATTGCCATTTAAGATACTAACGCAGGTGTGTATCCAAAATTCGAATCGAGTCGACTTGTCTTCAAGCAGGGTAGCATATTAGATATCGCCAGTTACACCTCTCCGCCGACAGCCATGCGCTTCTCTACCATTGCTGCACTCTTAACCTACGCCCCCTCCGCGTTGGGAGCTATAACCTGGACGCTCCAAAAGACCTCCAGCCCGACCTCCGACCAGTCCGAGGCGTACGCCCGGATCGAGGCGGCGATGGAGCTCGCCGTGGCGCGGTACGCGCGCTTCTCCTCGGCGAGCAAGGTGATTCGGGTATCCTACTCGCCCGGCGTGCCGACGGCCGACGCGGGCTACAACGGGGACTTGCGGTTCGGGGCGGACCGGTCGTACATGACGGAGCGCACGGCGCTGCACGAGATAGCGCACACGCTGGGCGTCGGTCTGACGACCGAGTTCGACCGTCGGTGCGCTGCTGCCGACTGGCCTACCGCCCTGCCGCTCCTGCGGTCCTGGGACGGACAGAGCGCGACCATCAGCTGCGGCGGCGGTCACTTCTGGCCGTATGGGCTCAATTACGAGACCGAGTGGAGCGAGACCAACGGCGATCGTCACGTAAAGATTGTTAATGCGATGCTAGCCGACGGGATGTGAGGGCATTGTATTAGGTACTATGCGAATAGGACGTTAAATAAGATCGCCTCTAGATCTTCTTGTGGTGGAAATTGTGAGAACTGAAATTGAAATTGGAAGTGCATGAAAAATTTTGATTCTAGGCAGAGAAAGAGGCAACGGGCTGAGTGTTGGATTTAGGAGTTGAGATGATAAATTTGTAGTTAGAATGACATGGTAGAGAATTATGAAGATGTTGATGCCGCTGCTGTACCAATAGCATAGAGTGACTCATGCTCCACCATGCTTCAATTGCACAGGAATGCATACGGTAGACCCGTAATTAGACGGAGACTTATGATCGTAATTCGTTAGCAGGTTAAGAGGCAATTAATTGAGACATCGATTAGGACGTTGGAAAGTCTTTCTATGTTACATATGAAGATATTAATACAGACGGATTCTCTTGGCACGAAGCCGTATCTACTCGTCTTCTTCCTCGGTATAATAATCGAAATCGTGAGGCGGCTGGGCTTCCTCATCGCCTTCGCCGTCTTCGTCGATGGCTGTTAACACCCCCGCTGCCGCCGCGGCACCGCTTGTTTCATTCCTAGTTGGGGTGACGATGTTGTCCCGTCCTAGCCGACTAATAAAGGCATCCTCAACCCCTCTGGGATTGCGCGAGCCACCACCAGCAACAGGTGCCTTTTCAGTTGCTACCTTCTTCAACCTTTCTTCGATAAGCGATTTTTCCTTGCCGGGCTGCATGTCATGAAGTAGTATAGGGCCACCCGTGGGCTGCAATAATTAGCATAGTTATGTAGGTTCGGCAGTTATCAAATCAACTTACTAGAGGGCCAGGCCTCACCAGCTTCACCGGCCAGTACCGACCTTTAGCGAGGCTGATGTACTTGAGTTGTCCAGGTAGAACTCGGCTCATGTTGTCGATATCGTAACCTGGTTTCTCTTTCTCTGATTTCTTCTTGATATCTGTCGGGGACGCTGATGCTTCCTTATCGCCTACCACGGCACTGTCTCCCTCCTTCTTCTCCTTAGTATCTTCATCGGGCTTAACCTTAGAGTCGACGTCCATCTTATCTCCGCTGGCTCCCGGTTTCGATGTGGTCGGGGTTGTAGTAGTATCAATGTCCATGCTTTCCCGCCGCTGCGCTTTTTCTTTCTTCTGGGCTCGGCGTTTGGCCTGGGCGGTGGTCGAGAGGATGGCGGTGGCAATCATCGTCGGTCCCTCCTCTGTCTTGACCTCCTGCTCCGGGGGGTAATCAAAGAGACTAGGCTTAGTAGCGCAATGAAATTTAACGTCGATAATATCTAGGTCGTGATCGAGAGCGATGATAGATGTCGGGCTAAAGGCAAGAGACAAGAAGTGGGTGAAGGGGAACCAATACCAGTACTGGGTGAAGACGGCCATGCCAACGATCCCGGTCATGTTAAGGTTGCCAGTCTGGGTTTGAAGCCCGATTGTGCAGTTACGTCCGCCAGCATCAATAATACCTAGAGCGAGCGCAGCACCGAATTTGGTCATAGCATCTTCGTGGCGATCGCCGACAACTTTTTTGAGGGTCGTGCGGATTGAGGCAACCTTTGGGTTCATAACCTCGTTTTGTTGGATCATGATCATTGCTAATGCAATTAGCGCACCTTGTCGAACGAAGTCAGTGGGGTCCTTCATCATGGGCTCTAGTAGATCAATAGCTTCGTCCAGTCCAGTTCCGGCACACGAGATACCGAGCGCCATGGCAGAGCCGTAACGGACATGAGGATTGTATGATTCAGACAAGAGCTCAACCATGCGCGGGACGCTCCCAGGCTTGCGGAACAGGATGAAACCTAAGCTCATGACAGCAATTCGTCGCACGTCATCGTTGACGTCGCTTACGGCGACATGCAATAATTTGCGAATTGCTTTATTGCTGCCGGTGCCGCAGTATGCCATCGCCACGGTCATGATGCCGCCATATCGCAGAGTCGCGTCAGGATCTATTAATAGACCTTCGATCATGACGTCCGCACGCTCCTGTTGGCCGTACATGATCAAGGCCATACCGAGGGCCAGCCCACGCACGCTCTTTTCGTGGGACGTATCATGCGCGTAAGCGACCATATCTTCTAGAGCCTTGACATTGCCGGTACCAAGCATGATTAAGCCCATGGCCAAACCCACAGCCTCACCGTTGAGAGCAGAGTCGGCGTAGAGAACGGCCTTGAGGTTCTCGAAGATCTCTTCATTTCCGCTCGCCATGCCGGCGAGACCAAGACCTAAAGCACCGCCATGTTGTATTACTTCTTCATCAGCCGCAGTAAACTGTATTTTGAGGTAATCTAGCGCATCAGCGCCATGGTTAGCGTGAATAAGACCATACGCATAGAGTGCACCGCCCTGCGAATAGGGAGAACCGCTGCTAATGCCAGAGGCTCCGCGCGGAAGATAAGGCTCTAGGAGCTTTCTTGACTGGGAGATATTCCCGCGGTGAATAACGCCGAGAGCTGCGGTTGCGGTGAATTTAGACCAGTTGACGGCCTTACCAAGCCAATCCAGATTATCTCGGAAAAACTTGTCGTTGGTTGTGCCTTGGTTCATGAATGCATTGCAGAAGGTGACGGCAGTGTGGAAGATGGAATGCCGAGGCTCAAGACTATCTCGGACTTTATTGAGAATGCTAAGATCAGTATGGTTGTTGCGATAAAGGAACTCGAGGTTGAGCTTGATGGTCGTAGTGCCGTCGAGAATGGAGCGGATGTTCTTGTAGGTGGAGGCCTTCTTCTCGTCGACCTCTCCGGCTTCAGTATTCCCTGCGTCATTTTCATTGCTCAACAAGGGATCCTGCTCGGATTCGCCAACAGGTTCGTCGTCCTTCTTCTCTGTAGAAGGGCCGCCTTTTGGCAATTCTGCAATGACCTTGCCCAAGAACTCCTGCGTGCCATTGTCGTACAGGTCAAAGGCGAACTGATAGGCTATAGCAGTCGCCTCAGCAGTTCCAGTTTTAACCAGATGTTGGATGACGGCGCGTGCCTGCTCGTCTTTGTTTAGATAGACAATGCACTTGGCAATAGAGAAGTAGTCAGGATCCTTGGCGCGGCCGCTCGTAAGAATGTCGAGGATGAGCTGCAGGATGTCGTCTCGGAACGCTCGCTCTTGGACAACATCCATACAAATATTCAAACAGTAGTCTAGAAGCTCCTCTGCAGGGCCCATGGCATCGTCCTGCGCGGACTTTCCCTTGTTGTGTTTGAAGTCATCATCCGCACGTTGAATCACTTTGCTAACTACGTCTAGCCGCTTAGCTTCGACGGCAACACCTACAACCTGCTGGTAACGCTTTTCCTTTAGGCAGCTATCAAACAGGCGTTCTATTACCTGGTCGATGGCCCGTCGAGTGTCTTGTTCATTATTAGTTAAGGCGATAGAGGACGATCGATGCTGCTTCCTCTGCGGTTCAAATGAAGGATCAAGAATTGTATTGTCGGTAGAAGTTCGCGATAAAAGGGATTTAGAGGGTAGCGTAGATTGGGAGAAAGGTGTCGTGGGCGAGATCAGGGCAGAAGCGTTGCTGTCGGCGACAGTGCTCGAAAAAGCCGTAGCGAGGGCAGGCAGGGAGGTATCCTTATCTTTCTTGCTGACAATCGTATGATTCTCGTTTTTGGCAGCGATGTAATGATCGACGCACTTGGAGATGATGGTCTCCTCAAACTCGCCAGGGTTGTCTAGCTTGAACAGTTCGCCTGCGGCCAGGGCAAAGAACATACTCTCATCGTAGGCCTGCAAATGATAGTAGACCTTGGCGAGAACGAGGGCGGCGAGCTTTCGTTCGGGGAAGGATTCGTCCTCGTAAAGCGCCTCGCTGAGAAAGTTATCAGTCAATAATCAATTATGCATATGATTCAGTGGTGGCTTACATCTGGCCTAAAGCATTGGCGACCTCAAACCAAACCGTGTCGATATCATCGTTAAGGGTTTGTAGGGCGAAGACTTTGAGCTCGGGTTCTTCGTCGGCCAAGAAGGCCAATACACCTGTAGCGGTAACCAGACCAGGCATTTCGGGACAATAAAATAGTTCTACTTTCGTCAATGAAGAATAAATGAATGACGAGGAGAGAGGAATATCCAGACGGCGAACTGTCCTTTCGTAGTCGTATACGATACGGAGATGTTACCGAAGGAATGACTCGAGATACGAGAGAAATAAGGAAATACGGATGAAAACCAAGCTGATTACTAGAATAGGCAACGTGATTGTGTGGTACGTCGTTCTGTACGTCGTTCCCTACGATGCGCTTGATATGTTTAATTTGTGGTGTCGAATATTGTGGTGAGAGAAGTGGATGGAAATTTAGATGCGAAGCTCGAAACGTTTAAATTTCAGGTTTGATTTCATGTCAGCAACATTGATGCTTAGGTACATGGGTACTTAGTACCTAACCACTGGAACGTCCACGTCAGGCGCTGCTCTGCCTGCTTGGCTACGAAATGGGAAGGATTACCTAATGAACAGTGCCGCTAAGTATGTACCTATGGGTACCCAGGTAGGTATTTGATCCTTGTATAAATGCATACCTAGGTATATGCATAGATTTAATTGATCGCACATGTCGTTTCAACTTCAACGTTTGAACAAGAACAAGAACATTTCTTGATGTTCCAGCCTCTCGATTTTTTTGAACAAAGAGCACTACATCTGATAGTATGAGGTTATACACCCTAGTTGAAGGTACTTATGTACATTACATATGTGAACGTCTTAAAATTTTAGACTTGATGACCTACCTACCTACCTCTTGGTATTCATGTTGTTCTATAAGAGATCTTCTACGATAGTATAACTGCAACATTAGTGTACTATACATCCTACATCCTATATGTACTTAACATCTATGGAATACATGCAAAGCACCTGATATACACATATGCATCAATGTGGAACATTGAACTTTCACCAAAGATCTTTCGTACTAGTACTCACATCTAAATGATCTTTTATACCGAAACTTAGGTAGCAGTACCTGATAGGCCTCAAGGCAGAAGATTTGATACTTCAATCAAACACTGATAATGCTATAGGATGTATATACATATAGGTACATGTACAGGTAGGTATGATGTACCACCTACATCCATCAATGTATCTAAAGGAAAGAAGGGCACCAGGGGAGAAAGAGGGAGGGAAAGAACGAAAGGAAAGAAAAAAAAATTGTCCAAGCTCCATGAACCTTACCAGGTATACAATATACTCCCCATACTAATCGATTGATTCATCATATCACGCCGCACGCTTTCGCATTCATCCCTGGACTAGGAAGTAATAATCTTTGTTCATACGCTACTTTTTCATAATTTGACCAACTTTGTACAACTACATAAGATAATACCTATCCGTCAATTCTACATTAATTGCCATTAATCGCCATTAATCACCATTAATCCCCATTACGATTCCCACCTTGTCGTTGTCGTCGCGCATAATTATTGTAATATTCATACCAATTCCAGCCTGAAGCGCCAGGCTGATATTATTCTAGAGTTCTTCTTCTTGCCCGAAATCCGTTTCCGTTCCGATTTAAATCGATAGAGTGAAAACAAAAGAAAAAAAAACTGGTAGAATTTTGACGATATTCTGGATCGTCAAATCTCGGACTGTTGTTCAGTATAAACCAACAAACTATCCCGGCAAACGAGATCCCATTCCCTCCTCAATCCCGTTTGCACTATTCGTCGTCCTTTTACATGTCACCGCGGGGACGACTCTACTCATCGCTGTCGCCATATATCGCACCCATTCCGTCTTCACAGGAAACCAACAACACGTATCACATAGATGTATCAGCAACGTATTTTTTAATACCTCGATAGGTGGCCTAAGTCCGAGCGAAGAGTCGATTGTGTGCGCGCGCGATAGAAAGAGATAGAAGACCGATTTTATAGAACCGAGTTGCTGGGGAAGAGACGAAGTCGGGGAAAGGGAGATAGCGCGCGCACACACACCCATACACACACGCACACCTTACAAATTGCAAGTATATGTACGGATTATATGTGCGTGTGTTGCGCACTTGATTGTCCGTCGTAGGAAAATTCAGGACGGCTGGGTTGTAAGAGAAAAAAAAAGTGTGACGGAGAAAAGAGAAAAAAAAAACGAGTGTAATAAGGAACCGCTTCGAGAGCAAACAGTTATCATCGTGACAATGGATATACATTCAATGTTAAACGCACCAAAGGGAGGCGCATCGGCAAACCAGCAACAGCCTCCGCATCAACCGACTCTCCAAACATCGCTACCTCCGGCTACGACGCCAGCTTCGGCCACGCCCTCGACGCCAGCTCATGCTGGTCCACCTCCTCAGTCCATTAGAGACTATAGCCAATCTGCTCATAACTCCCCCGGGCCACACTCTCACGAATACCTTCCTCCGAACCACCCCAATCGAACATCGAGTTCAGCCAGTACATATGTGTCTCCGACATCTTATAACGCGCCTCCTAACGCGTTCGTAGGTAGACCTTCTGTTCATCCCATCCAGCCCCCGAGCGCGCACGATGTACGATCGCCGGGAAGCGGTTCCGTGTCGCATTATCAACGTACGCCTACCTCATCAGTCAGTACCATAAGCGGAGGCTTCCCACTCGCTTCAGCGCAGCAACCACCGGTCAGCCCAGTGCAAAGACACCCATACGGCCCACCTGGTGCTAGTGCTGGTCCGGGTGTTGGTCCGAGTGCGAGTGCTGCGGCTTATGCTCGTGATGGTTACAATCCCCAACAACAACAACAACAATCACAACCACCGCAACACGGTTCTATTTCTATTCCTTATTCACACAACCAGCAACCACCACAACCGTTACCGCAGACACCCCCAGTTGGGACCTCCGGTGGTAGCCACCCATATCTACATCAAAGATCGCATTCCATTCACTCGACCCCCACACCAACTTCTGCACACAGTCAATCGGCTCCTTACGGTACCTCTTATATTCAAGGAAGTCCCGTCGCATCAATCCATTCGCATTCAATTCCTCTCGACCAGCATCCACTTCAATACCCACATCAACGTCAACCATCTCAACCTCCAACACCAATTGGACAGCCGCTGCCCGTGCCTCCGCGACAGTCGCCAGTTGTGAGTTATCAACAACCACCTAGTCCTTACCAAAAACGCATCTCTACTGCCTCTGCCGCGTACCCTCCCCAGCCGGTGCAAGCGTCGCCTAAACCACCGCCTCCAGCATCTGTACAACGGATGCCTAGCGGTAGCAGCCACAGTGCTTATGAAGCTGTCGCCGAATCCCATCGCGGTTCACAATCTCGAAGCGAACGCGACAAGAGCGTCAGTGTCTCACCCAAAACACGTGTTCCTAGCCTACCCAGCAACGGTAGCCATCGCGCGCCATCGACCAGCAGCGACGTAAATCCCTACCTTCCTCAACGTCCCCCACAAGTTCCAGTCAATAACAATATTATGGATTCTCAACAACATTCGAGCGCTCTAGTAAAACGAAAACTGGAGCATCGAGATCTAGAACTCGATGAGCTAGAAAACGACCGAAAACCTCCTCCACCGCAGTTGAATGGTGCTCATAACCTACCGTTAGCTGCCGTAGCACCGGCGCAGGTGCCATCTACGATGCCGCGTCCAAAGCGTACTAGGTACAACAAACCGCCTATTTGGGCACAGAGCGGCAGAGACCGTGACCAGCCTAGAATAACGAGCCGCAACTTTGCCTTGAAACATCATGCCCGCATGCAAGCGAGCGCCGTTGGCCATGTTAACGGGAATAACCAACGCGACGCTGGTGGGTACGTCAAGACCGAGCATCTTTCCCGGCATGCCTCGCCTGAAGCAACACGGTCCGCGGCTGGCGTGAAGGTAGAGGAAATCGGCCATGTACCTGTCAAGGACCATTTATTGTTTAACGGCCACCCGTTTCCGTGGGAACCCAGCATCGGAAACGAGACGCCCAAGAATATTGTGTGTCGTGAGATCGCTGACTTTCTCGGTCTTAACGTGCTGCAATATCCCCATTTTGAAGAGGCCCAGAGCCGGGGTGCGCAGTTCGAGATCGAGGCCAAGCTTGGCGTGATCATCGACAAGTCGACTAACGACCGTATCTTCTTTCCTCAGATAAGAACGGGTGAATGTGTGCTAGATAGTCGCACCGTCGCGTTTCGTAGTTCGATGACCGAGGTAGGCTATCTATCGATACCCCTTTCCTCCTTCTCCTGTCTATGATGAGCTGCTAATATATTTCCCATATTAAGAGTCAACATTGCGACCTTAACGGCTTCTTGAATGATCAAGTCAAGGCTTCATTCCCCCGTAATCCTACCGCTGTTTCTCGTGTACCGGTTCATTATGTACATCGAAGGGAAATCGATCGCTTCTACGAGCTCGTCCCCCAAATGCGTCAACGAGTACCAGGCTGTGTTTCTGGTCTACTACAACAAGGTGCGCCCATTAAAGCACGCGTAACACATGATCAGAAAACCGGCAATGTATTAGCCAAGATCGTCAAGGCTCGGATCGCCGATTTGAACATCCATTTTCCTCATCTACCCCTCGATTGCCGTATAAGTATAAACTTAGAATGGGACTGGGACGGCACGCCGGATGAGATCGAACACTACCAGAATCCCAACAAGGAACGGCCGCCCGATCGAATCAAGGATCGACTCAGCTACAAGCATGGGTTCTATCAAGTTGACTTAACCCAGGTAACACAGGGCCATCCAACAACGAGCAGCCAACGCCCGCAGCCCCATGTTGGCGCCGCCAAGGAGCACGAGCTTGAGATAGAGTTGGATGCCCAACCTCTCATTGATCATGGACGTTTACTCATGAAGAACGACCCGAACAGGTATGAGGACCTAGTTGACGGCCTTGTTAACAACATACGCCTGTTAGCACGACGCTGCCCGCAGCCCTGACGACTAGTCTGATACCTATCAGAGAATCGTGCACATAAGTGCCTCCAGTAGCAGAACATACTCTATTGTTAATAATCCACGTGGTCTACCATCTCGGTGGCGTGTAATTCATTTCTTCCTTTGTGAAGTGAGGACTGGAGAAAGGGTATCGATGGAAAATGTGAAAGGTTTTCCAATTCCACTATTGTTATTTTCCCTTCAAGCATGATACCACTTCGGGTTTGGGCATTGTAAACCCGTCTAGGCCGGCTAGATCAGTGACGTCTACGAGATGACGGCGCGATGAATTAAGATATGAGGAGCTTTTTATTTTAGCTATTATCTTATTCGTCAATTGAGACGTGTAATTTTAACAGCTGAACGTGTGCTTGAATGTTTGTGATTCATAATTCACGTAGTTTGATACTTCTGAGTATTATCAGTCAACATAAGTGCTCAAGTCAAAATCTGCAGCATTTTCATATATTCCTATTCGATATGACGACCACCCACACTATGTATATCGAAAATATATACATGAGTCATATTCATCCTCGTGCTGCTCTATACATGTTAGACTGTCTGGCATCAGACGACGATGAGATCTGAGGCAACTAGTGCCCAAAACCTACCTACCTAGCTGGGAATTATGGTGAGATTTGCGTCTTACGTCTTCAAGTTCCTCAATATCAACCATAGGTTTGTTAGATGTGGCCTTAGATCCTTATATTAGAAATCCGTAGCATCTCCTTACTTGAGATATCCTTATGAGAAGTAAAGTAGGTATGTTCTACAGAGAAGTGGCACAAGAGACAACTACCGATCCATGGTTTAGAACCCCATTTACTGCCTAGATTAACAAGCTTGATATTGGGGATAATTCTACAACTGCTGTAAAGTCGCTACCTGCTATGTAAATATTCCATGTCTACACCTAGCTTAGGCTGAGCCCCCTGTCTCTCGGAGATCAAGGAAATCTAAGAAAAGTACAAGATTGAACGCGTCTGTAATATCATATGATTCATATCTACCTCCTTCCCCACCACCTGTCTATTCCCAGCAAGTTAACCACATCTACGCCGAACCTACGCCCGTGCCCGGCTTCTAAGCCCGACTCACTACGCTACGAGTGAACGAAGCTGCTGTACTCCGCGGGAGACCTCCGACCAGTCGGCGGCCCGGAAACGGAGCGCAGGTAGCCAGGCACGGCAGCGCCGGAACCCAAGGCCTCGGGCGCTTTCAAGCCTGCCGTGCCGCCTTCGTTGTCGCTGCTGTTGGGATCGACTGTAAAGGTCCTGACGGGGATGGCGCTGCCACCCCGAGTGCGCTTTTTATTCGGGCGGCGCTTTTGGGTGGGAGTTCGCTGGGCGTCAGCTGCCAAGTTCTGGACGGGGTCGGGCTCAGCACCAACCTCGGAGTATTCCTCTTCGATCTCGTTATCGGAAAGGTAGCCTTGGACGTAGGTTGGGTCTCGTTCTAGTTCGGAGGCGACGCGCCTGCGCTTGTGAAAGGGGTAATCCGACCTCCCGCCTTCTCCCTCGACATGGGTGCCCTCGTCTCCGACGTCCTTCCGTTGCTCTTCCAGGGGTGTTTGTGGTGGGTTTATCGACCCTTTGAAGGGCTCTTCCCACGCACTTCCTCCCACCTCGCCCCATTCGGCCTCTGTGCCTGCCGCCTCCTGCCATTCAGTCGCTTCGAAAGGTGTTATCAGCTGGGAGTAATCAGGGCGTTGGGAACGTGTAGGCGTGTAACTAGGAACCTGCGTTTCGGGGATATTTTTCTGGTCTGATTTCCCTAACGGTACCACTTTCCCCTCGAACGGCGGCCACGGCAGCATTTCAGTCCAAACCATTCTATGGTCCGGCCCGTAGAAGTTAGGGTCGTCTTCGAATTGTCCTATCGCATTCTTCAATCGGTAGGGGTCCCTCCAGACGGCCTGAACCTTCTCCTCACGAACCGGGAACATGGTATGCCTATAAGCTGGATATTTGTTGATGAAATCGAAGAACGCCTTCCCGAGCCCGACCTGGTCGGACGGCAGGATCCAACCGCTATGGTTTGGCAAAGGGCTATACAAGTTCGTGCCTATACCGCGACGAATCCTACAAGACCCAGTCTCGCTCATGTGGAACTATTTGAATAATAAACATATTAGTTCATGTATAACGGGATAAAAAAAGGGGGTTATAATAACTTACCTCAGCCTCGTACATGCTATCCCCAGCAGCTCTGAAGCACCGGGAGCACCTCCAGTCAGCCTCCGGCTTGAGGGTGCCTTTGCTGTGGCTCGGCTCGAGTATATCCGACCATACGGGAGAGCTGGCTCGGCGAGGAGGGAAATGACCGGAATCCGCTGCCTGACTCTGGGACTGCTGCTCACTATGTTTCGGTGTTTCGGTCGCCGATCCTTCGGTAGTAGTTTCTTCGAGAAACTTGATGAAGTCCTCTTCTTTGCCAAATTCATTACCTAGAGCGTTGAGGAGATCCCCCAGCCCGGTGGACGGCGGATTATCATAGCTCCCCTGAGCAAAAGGAACCCCTTGGAACGTTACCGATTTCGGTGTAGGATGATTAGTACCTTGTGTAGCGGTGCTGGGAGACTGGACAATATCAGGAAATCCGGGAGACTTCTGTTTCTTTGCTTCCTCTTTCCCTGCTTTTTCTGCCGCGACGCGTTCGGCATGCTCGCGAAGAGCGGCTTCATATGAAGAACGCGATGCTTCGGGATCGGCAGCATATACTGAAGGATTCGGTCCAAATGCTTCTATATTGTGGAAATCTTCGACGACATCTTGCGGCACGTGGCTACAGGATTGCAAGTGAGCCGATTTGGCAACCTCGTCTAAGTCGCCGAGGATTATGCCGCAGCCAGGACAGTAGCTATGTGGCTTGCCGCCGAAATTTCTGCAGTGCTGATGATGGAGTTCACGATACAGTTTATCCATCGTCCAGTCATATCTGATACCGCATGTTTTACAGAAGTTTTCCGGTTCTCCGTCAGCTCCGCCGCATTGGCAATCACCTGCTTGTGGCTTCTTATCCGTCCCGCAGAATGCGCAGTATTCCACCTGGCTCTTGGGGCCGATCCGACATTGATGGTCATGGTGTCCCCGGTCGTGGATATTGCTTAACAGTTTCTGGTTGCGACCGCACAAGTTACAGTACGGACTTTCCAGCTCTTTTGCCTGGCGGCCAGCAGGAGCACCGAGCAATTCTTTGAGAGCATCGTAGTGCTCCTCGATAAAATGCTTCCTGATACTGTATGTGTCGTAATGCTTGAGGAGATTGAAATCTTTTTCGCAGAGGAAGCATCGCAAGACATTGTGCTCTTCTCGCAGGTGTTGATCGAGACCTTTGCGGTCCTTGAACTGGAAATATCGGTTGCAGTCTAAGTAAGGACATTCTCTAATCCTGTCGAGAAGATTGCCTCGCAGGGTGTGGACTTCCCTCTCCAGTCGCGCTACCTCGCTAGGGGTCCGCATTGCGGTGGTATACGCCGGCACATTAGGTCCTGTCCTGATGATAGTTTCGACCGGCGGCGCTTGAATCGGGATCGCGGGCTTAGCCGGATTGGTGAAAACGCTCACATCATCCCAATACAGCCTCTCTCTTAGCTTCTGGGTTCGCCAAGCATCATTTTTGTTATTTACAGAATGCGCGAAGAAGTCCGTCATAGACCTGTCATACGGTTTTGGCTTGTCCACTGCCTCGTAGAATGATGTAAGCCCAAACAACGGCTTCTTGTCATAACGTGGTCCCCAGCTCAGCCCTGTCTCCGCTGGGACTTCATATGGTGGAGCGTGATGCTCAAGAGTCACTGTTAAGTCAGGCTCAGTAATGCGCCTTGTAATCCATGCCCACCCACGCTGGTCCATGTTTGCGGTTACAGCGAATTGCATTGTATTTTTTGACCAAGTCGTCTGGGCTAGACGCAAAACCTGGCCTGCTACGTTCTTGTACTCGGGGAATAGGCTCGACTGGACCTTCGTCTTGAATTCTTCCAAGGTGACTTCGTTTATTTTGATGACAAATTGGCGGTCGGTGTCGTTGCTCGCGTAGATCCGGTAAGTATCGAATATAGGTCGTGCTACAATACTCAGTTTCTCCTTCTTAGCGAGACTTCTTGGGCCTTGAAAGGCGCGGACCGCAAGCCGCCATTCGAGCAGAGTTCGCGTCGTAATCTTGTTGTCAACGACATGGATGGAATGAGGCGGGATTGTATCATTACCGAATTCATCTCCTGGAATCCACACGTCGATACCGACCTTTCGCAAGTGATTGGTGGCGAGAGGATTAGCAGTGTCTACTGCTTGGAAAATCTTGGTTAAATTAGCCTCGTCCTTCTCGTCTCCCCCAACTTGAAATATATCCGTAGAGATAAATCTTGATCGTCCGTCCGCGGAAGGTGAAGTAAAGTCGATATTGTAAGTATAGAGTCCAGGCGTGATAATCACTACGTGTTCATTTGGTATAGGAATCTCGTGAAAGCTTAGAAGAGGTAATACGCTATTTTCAGCCTGATCTGCTATAACTTTCTCCCATACATCAGGGGGAGGGTCAAGGAATCCGTAAGTAGTCCCGCCAGAGCCTGACATGAACCGAAGATACTTATGGTGGTGATAATTGCGGTCGAGTACTTGCATAGCACGTATATAGTCGGCAATGAACTGGTTTGGCTTATGGCCGACCTGAAGCTTCGGCGTCGTCTTCATGTACGCCATATTCTTATTAACATCATCCCACACTCGGATAACATACCGATCGATATTGTAGGCCGGTTGAAAGTATCCAGGACGCGGCTCGTTGTCGAAATGTACAAAACCGACATATTTTTCAGGGAGGCTAGTCGCCCAGCGTTTGACAAACGAATATAAAGGATCACTCTTTGAATTTTTGTAGGCCTTGCGGTCGAGCAACGCTACTACTTCTTCTATAGGCTTGGCTTCGGCAGAAGTTCCATCCCAGAGTTGGAGGCATATTTTATAATTGTACTCATATCCAACCCCCAATAATTTGTCGACGGCCGTGATAAAGTTCCCGTAAAGGGAAGGGGTTGGTTTGACTAAAAATGACCCCTGATACCCAAAAATCCGCACAGGATTCGGCTTTGCATCGACATCTCCCCAGTCGGGCAACGCACCACCACGGAGACGTAATGAAGAGAATTCTTGGGTTGCCGGGGTTCTGGTGAAATGGGGAACATTGACACGTTTCTGCGGATCCCCATATGATCTCTCAGAATAATCATCTAGGAATTCAAGGGGGTCGGTTTCGATGGTCGTCACATCCTCCATGAAGTCTAGATGTTCCGGCCTGACACTCTGATCTGCGCCAGGCATCATTGGTGCAACTGGTAATCCGAAGTACACAAATGCCAGCTTGAGCTGTAAAGTCGGGGGGTGGCCCTTGAATCGAGTATCTAGAATTCGCTGAAAACGAAAAGAGTTGTCCCGCTGTAATTCTACTAATTCTTGCGGCCAGGTGACACGTTCCAAGAGCGCGATTTCGTGAGGCTCAAAAGTCGCGTCAATGATAGCTTCAATGCTAAGAGTAGATCGAAGCAACGTGAAAAAGTACTTTTCTATCCGTAAGAAATCTGGATTATATCTATCGATTGAAGGATTTGCCCGAGCTTCGAAGGGAACCTTCTCGGCTAAAATATTTGCCTGAGATCCTTTTGGTGGTTGTTGGAAGGTGTCTCTCGGTTCAGGAGTTAAGAGCTGGGACGGTTGCTGAGGTGGTTGTAGAAGTTGCTGCTGAGGTTGATTCTGCCAAGACTTCATGGCGACATGTGATGCGATTGATCACACTATGAAGAGAAAAGGGGGTATATCGTCGGCCGCACAGATAGCTTGCAGCTGTGAAATATTATTATGATAGCATATAGTATAGGACTTGGTGTGTCGCCTGTAAGACGAGCAAGAAAATGAGTGGTGAGAGAAGAAGGAAACGGCGGTTGTCGTCTTCAAAGAACAAAGATAGTGCTATTAACTTCGTGAAGTTTAAGAGAATAGCTTGATTCGGCTGCTTTAAGCACCTAAATAGCATTCCTGATTCTTCATTCAATGCAGTGAGGAAAAAAGGGGTGTTTCGGAATGAATGCATTTTACTTCGCTTTTTCAATTATTACACCCTCTTTACTCGCAAACGCGAAGACAAAAGATATAGAAGCTTTAGCCATATTCGGCTGGCGTCCATTTTCAAAGCCTTTCACGTTTAATCGCAGTACTAGAACGCTCGAGGCCGTTTCCGGACATATCGACGAATAGAAAACGTCTCGAGGAAGGGATCAACACCTGAACTTGGAACTGTGATGTTGTCGACGGAAGAGGTTGTTGCGAGGTTTTATTATCGTTACGTTTTTAAGAAATGTAGGTCGTTTACCATGTAAGTTCTATTATTGTCTTTAAGGAAGTCTTGATAACTACCTACCTATGCTGCTCCTCGTCGGAGTGTAGGATCTACGTCCTGCCTAGCTTCCCTGTTTACTAGGAGCGCTCTCCGTGAATCGAACAATGGGTACCTACCTGGTATGTACCTGGTAAGCTGGCACATTTCCTACAAACCTCCTTTGCGGCGATTAAGTAGATTTATTGTTATTAATTGAATACTTTATCTCTATTTTCTAGAAGTAGTGGACGATTCGCGCATGCCATTATAATTTACCATTGTGTCACTAGAATAAGTGCATGGAGACTAGGCCGCATTCCATTGCATCTAAATTCCACGATACACACAAAGCTTTGTTTTCGGCATCGGCACTTTATTAGTTACATTCATAATTAGTCTGCTTTATACCTGAGGAAGTAGTTTATCTGATTACCTACCTGATATTTGACGGACGTTAGTAAGGCGGTGGATTAGGTCTTTTACGCAGAACCAATTAATAGGGGTTGTTCAAGGAGTCCAAGGATATCATCATTCCTTAGGTACTATACAACACAGAGAGATGGCTAAACGCAAGAAGCATCTAAAATCATTAGATTGGCCTACTGCCTTTTATTTCTATTGTTGACGTTGCAGAGATCAGTACTACTATTTATGTAGGTTAGTTACCTACATAATGTGACAAAGGTCTAGTAATAAAGACTTGGAATGGCTTCAATTCAGCTAATAATTCTTTAAGGGTCTTTCGGTCCTTACTTCTCGCAGTCCTCTGAGTTGCTGTTCTACTATAAACGGACTTTCTAGCCTAACAGCTTGCCATACATTCTCTGACCATTGCGGATCTAGATCTACCTCATATAAACCTGCCCCTATTAGGGGCCGGGGTACATGATTACTATAGGTACTTGAGTTAGGTACTAATGCATAGTTATTTATAACAAGATTTACCCAAGTGGTGTTCTCGTGACCTCGTCCAATCCCTTCTAAATGGACTTATATCGGAGACCTACTCTAATTGCCTCCTAATGCCTTATGCCGTTACCTTACTCCTCTATCTAACCATGGGACACATAACGATGGAAAAACATTCTATTCCTGCTCGTCTAACCTTTTACTGGATCCCCTCACTTCATCCGAAGTCGCAGGTCATTTATATGCAAGTGTACCTGAGCTATAATGTAACTAATTCAAATCGTATAGAGGTATACCTATACAGTAATAGCTTCTTAAGAAGCGGGGAAAGATTATGGTTCTTAAATTACCCATCCGTTGCCTTGTAATAATCCAAATTAAGTAGCCTTGAGTTCTAACATTTACTGCTACCTCTTAGATCTTAACAGTCGAGGTTATTCATTATACATTACATTACTTCTTGATAAATCATACATCATAGCCTAGAGAATAATAGTGAAAATGGGGACTAACCAAGAAGAGAGCTTGCTTGACATGCTGCGATCACAGACATTGGTTGATTGTGACACCTTGAACGACGAGGGTAAGTGGTCTTATGTGTATACACATTCATTACAATCATCTCTAGTCGAGATAATAAGATACTCGAAAAAGCAGAGACTTACCAAATTGTGCAGTACCAAGTCAGCTTGGCCCATTCTGGGACTGTACATCGAACCAGGTGAGCCCGGCAAACATTAACAATATTGCGGAATAAGAAGGAACTAATAAGAACGCGAGGCCATTGCGTACAATGAATTGACGAGTCGTGACGAGGAGGGTAAGCCCCTTCACGCTCAGCTGATCGAAGACGCCATTGAATTCGCGGTATCAAGAAAGTCGAATTATCCAGATGTGTCTGGAGCTGAGCTAGCGGTAGAAGTTATGATGGTCAAGCTGGCTTTGAGAATAGTGCCTCACTTGAAAGAATACTCTCATATCCAGACAAACCCGAAGTATTCCTATGATAAACGGAAGACCGTCGACAATGGCAAACGTATGAATATATCCGAGGGTGTGACGATAGAGAATGGACTGCAACTTGCTAATGTTGATTGCCCTAGGCATCGTGTCATTATTTAGGGAGCTAGACCCGACGTACGACTATCGAAGGGTCTGCATTAAGGTGCCATCTACGTGGGAAGGCATGCAAGCGTGCCGCGAACTCGAAAATGAAGGCATCGCTACTCTTGGGACTACACTGTTCTGTTTGGAGCAAGCTGCACTCGCGGCTCATGTGGGCTGCAAATATGTTGCGCCGTATATCAACGAGCTGCGGGTGCATTTCGACCCGAAGTATGTCTTGTCTGAAGAGTATCCGAGTATCCCCGGTACGAGGAGTAGAGGCTGATTTGACGAAATACATGTATAGTTATGTCGACGAGCACAAGGACCTTGATTTCTGTAGGCGTTGCCAGGTCTATTATAATTGGATCAAAAGCGAGACGAAAGTCTTAGCAGCTAGCTTGACGTCTATCCACGAGATCATGAAGATCGCGGGTGTTGATCATATCACTATCGCGCCACACCTATTGACCGAGCTAGCAAGGACACCAGCTAACTCTTGGGAGGGTGAAGTCGGCACATTTAAGGCGAAATTAATTGCGTTTCAAGATTATGGCGGCATAATAGAAGACGAAAGTGCGTGGCGCTTAGCCTTTACTCGAACTCAGGAGGGTAGGGCTGAAGTGAAGACCATCCAAGCCATAAATATATTCTGCGACAAGCAGGAGGAGCTGGAGCGTCTGACTAGGCTATGAAGGGTACGATTTGTTGTTATATCATAGGGGTGATTATTCCGCGCTATTCTATCAATAACGCGTCACGTATCTTTAACTTCAAGATGATCGAATAGACAGATATAACGCGTCCTAGATCATTTTCATTTATTGCGCTCATGAATATCACCGTGCATAGTGCTATAGGAGGTATATAGCTAGATTATTATCTTTGTTACTTAAGTGCTTGAAATGACTGTATAGGTACCTACCTTCGTGAGACAGAAATAATGATTTCAATCAAGACTTCTCTCTCTGAACTATTGTCTCTAGTCTGATTGGAGAAGAGAGAAATGATTATTTCCGCCGCGGAATAGTTCCGAGTCATCCGACGTGTGGCTGATCTGAGCTCGCGGCGTCTCTTGGTTTATAAATTTGTTGTTTTATAGCGTTAGAATAATATATCATAGCTCTGTACCTATTATTAGTTACTACCTACCTACACACATACTTAAACCACATGTAAATATGCCCGGCGTGTCCATATAGGATATATTAGAAGCCTAAAAGCGATATATTCGCTCAGACTACCTGCTATAGGGACAGAAGTTTGCATTATAAAGTGTAAGAAATAAAAGGTCGGTTCTCGGTGATTAACCTTGAGACAAGATCTTCAGAAATTCTTGAATTGACAAAATATTCTTGGCTTACCTCTCTACCTGAATGCTGAAATCGATTTCACTGCTCAGCCTACCCCTACATAGGTACGGGCTGATAACAATCTCGCCTCTCATTGGATTCCGAGCCAATGTGCCTGTATTCGAACTTGGACCGGCCGGTAACGTATATCGCATCCCTGCAAGCCGCGCAGTTCTCTTATCATGCGTCAAGCTGTATCACGATGATATTTCGAGGGTCAATCCATAGTCAGATCTAGGATAGTACCTGGGCATGTAAACTTACGGATAGATATCTTGCGTGAGTCAAACATAGGCTGAGTTTTGATGAAATCGCTGCGCTAGGTTCTCTGCTTTAGTATAATTTCACTAAGGAGCTGTTTGTGGCCATTTTTCTCTAGAATAAAAGGGAAAACGATTCAAAGACGGGATATTTTTCAGTCACGATGAAAGGACTATCAGCGACGGAGGTTAGACGGAGGTTCACCTCCATCCATTCCTGGGAACTTCCAAAGCAGACGGGTGCCATCGCTCCGGAACATGTATGGACGAATCGCGATATGGGTATGGTTGCGCAGAAATCACGACGGGTTACATTGGAAACTGACGTGCAAAAATCCAATCAGACCCTACACCCCCCGAGGACCAGACCTGGGGGATCTGGTCTATCTTGGCCTACTGGGCGACTGACACAATCAACTTGTCGACATGGCAGACGGCCTCGGCCATTCTTGCGGTCGGCCTGAGCTGGCGAGAGGCGATCCCGATCATGGTAGTTGGTACATTCTGCATCGCCGTGCCTATGGTACTGAACGGCGCGATTGGTGCGAAGCTCCACGTTCCATTCTCCGTCTTTGTGACCAGCGGCTTCGGTTACTACCTGAGATATTTCTGCATCGTTAGTCGGTCGATTTTGGCCATGTTCTGGCTTGGTATACAGGTAACGAGGACTTTCGAGAGACTGGTGACCACCCCCTTTATCAGAGCAATGGGCCAATTGAAGTGAGAATCTAGGGCGCGAATGGTGCTCAATGCATCACGATCATGTTACGTGCTTGGGCACCGTCGTATAATGACATCCCGAACCAGCTGGCCGAGTCAGCCGGCATCACGACGCAAGGAATGCTCTCATACTTCCTCTTCTGGATTATCCAACTACCGCTACTCCTCATTCACCCCACGAAGCTGCGGCCACTCTTCTGGGTAAAGATGTTCGCGGCTCCAGTCACTGCCATTGCGACGATGGGGTGGTGTATCAAAAAAGCCGGAGGCGGCGGCGACATCTTCGCCCTGAAGGCAACGGTGGGCGGATCCGAATATATTTGGCTGTGGCTAACTTGCATGTCGAGCGTGACAGGCCAATGGAGCACTCTATCCGTAAACATACCCGATTTCACGCGATATGCGAGGTCAGCCAGGGGCCAGTACATCCAACTCCCTGCGATGCCTATTATCTTCACTTTATGTGGCATTCTCGGTATCGTGACGACTTCTGCGAGCAAAGTATTCAGCGGGGAGTATATGTGGAATCCTCTCGACATCATAGCTATTTGGCTCGAATCCGGTTCGGGTGGACGTTGCGCTGCCTTCTTTGCTGCTCTCGCTGTATGTCACGTTGACTTTTGTTCAAATCCCCCTTTTTCCATATGTTTCGAGAGCCAAACTTCTCCATCAACCTTGAAGAGTGATTTACTTCAAGAACGTGATACAAAAGTATATAGATATATCTTACTGAGAACGTAATGCTGACTTGTAGATGTAGTGGTATATAGCGCAAGTACGTGACCGCTGCTTTATGTTGATGTGGTGGCTGACGGGAGGCGCGTTATACTAATGATCCGAAAACAGGTGGGCACAAACATAACTGCCAACTCGATTTCGGCAGCCAATGACCTGACAGTACTCTGCCCTCGTTGGATAAACATCAAGCGAGGTTGTGTGATCGCAGCGATTGTTGGGGGGTGGGTTATCGTACCGTGGAAGATTCTTAGCTCTGCTCAGACCTTCCTCGCCTTTATGGATGGCTATGCTGTCTTTCTCGGGCCGATAGGGGGTATCATGGTGGCAGACTACTGGCTTGTCAAGAGAACGCGCATCGACATCCCAAGTCTATATAATCCGGACGGCCGCTATCGCTACGCTGGTGGGTGCAACTGGCGTGCAGTAGTTGCATTCATCGTCCCAGTTGCGCCTCTACTGCCCGGCTTGGGCCTGAGCATTAGTGGTGCCGAAGCTGTCCATATTAACGGTGGCGTTACTAACCTCTATACTTTCAACTGGTTGTTTGGGTTCGTTACCTCCGTCTTCCTTTACACGGCGCTTAGCCATGTCGCTCCCGCGAGGGAAACGTTAGTAAAGAATACGATTTGGAATTTAGATGGAACCGCCATCGAGGCACAGACGCGGGAAGATAATTGTGAAGGGGCCGAGAAGACTTCTGGTACCGAACGATCCGAGAAAGTCGGTTCTTTGGATACGAAACCTATAGAATATTAAACCACTACGCGTAACCGTCTTAACCACTTTAGGCACTTATGAAGACGCCCCTTTTCTTCATCCAGCGTAACATCCGTCGAGGTGTTAAGCACAAGATTATACATGTACCGTATGGTTTCTGAATACCAACTCTTCCACAAATATGCCTTTCGCGTCATATAAGATGCTCCAAGTGATTCTGTGAGCCGCATATGAGTCACTTGGAAGTTGTTCGAGTCATGCTTACCTTTGTTTAGTTTAAGTCATGGTTGGTTTGTGTCGCAACCGTTAAGAACTATCTTTTAATCAACTACCTATATGTAGTAGCAACGCAAATGATATGAAATTAAAGCCGACGAAAACGCACCTTATCTCCGTACAATCCGGATAATATGCGTGTTTACGGCATTAAGGAGGGTAAGAAAATAGCCTGTGTGGCATAAGTATCACTTTCCTATAACAGATCTATTGCCGAATTCAAAGATACGAAATATACGAAAAGAAACTTAGCTGTAAATTTTTGTAGACCTAAGGCTTCAGCTACTCCACTGGGTATGATCTCAAACAGCTTTAATACCTGTGTTAGGCCGTACGTAGATAGGCCTTACATCCGAGGGATCGATATTTCGGGGTTATGCTCACATTTTCGACAGAGGATGTCAGAGGTACACTACTAACTTGCATCATATCATCTTTACTTCGCACAATTTTTACAAGGACCTCTTCTACCAATCATGAGGTTGGATTCCGATCCCATGGGCCCATCTAGGGAATTTGGCTAATTTTTGATTGATAAGATCTACATGCGGTATGGATACCTTATGTGGGATTGCCATCGGGAATAACCTCGACATTTCAAATCGGTCATCGGCGTGATTGACGTAATCTCATCATCGTTCTTAAGTCCATGCTATTGATTATGTAGCCTCGCGTTTACCAGTATGCGCGAGCCAATAGGTAACTTTGCCCAACTAGATTGTGAATTCCTTTATTATTCTTGCTTGTTTCGCCTTAGAATTGTTGCCCATAATGGCTTGCTCAACATATCATTCGAATCTCAGTTACCGTGACGCTGGGCTAAGAAGACGAGGCGAGCATGGGTAAAATTACGCGCATATTGTCGCGAGCTACGGCGAAGCCATATCGAACCGCAGCCCTAGAGCTCGAAGAACGTCCTTACCTCAACGCAGACGGCTATGTCGACTTCAAACCTGGCGATATCGAGAATCCTCACAACTGGTCGAACGCTAGGCGCTGGTGTGTAACAGTATGTGCGGTATCGCTTGTGGTCAATGCTACTTTCGCGTCTTCGGCTATATCTGGTTGTTTTGGTGTACGTCTTGATCGCAATCGTCACTTATTAATCCTTAAGACATAGTATGAAGGTCACTGACACATAACTATAATAGAGTGTATCTGAAGAATTCGGGGTGTCTCAAGAAGCGGCCGGGTTGACGATAACCCTCTTTCTCCTGGGATATTGCGCCGGACCCCTTATTTTTGCCCCCTTATCAGAGGTATGGAAGAAATTTCGAAAGGCTCGGCTAAACCTCTTCCGTATAGAGAAAAGAGACTGAACATGTTTCCGCACAGTTTTATGGGCGAAGATGGATTTTCTACGGCACCTTTTCGCTGTATATCGCTTTCAACTTTCTATGTGCCTTCGCGCCGAACTTCGGGAGCTTGCTCGTTGGTAGGTTTCTTACGGGCACGTTCGTAAGTGCCCCATTGAGCAATAGCCCCGGTGTGCTTGCGGACTTGTGGGGTCCCGTCGAGCGTGGTTTTACGATGGCCGTCTTCTCATGCAGTACGTAATATTGAAATTTCTATCCAGCTTTCTTAGTCTGTCTTAAGAATGGGACTTGCCTAGTCGAAAGAAAGAGCTTGATGTTCTCGAGATGACTCTACACTCCGGATGTATGAGTACTAATGACCATGACAGTGGTATGGGTCGGGCCATCTTTGGGACCAGTTGTCGGAGGCTTTCTCGAGCTGAAGGAGAATTGGAGATGGAGTTTCTACGTCTTGCTCTGGCTCGGCGGCATCACGCTTATACCTATGT
Organism: Hypoxylon lienhwacheense; assembly: GCA_902806505.1. Taxonomy (NCBI): domain Eukaryota; kingdom Fungi; phylum Ascomycota; class Sordariomycetes; order Xylariales; family Hypoxylaceae; genus Hypoxylon; species Hypoxylon lienhwacheense. The sequence continues at coordinate 99,001 of CADCWW010000016.1, forward strand.
TCACCATTCCCGAAACTTTTGGCCCTGTAATTCTGCTGAACAAGGCTCGTCGCATCAGGGCAGCTAAGATACCCGGTTACGAAAATGTTAAGGCTCCGGTAGAAGCGCATGATCGCTCATTAATAAAGATTTACAAGGTAGCTCTCACGAGGCCATGGATCATTCTCTTCGACCCCATCTCCTTCCTATGCGCGATCTACATGTCTATCGTATACATGTTACTCTATATGCTATTCTCGATCTATCCGATAGTGTTTCAGGAGAAGCGTGGATGGAATTCCGGCGTTGGCGAACTCCCCTTGATTGGCACGGTGGTCGGCTCGCTCATCGGTGGTACCATTGTCTTCGCGGATTCGAAAAATCAGATGAAGAAATCACGAAATGGGAGGGCTTCGAAGCCAGAGGATAGATTGACCCTAGCCATAATTGGCGGGATCATCTTTCCCGTCTCTATGTTCTGGTTCGCATGGACTGCCGAATACAAGTAAGATAGCTTGAGAGGTACTTTTCGCAACTGATAACTGACTTATATGGCAGCTCGATTCATTGGATAGTTCCAACAATTGCAGGCGTGTTTTTGGCTACTGCGCTCATGCTGATCTTTGTAGCGTATTTGAACTATTTAGTCGATACCTACTTGATGTATGCCGCATCTGCTATCGCGATCAACACCGTTTGTCGGTCAGCATGCGGTGCTGCAGCTCCGTTATTCACTAACCAATTGTTTAATGCGCTCGGAATCGGAGGGGGAGGCTCACTACTCGGGGGTGTAGCTACGTTATTAGCTGTGATCCCGTTCGCATTCTACAAATATGGCGAACGCATCCGCGTACGGTCTAGATTCGCGCCTACTAACTTGAAAGGAAAGACACCGGATATCGAGGAAGCGCAACCAACGGATGATGATGAAAAGGTCCCAAATTCTAGTTCGGATCCGAATCAGTTATTTGAGTCGTCCGGCACAACAACGGAAGATGAAGGGGATAATATACGTGTTAAGACGTGGAATGAGAGTCGAGATAGCACGCACAACGCACTAGGCGAACCAGAGGACGGACGTATGAAGTTTGGACAACAATGATAGATACTTGCTACCTAGCCTACCACATATTATGTAAATACCTTAGGTATGTGGTACTCATAAAAATAAAAATAAAAATACTATTACGATGATGATCATCAGTATGAATGATCTCATGTGATTCCTTCGTTAACCCCTTTTCAAGAACATCATCCTGATTTCTAGTATTCTCATCTGCCTAAAATAACTACGTAGATTTAGCAACTGTCAACATTATATCGAGTAAAATATTCGCGTCCCAGCAATGTCATAGTGTAGGCGGAGGTATACAAGATGATTGGCGCTCGACACACGCAGCTACTCGTGTTCCATCGTTTGCCAAATTTCGGATCGTACACACTTCTCGGATATTTTTGGCGCCCTTTCCCGCCCCTATTCTCCATCGAGGAGGTTTGCAATTGCTTCTGTAGTACCACTACAACCCTATACGTTGATAGGTATATGCAACCTCGCATCTCCCACAATCTTTTGCCGAGCAAGATATGAAGTCCTGAGCCCCTCGGTCGGTCAATCACTAATGTTTGACATGAGTAGTGTCTGGGTACCGTTGGTCAGGTCATCGCTCATCTCTCGTCGCTGAAGTTACAATGTGCTCGAGTTGTGGTATAAGATGCGAGGTCAGGAACACGCTGGATAAATGAGAACAGATGAATACAGGCCAGTTTTATCCCTGCCGTCTACGACATAAATCATTTTTCTTGGCATGCCTACCCTTCATGCTTACTATATTGAAACGGGTCGTTTTGATAGAGGCACGAAAACACGAGTATGATGCGGATGATTCTGCGACGCTTCCTGGGCGCTTCTTCGCATACCTCTTGATGAGGAAGAGATAATACCATCCGAACTAGTCTCTGACAAGGTATGCTACGTTGGCCGTGCTTAAACTCTCCGGGAGGTTCCCTTTAGTATAATAGATAATGGCCCACCATACCAAAAGTTATTAAACACTACGCCTTCGTGGGGATATCCGCAGCGCAAGCTAACGGACCCATTAACTTCCTTAAGAACTCGGAGAAGGCTTTTTATTCCAGTGGATGCTCGCCTATTCAACATGGTTATCAAAGACGAACCCGCGAATCTGTCCTCTGGGGGCATTGTCGTGACCGCGAAACAATCATGGGGAGATCTCTTCCGATGGAAGCAAAGAGTCGTTGTTACGAATGAACTCGGGGAATCCCACACAGAATGGCAGGCTCCTGAAAGGCTTAGAAACCCATTCTCACTTTTTATGTTGCTCAGCGTCAGGGACTGGATTTACTTCCTCGTAGGGCTGTTCGCCTGGACCGCCGACGCCTTCGATTTCCATGCTCTGTCTATTCAAACTGTCAAATTATCAACCTACTATGATCGTAGCAAGACCGAAATCACTACCGCCATTACGTTGACTCTACTTCTACGATCTGTGGGTGCCGCTGTATTCGGTCTTCTTGGCGATCGGTTTGGTCGCAAATGGCCAATGGTCGTCAACTTGATTATTCTTGGTACGATCTCAACAATACCAACTATGTCTTCGATGACTCACTCTTTATCAAGGCCTGCTACAGATTGCAACGATTTACAGTTCCACATTTGAGCAGTTTCTTGCTGTTAGGTCACTGTTCGGCCTATTCATGGGCGGCATATATGGAAATGCTGTGGCCATGGCTCTTGAAAACTGTCCGTAAGTTTTAACAAGGCGGCAGAAATTCTATTTCACTGATGAGATCACTTAATAGGACCGAGGCACGTGGCCTGATGAGCGGTATCTTGCAACAAGGTTACGCTCTTGGATATGTCCTAGCAGCATGCGCGAATCTCGGCGTAGGCGGCGTGGCAGATACATGGAAGACTGTGTTCTGGATAGCGTCCGGCCTTTCTATTGCCGCCGGCATCCTTCGCTGCTGCTTTCCAGAGTCGAAGCAATTCCTAGCCGCCAAGGCAGCCGGAAACCACATTTCAGCTGCAGACTTCTGGAAGGAGACGAAGTCGATGCTTGCTAAGGAGTGGCGTATGTGCGTTTACTGCATCTTTTTGTTGACGTGGATGAACTACTACGCGCACGCGAGCCAAGATAGCTATACTACGTTCTTGCTAGAGTCAAAGGAACTCTCCAACGATGCCGCCACTCGAGCAAGTATCCTCATGAATACGGGTGCTTGTGTTGGCGGTACCATCATCGGCTACCTCTCGCAAGTCATCGGACGTCGTCGAGCTATTGTCGGCGCCGCGCTGATCAGTTGCTGCCTTGTACCGGCCTGGATACTACCGGAAACCGAGGCAGGCCTCTCTGCCTCGGGGTTCATGATTCAGTTCTTCGTCCAAGGTGCCTGGGGGGTTATCCCCATACATCTCAATGAGTTATCACCGCCTGCCTATCGGTCTACGTTCCCTGGCCTCGCGTACCAGCTCGGCAACATGGTGTCTTCGCCTGCATCCCAGATCGTCAACGCCATTTCCGAGAGCCATCTAGTGGTTAGTAAGAGCGGCAATTTAGTCGACGGTTATGGCCCGACTATGGGAATTACGTTCGTAATCATTGCCGTCGGTATTGCAGTTACTACCGCACTAGGCCCTGAGAAACGCGGAAGATCTTTCGAAAATTCTGGGCCTGCTGGTGCTAACATTCACAACAATGCCGAAAAGACCGATGATAATCACTCTGTTGCTGACTCGAAGGTGGACGGTAGGAGAAGTGAGATCTAAGCTATAATCTAGCACATGCCAATAAGAACTCGCGGCTATTATGGTTACCCCTATTTAGATATAGGTTGTCCTATATGGCCGGTATCTATCATTTAGCAAAGCGCTTGATTTATGTACAATCAGACACACTATCACATATTCTTGGAAAGTAGAGTTTAGTTTTAAAGATCATATTTGCTTAGGGCTCTTAAAACTTTTCGCAGATAGGATAGCCTACCTTATTACAAACGTTCACATATATACCAGGTAAACATTGCCTTATCTATGCTAGAGAATGGATAATGTGAATCATATGAATTTAAGGATGTTCTAGGTACCATCATATTAATATTATGGTCTACCTTTGTTCAGAGAAAGTAAAGTGCCTATTTATGAGCAAGAACCTAGCAACTATATGGTATGTGTCGATACCGGAATGCTTGATATGTGCGTAGAAGACAAAGTCGGTAGTTACATTAAACAAATTATTTACGCGCGTTAGAGGCGAGCTGAGCAACGATGTTAAGTTATAGATCGATGATCCCATTTTCAGCAAGCTTCACCATAGCAAGTAGGTAGATACACTACCTAGCCATAAAGAAAGCATTTAGGTGACTCATTATCGTGGCCGTCAAGATCTTGTAGGTAGGTAGTTTTGTAGGCACGGTAAGAGCAGGGGTTAATGTATTGGCACCTTGGTATCTACCTTAGAAGTAAACGTATCAAGTTTGTTGTCTCAGGTTTTCATCATTGCTTAAGGTTGACATTTAATCTCTAGTCTTCCTGGCGATGTTTTCCAGCTTTCTGCTAGACACTTACCAAACATTTGTCATTCTCAACTTTTTCCTATCTAGATACTTAAAAAACTACTCCGTCAACAATTTCAGATTAGTTCGCTGATTATTGCTCATTGATGCGTGTTTTGCTTGCAGCATGTGGTTGAACGTTGTTCAGTCCTCAATATTGTCTGCTTTGTTTTGTTGTAGGTTGGTAATATTTCTGATTGCTTCCTGCAAACACCATCATCGCCAAAGTTCATTTTTATTCTTCCGCAGTAAATAATTAGTCCCTAGCTCTTTCTCTCGAGCCTCAGTCTTTGTATGATGGTGTTGTATTTTTGCTACAGCCCTCATTGACGTGTTCAGGGCAGCGTCGCAACTCGCAAATCAACCCATTATTGTGCGGTCCCTACCTTCCCATCGTGCGAACCAACTAAGGCTATGTGCTGCTTTCTGACTGAGGTCGAGTAAAGACAGGGCTTAAGCTGTGATTCGCTTAACAGGCAAGCGAAACAAAACGAAAGGATTCTGTCAAATTTCAAATATAAAAAAGAAGTAGTTACTCAGAGGCTTTCAAGATGCACTCAAAGGAAAAAAGCTATGTTCAAGAAAAGAAGTTAAAGCATAATATAAGTAAGTCCTCTCAATCGAGAAAGACGCTCGACAACAACAGTAGACTGCCACTAACCAGACAAGACGTGCCCGCCGATGAACCTCGAACGGAAAAGATCCTAAGACCATCCATGGAGCAAGAGAACACATCTGCTACTAAAGAATACACTTGCTTTAGTGCCTCAAAGCCAGTGCAGCTACCAAAGATGGAGAATGCACCGAGCGTGAGCGTACACGTCACGAGCAAGATGAATCCTAATGCCTCCGTATTCTTACCTATGACATCAACGACTGTACCTCCTGAAAATGGCCTCGTTAGCTTCAAGGAACGCTGCGAGAAGTTGGGATTGCGCTTCGAGGAGCCTACAGAGGAGCCTGAGGAGGAGTAGGGAAGCTACCATGAGGAACTACTAGGTCAAGATGTCAAATGGGGTGAACATCTGCGACTTTATTACTCTTAGTTCGTTGAACACATGTTCCTACGCAACAATCAGTGGCCCAATACATTGATATTGACGGATTATTGTCTGTCCCTTTGTTTTCTGGCCAGGCTCTAATATACGGCTATAGAAGGCAGCTAATGCTGTGAAACTTTACATCCACGGCAAACACGTTTTTAACATATATATTCTGTACATCCAAACCCTTTTATGATTTGTACTACGTGATGATATGTTAGTGCCTGGTATTAAACTTGCTTGCTATTTGGAATCAATATGAAGGAGTATCCATTGAACCGCTACCATGCTCAGATTTACGGTGACGTCGTACACATATTACAGTCAGGCAACTACCAGGTATCCTTTGATCATCGTAAGACAAAATGAGGTTCTGCTTTTATAGTCTATGAACTGACACGAACATGACTGGAAAATCTACCTGATGACGGGTACATACTTCCGAAAATTGGGTTATACATATGTCATGTTTATAAGGTACCTAGTTGTTCTTGCTATTTCGTGACACATGTATAATTAGATGAGGCAAGGCACTGTGTCTCTGTAAAACTTCCATTGGCTAGAACTATAATATTGAGCTTTATCGTGTCTCTCGGCTTAGAGTAAATTTCTTTTTGCATGGGGTATGGGTAATAATATCTTTGTGTTAGGGTGTTCGGCGACGTTGAGAGATTGTGGGTGGAAAATATAGGATGGGAAGACGAACATGCAAGCAAGAGTGACCGAACACCCGCTATCTCGGAGAATTATGTCCTGTTAGTTCGGACGAACGGCCGGGGCATCTGAGACAGAAAAGCACGATCATGTAGTCGATAAGCTGATGACGGTGGAGGCATGTCTCGTCGGAATCGGCCTAGTCAGTCTAGTTCGACGCATGTAATCTCCTGAGAGCTGAAGATGGAAAACAGGAACGAGAAGGGGGCTAAGAATATCTACTGGCAGGAATGGAAAGAAGATGGGAAGAGATTTGACGGGAGGCCGTGATAGAAAAAGAAGGGTTGGTCAACGAGGTTTGTCGAACACAGTTATCTGTTATTTGACCACGAGGAACTCTGTGTAATTCGTTCCACAAATAAGTAAGGGAGTAAGAGAGTAAAGGGATAATAAAGAAACCAAGTGTTGACGGTTAGCGGTCAGAAAACGGTTATCTACCTTCTAATCTTCTTTTCTTTTCTACTTTTTTCTTGTCTCATTTTTCTTATTATATGTAGTGTAAAATAAGAAATACTATGTATAAGATACTACTTATGAAAACAAACATGTAAGAATTTGATACATTTAATTATATTGAGGGTATATATATACATACATTTTAGTTAATAATACTTTAAAGTACCGGTAGTAGATACTAGCATCAGATTGTTCAGAATGTTGAATGTTGATTGGTGACTAGAATTAGCGTTGTTGCTTGTAGTTTCTACATACTAAATTACTAATAGAGATTAATTAGAGACTAGCGTTAGGTGCTGGCCCGGTTGCTTCATAATCTTTTAACTATAAATACTATAGTAACTATAATACAAGATTTGCATAGACATTGATATTGCTTATTTCATTTGATTCACTATAAGAGCATGATCGGTTTCAAGCATGTCCGGCTTCTATTACTACCACAGGTACTTATAGTGTAATGCTTTATTGTCGAGGACTCGACGTTTAGTGCCATGTACTACGTACATACATATATATGTAGTAGGTGGAGGTAACCTACATCACAATGTACATATTTGATAGGTACATGTAACCATGTCGTACAAATATGGGAAGAAAACTGGGATATCAACTCCAACTCCCAGCTGGACGCTAAAATAGCCCTGCATAGATCCTTGTCATTACATCTGTGTATATGTACCTGTATATGTGCCTAATGTACTATGAGGTATCCTTCAAGTTGCCTACATGTAATGTATCACGGTAGCTCCTTAATACAACATCTTGTCTGCTAATGCCGTTGACAATCTGCCGACATAGGTACATATGTGTAGGTATTAATCATGCCCCGGAATACATTGATTGATCCATATACATAGGTAAGTATATGATGTAGCTGCTGACTACATGAGTACGTACGTAGATATGCAGGTATTCGCGTCTCTGCTACGTCGACGCGGTAGTCCCCTGGTTTTAGTATCATGCAATTACTATCGCTCCAGCGCCGCTAATGCAGAACTTCAGACCTCGAGAGTCTCGACTCGATACGACAGCGATGCAGCGACACGGAGGCGGGAACACAAGGAATCCCTAGCTAATCATTGTCCCTTAAAATTAATGAGAGAAATTTGTTGATCATCGCCCCGCTAATCTTTGACAGCCTTTCTCAAATTCAACTTAAGGGCTCTTTTTCTAGCTTCTAGTTTATTAAACGTGACTATAGAACACACTATACAGAGTGTTTATAGTACTAGACATATAATAATAAATTATATTAGCAGGTCGGTATCTATGTACTGTAAAATGTAATATGACGAAACTCTCAACTTTCAACTTTCGACTTTCGACTTTCAACGTTCAACTTTCAACTTTCAACTTTACTTATAATCAAATAGTTCGTGTTCACGTTCGCAAGTGACTGATTCGATTTCGGCTCGATAGATTGCCTTATATGCATACCGAATAAATCGCAGCCTCGAAGAGTCGGGGTCGGGCATCCTGGGAAAAAGCGTCTGATCTGGGAAGAATCGACTTCAGGGATATCGGAGCCGATGCATGGTGACGACGGGCCAATCATATCATGGTCCCATCACACTACGGGCAATACCTACTGTAATCCTAGTGTCGAGTCAAAGACCCTAGACCCTGGTTGTTGATAAACCTTCCCCCCCCCCTGGCATCCCCCACGTTGAAAGTTTCCCGGGTCACACTGCGTCTTGCGTACACTACGTTGTACTTACCTCTTACACGTACATTGATATGCTCTTGCCATCTGCCATCTGCCATATACCATCTACTATTCCCCAACTGCTCACAAGACAGCGCGAGAATAATTACGTTCATTCTTTTTTCCTCTTATTCATCTTTTATTTTCGTCAACTACGAACTAAAGAGAAGACGACACAACATAACAACGATAGATCATCCATCTTTCCTGTCTTAACTAATACTAGCTTGTCTACTATCTACAACCTTACATAGTATATATCTCACTTAATTCAACTACGACTCTCTTTTTTTAAAAAAAAATAATAATAAAAAATAAAGGGGGGACAGCTCCCCGGAACTCCCAAAAAGCAACATTAAACGCCACATGCTCATCAAATTATCGGGTCACTTTTTATGACACCTGGACACATATCAACGTTGCCCCCCTTTCCGAGACTACACGTTCTGGACTATCGATTTTCTCTTGTTTAATTCATGGACATCAGTATTTCGGCCTCCCATTCTCCGTTAAATACTTGAGCACGCGGATGCGAATCGAGAATAGCTCAGACTACTCACGCGGCTGAGGTTTCTGCCTTTTTGTTTGTTTTTATTTTTCATCTCTCTTTCAACTTAGTCTTGGACTCTTGATATATCGGTGCGGTCAGTCCTGCGGGGTTTTATCGTAGCAATTTGCTGCTTGTTGCCGAACAAACGGTTGTGATTCACTCCTTCAACGACTATACGATCTGTAACGGATCTATGTAGCGAATTTCGATTCTCCAATACTTACCTCTACCAGATATTGTTCAGAGAAACTTATGTCTGGCGTCTGTGTGGTTGGTATATACGTAGCACAACTTTTCGGCTTGGGAAGTTATCGCAGTCTGCAGATACTGCGAGTATATATATACATATATATGCCTACTTACCTTATATCTACATATAGGTATAGGTTAAGTATATGACCCGCGCCAACTTGACATCCTAACTTCACATCTGACCCTGCATATCTTCTTTGTTAGTTGACCATGTCGGGACGCAGTGCATATGTGAGGAAAAAGATCACCGAGTCGAAGCTCAATGATGCGCGTTCTCCAGGAAGCAGTCATTTTTCTGAGCAAGATGATATATCGATCGACTCCAGCTTTCCACAGAGCACCGGCTATGGCACAGCAAACGCGCGCTTCCTCAAGTTCTCCGAACCGGTGCGGGAGGCGGAGATGAGCAACTACCGCACCAAGATGACCAACTTCAGCAACAACAGCAGCGGAAGTCAAAGCGGCGGAAGCGAATCAGGGAAGCGAGAGCCTGGCACTGGCTCACAGCATCAGGGGCCGATGCCTGATTTCGCGTATGCTAGGGCAAGAAAGCCTGTGCTACGGACAGAGGACGTGTCGGGCATCGAGCGGTCCGGGTTTCGAAGTGCTATGGACAAGAAGAGCGATGAGTTCCGTAAAGGGCTCACGAAAGCCTTCACGTTTGGAAGCAAGAAAAAGAAGACTGCCGAGACCGCTAGGCCCGACTCTTCCGCCACCGTAAGGGCTTACGCTGACCCCGAGCTTTTCGGCATGCATGAGATGCCGGCGATACCTGCACAGAGCCCACAGCATCTCGTATGGGACCCAGAGTATCAACAAATGATCTCGCCTCCGCCTTCAACGAAATTACCTCCGATACCCCAGTCTTCGACGACGATGCCGCCGATAAAGCGCTGGATTGGTCCAGGAAGACCTGTTCAGCGATGGAATAAACTCCGAAAAGATCCTGAGCTATGGGATCCCAACGGCGATGTTCTAGTCTTTTTCGGCCGTAGAGGACAGGCTCCACGGCCAAACCCGTCCTTCCGCCTCTCCTCGCACATTATCGAGGCTACCGAGTCTCGCTTTCTCATCACTCTTCTTCGCGAAGGATCTACGGAAGAGGAGTACGACTCGCGCATGCACATGCCACCATCACCTATCGGTGCGCCACCGATGTTACGGCCTCACGGGCAGAATGCCCAGCTTGGCTATGCGTTAGGTCGGAATGGCCAGCCGACGCCGCCAGTGTCCGAAGATACCAGCCTTGCCGACGCTGATGGCCAGATCTCGTACGAGATGTATTTCCCAACACCGCCAAACTTGAGCAAGCGTGATGCACAACGATATGCAATCACAACGCGAAACGTATTTGCCCTTCTATATCATGCGTCTTTAGTTGGATTATCGCTTCTCCAAGCCCTATCCGATCTCCTCACGCGTCTCAAGATCTACATGCCTGCCGAGTCGGACACCGTTGGTACCATTCTCAATTATATATCTGCTCGCGGTATTGACGATGCTCGCAACGACCCCGAAACGGCTGTGTCCATGCTGGCGTGGTCGGAAATGCCGGAGGTACGGTGGGAGGAGGGCTGGTATGAAGCATTCGTGCACTGTGCCGGGATGTATTCCCGCTTAGAAGCTTGCGCGGACTTCAAAAACGTCACACCAATCACGCGTGCTCTCCTAGATCGAGCTTGTCTTGAGACACAGCTTCGAGTGCAAGCTGCGGAAGACCGCCTAGCTGAATTCTCCTACGAAGATATCTGGCTGAGTACGGGCCCTGCCGCACGGGGTATTGCTAAAGATGCAGCTGAACGTCTGCGCCAGTTCTTCGTAGCACATTATGCCAAGATCTACGGCGATTGGCCTCCGCCAGAAGCATATACGAAGACAGAAGGCGAGGATATGTGGCTGACGAGGAACCTGGCAAGGCAAATTCAGAAAGATTTTGGTGCACTCTATGACTATCTCGTTAATAGGGATATCGTGTGGGATGAATCAGAGACACGTAGTAGTCGGAAATGGATGATGGTTTCTGAAAGCGGGAATAAGTCATTCGACGCTGATACTCCAGATCTCCCTCTCACAGATATGTTGATCGAGTTTGATAACCGAATGCGCTTCCCCCATATCCCGCACCCCTATCCGCTTGTCCCCGACTCGATCGCTCCAACCACGCCACCGTCGTCCGGATCAAGTCGCGAGAGGTTAAAGAAAGACAAAAACAATAGTAGCAATAACGGGAAGCAGGCTGGAGATGATCGCATCAACGAGCGACGCGCACAACTTGCATACACCGAGGCAACTAATATATATATACTAGGATCCGACTTCACACAGTCGGATCTGATTGAAAGCTTCGTCAAATTCGAGAAGACGGATCAGGTCGGTATTATCGATCCCTTTGTCGCTCGCCGCGGACGCTGGGTACTTATTTATGGTATTTTGCAAACCCTCGCTAGTGTGACAGTCGACGCACCTAACGTCCGGTACAAGGACAATGTGTCGTATCACCTGTCACCACGTTTCAAAGGCACCAAGGCACCACCGTGGAAGGGCGTGTCCACACCAGCAGCTGACTATGGTCATGAACTTTCTTATTGCTGGATCGCTCCTCGCAGCTGGCAGAATAGTGCTGGCGGGGGCGAGAGCACCGACTCGGACACGTCGGCCAACTCCAAGGCCAATTCCCATACTAGCGACCCTGTGCTGCGCATGATGCGCGCCCAGGCACAGAAGTTTCCGCAGCCGCCCAGGACCGTGACTAGTAGATCTACAAACAGTGGTGGATGGCATACGCCGCGGAGTGTGCAGTCAAATATTACCGGGGGCGGTCTCGCAGTGCCGTCCACACATTCTATGTGGGGAGGCTCGTCCGCCCTAAGCGCATCTGGGTATTCGGAAGACGCCGCCTCCATTACGCGACCTCCCTCATCTATAGCGGACTTCCAACCAGGCTTTGGTCATAAAAACTACGCGAACTCGCGAGGGGCAAGGAGCGAGCGTAGCTATGCTACGTTCGGGCCGGGAAGTGAAGGTGGAAGGTTTGACGAGGCTAGAACTCAACAACAGACCTTAAGCATACGTACGGGCATACGAAGGACGAAGGCGCCGGCACCGCTAAACCTCAACCTCGACGCGACGCGGATGGATGGGTTCCTTGACGGGGGTCACTCACCTTCTAGTGCAGGTGGCGCACTTCTAAGCCCGAATAGCTCCGATAGACTAGGACCTATTATCCGCGACTTTGACGAACTGGATTCCGTAGCGGAGGAACATAATTAGGAGATTCTTTTTATTGTTCATTGACGAACGTGTATTTTGATCTATGGCCGTGTCTTCTTGTCCGTGAAGTCATTTTTTGATGTTGGGTTATAGAAGCTGGGAGTTGGGACCTAGGAGACGACATATGTGACGTGCTGAAGTGCTCATCTGCTGAAGTGTCTGATACGTGAGCCATGCGTTACGATATGTATGGGGTTTACAGAGGAGTTCGTCTGTATTGTATTATCGTCTCGCCGGATTGCAGAGACACGTATATAATATCCACTCGAAGGTTGTAAGCCTACTCTCGCAATATTTTGTGCTAGCCTTCTTCGTTGTCGCGGCTCAAAGATGAACGAAACGTACTGGGCGTAACTAAGTCAGGTACATACCTAAGTACTAAACAAGAATTTGCTGCAATTTCTGTCAACTTAACAAGGCGACATGTCTGGAAACAAACGCCATTGTTATATTTCAATACCTATGTACTACGACATCATCAATCATTGTTGCTTTTATGTAACATAGGACAAAGCGACGTACATTGCAGTATGGATCTGTAGCGATATATTTGCTAAATGCTGTAATAGAACAGTTGGATAAATAGGTATGCTACGACGGATCTCACTTTATATAAAATTGATGCACGATGGAATGAAGATTGGCGTTGTTGTTAGAGCCCATTCGAAGTCCCCCTATCCTAGCAACATAAAGACCATATACCTATACAACGATTTGAGCCATGGACAGCACGTGGGACGTGCAAGCCCGGCAGAGGGAATTGAAGCGGGTCTTCAATGCTGACCCGCGGTTCCAGTCCGAGAGGCTACTCGGGGAGGGAGCCGGAGGGTTCGCGATAGTTTTCAAGGAGAACGCAAACGCGTACAACGGCTGGAAGACGCGGCGGATCGTCGTCAAGAGAGGAATACACGATGATAAAAATGAGACTCTGGATGAAGAGAATGTACTTCTACAAGTGAGTATTTGTTACCTATTCCCATCTCTGCTGCTGACTTTCTCATGTTGTTTATTACGTGCGTACATACATACGCCAGGGTGCAACTTATGCCGTAAGGGGGTGGGATCGCCTCGGTGTAGAATCTTTCGAATACCTATACAACGTATAATGCGTGCATTTCTTACATCCGCTAACACTTTGGTTATTTAGGAGCTTAAATATGCCGAACACATCGTACGGTCATTATTCATACGTGACAACCCTCTCGAGGAGGCCGGCATAGACGAAGGATGGCTCATAATGGAATATCTGGAGAACGGGACGTTAGGGGACTTGATCGACAAGTTGGGAGGGAGGCCAATTCCGAACCGGGTGCTCTGGTCCATATTTCTCTGCAGTAAGTCCTGAAAAGACTGGCATCTAATCCTATAAATATGGTTAACTTACGTATTACTAGTGGCGAGAGCATGTTCTGCGATGGCTTATCCGCCCCCCGCGCCCGACGAAAAAGGTCGACCGGTCCTCGAGTATCCTCTCGAGCAAGTAGAGCCTAGCGACCTCACACACGATGACATGCACGACGGTAACTGTAAGTGACCAGCCAGCAATAAGCTCGGCAGCTAAATTGGATCTTATATATATATATATATATTTGCTTCTTTCACGGAGTCATGGAGACCAGAACTAACCATACTACTTACTTAGTCGTCTTCGGCGCGCTAAATCCCGAAAGCTACGAACACTTCCTCGTCCCCGTCTTGAAGATGATCGATTTCGGCTGCGCGGACAAGCTGAGCTTAGACATGACAAACCCTGTACCAGAAGACATAGAGAATTTTGACAATGTTCTCGGTTTAGAAAAGATGTAAGTCCTCCCTATAATCCGGAATTAGATACGGAGAGAGTCGTGCGTGCTAACTAATATTCGCACGTAGGCGCACAAACTACGGCGTAAGGAACCACGCCATCGAGACTAACATCTTTGATATAGGAATCGTGAGTATCTTCTCTAACCCCGTCCCCCTCCCCCCTCCCCCCTTTTTTGAAGAAAAAGATTAAAAACATAAGAACTAACGTCTACAGTCAATGGCCTACGTAGTCACGGGCGGACTGCTCTTGTCGGTGCCCGACTACCGCAAAAGGCTACTTGAGGCGACGAACTACAGAGAACTAGACCCGGACCTGCGGGGGCTAGTGATGCGCTGCCTCGCGGAGGTGCCGGCGAACCGGCCGTCGCTAGAGGAGCTGCTCGCGCTGCTGCACGGCGGGCTGAGCTTGAAGACCGCGGCCGCGTTCGAGGGCAAGCCCGGCGGGGAGAGGGAGACGGACGCGGCAATCAGGGCCTTCGTCCAGACGTACATCCTCTCCGCTCCCACCACGGAATGATGGGAGGATCGCGGAGGGGCAAGTAGAAAGAACAAGATACGAAATTATCTGTCTAGAGGTAAACGAATAACTCGTATCTGAACGCAAAGTACTTTATACCGCTTTCTTAGTAAATAAATCAACTATTCGCTACCTCCACATGGAGTTTCTTCCCGCTTTATCAAACGTGTCTCTCAACGTCTTATACCAATCTTGTACGTCTTCGCCATTCGGTCCTTTATTGCTTGTCTCGCTCCGCGAACCATCGTCCGCATCACTGTCGTATTCATTGTTGACGTAAGCATATGGCTTCCACTTGGTGACGCCCTCGAAGAACGGCCCCAGGGGATACCAGGCAAGCCCACCTTTGTTATGGGCATATGTCATTCTCCTTTGAGGCTGTTTAATCCATCTGCGCCAATATGCCGAGAACCTCTTCTTCGTAAACCGCTTTGCAAGATGCCTGCTTGAAACGAGTGCGTAGTCCATGTCGGGACTGGAGGGGAACAGAGTTGGGAATTTGACCTTGGGCATCTGCTGCAGCTGCAACTCCGCGAAGTCGTGAAAAG
Source organism: Hypoxylon lienhwacheense (assembly GCA_902806505.1). NCBI lineage: Eukaryota > Fungi > Ascomycota > Sordariomycetes > Xylariales > Hypoxylaceae > Hypoxylon > Hypoxylon lienhwacheense. The sequence goes on from CADCWW010000016.1 coordinate 114,416, forward strand.
CCAGGACGTGGTCGGGATGAATGGGCGCCCCATCGTCGTTCATGATATAAAGTGACCCGCACTCCAGCATGGCGAGTATGAAACTCGCGCCATCATCCTTGACAAAGCCCCGGCTCGCAAAGACCCTACTACCGTAGTTCCTCTTCTCCTCGCATTCCAGTTGATCGTCGTAGGCAAATTCTATCACCCAGTTGAGCCCTGCAAGCGACGCCAGGAAGACGGGTTCTCTGCCAGGGGATCGGGAGCAGACGAAGATGTCCTCAACGACAGGCCACTTGTTCTCTGTCAATGACGAGAGACGGGTGATATCCCCTTCACAGTTCACCTTCACTGCCGGCCACGCCTGGACTTCGGGGTATCCTGGATCCCGTCTGCCTAAATGCGGGTATCTTCTTGGATTCACAATGATGTTCCTGGGGTGGGTGGTGCACTCGAGAAAGTCTATGATTGCTCTGAAGTCTCTCGTCGTCATGTCCTCGTGAATAATTGTTCGGTCCGTCTCGCTGGTCCTAAATGCACAGTAGAGTAGAGGGCAGTAGTGAAACCTCGTCAGTCCAGGCCTGTACAAGAGAGCGGTAGACAAGTTAAACTGGTTGATCCCTTTGCTTTCGCTGCGCGTATAGTCTTCCGGGTAGTATTCTTGAATGCCGTGGTAGAGCTTACGATGGGGAATCTCGCTATTGATGTCTATCGGCGGTACAACTCTCTCGACATCTACGTCGAGGATCCTAGCAACCGATAACGGGAAGCTTGTCGTGTCTATCCAGACAAACGACGGTGTATCAGCATCCATAGGGAAAATGATACCTCTGACGTGGTGTTCTGGCCGCTTGGAGAGGTGGAACTCTCCCATGACCGAAGCGCAGAGTGTTTTATGCTGAGGCCAATCCGTCTTCTGACACTCTATCGAGCAATAGTGAGATTCGTCACAACGACCACATCGCACACTGGACTTTTTGTCACAAATATCACAATACTCTGATTCTCTCTCCTTGACGATTCCCACGCTGGGATTGGTACGGTCGGCGAGGTAAGGGTGGTTTGACCAGAGGTTGGCGACTGACATCGTGAAGTTGGTATTGTTGGAAGTGACTGGGAAGAAGCGAAAGATGTCTGGGGGGTTATTTTCATTGATTGATGCCGCTGAAAAGGGAAAAGAAGGTTCAGCCAGAACAGAAGCAGCATGATATTTTAGTAAATATAGACTACCTGTTATCTAGGTGTAAGTATGATTAGGTACCTAATCTATTTCATGATCATATCAAACAGCGAGTGAAATGTTCATAATGGTATGGCCGTGTTTTACGAGGATGGAGCTGAAAACACGAGCACAAAAGCGAAAATATCAATAAAGGGGGTTTCAACCTCTTGTTCCTGCCGCTTGATCTAATTAATTGTAGGTACCTTCATAAATCATGTTTTATACTGCATTTAAATCCAGATTCTACGAGGAAGCTTGCATGCTCTCAATACTTCTATTATTATCTCATAGAATAACCCGATCTTCTCATGTTCAATGCATTTATTTAGCTCTTGACCCTACAAGGTAGGTACCTACCGGTAATTTGAATCTATACATACTTTATAATCTTCCAATTACACTTCTTTTTAGTTATTTTCTATGGTCGTCTCACTCAGGGGATGCCTTATAATCCTTAAACTTAGGCGATGAAGATTTCTATGTCCCCTATCTGTATCTGATTAACACCGTCTTATGGTTTGACACTTTCAGCAGTCGTATTATACAAATGGTATAGAATAAGACCCTTTCTTATTGCAGATATATAGGTGAGTGTCTTGTTATAATACATATCACACCGGCTAATACTCATCATCGAGCATCCGGCGACGCTTCTTGCTACCACTAATGATCCCATCATTAGACTCATTACTCCCAGAGAAGTTGAACTTCTTCTCTAGTTCATCCATCTCATTCACCGGCAACGTAGCAGCGAATTCCTTGTCTTTCGTCGCTCGACGTTGCTCCGAAGTTGCTTTCTTAAGAGATCTGAATGTATCGTACAAGTTCTTGATGCTCGCTTCGGCTACGGGTATGACTAGATACGGGTTGCTCTCGTTTGACCCGACCATATTGACTGCATCTCCCGTTACCGGTTCGATATATCTAAGATTACCATCGGGATCCTTAAAAGCGAGGACGATCATCAGGTCGTGGGTTGCGTGATTGTCTGAAGAGCGCTTAACATCGAGCAGATTTCCAAGTTTATTCTTCGATGGGAGCTGGAGAAAACTGAGCTCCTCATAGTATTCGCGCGACACTTTGCGGCTCACCCCGGCGCTCTCATCCGCACTACCAAGATATTTCCTAATGAGGTCCTCCTTGTGATGCAGAAGCTTAACGTAGGCGTGCTGGATTACCCACACATTGCGTAGTGTGGGTTGAAGAACCACAGTAAGACCTTCGGAATTATGAGGCGACAATGGTTTAGCATCATCGTGCGCGATCAGCCTAGGACTCGGGCTACCGATAGCCATGTTCCGAAGCTTGTAACTTGGCCTACGACCTAGGAGCGTATAGCCCAAAGCTCGATTCAACTCGCTTTCTGGGTTAACACCGGGTAGATCTTCCAGCAGCCCTAGCATCTCTTCAACCTTAGAGGTTGCTACAGATATCTTATTCTGGACTACCGCCATCGCATCCTTGAATTCCTTGATTAATGAATGCCGATGCGGACGAAGCGATGTTCCATCAAAACTAGAGGACTCTCTTTGCGCCGTCTTATTTAACTCGAAAGCTGCCTCCATAAGTTCGTCAATGTTCAGAAGTATTCTTCCAAGTTGAGGTGGTTGAGTTTGGTCGCCATGTTCCTGAGGATTTGTTACAATTTGCGACTCCATTTGATTGGCTTGGATGCCGCTGGGCAGGTCTGAAAATAAATGAGGGGCGGGTACGAATATATCAGTGCTACTACTTCGTACAGAAGTTTAGAGGCTTGAAGTTGAATGTATTGTCGTGTTGTTGATCTACAAGCGAGCGGAGTCTGAGCTCCAGCGATGGAAGGGAGAGAATGTGAATTGAGAATATCTTAATTTGAGGGGGAAGAGAAATTCTTGCGTGGGGTTACTCAATGTAGGTATGCAACCGACTCCTTCAACCTATTATACACCTCACATGAATACCGGATATATACCATCTAAGAGCGCCACAATGATGTAAAGTATCTCGTCTATATATACTCCGTACGCCTCCACGTCAACACACACAGTATCTCAAGAAGTACATGCAAACAATGGACATTATAATACGGGATGTGAGCTAGGTCTGGGCATAGACAGCTTGCTCCTTTCTTCCATCTTCAGGGTAGAAATTACTCGGGAAATCGATTTTATGAGAATGAATCTTGTATTAGCGTTGGTTAACATTCTGGCCGTATAAAACACATGTAACCTACCGAAAGAATGAAAAACTTTCAAGCCATTGAAACTTGGAGGATCCCTTTTTTGTAGCATGTTGCTAGAGATTCAACAATACCACATAATTTGGAGCTGTTGGAGGTTGTTATGTTGACGACTATATACTAGCTTGTCCAGCTAGGTTAAGAGATCAAGGAGCAGAAAGATTCTAAGAATTCATTAAAACAAACGATAACTGACAATTTCGCTGTACGTGTATTCCATGAAAAGGAGCTACGACGAATCAATATATCTCTTGACAGAATATAGATATATTTATCATGATACAACCGTAATAGTGTCACAGGTACCCCCTCGGAAAACATTTATGGTGCACGAAGAATACCAGGTATACACGTATATCAACAACTATCCCGCTCGCACGCCACTAACCCTCACCCCTTTTCCCTCACTCCCCGTTTCACTCGTTTTTTTACAATATTAATAAAATCCCCTACGCAAGAGCAAAGACGCACATACAGCCATAACAAATAATAGAAATAAGACGATCGGGCTGTGTCACAAAGGTGTTACCGGTTTCCTGCCAACCACCGTTCTCGAGGGGTAGTAGGAGTGTATGTCTGGCGACCGCATCTCCCGCCGGACGTGGGCGGCGTAGACCTGAATTTCCTCTTGGGTCCACCCCATGACCATAGTCCAAAGGTATGTCAGGAACCCTGCGGAATATGGTAAGCGGAAGTTAAGAAAGGAAAGGAAAAGAAACAGGATGAGTTTATACCCTCGACGTCCTGCCCGACGGCGAGCCCGCAGTATTGCCCTGTCAGTTTGAGCTTCTCATCATCAGCCCAACCTCCCAGGGGCGTCTGCACGTAAACGTCTATTAGCATGACATCCCAAAGCAGGAGTTTGAGACGGGCCTTGAACGGACCTTATAGTCCTCCTCGTATATGACCTCGAAGCCGGCGGCCTCCATGGCCCTCCTCTGGAGGGCTTCCTCGAGGACGACGAAGGTGCGGCCGGTCTTCCTACCAGCCTCGATGAAGACCTTACTCCACTGATCGAGGGCGGAACCCTCCTTGACGGTGCCGTCGTCGCTGGTGATGACGCACGAAGATTCAAGGCTCTCGAGGTAGCCGCCGGGCATGAGCGCCTTGTAGGCTTGGCGGAAGAGCTCGAACCAGTCGGGGATGGCGCCGACGAGCCAGCGCACGTGGACGTAGTCGAAACTTCCCGGCGCGTACGTCCACGGCTGCGTCACGTCATCCACCTCGAACTTGACGTTCGGCGGGATCCACTGCGGCTGCTGCGGCGACACGTCCACCCCGATCACCTCCGCCCCCGGGAACCGGTCTGCCAAGTCGCTGGTCATGTATGTTAACTCACTCCACGGAGTAAAATGCCAAGGAAAGGTGGCGATTACATTACAAACATTCCTACAAGACGAGACCGGTTAGTTAAAAAGCGAAAAAAAAAAATATCGCGGTTCAGGAAACTCACCAGTGCCGCAACCCACGTCCAATACTCTCTGTATCGCATTTTTTTAGAACACAGCCGTTAAACCGACGACGGAAACGACAATGTGGCTAGGAGAGGAAGGGGGATAATTTTTTTCCCCTTTTTCCTTACTTGAATGTCATTGTCCAGCGGGGCCATGAACAGCTTCCCATCCTGCATTATTATCGAGAGGTGGTGGCTATCGGTCACGATCAGGAGTGAGTACGAGAGGGGGGACAAGGGTTGTCGGGTGGTCCGAAAGGGGACGGCGTGAACTCACAAGATATCTAAGGACTCCTCATGTCGAGAGTCGTTAGGATTCCTAAGACGATGGATTAGCATGGCATAACTTAGTTCCTATTTTATCTCTTGCGATGCCGTGGAAGCACCGAAGATGAGCGTGTGCGTGGGTAGCCATACCAAGATAGAGCATTGCCGCGCTCGCTGTGATACGTGCGACCATGCACTGTTCGGTACTCAAGGATGCTGGCGGTGAGCGAGGCAGTCGAACTAGCGAGGTCGCTGTACGCGGAGTCGTCATCATCGGGCTCCTCGGACGCATGCTAGGGATGATGCTCAATTCATTAATTTCTCTCTCTTTCTTCTTCTTCTCCCCACCCCGAGAAACGAGGAGGAAATTAATTAACGAACGGCATGGCATACCGATAATTGGGCCCAATGCGACGCGGGAAGAATATCAGAACTTTGGGCCTGGGCCTGAGCTCCGGCTTCCGATGAGGAAGATCCGGGTTCCGCTTGGGCTGTCGTTGCCGGAGCGGTAGAAGAAGACGCTACAGCTTCTGAGCTCTCCGTGGCCATGCTGACCGCGGCCGGCGTCTTGGCAGAGTGGTCGGACATCAGAGACGCTTCTTGTTGGGTTTTGTTGTTTCTTACCGTCACTCGGTGTAAGTCTTCCTGATCTACGTATAAGATGTTGAGGGTGCGTTGTTAAGGGCCAGCAACTCGACGCCTTCTCAAATACGAGACGGATGTTTCAACGGACAATCAGGCAAAACAGATAAACGAACAAGATAAAATTGGATTATGAGATCAGCTAGTCTTCGTTGGCATTGGTGGAGACGTGGGCTCAATTGGGAATATCCACGCATGAGGTATTAGTAGAAGGTAGATATTTCCATAACTATGTATGTCTCCTTGTTATTAAAGTACTTCCAGGTAGCTACTAGAAGAAGTCTGCGTGTCTATCGCTTACATGTAACCGGGGAAGATCTAAATTCTGCTAAGCCATACATATAGTATCAGTGCCGAAAGGGAATAGTACGGTATGTGTATGCAAGGAATGCATGTCGGTTGTTAGGGTGTTCATGAGTTGCGTTGCGAGGACGATGCTTGTTAGTGATATTCAAGAGGTATCTGGCTGGAGCTGCAGGAAGCTAGGAAGCTCAAGCTAAGAGCTTTCCAAGTGGAACAATATCGAGATTACGTCCTCGGATTGGAGAAGATGCCGGACCACACATGACTCTGTTAGGATCGGGACAAAGTGGTAGTGGTCTCTGTTACTGGCCAGCAAAGATATCTCTTCCCTCTCTTCAGAGCCAAATTCGCCAAACTCGCATATAACTGCCTGTAGAAGCCAAGGGAAGGATGGAAATGGACTCCTATTCGGTGATGGCGATTCATACCTTTCACTAACACCGCCTCCCTCGCGAACGGGAGCGAACGAACGCTTCGAGGAGAAATTGTCGATCATATTCCAGATTTTTTTTCAAGATACAGCTAGTAGTAAGCTACTCGTCGGCTTGCAAATACATATTCACATGCGCGGACGCACATGCATAGGTGCGCTGCTATGCATGATATGTTCGTATCTCATATGCAAAGGGGGAGATGCTTTGACATGGATATCTAGCACTACCTACATAAATATAGGTAAGTAAGTAGATAGTGTATCTAGACAAACCAGATGCATCTAGAGTCTGTACTTGGTCGACGGTGTGGAGCTGATGGTAGAAGTCACTATGACATAGGAGGTATGTAGGAGAGAGTGCAGGATATCCCGAATATAAATGAATGATGAGATAAATACCGATATGTTCGTTCTTGTTGGCCACTTAATTTAAAAGATCCGCGCGGGGTGTTGGGATTGTCCTGGACATGTTTGCCGGCACCATCCATGGATTCATTGGCCGTATGATTCTTATCTTCTTTCTCATATGATGTTCTACGTGTAGGTATATATCATATATATATCAGATGTTTGTGAGATCAATATAAATACTTCATGCGATATAGGGGTAGCATAGTGGCAGCATACGTAGTGGCTGGCTGACCCTGAATGAATCGTGTGCATAAGAAAACCAAGGAAAAGAAAGTTGTTGATTAGTATTGCTGATATTAAATGATCCCATTAATGCAAGGAAATAGGAAGGGATCACAAGTTACACCCGACGAAGTCAACTGATTATTATCATGACCGCGTAGGTATGTTAAGAAAAGGGGGGCTGGGAAAAAGATAAAAATTACAAAAAGAAAATTTGGAATTGTTGCCCACTACTGGAGTCGAACCAGTCATCTCCTCATAGCATCCTAATAGTACTTAAGCCAGTACTAGTGAGGCGCATTACCGCTGTGCCAAGCGGGCTTGATGGACTGGTTGTCAATTAACTCTTATCAGTACCAGACTTCTCCGGTGCGCTTCAATACTGATCCACATTAAGACCCCTGACCGACACCTGTCAAACACTGATCATCCCCCACACTACACGTGGTAAAAGGCAAACCGGGGGGGGCTGGGGAATGGAATTCCAATTTCCCGGTTGATCGATCCGGGGGAGCTGTCATTTTTCGAGAAGGCCAAATCGTAGGTACCGAAGTAGCTTACAGTAATAAACAACAATTTACGTGTGAATGAGCATTGAGGCATGAAGTATTTATTCAAAATAAACAACCGAAAGGAGAATGAATATCCACTCAAGATCCTAACAAATCTCAAAACTCAAGAAATATCCAGACGACGAGATATTCAGTCATAAGACAAGGATGAAATAAAATCTATTTTACTAATCTTTTTCTCTTCATACTAACGATTCTCGAGTTAGCATTGCACCTCTCTCTTACCTCTTACACCCATTTTATAAAATTGAGGAATAAATACCAGGTAGATATATAAAGTGCAATGGCATTTCACATTAGAACTGCTACTATGTTGAATAATCAATTTCATGATATTCATCAGTAATACGAGTCAAGAAATATCCGTGATGTTACATAGATGTGCATCGTCAAAGTTCAACGCTGGATAGGTAGGTATTCTTCATACATCTAAACCTCTTAATAATATCACACGAAAATCCAGTTGTCGGATAAGTCCCATTCTTTTTTTTTAAAAAAAAACAATCTCTAAGATTACCTAGGTACCGTCTCTTCTCCTTTCTTAGAAAGGCCGGCCTTCCCATCCGCTGGCTTTGATCCTCCGCACGTCGTCCTCCATCTCCTCGACGCCGTGCCCGGCACGATTCCTCGGCCCTATGTCGGAGAAGAGGTAACCCTCAGGCATGTACTCGTCCGGGTTATCCCCCGGCAGCTTGCCGCCGTACAGCCAGACGGCCCAGGCTCCGGGACCCCAGCGGTTCCACAGCGTCGGCCTGATGTAGAACGGGTAGTTGCCGTATGACATCCGCTGCGTTATACGCCCCGTCCGCGGGTCCGGCTCGTTATGTCGCCTCGACTCGAATATCCGTGGCAGGCTCAGGTATCGCAGGACGAAGCGACGGATCGTCAGGAGGGTGTACATGAGAGCGACAGCTACGATCCTGGGTTCCGGCAGCCTATGAAAAAGTAGGAGAACCCGTTAGATCCGGTATGCAATGATATAATAATATTATAGGGGAGGAAAGAGACAGGATATTTGAGCGAGTAGAACTCAACATAACGTAAGCACGTAAACCGAATACCCACGAAACGGTAAAAAGAAAAAGGGGGGGAGGTGGGAAGAAGGGAGGTATCAACCCACATAAACGCCTCGCGCACTCTCCCACCCAGCAGGCTAACCACCATATCGGTCACAAACGGCCTGGCGAACCACGGCACCCAGTACAATATCATTGGAATCAGTGCATGAGCGGGCTTGGCACACACGGTGCTGGGCTTCATGGCGCCGACTTCATAAGCGCTAGCCCAGGCCGTGATATCGTCCGCGAATTCTACGCCGTCACGCCAGCCCTCCTTGGAGCGAGATACTTCGCTGTAATCGATGCCCATGAGGTCGCCGACGCCCTTCCAGAAGACGCCGTGGGCGCAGTACTCCATCTCGTTCATCGGCCGCCACTCATACAGGCGGGCGAAGCGCGGGGGCTCCGTCACGAACACGGACAGCGTGTACAGCAGGTCGGCGTTGGAGATGGCACCTTCTTTGACGAACCGGCGGTGCAGGAAGTTCATGCGAGCCACGCCCCGCGCGGATCTATCCGAGCTCGGCGGGTTCATCATGTACTCGCCAATCAAGGCTGCCGTATCCTCAAATCTGCGGCTGTTCAGCGGTACTCTTCGCTATCGTTTTCGATACACCTGGATCAAGAATCACTCGTATTAGGGACAGGACCTCACATACTTACCTCTATACCTAACCTACCCTGTCATTTATATACATAGCGATGAAAGCAGGAAATAGGCGAAAAGAGAAAGAAATCTCACCTCTTTAGACTTTTAACAGGATGCGTCAAGTTCCCAGTACCTAGGAGGAGACGGCTGATGCTCTCCACCCCGTATGTCTAGCAACGGTCCAAGCGGTCAACAAGTTACAGCACGAGCAAAAAAAAAAGGAGGCGAAAATAGCAAGGAAGACATCCCACTCCTCGACTCTCTACGCTCTCGTAACATAGGTATCCCCTCTCCTTTAAACATCCCAATAACAAGCACGCTTCACTTGGCAAAAAAAAAAATAAAATAAAATAAAATAAAGAAATAACCTACCTTGAACAGCGCCATCTCCAAGCTCACAAACATCAGAGTCGGCATCTCCGACACGTTCAGGAATTCCAACACCTTCTGGGCGTCGGCGACGGTCATGCGCGCGAGCGACGCGCGGTCCGGGTACCCGAGGCGCCGGCGCAGGCCGCGCTCGCGGCGGAAGCGCAGGGCGCTGGATAGCGTGGCGTAGAGGAGCGTCGCCAAGGCGAAGAGCGGCGCCCACGATCCCAGGGACGGCGGCGGGGCGGGTAGGAGGAGGAGGTGCAAGGGACTTGCGAAGAGAAAAGGTACGGTGATGGTGGTGCCGGGCGCGGAGGTGCTGTTCATGACGAAGGTAGAGGCGGAGGACTTTGCGTGGTCTTGTTCGGGTGTACGTTGTTATGTCGATCACCTGGTCGTGTAAGTGAAATTGAGCAGGAGTCAAACTCGATAACGTGGGATCTGAGACCTTCGGGGATCAGAACCTAAAGCTTTAAATGTTGATCTTAAGCTTATATACCTACTAGGTAGGTGGTAGATACGGGGCAAAAAAAGGTCGAGTGCTACGACATTAGCTATGACTTTCCCTTACGTCCGTGGCTTTGCGGGATTCGGGAATAGCTCGATGGCATGACGACACAGATTCTTAGCAGGGGGGAGACGGAAAAAGCAGCGGTATACTGGATCCGATGAATCCCCCAATTAGGTACCCCTAGGTAAACTAGATACCTTATATGCGCTTACACTTCGTACTTCGCGTTCTTATAACCATGTTTGTAGCTAAGTTCTCTTATTATTACGCAGTGGCTGTTTCGGTTGGTTAGGAGGCATGTCGATTATGGATAGTGATCGTAGTACAACGATCGATATATATATTTTTGCGAAAAAAGAAAAAGCGTCATGTTTGTATAAGATACTTGATCTACCGTACGTATCTGATACCGACAGGATATGACTGGAGTATATTATGAGGTAGCTTATGACCCATAATGACATGCGATGGTATGAGATGACATGCTGACGCGTGAACGTACCCAGAGGTAATCAACTCGGTATGATTTGACGGTAGTTGTAATGCTATAGGGTAGTACCACTTACGAGAATACTAGCACATTGCATTGTAGACCTGGTTACGAAGTGACTACTCCCTTGCTGATCAAAAACCCAAGACCGTTTAATGTTATTCATTATAATTCTTTACTCATGGAAATTACAAATCCGCCGCTCCTACACCGGAACTCACTGCTCTCGCTTTCCTCTTTTTCTGTAATCCATGTTTACCAGGCCGAGATGATACCCGGGAAGTATCTTTCATGCTGTCTTACGCTTCTCCCTTCTCCCAAGTTTCCAAGCCTTCACCTGGTTGAGTAGGCCGATGACCAGAGGAACCCCTACTGGCCCTAGCAACGGTAAGTAGACGGCAATCTTATGCTCGTCAGGGAAATAGAGCTGCCCGACCATGCTCTTCTCGAAGAAGGCGCGTTCAGCCTCAACATCAGCGATGCGCGCGTGCTCAAGACCGCCCGTACCGCCCAGATTAGAACATGCCAGTTCGAGATGGTGCATAGACTTCGCAACCCCATCTGCGACACTGGACGGAATAGATATGCTTGGTAGCGCTAGCGACAGGCGAGCTAGCGAACCTAGTGACGATGAAGCTCGCATGAGCAGGTCGGCGGATCGGAGCCGCGTCAGTGTCGAAAGTCGTAGTGGTAGGGGTCCTGACTGTGGGGTGCCGAGGAGCGAGAGAAGATGCGAGGTAAAGGTTAAGATAGGCTGCTTTAACAGCTCTAAAGGGACATGATTCGCAGAGGGCGGCGGCAAGAGGTAGACAGAGCCCCACTGAGGGATGAGCCATGACTGGGAGGTGCTCGTCTCCAGCGCGCTACCGATGGTCTGGTTACCAATATATACGACGAAATTGACCGTCGGTGCACCTCCTATAGAAGGTGACAGGGGCCACTCTGCAGCATTTATGAACGAGGATAGATCTTCCTTGCTCAGAACTTGCGACTGCACGCCAGGTGTAGCGTATAGTTGGACTTGGGTGTCGATGGTGAAATTGTGGATAGGCCCGAGCATATCTAATATCGGCTTCATGTATTCGTCGACAGCAGACTCGATATCCCAGCTGCTCGGAGCTAGCCCGCTTGTGAAGAGCGAGAATGTGAGATGGTAGGTTCGAGAGTACTTTAACGACCTCGTCAGTCGCTTTGATAAGGAGTTGACCAGATCCGGGGATGTTCCCAGGGGTCGTTGCTCGAAGGGCATGGCTGACTTCGCTAAAAGATACGACATAACATCGCGCTCTTCTGAAAAGGCATCTCGAAGTTGTGTTGCTAGGTACGTTACGAAGCTCGAAGTAGCAGCAGTAATAGTGCCAGATTGGGATATTGAGTCCGGAGGATAAGTGATCTCGAGGATGGGCATTTGCGAATGGAGCGAGGATGCAGCAACATCGCCAGGGCTGAGCTGTACTGTGAGAGCAGTATTGGAGTCCGGTACTACTAAGCCGTTCGTAAGTTGTGTTTTATCTAAAGGTGATACTTGGAATTGTAAATGGTGTCGTTCGAAATCGTTGGTAGCGTCTAGTGTATGCTGCGTAAGGCGTACGAGATCCTCGACTTGATCGTCTCCTAGCATTGGTGCATCAATGGCAACTCGGATAGGAAATACGGTATGACAAGCCTGAAGAACGTTGGAAATATTAGCAAAGTGAATAATAATATATATAAAATAATAGGGCAGAGACTATTTTCTAACCCTGCCGTCAGCCCAGTCCATCATCCGGCTCAAGGGCAGATCTGCCCGATATATAGTGGTCGTCTTCCACCATATTGGCAACCCGAGAAATACGACGATGAACCAGAAGGACGCGATGATGTAGGAACGTCTTCGGATATGATTTGCTTTCTCGGGAGGTGGTAGCTTTCGCGTTAATGGTGGTGGTAGATTGGCGCCATTGTTTGCCTTAGAGCTGTTAATGCTTCCGTTGGGCTCCGTGGTTGATTCGCTTCCAAGGGCAACAGTATCATGTTGGCCTTTAGAGCACGGAAGACGGCATACGAGATATACGTAGTGGCATTACCATCTCGAAAGCATGACTTTATGATTGGTTGTGTTTGTTGTTATGATCCGGATTCTATGGTGTTTGTGTGTATAAATTTGGCCGACGTGACCAACGTGTCGCAAAGTGATTATTTACTTACAGTAGTTATCTCAGCTGCGATAAGAAGTTATTTAGATATGCTATTATGCGATTAACTGGTCGATTATATACATACATGTACCTAGGTACTTTGTACTTGCTTACCAGTTTGACTTTACCTAAAATAAAGCGACTTTAAAAGATGCTCTCCACTTTCTCACTCTCTTTTACATTTTAATTTCTCTCTTCGCCAACATTGACAACTTCAAAAATCATCACAAGTCGACCTAACGCCAAGTCATGCTTTCTTATATATAAAAGATAATAATAACAATAAGAATAAAAATAAAAATAAAATAAATGAATAATGGCCGGCTGCCGAGGCTCCCGACTTCTGTGTATGGCTGAATCAAGCTATCAGTTGCCTTCCTTGTCCTTCCCTTTCTCCAAGGGCTGTCGACTTTTTAATAGTTCGATTCCCAATCGCCGACGGACGTGTCAAACGCTGAAACTTCGCACAGTCCCACAGCGAATTTTGATAGGACCAAGACATGCATTCTATGTATCGTTATGTACGCTCGTATCCACATGACTACCTGGTACATAATTTAAAAGGAAAAAAAAAACGTTCAGGGATTCGATGCGCCTCAACACTCAAACCTCGGCCGGTCCCAATCCCAGTATCCCAGTCTATCACTATTCTTTTAACTGGGTGTATTTAGAGTCCGCGTTATGAGCCGAGGCTCGCGCCGATCGAGTGGTTGCTTACTCCCGTTCATCAACAATCCCTAGCTATTTGCTGTCGCCATTAGCTACTACCTACGTTTCTTCCTTGCTACCTACCAATTACGTAGCCCCTGGTACCTCGGAACGAAAAAAGAAAAAAAATTCTACAATGCCCTGATATGTAGTACGGAAATAACATGCACGCAAAGTACCTTGTAGGCGCGTCAGAGGTATCAAAAATTTCCTGGCCGTGGCGTGCCTGCCCAAGGCAGCCCACTTAGCCAGCTCGTTGAGAGGTAGTACTCGGATACTATGCGTTATTATATTGTACTCGCTAGTACTTGATCTATCATTTATTACCTAGACACATTTCTCTTTCTCATGTCTCCGAGATTATTGCTTTTTTTTTCACTTCCTTACTTAATACTTGGCTCTGTTTTACATTTCGTCTCATACGTTCTACTTAAGACTCGCGCCCATTTACATAACACAACAACTTCTCTTACATATTACATTGACTACCATCACGCGAGGCTCGAATATGACGAGTGAGTTGCGATTATGGCCGATTTAGGCTCCTCAAAAACTGCTTTAGCTGCTAACCTTGGTCCTAGCTCCTTTAGCTCTTGCTTTACCGGCGGCGGCGGCAGGGCTTGCCTATATCAATGCGAAGACGGGATTATGGTACGACAAGATCATGCTGCGCGGCACCCTTCCCGCTATCGTCCGTGACTCGCAACGTCGGCGGCAAGATCGCTGTAACACATTTTATGTATTAGAGCAGAAAGCAACACAAAAATCAACCTGTAATCGGCCATTCATCCTTTTTGAGGATAGGTCATGGACATACGCCCAATTTTACGAGACGACGCTGAAATACGGGAATTGGCTGAAAGCTAAGTTTGATATCAAGCCCAGGGATGTTGTCGCCATCGACCTTCAGAATTCGGATCACTTTCTCTTCCTCTGCTTTGGTCTATGGTCCATCGGAGCGAAACCTGCATATATCAATTACAATTTGACCGATCAAGCATTGGTGCACTGCGTCAATACAGCAAAATCAATCCTCATGCTGGTCGATCCCGAGATTGCAGCGAATGTCAATGATACGGTCCGCGAGAAATTAGGAGACCTACGCATCGAGTTACTAACAGACGAGCTCAAGGCTGAAATTTCAGCCACCGAGCCCGTGCGGCCGCCCGACTCCCTACGCTCCGGTGAAATGCCCCGAGATATAGCTATACTCATCTACACGTCTGGTACGACCGGCTTACCGAAAGCTGCTATCGTAGCCTGGAGTAAGCTGACCTGGGCCGGCTCGTTTGTTGGCGGCTTCTTAAATACGAAACCGACGGACGTATTTTACACGGTATGCTCCACGCCCGGCACATTCCCGTAGGGTATCATTCTGACATCGCATAGTGCATGCCGCTTTACCACGGCTCGGCTACAATCATGGGCATGGCGCATTGCTTAGAATCCGGCTGTGCTTTTGCAGTGGGCAAGAAATTCTCGACCAAGACATTCTGGAAGGAAGCCCGTCAGCATGGCGCAACTATGGTTCAATACGTGGGAGAGACTTGTCGGTACTTGCTAGCGGCACCGTCTGAAATAGACCCGATAACAGGCGAGAACATGGACAAGAAGCACAAAGTTCGCGTAGCAATGGGCAACGGTCTGCGTCCGGATATTTGGGAGAAGTTTAGGGAGCGCTTCGGTATAGAAAGCATAGCCGAGTTTTACGCCGCAACAGAAGGTGGTCTCGCGACATGGAATCTTTCCCGAAACCACTTGTCGAGTGGGGCGATCGGGCGCTTTGGTCTCCTCTATTCACAGATTGCCAAATACTCTTCGGCCATCATTGAGAGAGACCCCGACACGGATATCCCCATCCGTGATCCAAAGACGGGATTTTGCCGACGGGTCAAGGTTGGCGGTGTTGGTGAACTGCTGCTCACGTTGGCGGCTGATACGGAGCGGAGCTTTCAGGGGTACTACAACAATCGCAAGGCGACGGAGGGCAAAATCATCCGTGACGTGTTCAGGAAGGGCGACGCGCATTTCCGGACAGGCGACCTAGTCAGCCTCGATGCCGAGGGTCGGCTTTTCTTTCACGACCGGATCGGCGACACGTTCAGGTGGAAGAGCGAGAATGTGGCGACTACCGAGGTTAGCGAGGCTCTAGGTACGCATCCGGCGGTGCAGGAAGCCAACGTCTACGGCGTACAGCTACCAAACCACGACGGGAGAGCTGGATGCGCCGCACTCACATTGGCACAGGAATCGTTAGATGATGCGTTGCTACGGTCAATAGCTGAGCATGCGCGCAGCAAATTACCAAAATATGCGGTACCCATTTTCCTAAGATTCGGCAAGGGACTCGCCGAGGCAGTGACGGGCACGAACAAGCAGCAGAAGCACCTACTACGGACCCAGGGCGTAGATCCTGCGCTGGTGGGCGAGGATGAGTTATACTGGCTCAAGGGCGGTACATATGCCAGGTTTAACAAGAGCGATTGGGACCGGCTGAACGGTGGGAAAGTGAAGCTTTAGAAGTTTATTGCGAGATCCTCGACATTGGATGGATCGGAAGGTCCCATCGTGTAGGGATAGGTGCAGGTATGGGTATATACGATACGGGTTTGCATCGGACAATCATAAAGCAGGATGGCATATAGTCGGGTAGCGTAGGAGCAGGAGGACCATGGTGGTTATTTGAGGATATTAGGGTGTTAGATGAAATATAATAAATACCTACCTACCTCATATTTACCCACCAGTATCAGAACTGTTGTCACGGTGCAAAATAGTAGGCTTAAATACCATCTCATAATATAAATGTAGAGTACGGTATGGCCGCACCAATCTTTTGCCATAACTACCTTGAAATATTCTTACAGGTATCTAATTTATACCAGGTACCTAGATATGGATGTATTATTAGGTACGCTGGACATTACCTATCAATATGTCTACCAGGTAGGTAAATTCATCGTTATTTGTTTACATACCGATAAGTCAATCGTCGAACCAGGTAATAGTTACTATGTACAGGTAGGTATGTACTCGTAGATGTAGATTTAAGCTTAGTACATTTTATTATTTTTTATTTTTAGCAATAGGTTGATGTTGGTCATGCGTATCTTGGTATTGTGTAAGTTAATCTAGACTTAATATTTAATGTCCAGGTTGATCGTCCCCCTTTTGAAATTGACCAACATGAAATGAGCCGAGGTTCATTCATCGACGTACTTGGTACTCGCGCTCTCGTTTACTAATGTCAGATTGTACATACCACCTGTGTGCAAGGTTTGGGTTAAAGAATGTCTCTCCACTAATTAAACTCTGATGCATGCGCATGCACTAAACAGCTCCATTACCCCGCTATAACCCCTCCAAGAAAGACTTAGATTTAAATCATAAAAAAATTAATAAAATAAAAAAAAACACTGAACACTGAAAATTCATTCCGAGATTCAAACAACTTTTTGCTTGGTCGCCCAACTCCAGGATGGCATCCTATCTGAGCGCACCACCGATCCTATCGACGCCAGTCGAAGACATGCTCATAGAAGACCCGACAGAATTATACAAAATCACACTAGTGAAAAAACCACAGATATCCGATCATGAGTTGCGCGAAGTATACGAAATCGACAAAACAGCCAAAGAGATACGACAGAATGACTCGATGCGCATAGCTCTGCAGTTCCCCGATGCCATGTTACCGGATGCCACTCGGGTTGTTAGCGCGCTGAACACCGAGCTGTCAAAGTCCCAAGATGGATCAAAGCCGAAATCTCGATGCTTATATATCCTTGCGGACACTGCTTATAGTGAGTGCTGCGTCGACGAGACCGCGGCCGAGCATGTTTATGCCGATTCTATTGTGCACTATGGACGCGCGTGCTTGAACCCACCCAAGAGTTTGCCTGTGCTGTTCATCTTCACTAGGCAGAAGCTCGACTACGACGCCGTCTTCGAGGCGTTTGAAAGGGAGTTTCCGGACAAGGCGGAAAAAGTGGTGATCATGGCAGATGTCATGTTTCACGCACACGTCATGGCCATATGCGAAGCATTAAGAGGAAAAGGGTATAGCTACGTTATAGCAACCGAAATAGTATGGGATCCGACTGCAACAATACCGAATCGTAGATTACTGGCGCCCTGGCTTCCTCCGACGGAACTCGCCGAGTGCAATTTAAAAGAATATCATTTATTCCATATTTCTACTCCCCCCACGTCACTTCTTCTAACTCTCTCTTCCCGCTTCTCCTCTTTACGTATCTTCTCAACACCATCTTCACCATATACCACCACACCCAAGTCCCCAGATCCGAGCACGACATCCGGTCTCCTCCGCCGCCGTTATGCGCTCGTCGCTCGATTCGCTACAGCGTCCATCATCGGAATCTTAATCCAAGGAATATCTCTCAGGGACGTTGCCCCCGCCGTGGCCAAGATTACCGATCAGATTACGAATGCCGGCAAGAAATGTTATCACGTTGTCGTTGGCAAACTGAGTGCTACAAAGCTATCTAATTTCACAGAGGTGGACGGCTGGGTCGTCGTCGGATGCCGGGAGAGCTCGCTAGTCGACCATGAAGGACTATTTCGCCCTGTTATCACACCTTTCGAGCTGGGTCTAGCATTACAGGGAGAAGAGAGCAGAGTTTGGACGGGCGAATGGCGGGGCGGTATTGAGGATGTTAAAGCATTCTCAGTTGCAGGCGGGAATAATGAAAGTACCCCTAGGCAAGAGGAAGAAGACGCGACCGAGCCAGTGGTCGAAGATGTTGAGGGTGGCATCGATGCCGAAGAGTCCGAACCACCTGAATTCGACTTCCGAACAGGCAAGCTCGTCGGCAACAGCAGACCGATGAAGCTTGCTATACGGAGCGTGCCACGAAGTGTACCCGAAGCTAGCGATACCGTCCCAGGAACGAATCACAAGCCAGCCAGATCCGCAATAGCGAAGAGAGCGATCGGAGACGTGGCCCTAGTCAACGGCGTAGCGAGTCCCGGGGCAGAATTTCTCCGATCCCAGAGAACGTGGCAAGGCCTAGGTACGGATTTCGGTGCCGGGGACGATGAGGAAGAGAGTGCCGTCATCGAGGAGGGACGGAGCGGTATTGCGCGGGGGTATACCGTTGGCCAGGATCGGACACGGACTTGACCGCTGCAGAGCTCGGATCCACACAGGACTTGCTAACATCAGTCCGAGCATGGGGGAGCGTCAACTGATAAGTTCCTACTTTTATAAGGGTTGATAGAATGACCTGAGCAACTAATGTCCCAGCCGAGCACTTTTATTCCACGTAGGCTGGTACCTTATACACCCGCGGATATATCGCACAGAACAAGACTTTATATTGCGCACGGACATATCTCATTATATCCGATCCTCTACATATACCTGCCATGCTCCAATATGGATCTCTATACCGGATGCCCAAGCGCGAGGATAGGCACGATACATAGGAAACGGCTAGACTAGGTATCCTTCAGAATAAATCCTGAGCTTCTAAGGTGTATATGCGAGATCAAGGATCGAGTCTGAAGGCAGCCGGGGCAGAACAATTGCGTGTCTTGTGCTTTATATTTAGGTAATGACCGGCCTATATCACGATATAGCACTACCATGTCTTCCCTGGGACCTGGGTACCTAAGTTAAAATATCAAACAGAGACAAGGGAATGATATGGATGGACGGGCAGATGGAACATATGCTACGCTGCTGCTGTGTAATTAAGCTTACACTGAGTTAAAAAAAAATATTCGGAAGAAACATTTGTTGGTATTTTACCTTTTTATCACGGCATCGCATCTTAATTATAAAAGTAGATGGACTTGAGTTACTACTACTAGTACGCGAACGAGCGAGCGATAGCTTGGATCGAAAAAAAAAACACACACAGGTCTTTGCAAAGATTCTCTCTTTCATTCTCTCTCTACTTAGATACCTAGGAGTCTACCCTATGGGGGACCTAACCGTACTCCCGCAGCGCATCGTCCATCGGGAAGAGAGAAAGAGAGGTAAGCATCTGCGCGGGACTTGGTAGGTAAGCAGACGAGCGATATGGGAGGAAAAAAGCAAGGTATCTGGTGTATACATTTCTCTCTCTCTCTCTTTCTGAGGAGATAAGTTTTAGAAGGCAAGCGACATGCGCGTGTTGAATGTCATGATCCGTCGTCATCATAGTAGTCTAGATACATAACGAAACATAAGATGGGGGGGGAGGGGAACAACAAGTTCGTCGTAATCGTAAAAGGTGTTTGGTAGGTAATTAGAAAGTCGTCATCGTCACGAATCGAATATCTTTGTGCTCGGAAAAAAAAATGACCTCCCCCCTCCCCCGAGCGTTTTTCTAGCCGAAATACATACGCAATTGTTCGCCTCCCATCATCGTTGTCGTCGTTGAATACTAGTAAGAGGGACCCTGCCATAGAGAGGTACGCGAAACGCGTGCAATCGCGTGCAATCGCGTGCCTAAGGTAGGGAAAAGCAAAGTGGGAGAGACGTGAAAAGTCATGACGTGAACTTCACACCTCTCTGCCGAGACATTCATCTGAGGCCAAACGTGTCGTTCCAATAGTCGCGCGTTAATAATTGCACGTGAGCTCTTTTGCAGATCCTTGACTTTCTTTCTCTCCTGATCTTATTTGTTGTTGTTGGTGTTTTATTAGAAAAAAAAAAGAAAAGGGGAATGAATTTTAAAAAGGGACAATTGATAATATAAAACGCCTCTAAACGCGCCGCCCTCGCCGCCCTCAGCCCTCCCCAAACCCACATCCCCCGCCTCTCACCCTGGTCGCGCTCAGACGTACACGCGACGGTGCGAGTGCGTGCTGTGCCTACTATGGGGGCTGCGGCTGTTGCGGTGACTGTGGCGGTGGTGGTGCGTCTCGCGATAGTACGAGGAGCGGTCAGCGGCGGCGTCGGTGTGGTCGCCGTGAAGGCAGGCGAGGACGCTGGTGATGAAGAAGAAGACGCAATTCATGATGCCGAAGGCAAAGGACGCCTTGAGCATGGCGCAGGTCTTGTCCACGTCGGCGTCCCAGGTGGTGACGGAGGCGGTGCCGAAGGGCCCGAAGCTGACGTCGTACGGGTCGCCGGGCTGGATATTGGCGCAGTCCGCGTCGGCGATCATGCGCAGCGACCAGCTGGCGCCGATGAATGCGCCGACGAAGAGCAGGTCCACGATGGAGACAAAGGTCGCGTTCGCGGACGAGCGATGGTACGTGAAGAGAGTGTATAAGGTCCAGGCCAGTGCTAGCACCGATACTATGAAGAGAACCAGCACGTAGTTGGGCGTCAACTCGTTCAGCTGCACGTACCCGTTCACGAAGTAGGCCAGCATGCCCACCGTCGGGATCTTGGGGGGGAAAGCATGTTAGCGCAAGTATACCTTACTTAGGTATTATATAGAATTAACCAGAACACAAAGAGCGCAAAGCTTGGTATAAAAAAATCTGAAATGTACGAAAGTAGACAAGTAAAATGCCGGACTTACCAGTGTGACGATTTGCATAAATCGCCAAAAAGTGAAGAAAATGGCGAACAACATCTTGGCGCTCTTTTTACTCAGTCGCGTCTTATTTTGTCCTTGTCTTTCTTTTCTTTTCTTTTTTGGGAACTTCGTTAACTGACTAATAATAAGTCAAGAATTCGGATGAGAACGGATGACGGTGGCGGTAGTAGTGGTGTTGATGGTGAGAGAACTTGGAAGCTGTGCGAAAGTGGAGAAGAGAGATGAAGATGGATAGACCGAGATAGATCAAGGTAAAGGGTAAAGAAAGATGTCTAAGAGATAGAGGATAGCTTCGCTTCAACTGTTAGGTGTATGGACGGATTCTTGCGCCAAGAGCTGCAAGGCAAGGCGGGCGACGGGCGAGGTGATGTATGTCTAGTATGATATGCCAGGGTTTTTTGCTGTCTCGGGATCTTATGCGTGTTTTTTTAATGGTACAATGCGCCGAGACCTCGTGCAAAATGCGCCGCGTAGCATTGGAGAATAAGACGAGCTTCCAATGGAAGTTGAGGAAATAACAGACAGGGAAAGTCGAGATTCATGCAGATGATTTAAGATAGCTTTGACGAGATTGACGTGAGGTGTTATAAAAAGTAACTCTTATAGAATTGAGAACGGCGACAATATTATTAAAGGTTCAGTTTTGATACCTATAAATCATCATCTATCTGGGTATAAGTGACGATGTTAGAAACATGAACTAAAAAAAAGTTGGTAAAGAGAAAAAAAAATGGTGGGGGTTTTCAGGTACATGCGTCTAGGTCCTAATTTGGTATAAACAATTGCTGCGGCAGGGCAACACTATAGCCTATCCTGCTTTATGGGCAACTCCTACCCTTTTAGGTACTTGAACTTATACCATTTGGTATGTACATACCACTTCTACCAGCATTATCACAGTGGAACCTGGATAATCAGACTTTTATCTTGTAGGCGCTAACATGGAGTTGTCCAGTACATGGTGCGAAGTATATCTCTTATCAGGGAACCCCCGGTTCTAGCTTCAGGGATCCAGCTCTCTTTATAGTGAGTGTACTTTAAGGTGGTTGGGATTTTCACTCTTCGAATCTTTATTATTTCAACTTGACCATCGCAATTACAAGTCTTCTAAGAGCCTATCTTCTTATATTAACATAAAAATAAATAAATGGACGAGATGGAAAAAGCATTACTATTAAGATATTTGCACTGCTTTATAAAGATGAAACATCTGTAAAAATGACCAAGGTCGAATAATTCCCACTCGAACATGCATCGTACCAACCACCGACAAATCACAATCCCTCTTTCGCCGTAAGGAGCAGGTTGCTCTGGAGCATACCGTAGCATCCGCATGCATTGCAGCGGCGAGGGAGAATAGCGGTACTAGAAGGTAATATGCGGACTGAGAGGTAAGACGACGTTACCATGAAGTCCCGCGTGCGACTTAGTCGGCGTGAACGGGCCCGTCCGTGACCGGTTCATGAGCTCCATAATCGCGAGTCCGATCCGGTAAAGGCCGGAAGAGACGATATGCTCTGAATATTCTCTCTATTACCTATACCTACCTTTAGTATGTAACTAATAGGTTCATTATACGTACCTAGATACTACTAAAACGCAGTCTTGCCTCATCTCGACAACGTAAAAGGAAGGAAAAAGTACCTAGATAATCTATGGAAATGAAAACGTGAGATCCGAACGGCTCCGGATCTCACGTCATCGGAGAACTTCTTAAGCCCGCATCTAGTTAAGCATCAGTACCTATCTTACATAACGATACCATAGTTATAAGTGAGTTTGTGTAAATAAAGCGAGTCGAGTATAAATCTCTCTAAATATCTAAATGTCACTCAAGTATAATTCCTATAAGGAGGTAGGTAACTCTCGAAAAGGACCACATGGTTAAAAGATAGGTACCTAACTTGTATAGTATACGCTAACGATGCTTGGAGTATCCTTAACTAAGGTATACAATAGTAACTTACAGGTTGAGATATCCTTCAGCGCTCGTGACTATATCATCTACGTGAATCAATCGCCTACCTCGTATGATATATTCTGTATTGCTAATGAACTGGCGTCAGCACGTCGCGGAACCGCGGCCTGTATCCACTATTGCTCATATTCCCGCCGCTTAATTTATATATTCGTGGGTATCGTGACAACTGACAGAGATGGCCGGACGTGATAATTCCCGGCGCTGAGATTAGTCAGGAGGCATTAAACCGGATATGACCGGTAACATCTTGAAATCGGTATAAAAGAGCTGTGACCCGTGAGTGTGAAGCTAGGTAGATAAGATTCACACTAGGCACGATTTCTGCCTCGTAGCAAGGCTTCATCGACAAGAACAAGCAAGCACCTATTCAGAAAGTCAGTCATATTATAAATAACGAGATGGTTCGTTCGCAACTGCTACTCCTTGCCATCGCCAGCTTTAGCGAGGCAGTAGACCTAAGCACGCTTCCGGACCTGCTGAAAAACATCTCCGCAGACGTATTCTCTGATCTGCAGATTATAGCAGAAGATGTCTACGCGCACCCTGAAACCTCTACCCAGGAGTTCTACGCCCACGACACCGTTGTGAATTACTTCACCACTGCAAATCCCGGCCTCTGGACGGTGACACCGCACGCATACGGGCAACCGACGGCATTTGTGCTAGACTTCGAGCACAATCCCGTCAACTCCTCGGCATCAGATGACCCTCTCCCAGCCGTGGGCTTCATGGCCGAGTACGACGCCCTGGAAGCCATCGGTCACGCCTGCGGGCACAACCACATCCTGCTGAACGGCCTCGCGGCGGCGAGCATGGCGCGCCAGGCGCTCGTCGACCTCGACCTCCCCGGCCGCATCAGGTTGGTCGGGTGCCCGGACGAGGAGGACACGGGCGGGAAGCGGCGGCTCCGTGACGCGGGCGCCTTCGACGGCGTGGACGTGTGGATGATGGCGCACCCGACGAGCGCGGACGCGGTGCAGCCGATGCAGGGCCGCGTGGACGCGCAGGCCAACTTCGTCGGCGCCACGCACGCGGACGCCGTGCGCGCCGCGTACGAGGCCCTCGTCGCCGTCACGGACCTCGCCGGCTCCCTACCGGGAACGGCGTCCACGGCGACGCCCGTCGAGGACGTCGGCATGTTCGCCATCAACGTCGTCGCGGGTAGGACCTCCCTCGGCGTCGCGCCCTCGAGTCCGCGCGAGGTGAACGCCACGGTGGCCGCGCTGTTCGACGACACGTACGTGGGCGTCAACTACACTGTCGCGGCGGACGACGAGGTCGAGGACGGCGTCGCGCTGGTCGCCGACGGGCCCGGGGGCCACGCGTCGGAGACCACGAAGAGCCCGCTCAGGCTCAGCATCGAGACGTTCCGCGCGCTGACTAGCAGTAACGGTAGTAGCGGCGCCAACGACACGCTCTCGTTTTTCCTGCCGGGCAACACTACCGTGGCGGAGCTAGATATCACGATCTCGGTGCGCACGCGGTACACGCAAGACCTAGACGCGGTGCTGGAGCGGGTGACGGCGGCGATCGTGGGAAGAGCGGGGCGCGTGACGACGGACAGGGCGTACCCGGCGCTAGAAGTGATGACGGTGCTGGGGGAGCGGTTCATGGGCCTGATGCGGGACGCGGACCACGGGGCGCAGACGGACTGGAACTTCTCTACGACGGCGCCGGCGGCGACGGACGCCGGGTTCGTGCAGGAGGCCGCGCTGGACGGCGGCACGCGCGACCTGGTCAGCGTCGCCCGGGCGGTGCTCCATCCCAACTACGGGATCTGCGAGGGCGTGCCGGGCGCCCCGTGCGGGTTCAACCACGAGCCCGAGTTCGCGCTCACGGCCGCGACGGGCTTCAGCTACGGACGCACGGAGATCGTGGCCAGGGCGTTGGCGCAGGTCGGGGTCGAGCTGCTCGTGGACCGCGGGTTTATGAGGGAGGCTACGATGCTTGTTAGGAGGTAGTTTTTTTTTTTTTTCCTTTTTCCCCTTTCTTCTCTGTGTGTTAATACTTGTGTTTGTTTTTAGTCTATCGTGACTTAGTATTGTATGTCGACTGAATAATCCTTCTTAAAAATAGTAAGGCGATGTTGAGACCCCTATTCATATTATATGCTATGCTAGTAATGCTTGTAATTAAAAATTAACATTTCGATATTGGGATTAAGTTGTTCTACTTTTCATTTTATAGTTGTTGATATATGTGAGAAAAAATGGTTGGAAGCAGTTCTGAAGAGAAAACTTCTACAAACACTTATCTTACATGCTAGAGGGCATTATCTTACATGTTAGAGGGCATTATCTGAGACATGACTCCATTCTCTGATAATATAGACAGGACAGTACTAATTATATTAAACACTGTACTGATATCACCCCCTTGCTCCTAACAATTATAGGAACCTACCTTATTCTTGATAACCTATCTTCGAACAAAAAGATTAAATCTTAATATAGAAATGTCGAAATAATCTTATAATATTATCCAATCGCTAATGTGATTCCAACCAAGATTATTCGACTTCTCGCAATAGGCTATATACTGCTGCTTTGATTCTTAGCTCTCTATAAAGGTGTAAGTCATATTCACTAAACACACATTCAGCTTCCGAAATCCCCTCCTCGCTTATGGCTCATGAGAAAACTATGCTATAAATACTCGACTTCAAGATAGTTATACAAAAATATGATCATTTACGTAACAATGTTTATATTCTAGGCCCTTCAACCGTATATTTATACCAGGTATGCTGATAATGCAACAACATGGTGGCTATTGCGTCATGAGCTGGTTGATGACCGGTTTGCCAAATCCGGGCAATTTAATTTCTTGTTATCGAAAGAAGTGGAACCATGTTTAAGGATTGGGAGGAAATAACCTCTCATTTCTCTCCTCTATATTTCAATAATATCACGTACTCCGTAATGGAGGCATCTATGTATCTTAGTTACATCAGTGTTTACCAGCATAAGGTACTACCGTTGTACATGCAACCACGAAGTATACCTGTGTACCTCTCATACATACACAGTAGGTACATAGTAGGTATTGAAGACACGATTAAAACGTCAAGAACGAGGTTGATGAGAAACTCTCAGTGCGGGGTACCCACATGAAGACATGGTTATACACAGTATTATGGTTTGAATTGATAAGCAATAAAGCCATAAGCCATTTCATAAATTCGGCAATAATTTACGAAGAAGAGACAAAAAAAACACACACAAAAAAAAAAAGAATGATGAATATGGATACGAATGTGGACATGAACATGGACATGGACATGGACATGGACGAAAACACCCTCAAACCTCCATCCTACCTATCCACATCCATCTTATCTATGCAAGACTACAAGTTAAAAAGGCTGTAGACTAACATAAACCGGGCACCGAGCCGGTAAACAGTGAATCCTTGAACCTGTTAATGCCCAAAATCGGATTCGGATGCGGATACAATAGCAAATTTTTTAAGAGCCGAGTTGTTGAGATATATTTCTTTCCCTTCTCGTCAGTCAAGTCAGTTTGAGAATCATTCTTCCTATGTCTCGCTACTGCTTTAACGCTATCGCTAGTTCTCTCCTTCAACTTTCGTTCTAGCACCATGTCGTCTCTAAAGCGTACCGCCGTAGCTCTCCTGCAGCTAAGCTTCCTGGCGCATCCTGGGCTCGCGACATCGATTCCCCATCGACCTAAGCTAGGTGCTGTCGCTTCTGAGAGTTCTGTTTGCTCTGAGATTGGTACCGAGTTACTCTTAGCTGGCGGAAATGCTGCCGATGCTCTTGTAGGCACTGTCTTCTGCATCGGCGTCATTGGTATGTATCACAGCGGCCTCGGCGGCGGCGGTTTCATGCTCGTTCGCGGTAGCAGTGGATCCTACGAGTTCATTGACTTCCGAGAGACGGCTCCCGCTGCCGCCTTTCAGGATATGTTCAATAATGACACCGACGCCAGTGTATATGGCGGACTTGCAAGGTACATATAATATACTTGTTAACTCACTCGCTCGACCCGCGTGGGGGATTAACAGGGGACCTAAGATCAAGGCTAACAGAGTCATAGTGGCGTTCCGGGCGAGGTGCGAGGGCTAGAGTATGTTCATAAGAACTACGGGCAACTTCCCTGGGCTTTCGTTATAAAGCCGGCTATTAAGGTGGCACGAGAAGGCTTCGAGGTGACGCCAGATCTCATAAGGTACATCGAATCCGTCTCAGCAAACAACTTCCTCACCGATGACCCCTCATGGGCTATCGACTTCGCCCCGGAAGGCCATCTTGTTAAGCTGGGCGATACCATGACGCGTAAGCGTTATGCTGACACGTTGGAGGTCATCGCCTCAGAGGGTCCAGATGCGTTTTATACGGGCGCTATAGCTAAAGCCACGATCGCCGCGCTGGCTGCGAAGAATGGGACGATGACTATGGGCGACCTCAAAAACTACACGGTAGAGATTAGGAAACCTTCGCAAATCACGTACCGAGGCTATAAGCTCACGAGTGTAAGCGCGCCGGCAGGCGGCACAGTAGCGCTCAGCGCTCTCAAGATTGTCGATGGCTATGGCGACTTTGGTGATCCTGCTGCGATCAACCTAACTACTCATAGACTAGACGAGTCTATTAAATTCGCGTACGGGCAACGAACTAAACTTGGCGATCCCTCCTTCGTTGAAGGTATGGACGAATATCAGCAGTCGATGCTCTCTGACCAGACCGCTGCAGAAGTGCGCTCCAAGATCTCCGATTTCACCACGCAAGATGTTTCGTACTACAACCCTGCAGGTCTAGAGAGCCTCGAGACACCGGGAACGAGTCATATCGTCACCGCCGATAGGTCTGGTATGGCTATCAGCCTTACCACGACCGTTAACCTGCTGTTCGGATCTCGAATTATGGTTCCCGAAACCGGCGTCATAATGAATAACGAGATGAACGACTTCTCCATCCCGAACTCTTCGAACTCATTCGGCTACATACCGAGCCCAGCAAACTATATCCGCCCGGGCAAGCGTCCCCTCTCTTCTATCGCCGGGACCATAGTCGAGTCGTCCGACGACAAGCTGTACTTCGTCATAGGATCGGCTGGCGGCAGCCGCATCATCACGGCCACAATCCAAAACATCCACCACGTGCTCGACGAAGACATGACCACGCCCCAGGCCCTAGCGCAGCCCAGGCTTCACGACCAGCTGGTCCCGGCCCAGGTCTCGTTCGAGTACGCGTACAACAACAATACTGTCGCGTACATGAGATCTCTAGGCCACAACGTCACCTGGGTAGCTCCGGGCGAGAGCACCGCTCAGGGTCTACGGCTGCTACCCAACGGCACGTTCGAAGCCGGCGGCGAGCCCCGACAAAGTAACTCAGGAGGGTTTGCCGTGTGAACGGTGATTCGAAGGGAACCCTCGGTTCTGTCATGTCATGATCTCACCCTTGTTGGTTACACCGTAGGTGATAAGAGCTAACCCTACCTGGATAATGATGAGAAGAACCATTTATCATGAACTTACTCTTTCATTCTTTTTTATTCTGATTGCTTGTGCGAATTAGCGAGTAGAAGCCTGCGTGATACGAAGATACTTGTCAGGAATGACCGATTTAACGATTTAAATGTTGAGGTTGTCTCATAAGAATAGAGTCTTGAATCATTTTTTATTCTCAAACAAAGGTAGGTATATATAGATGTATATGATAGACCTGATAATTCATCAATAGTTGCCAATATAATCGAATAGTTATGTTTTATTGACCTATAATGGTGTCAGATAAGTCTATACCTACCTAGGTACCTGTTTAGACATTGCTGAAGAATAAATGTGTCCTAAGCTTATACTAAATCAGATAATATTAAAGTAGATGAAGGGTGCTTGTATTCAAGTTACCTTACTTTCTTACTTCGCATGTTGGATTAATCTTTCGTATATCTCCAGACACTAATGAATCTCCAAAGCTTAGGTGTTTACCAGGTCTTATAACTTACAAGAGCAGCAATATGAAAAGCTCTTTAACGAATATACCTACCTGGTATTTAACATTGTGTTGCTATATTCCGAGCTCATAACAGTCTAATATGTTTATAAAGTTACTACTAGGTACGCAACAATACCATGATGTAACTTAGAGTAACATGCATTAAATACAATGTTATTGTTCGCAAATGGAGGCCCTACATCAAGATCTCCTCACGACCTCCTCATGCGCTTCATGCGGTGACTGGTCATTTTCCTGTCCATGACATAAACATTGAGCTCCTCAACCTAAATGAATCATATCTTGACTTGAACACGCCGTCTATCTCTTCATCAAAATTTTAAATCCCATCTCACTATACTATTTATACAATGGACAGTTCTTCTTCCTCAGCACCAAGCAAAAACTTCCCTCCCAGACCGTCTAGGTCTCTAGTCGGCAAGGTCGCCATCGTGACCGGCGCAGGCTGCGAGGGGGACGGCCTGGGCAACGGCCGAGCGACCTCCATCCTACTGGCGGAGGACGGGGCGGCGGTGGTGTGCGCGGACCTAGACGGGGCCTCGGCGGAGGCGACTGCAGCCATTATCCGGGCCGAGCGCAAGGGCCGCGCGATCAGCTACGTAGCAGACGTGACGAAGCCGGCAGAGTGCCAGGCCGTGGTGGAGGCGGCGCTCAAGGCCTTCGGGCGCGTCGACGTGCTCGTGAACAACGTGGGCGTGATGGGCGCGCGGGGCGACGCGACGGCGCTCGACCCGGACGAGTTCCGCCGCGGGCTCGACCTCAACGTCGCGAGCGTCGCCAACATGGCCAAGCACGCCGTGCCCGCCATGGCGAGGAACGCCGCCGACGCCGGCCTCCGCGGCTGCGTCGTCAACGTCGGCTCCGTCGCCGGGCTGCTCGGCGGCACCCCCCACCTGCTCTACCCGACGAGCAAGGGCGCCGTGGTCAACATGACGCGCGCTATGGCCGCGCATCACGCCGCGGACGGGATACGCGTGAACTGCGTCTGTCCGGGTGAGGGGGTTGCCCGAGTTTCCCTCCCTCTCTTCTACGCTTATCCTGGTATTAGTCCCCCGTAACTAACATGCGGCGTTAGGCTACCTCTACACGCCCATGGTGTACGGCAACGGCATGAGCGCGGAGACGCGGGAGGCGCGGAGGAACAGGAGTCTCTTGCGCACAGAGGGGAACGCGTGGGACTGCGCGATGGCTATCCGGTTCCTGGCCAGCGACCAGGCTCGCTGGATCACCGGCACGGTGCTCACGGTGGACGCTGGCATCACTGCTGTGTCGGATCTTGGGTGTCTGTGAAGGTGAGATTCGGCGAGATGTCTTGCGTAGGGGGTTGCCGAGGTGCAGGGTTTGTGGGATTGCCGTCTTGGGATTGATATCGAATGTATTGCAACGTACCTAGTATTGGCTGTGAGTTTATATAGTAAACCGTTTAATGGAGATATATTTATAATTATGTGTCCCCCTTTTTTCTCTCCTACAAAAAAGGGGCATAGGTTACACATGTTATAAGGAGGCTTCTGTACCTGCAACCAGTCTCACGTATTGCACCTTTGAATAACAGGCTATAACGTCTATGTATTAGATACAGGAACCTTTAGCTCTAGGATATACACTTTTGAACTATCATGAAATTTCATGGAGTTGTAATTCTATGCCCTCTTTACACTCCTCCTCATAAAGCGTTTTCTCAATGTAGAACTGTGACTTTGTGTTTTATATATGACGCTCAAACAGTATTAACAAATAGTAGATATAAGGAAAGAACAAGACCGACACCATTTCCCTCCGAGTGGCCCCCTCCAATGAGGATCAATACTCTCGATCAAGCCTCGAGGGACCGCTTTCACTTCAGTGGTAAGGGCAACGGCCCGTTGAGCGCTTCGCCACCTTTCCGGGCGATTCGGGGAAATGCTGCGCGTCGACAATCCTATCCATCATCTCCCCGAGATCGTCCGCCGTCATGGGGTCCGTCATTCTGGTGAAGCCTAGTTCGTACGGCAAGCGTTCGTTCACTGTTAAAATTGCCTGGAGTCAGCTCTCATGCACGCCAGCCCCGCGGCAGTCCGTTCTCTTACCGAACAAGTACTCGACGTAGCTCTTGGGCACCTTGCCGGTCACCTTCGATCCCAAGATGGCGATATACGCCGCGCTCTCTCCTATGCTGAAGGCCGAGCCCAGGTCGGAGAGCGAGTACTGAGGGTCCGTAAGGTTCGAGGTCATCAGCCGGGCCACGCGGGCGTTGGAGGCCATCTGCACGTCGATTATGTCGCCGGTCCAGAAGGACTTCGTCTGGTTGAAGACGGCCTCGTTGAAGACGTCCGGCGGGCCGAAGTAGGCGTCCTGGCGACTATAGGCCTCCAAGTTAGTAAAAGGTGAACTGCGTTACATGACAAAATCTCCAAGTCATATCATAGTATAGTTATCTCTGAAAACTAGGATAATCGTATGAGAAGATCTAGGGCATCGATAGACAAACCTCAAGCTCCCGTCATGTTCTAGTATGTTATGACGGCTTAGGTCGTTCAGGCTGAAATTCGTCGCATTGGGCTGCGGGTTTGTCTTGATCGCCTCGTTGAACAAAATGGTGGAGAGATTGGCGTTTATGTTCAAAGCGATGTCTAAAGCCGCTATCGTCCTGTTCAGGGTGATTGCCTTGCCGTCATGCGGTAGGAATCCGTGGTTCGCCAAGGTGTTGAGCATGGGACACGGGCCACGGACTGTTCATGACGATCAGTTACGTTCGAGACTCTTTTTTTTTTTCCTGGGTCACACGAGCATACCGTCATTTGCTCCCGGAGGTGTCCATCCAGCTGGTACAGAAGCTGAGTGGGTGATAGCTGAGCCAAAGGCCAGGACAATGGGCAGATACACGGTTTTCATGTTGGTGTAGTTACGACTTGAGTCTTGAGATTGAGCTTGGGGTATCGAGTGGTTAGAACTGTGAGGTGGTCTATCGGTCAATCCCAGACGTGGCATTATATACCTATATTTTATTACTACGGATTAAATATCTCAGCTCTATGCAAGGCTGGTTCATCAAACTAGTAGCTAGTATCGTAAACATCCCCCTATTAGAATCATAATCGACCGGATAAGTCGTGCCGCGTGTTCACCGTCGCCCGTCCCAGGCAGCAGCTTTTTTTTTCGACAACGGCTTAAGGAAAAAAAAGCCCTATCACTGCCGCAAGAACCGCCGATCACTCTATCCCGTGTGGTGATGGACGACGTCCCGGACTTAGCTGAAGAGCTTAAAAGCGAGATCGCAGCTCATGTACGAGATTCGGCCTTGCTATAACAGGTCCACGGATGTTGCTTACCGTGGTTGATGTGGCAGTGCGAGCGTGACGAGATGAGTGGCTGTCAAGATGACGATCCTTCTAATTGGATCAAGGGCTTTTTCCTTCAAGCTCTCCCATGAAGCCCTTGGCGAATAAGGGGTTGGTGATTGCAAATATGGGGTAAGGAGGCCATGCACGATGGGCGGAGTCGCATTACAGATACGAAGGAAGAGAGTATGGGTTACGTACGGGATGAACTAATCGCCAAGGTTTCCCGGAGAATTGTGAGGAGCCCGAGATATCCGTGATGTGGTAATGAAGTGGCAGGGGGGCTGATATTTCGTTATAGGTTCACGACCAGGAGTCGGGCGATGCTTGACCATTTCTCATGGTTGTATTCTTAGGCAGCTACATAAGAGCTTTTCGAACAGGATAACGTCATGAAGTGAATCGTTGTGTCTCCGTCAAGTCAATACTACGTACCAGGAGTAGACGTTGCGTGATAATTCCTCGATCCCCTTAGTCCTAATCTAATAAGCGAGTAATGGGACCTTGCAAGTTGGTTATTCCTTGACGATCCTTGTTGATTGAGTCGGTGCCATGGTCCATGGAATAGGTGACAGGAATTTAATCTGTGGTCAAGTAGTTGAAAGTCGTCATACTACAGTTTAACTCAGATATAGATATAGGCGTGGAAGGAGATGGTAATATACATGAAGATAGACTATGCCAAAGTCTATAAGTCTTGAGTTGAAATATTCAATACACAAACGTCAAAGGTAGTATTCCTATTGACTCAAGGGGTTACCGATTAGACACCTTGGATTGGTCCGCATTTCTTGAAAAAAGAATTTTGATTGGTTGAAATATGTAACGAATACACAGTCGCGAAGGGCCGAAGGCTACCTTAACCTACCGTTATGTGGTTCGAGCTCTACCATTTTCAATTTGAAGGTAAATTCTATGGGGTCTAGACTCGTCAATCAGGTCTTCGAGAGTCTACAGAGTATAGATGGTAGGTGATAATTACCTCCTTCTCCTACCAACTCGACCGGAGATTTCGTTAAAAGTCCGATGGCCTTCGATTACATAGGTGTAGCTAAATGGTTGAGCGGATTGAATAGTATTGACTACCAGGTATGGAATGATGTTGGAAGTTGATTGTTATACCTACCTAGACGATTGGTTACTCAAACGGTAAGACTGTAGTATTGAACTTCATGGGTCAAGATGGATAGAACTGGAACTCCGGAAATTAAATATATTATCCCGTTGGCTGGACTTAACACGTTAACCCGGAGAAGTGATCGTTAAAGAGACGTTATTAGATGACTGTCTTCTTAATTATAGATGCAGCACCTCCCACTCGAGTCTTTTAAAAATGGACGAATCACTTAGTTTAGAAAGTAGTCGATATTCCTAACGTCCGAAAAACATGTTACACAGTACACATACTTCTCAGCGATGGGCATGTGGCCGAACCCCCTCATCGGCCTAGGAACGGCCTCGAACCCCACTGTGCCGGCTCCGTATCCGGGGCCATCCGGTCCCAGCCCAAGGAGAAGATCCTACTACGTACGTGCCGTGCCACGTGCACAATAAATTTTTACATAGTAATTTAGGAATAGGGTGGAGAAAAGGGCTTTAGGGAACTGTTGTACTCCATATAACTATAGTTAAAGATACCCGTGGTATCTTTAACGTATACTGTACAAGTTATCTTTTGGCCATGTGGTCCCTTTTCTAACAGGAACCAACATACGTATCTCTTATACATTAGGCACGATTTGCGTAGGGAGGAATGGGATATAAATAAGTTACTTTGTAATCAGTCAATGGTTGTTAATCAATACCTGGGGTCATAGCTACATCTTGGTTGTGCATCCCACCAACAGAGCATGATATCCCACTTTCCATCTTAGACAAGCGACTTCTGGTGCCACGCCTCGGCCTGCAATTGAAGCGGTGCACTACCGCCCGTACAAGTCCCGCTGTATAGGGCCTGAGTGACGGTGTGCATGGGCGACGCACAGTCACCAGCAGCAAATACGCCCTTGATCGCCGTTTGGTTGAAGGGCGGGCTCACCACGATCGTTCCCGTAGGCGCTATTTCCAACCCTAGCTGCTCATGCAAATTCCCGCGTAGGGCCGTCTTTGGCTTGTGAGATAAGAAGGCCTCGGTCTTGCTGCTACCGTCTTCGAAGAGCAACGTAACTTTGCTGCGTTGCGACTCCTTGATCAACTTTACGATCTTTCGTGATTCTATGGTCATTGGAGCTGGGGCGGCCGTCAGCGCATCCTCGAGCTCCTTGGCAAGTTGAGTGTTGCCATGGGTATAGAGCGTCGCCTGTTTCAATCCAGTGTTAGCAGTGGTATGTTGAAAGATCCAGCCCTGAAGCATGATAGCTTCTAGGAAAGGAATCGAAATCGGATCCATCTCACCCGGTCTGCTAGACGTAAGGCTTCGCGGCCTAAAAGGAGAGCCATATCGGCACTTATACCGCCTTCAGCCAGGATACCTGCTGATGGCTCGCCTTTCTCCTCCCAGCCGTGGCAAAAGAGGCAATGAAAACTGTAAAAATGAGCGGGCAATTCTTAACGAAATTCCTCTTGGGAGAGTATGCTCACATGCCAGAAACCCAGCATTCAGCGTATCCGGGAATGTCGGGGAAGACGTCTTCCACGCCAGTCGCCAAGATGACCTTTTTACCCACCCACGTCTTACTACCCGCCGTAGCCTCGAACAGTCCGTCCTCTCGCTGCTTGAGCGTCTCGACTTCAACATCTTCCACCGTTACAGACCCGTACCTTTCAAACTCTTCCCTCGCCTTTGCACGAAATACGGCAGGGTCTTGGTGGTCCCATCCCGGTACCGTGTGCATGTGCTTTGCTAGGGCGTTCCGGTACTTGCCCGAGTCGAAAAGGACTGTTGTATGGCTCTGACGTACGAGGCATGACGCAGCACTTAGACCCGCAGGACCGCCGCCAACGATGATCATATCATACTCGAGCGCCATATTTGACTGGATACCTGGTAATATTCTAAAAAAAAAAGAGGTATAGGACAGTGAGATAGCTGCTTCCTCTATTATGTAGGTGTACCTAGTAATATAACTGATGAAAAAATGGATGAATACCTGTTATGAAACACCAGAGTGGAAGTAGTGGCAGATATTCGTCGCTTCCTCAATCATCACAGGACTAGTGTAGATGTTTGAAATAACAAAGTAAGGGACGGGAAGGTGATTTATACTAGCAAAATGGTTTGTTATATGTGGCTTTTTAGTGGCCGATCATAAGTGCAATGGACTTCTCGGGAACATTCATTGGTCTATACGATGCTAAATATAGTTGCAACAGTCATAATAGAATATAACAACGTCGTTAGGCACCTGTTTGGGTACCTTTCCTATAAATAAACAGATAGTCATCCCAGATGTGCAAACACGCCCTGGTGTTATATAGGCTCATCATGAATGTTTACCCACGCACTACGTACAGATCACATCAGTAACTCATACAATGGTTTTCACGACATCCAATAAGATTCGCCTTGTATATAGCGTCAGAGATGATATTCATTTTGCTGCATCCCTGAGTCCCGGTAACAAGATGCGAGGGGGGTTATGTGTGCACAGCAAGATAGGTTACTAAAGTGCTAGAACTACGCATTTAAGATATGTCAATATAATTCGATATCGTGGATATTATTAAGACTTTATCAGGATAGATAGGCAAAAAAGGATGGAGATAAGAGCCTGTTTTCCTTATTTCATCCTTCATCAGTCCCATGCAAAAAACGGCAAGCTTCCATCTGTCTATGGATAATTCCAAACGTGTACATCTTACAAGTAGGTATCCATGAGCTTCGATTAATCATGGTTCGCACCGATTAATCACAGAAGCAGCTACGAAGCCGGCCATGGAAGAGGTTGTCAGAGGCTTCAGCTGTCTATAGATACATTAGGATAAGCACCTAGTATAGTAGAGGTACGTTTTAGGCAGGATAGAAAAAAGACGACTTGAGCGTGTTGTGCTCTAGAAGGTAGGTACCTAAGGTAGTCGGAAATCCTCGTACGACAACATGGTTGCCATTACCCCTATATGGCCAGCCTAATAGTCGTCATCAAGAAAGCTATACCGCGGGTACGAAACCCGGGTTCCAGGACATATAAAAAATGAGACCAACAATATATGTTCAAAGGCACCCCTAGGTCAACCGTTTAAATGAAGAAGTGGGGGAATCATTAGGTAGACATAAGATAGTAGGTGATCGAACAGCCAGTTCTAACCTGTGCGTGGTTTTCGCAACACCAAAGTCATCTTTCGACCTCAGCCATGTATTAACGTACGTCACTTTGAAAATAAATATCAATATCAACATTCATTTACGATGAAGTGAGTAAGGGGTTATGTCGGAAGAAAACAGGACTGAGTTTTGATCATATTTTCAACTTCGGCCAGTTCAGGTCTGCCCTCAGGGGTAGGTAGGTATGTATAATCATATGTAATGGATGTAGATTAACTGCTCTGTAGTGCTTTCCCCTGGGTAATGTTCTTCGGGAAGTCAGGGCAAGGAGTTCGTAAAGTAACGAGGTCAATTTTCTGAACGTGATGGGATTCTGATGGGACATCCGATATAACCGAGTATCAATGAGATGACGGTATTGAAGATGTCCATTATTCAGGTAAGTTGTAGTTTCGATAGAACTCTGGCACACGCCTAGTCACTAAACAATGATATTTAAATGACATCCCAACAATGTTTGGCAATTCTTTCTTTTACCAGGTAGATGATAAAATCTACGTTATTAACACAATAGACGTAAACAAACCGCATTGAAATTCCCGTTCGGGTGGAAGCATTGCTATTTAAAGCTCTTACTTCACTGCCGTGTCTCTGCAGCAAGAAAGTAGTGTTCATCCCCAATCCAATCTATTCCTCCTATCGCTTCTACTTTCGTCTGCATACCGGTAATAAAGTAACTCTTCTGCTCCCTCTCGCCCGCTTCATTCGTCAACGTTTCTAGCAAGTCATCATGTCGGCCTTCGCTCCTATTAGCGCTGCGGACTGGCTCCCCGACGAGATTCAGCAGAAAATTGATGATGGTGTCATGGACGAGATCCCCGCGCAACCTGGAGTGGTGCGCAATTACATCTTTGCCCGTGGCGATCCCGACGAAGGGGATGGAATGACCCGGAACGTGCTCGCCTTTGCTATCTACCCGCCGGGGAGCCGGGGGCCGCCTCATTACGGATACCGGGTGTGCATCGTGCCTGCTGGGTTCTATATCAGATCCGACATCAAAGGCGACGGTGAACCGGATGACGATATCGACCGTATCGAGAGGCCGCTGTCGGGTGATGTCTATGCGGAACTTGTTATTTTGAGTAATGCCTAAGCGATACGACCTCGTAATAGTGTCTAGTCGCGTAGAGACTATGTGGTTTTAGAGATGAAAGTAAAATAGGCTGTCATCTCTAAGTCGCTAACGCAGATGGAAAGCTTTCCATATCCATCGAGTCGATATTTGGCCATAACTACCTGGTAATTAGAGACATAAATTAGACTGCTTTTTTGATTACATATACAAGACTATATGATATCCCGTGCTATGGACCTATGTTACCTCTCAATGTGATCTTTACTTGACTATTACAGTAGATTCAACTCTTAACGCAGCGCAGTAAGCGGTGGTAAGAGGGAATGACGACGTCTTCATAGATTGAGCCTCAAGTCCGGGAAAGTTCTAATTTACCCTGATAAGTATATCATGATCAAGCTACTAGTGAGACGTCTAACATAACTACCTACCTAGGTATATATGAGTCTTACTACGAACAGGGACTAATTCTCGGGGATGAAAATCCTTCTACTTGGTAGCTTTACCAAAGATACTAGGTTATACTGACAGTAGCACAACGGGAGAACAATCAAGACCTAGGCTACGTGAATCTTATTCTACTCGAGTAAATAGATAATATGGTTAGGGTTAAATTTACCTAACTTGCCCTTGTGATGCTTAAAGACTCAAGTCTGTATAAGGTTAATGATGATGAAGTTGTCTGGAATTTAGATGAAATAAATATTTTAAGATTGTAAAGCAGACATCTACCTAGGATCCACATATCTCGCTTCTATACCGTCCTATATCTACATAAGAGGTAAGTATGGATAATACTCCAGTCTCGTTATCTATTTTACGTATAGGAGATATGGGTAGGTAAGTCAAGTGACTAACCTCGTATACCTAGGTTCTGCGACCTCGGCAGCGGTGACTAACATAAACACTACGTAGGCAGTTATAGATAACAACTTGTAAAGTCAGGTTATGGAGGTGTTGGCGTACTACTGAATTAAAAAGGTGAATATTTCCAAATAATGTCGTACATTGGGCAACTGTCTGCATCTTATCCGTACAAGGTATGTACGTAGTCAACTTTTACTTATAAGTTGCAGTTCTTCACTCCGGGTATAATGCAATCTTAGGCCCTACACGGATATAAACTCGACCTGTGACCAATAGAGTTAAAGAGATAGAGAGGTCTTGGATCTTGATGGCATTAAGTAGAATCTATAGTAATAAGCAAACGACACATAAAGCACCAGGGCATAATGCCAAGTAATATATATACCACCTAGTGAGTCCATTGTCGGCGAGAAACTGAATACAACACATGACCTCTACAGTCTACTGCACAGCTCGATGCCCCAAAGTTCATTCGTATTAGTACCTACTGAGCTGGAGCAAGGACAGACTGGTTCCGTGGGCTAGACCCAACGCTGCAACTTGCGATGCAAGTCCCATCTGGCTTCGATAAATGCTAAGGTAACTAGCCAAAGCAGCAGGGCCCGTACAAACGCCCAACCGTCAACGTCCAAAATCGGCGAATGCGACCTTCTTCGGCAAGAGATGATCGACGGCTAACTCGATACATGCTAGCACGGTGGCGGTCAAACCCTCATCGCATCGCTCGAACCTGGTTCCGCGCTCGCGAGCCGTAGGGGTGAGGAAAGCGAGCGAGTTTGCTCCGGGACCTAAAGTGACTCGACTGATTTGGATGAATGGGTGGGTAGAACAGGGGAAAAATTTTTTTCAAATCGACGATTCTTCCCAACCTTTATTATTCTGAAAGATATCGAAACTAACCACTGCATTGTAGAGGTACGATATGATAAACAGCGGCCGTGGGAGCGACCCTGTGGATGGGCTAGGACAGGACAGCGAAAAATTGGAACATGATTGGCTCGTCGTCTCTTAATGCAGTCCCGGACCGTGATGGGTTCCATTCTCTTCAGAAGCTTTTTACCCCTTGGACCAGTCACATCACGATTTGAGACGGGGAGAGGGGGGTGAGGGCCAGCAGAAGCCCTCCACCCATCCGAAGTTCGAACCATATCTTCTGATGCAAGGTGAACTATGAGCACGTCCGGCTGGTCTCCGATGCGAGATAGAACTTTACCTACGCATGTCCGATCGCTATGTCGTCGAAAAGCTTTTTTCTCTCCTACATTACCCATTGGTTTTCCTCTTCTCCAGCCAACACAAAAGGAGAATAACCAAAAAAAAGGGAAAAAAGAGAAAGGACCTAGTTACTTAACAAAGAGACCCGGTTTCTTCTCCTTGTCGACAACTCGATAAGCCGAAGAGATAGATAGACCATGGGACACGATTCGCTACACTCCCTATCGGGAGCCGACTCCTATCGCGATGCCGGCATAGAGACGCCGTACCTAGGCCTAGGCCTAGACACGAGCGCCTTTCCGTCGGGTGTCGCCTCGCCGGACCCTCTCCTCGGGCCGTCGAGCCAGGAGTACTTCTCGCTGGACCGCCAGGCGCTCGCGCGCGCGCTCGGCCAGAGCAGCAGCGCCAGCCAGATCGAGGTGCAGGTACAGACGCGGGACATCACGGACCACCTGCACGACGACGTGATGCCGGACCCCATGCTGGAGCTCACCGCGATCAGGAGCCGGAGCGTGGCGGCGGCGGAGGAGGCGGCAGCTTCGTCGTCCGATCCAGACGGCGCGCGCCGCCGGCACCGCCACGCGCTCGCGGCCTCGCAGGGCGTGCCGCCCGAGCTGCCCAACCTCGCCGCCGAGGTCGTCTTCGTGCTCGTCTGCACGGCCGGCCAGATCATCTTCGCGCTCACGTACGGCCACGCGACCATCACCCAGATGCCGCTCCGCTACGCGCTCGGCCTGCCCGCCACCCAGACCCCCTGGCTGCTCGGGTCCACGCTCCTGGCGAGCGGGCTCTCCGTCATCGTGGCCGGCACGCTCGCCGACCTCGCGCCGCCGAAGCCCCTGATGGTCGGCGCCTTCATGTGGAGCGCCGTGTGGCAGGGCATCGCCGCCGCCGCCATCTCCCCCCGCCTCAAGGTCTTGTACTTCGTCGCCCGCGGCATGCACGGCCTCTCGCTCGGCATCCTCGTCTCGGCCTCCATGAGCATCCTCGGCCGCGTATATAACCCCGGCGTCCGCAAGACGCGGGTCTTCTCCTTGAGTGCGTGATGTCGATTTCTTTTTTTTTTCTTTTTTAATCTTCTCACTTTCCTCCGTGAACCCCTTTTTAGTTGGACTCAGGTTATATCTTTATACGATGAGTTTTGTTCAGGCTTCTCTTCTCCGTAACTTGCTATCGAAGCCTCTCAAACAATTCACAAAGACACGGCAGCTGACTCGTCATTACAGTGGCGGCTGGAGCTCCCTTCGGTTTCTGGTTAGGATGTCTGCACGGCGGAGCGCTGAGCGCACACCTCTCGTGGCTCTTCGGTAGCACGGGCCTCTTCCTATGTCTGGTGGCCGGAGCCGCGCAGCTGACACTGCCTGATCTGAAGCCGGCCAAGGACAGCCACGACATCGATGCGCCATCGCTGCGGCAGTTCGATTACCTCGGAGCCTTCCTGTCGTCCGTAGGCTGCGGCCTCATGCTCTTCGGCCTGACCCAGGGGTCCTCGGCCAACTGGAACCCGTACACGTACACCTTGATCATCGCTGGCCTCCTGATGCTGGCCGGATTCGCCTATGTCGAACGCCACGTCCCGCGTCCTCTCGTCCCGAACGGCCTTTGGAAAACTCCTGGGTTCGCCGCGCTCCTAGTCGCCTACTTCCTCGGTTTCGGGGGCTTCGGTACGTAATAGTGATAGGCACTGTCTCTCTTCTGTGGAATCCATAACCGTGGAAGATACGCTAACGAAGTCTCTGCGCAGCGGGCGGGTGGCAGTTCTACGCCGTCCAGTTCTGGCAACGGTACCAGGGAGCCAGTCCGCTCACCGCGGCCCTGTACCTGCTGCCGAACGGGATCGCGGGCGTGCTAGCGGCGTGGGTGGTGTCGAAGACGCTGCACGTGTTCCCGGGCCACTGGATATTCACGGCCAGCATGTTCGCCTTCGCGATGGGGCCTGTCTTCTTCCTGCCGCAGACGCCCTCCACGCCCTACTGGGCGCTGTCGATGCCGGGCGTGGCCCTGGCGACGTTCGGCC
Organism: Hypoxylon lienhwacheense; assembly: GCA_902806505.1. NCBI lineage: Eukaryota > Fungi > Ascomycota > Sordariomycetes > Xylariales > Hypoxylaceae > Hypoxylon > Hypoxylon lienhwacheense. The sequence goes on from CADCWW010000016.1 coordinate 156,318, forward strand.
CGGACATGAGCTTCGCGGCGGCGGCGATCTTTATTACTAGCAGCGTGCCGCGCTCGTACCAGGGCGCCGCCGGGGCGCTGTTGGTGACAGTGCAGAACCTGACCTCGGCCATCATGACGTCCATCGCGGACTCGATAGGCGTCAAGATCGACCAGCTGCCCACGGGGGAGGTCGGGCTCGCCGGGCTGAAGGCTATCTGGTGGTTCGGGCTCGGTTCCACGCTGGCGGGGGCGCTTATCACGATGACGATGGTGCGGATTCCTAAGGCGGAGGAGAAGGAACACGTGCAGTGAGGAGGGAAAGGGTATGTGGTTTGGGCTTCTACAACGATACGGATTAGGCTATTATTTGGTATACACAGGAGGCAGGTAGGTAGGTAAATCACGGTGGGTAATGTGTTCAGGAACTGTAATCAGGATTATAAAAAAGTACTCTGTAGGGGTCAGAGAGGTAATAATTTGGATTTCGTCGTCTAAGGGGAATACATGCCCGTGTTAAGTCCTTCGCCTGTCTTCACTTGTGTCTACCTATTATTACGATAAATTATATTGTTAGCTTATTGAGTATCTGATATTTCAAGCCAAGAACGTAATAGAAGCTTGTGAGTATAGTTGTAAGTATACTAAATCAAAAAGTAAAACATTGTCTTTAGATATCCAACATCACAACGGTACCTGCACGAAACTTCGGCTTCGACTTGGCTGGTCTCGCCATGTTTCGTACCACGCCGAGGTGACTCTCATCCCCATGCACTATGTCAGACAGTCTTACGATGAAGGTGAGTCTGTTTGGCTCTTAGAGGATTGGCCGAGTAGAAGAGTAGAAGAATGACGACCGGTTTAGGAAATATTTGACTGTATAGGCCAATGAAAAACAAGGTATGTTGTACTACCGAATGCGTTGTTCCTTGACTCCCGAGCTGCAGTGTAGCTGTAGCCGTCATTCGTAAAGCAACCTACATTTGCTACACTCTATTACTATGATCGTTCGCCTGAGTTAGGTGACTGTCATGCCCGATATACACGTCCTTACAACGAATCCTCTTTTTGTAACGTGCATTGTTATCCGGAAACGAAGCAGCCGACAAAGTTGCGGATGTGGGATTGGAATCGTGGTGGCATTATGAAACCCATCGCGAACGTCATCGATGGCCGCAGTCAACCGTATAAGTGATCTTCATGCTCATCTTCATCATCGTTGTGGTCCTGTTCTCGTCGCTGGTAACAGCGGATGTCATCTGTACAGCTCAGCTAATACAACTCGCGAAGATCTAAGGCGGTATAGGATTTACGTTCCACCTCGACACCGATCTTTTCATATGCTAGTACTCGGTGTCGATTATGCCTCGTCGGCTCCTTAGTAGTATGTAATAGTATTATGGGCCATGTATTCTCAGCCCCGTACGGCTTATACAGAATAAGATCCAGGAAGTGCAAGGACTTAGCTTCTCATGTCGAGTTAGGCCATCTCTTAGTTATTAACTAGTATCAGTAGTAGTAGTTTGGCAGACTGTAAGAAATAAGGTAGCATCGGTAAGGCGCTATAAGAAACACCAGCGAGGCACGTTTGGACACTAACAACGCTGTCGCATGCATAGCGTACGTCTCAGATCAGGTTAATCGATCAATCCCGATGTTGTTGAGTGTTTCAGCTGCCAAGATTCTAGACAAGACTACACTTGCGCCGTTTCAAGGCCCCATGCTGCAGCAAGGAGGTTGGCTGGATAGTCGAGATCCCGAAAGGATTTTAGGGAGGGAGTGTACAATTCGAGGCTTAGAGAAGTGAAGAGGCAGAGTTTGATATATACCGGTAGGTAAGTGTCGCGTCTTGAATCTATAAGAACCAATCAGCCTCACAAGATAATCTATAAGCTGACGCTTTGAACTTGAGGGATATTTTATAGAAGATATCTATTTTTGTAACTTGCATAATGTGATCGCCCTTTTTTCTGTTTGAGTTAAATGGGTAGGTACATTTAAAATATGATGTCGATTTCAGTCATTGTTTACTTTCCCCATGTTATGACCGTTGATGAGATGACATCATTTATCATATAGCGCGTGATTTTAACTTTGATAGCTTTACTTTAAAGAATATGAGATGAAAGACGTTGCTGCCGTTATTTCCACGATGAACATTAGAAAGAAAGAAAGAAAGAAAGTACGAAGTACTACTTATACCTGCTAAGAGACACATACATCCTGTACTTCATAAATATACGTACGTAGTAGCCCTAAAGATCGATGCTGCGCCTCCTTTTTTCACAACTCATAATTTGCAACTCACAATTCACAACTCACAAATTCATAAATTACAAGTTATAAGTCGTGTACGTAAAAGTACCTAATTATATGCATAGTTATATGTATACACACAAAGTTTCAGCCATCTGGTACTTTCCTATATATAAACCCGCCCGTATGAAATATGTATTAGTCGCTCATCGGAAAACCGGCAGGAAGCGCGAGAATAACGGTATGTACATGTAAGAAAGACGACGCAATGCCATGCATACCTGATTCGGGGCGCTTCGTCATCTGGAACATTTCTATTGCACAATTTCCCTAGCCGCATGCACTTAAGTCTAGGTACATATACATATACATATACATATACAGCATAGTACATGTATGTATGTTTTATTCTACGTGTACTAAAATACATTCATCTTCTTCTTCCTTCAAGATTTCCACGAAGCTTTGACTAGTATGTAATGATATTGGATTTGACTAATAAAAAATACGCTTGTGGAAACCGTGAATTGCGCCTCTTTCTAAACAAATAGCGTGGGCAAGAACATCCTAACAAATACAATACAAATTAATCGTCTTAGACTCTTGGCATCTGGGCTGGTTCCCTGGAAGTAAATTTCTACTTGCATAATTTCATCCTTTTTTCATCGTTCATCATTCTTCATTCTTCATCCTTCACTTTTGAATCTCTTGACCTTTGAACATTTCAACCTTTAGTCCCTTTTTTTTGCTGTGCCTATTACTTCCCTAGGTACCTAACTTACGTTTCTTTCTCATTGCCATCGTCATCCTCTCAATAAATATTCACCTTGTACTCCTGATTTCTTCCATCCTCTCCCGTTGGCTGCTGTCCAACCCAAATGGTATCAAGCCGCGTCATCCCTACATCCCGAACAGCCTCCCTTTCCGCTCCTCCAACGGACCTGATTACTTACCTCTTACTTCTCTTAACTACCATTTTTACTAATACTTGCTTCAACACCGGACTTGCAAATTGCTGCAACGTCAACTACCTACTTTCATACCTACTCTTAATGTCCTACAGCTTCTGATCACGAATCTCTCAAAATTATGAAATCCGCGACGCTCGCGGCGGGTGCTCTGGCCGTCTCTGTCGCTCAGGCGCAAGTTGTTCAGTGGGACATAGTACGAAAAGATTCTGGACCTAGATTCGTAAAGCGGGCGGATGGCTCGGTAACGGAAGTTATTAGCAACGACAAAGTCAGAGGAGGCTACTTCGCTTCTTGCCAAGTCGGGACGCCTGGCCAGAAACTCACCCTACAACTAGATACCGGATCTAGTGATATCTGGGTACCTTCGAGCAGCGCAGCTGTCTGCGAGGTCTCTTCTCAGAGCGATGGTTGCACTTTAGGATCTTGTAAGTAGTAATGACTCAACAACCTGGTTTGTATAAAGTATTCATGACTAACCTGGACATCGTGTTCGGTAAGATGACTCTGAAAATTCCTCCACCTTCTCGCTCGTAGGTGAGGATGATTTTACTATATCCTATGTCGACGGCAGCTCTTCGAAAGGCGACTACATCAACGAGACATTTGAAATCGGCGGCTCGACTTTGACGAATATGACCATGGGTCTGGGCATCTCTACAGATATACCATACGGCCTCGTCGGCGTTGGATACGCATCGAACGAAGCTATCATCGGCAACACCCACAGCGCTTCTTCAATCTACGACAATTTACCCGTAAAGATGCAAAAAGAGGGCCTTATCTCGACGAATGCGTACAGTTTGTGGTTGAACGATTTAGACGCCAGCACCGGTAGTATCCTATTTGGCGGAATCGACACAGATAAATATCAAGGCGATCTTACGCGAATCAACATATATAAGGACGCGGACTCGAACACGTTTTCGTCCTTCACTGTTGCCTTGACCTCGTTGGAAGCCTCGTCATCGTCAGGGACCGACTCGCTTTCTTTCAACTACCCCGTGCTTGTCGTCCTCGATTCAGGCACCACATTCAGCTACCTCCCGAGCACCTTGGCAGAGCAGGTCTGGGAGGAAGTGGGCGCGGAGTATTACAGCGAGGTGGATCTCGCACTCCTCCCATGCAGCTTTGAAAATAGTCAGGGTCATTTCTCGTTCGGCTTTGGCGGATCTGGTGGCCCAGTTATTAACATTACGATGGACGAGCTTGTCCTGCCCATCAACAGCGATCCTGTTCCGCTGCCACGTGGGCAGTACAAGGGCCAAGACGCCTGTCAGTTCGGTATCCAGAATTTCAGCGACAGCAGCACGACGTTCCTTTTAGGCGACACTTTCTTGCGATCGGCCTATGTCGTCTATGATCTGGTCAACAACGAGATTGGACTCGCGCCTACGGACTTCAATGCTACGACTTCCAACGTCATCGCGTTCGCTAGCGACGGTGCCCAGATACCCTCTGCGACCGCAGCGCCCAGTCAGTCCCAGGTCACGCAAAGCAGCTCCTCGTCGTCTCCGACATTCGGGGCCAGTGGTGGATTCAAGGATGACACGTCGTCTACTGCTTCGTCGTTGCCGCCTGCTTTTGAGTGGTCGCGGATTGTTGTCATGGCGGCTAGCATGAGTTTTGTACTAGTTGGCAGCGGTTTCTTCCTCCTTTTGTAAGGCTACATTTGCCATGAGTACGAGGCGTCTGGGTCAGGGCAAAACGGCGTATTGATTATTTGCCTGTTTTTGTCCTTTTTTTTTATGATTATTCGTTGACCTGAGCGGTCGTATCTGAAGACATGAAGTCAGAGAGTGCAGTATTTTGGAATATGCCGGCTGCGGGTGAGATGACATAGGTGGCTACGTCTCGGAGAAGCTCTAGAAAGCGAATAAGATGGGGCACTACGGGGTACTGGCAACGGCTTTTCATGACAGTCTCATGAGATCGACGAGGCCGAAAAGTTTTGGGGAAGAGAATCAACCACATTCGTTGTGAGTTGCAATACTCCTTTGGTTTAGACGGTCATATGCAGGAGACAGAATAGCAGACAACTTGAATATGTTTAGCTAAGGCTGTGTATATCTGAAGATATAACCTACGACGTACATAGGAGTGTATTTGCGAATATTGTAAATATGCCTCTTGAATTGTATACGTATTTATGACTGATGAATTATCCAGACATTGTTATCATCATCTAAGTAGAGTACGGAGTACCTAGAGTATATATAGTATAGTATAGACTGTCTTCTATATAACTACATGTAGTTATGTAGTGTAAGTGGATGTTATATGAATAAGTACGGAGTACACCAAGGTAATTATCCGTATATACTGTGTACATACATGTATGAAATCGGCGTAATATTAGTGGTCGGTTGACCTCGATAAGCCATTAACGGTTATCTTCTTTATCACACCAAAAATTTCAAAGGCCTCAAGTTTAGAAAATCAAGAATTCAAGAATTCAAGAATCCAAGAAAATAAGGAAATTAAGAATTATATTCCATTGGACACCACAACGACCTATTCTTTCGCATCACTCGTTCTTACTATCTTTCAAGGGTGTTCCCATTGTCCCGTTCTCTACATTTCCCTTCCCAATGAGGGTTCAACGAGCCGTGACTGTCTTCAATGACAGCCGGTTCTTAGGATCAAGATGCGGCGTTCGATTCCTCAGCGTAGGCTCGCGACTTTCCAATACTCATTCTAGTTCCGGCTCAGGGTTCCCTACGCAGTTAATCGCCGCTCCGTTGCGCATTCAGGGTAGAAGATACTTTAACTTGACGAAGCCTAGATACGCCGCTGTAAATGCCGCTGCCAGTGCTGCGTAAGTTCTCCTTCTAACACTTCGAGACGAGGCGAGGCGAATCCTGGAGACGTTTTTGTTGCTCCTAGCAAGAAGATCGCTCGACTGATGGCTGATATGCAGGTTAAAGAGAGCTGCTGAGGAGGCAGCAAACCTCACGCCTGAAGCTGTTCTCTCCAAGATGAGTCCAGATGAGAAGAAGCGGCTATCGAGAGTGCGCAACATTGGTATCGCCGTATGTCGCAACTAACCTCCCAGAGGAGGAGGACATAGAAGGGATGCTAAACATGGATATAGGCGCATATCGACAGCGGGAAAACTACCGCTACCGAACGGGTGCTCTTCTATACGGGACGAATCAAGGCTATACACGAAGTGCGAGGTAGGGATGGCGCAGGCGCAAAGATGGACTCTATGGAACTCGAGCGAGAGAAGGGAATCACTATTCAGTCTGCTGCTACGTTTTGTGATTGGAAGAAGCAAGAGAATGGCCAGGAAGAAACGTATCACATTAACTTGATCGACACGCCCGGCCACATCGACTTTACTATCGAAGTCGAACGCGCCCTAAGAGTTCTAGACGGAGCTGTGCTCATCCTCTGCGCCGTCAGTGGTGTGCAGTCGCAGACTATCACCGTCGACAGGCAGATGAAGCGATACAACATTCCCCGAATTAGTTTTGTGAACAAGATGGACCGAATGGGCGCCAACCCCTGGAAGGCTGTCGAACAGATCAATTCCAAATTAAAAATCCCCGCCGCCGCCATCCAAGTACCTATCGGCGCGGAGGACCTATTCAAGGGCGTTGTAGATTTGATAGACATGAAAGCCATCTACAGCGAGGGACCCAAGGGAACGATTATTCGAATTGGACCCGTGCCTGAGGATATAAAGGAGTTTGCGGAACAGAAGCGCCAGGAACTGATCGAAAAACTCGCGGATGTTGACGACGAGATTGCCGAAATTTTCTTAGAAGAAGGCACCCCGTCGAATCAACAGATCCGGGATGCTATCCGAAGAGCGACCATCGCCTTGAAGTTCACTCCCGTCATGATGGGTTCTGCATTAGCTGACAAGTCCATCCAGCCCTTGCTTGATGCCGTCTGCGATTTCCTACCCAATCCCTCTGATGTCGAGAACGTAGCCTTGGACCGTACCAGGGACGAGGCGAAAACTAAGTTGGTTCCTTACAATTCACTGCCGTTTGTCGGTCTGGCTTTCAAGCTCGAAGAGAACAACTATGGTCAGCTCACCTACATCCGAGTGTACCAGGGTACGCTGAAGAAGGGCACTTACCTATTCAATTCGCGAAACGACAAGAAGGTCAGGATTCCTCGAATCGTACGGATGCACTCCAATGAGATGGAGGACGTTACTGAGGTCGGTGCCGGCGAAATATGTGCTGTGTTCGGTGTTGAGTGCGCCTCTGGTGACACTTTCACGGATGGGAACTTACCGTACACCATGTCTTCCATGTTCGTGCCTGACGCTGTCATGTCGCTCTCCATCAAACCCAAGCGAAGCACAGACGCCGACAACTTCAGCAAGGCCATGAACCGATTCCAGCGCGAGGACCCCACTTTCAGATTGTACGTCGACGAGGAGAGCGAGGAGACGATCATCTCTGGCATGGGCGAACTGCACCTCGAAATTTATATCGAACGTCTAAAGCGTGAATACAAGGTCGAGTGTACTACGGGCCAACCGCGGGTCGCGTACCGAGAAACAATCAGCCAGAAGGCAGAATTTGACTTCCTGCTGAGGAGGCAGACTGGTGGACCTGGTGATTTCGCCCGCGTCGGCGGCTGGATCGAGCCGAACGACGTACCGGATAAGAACACATTCGAGAACCAGGTGGTTGGCGGCGTCATCCCGGATAAGTATATCTCAGCCTGTGCCAAGGGTTTCGAGCTCGCGTGTGAGAAAGGCCCGTTGCTGGGCCACAAGGTGATCGGGGCGCGCATGATCGTGAACGACGGTCAGACACACGTGACGGACTCTTCGGATTACGCGTTCAACCTGGCGGCGCAGATGGCGTTCCGCAAGGTGTTCCCGGATGCCGGAGGGCAGGTGCTAGAACCGCTGATGAAGACGACGATCATGGCACCGAACGAGTTCCAGGGCAACATCTTGATGTTGATGAACAAGCGCAACGCCACTATCATCGACACGGAGATCGGCTCGGAGGAGTTCACCCTCATCGCTGACTGCAGCCTGAACGCCATGTTCGGCTTCAGCACGCAGCTGAGAGCCGCGACGCAGGGGAAGGGAGAGTTTAGTATGGAGTTCTCGCACTACGCGGCTGCGCCGCCGCATCTACAGTATGTTGTCTTTTTGTTTCTTCATTCTTGGTCTTGATGCTATTCATGCAAGCAAACGTAAGTTATTGCCGGATCCATGCTAACAATCACCCACAGGAAGGAGTTGATCGCCAAGTATGAGAAGGAGCTCGAAGCTAAGAGGACAAAGTAGACGTCTTCTATTGCTACCTTGTCTCGTGACCGGGTGGGGAGAGGCGAGACCGCCAGGTTTAAGTACCGAGCTGTATCTAGCCCGTCCGAGGGCATCATCTCGTCCTACTACGAGAACAGAAAGTTCAGCGGACGAGCTTTTACGGTAGGGATCTAGGGATCCACATGCAAACTACGACGGCCGTGGGGAACGGGATGTGTACTATTCACAACGAACATGACCATACGCCACGTCTTTACGCCACGAAAACACGGGCCAGAACTTGTACATATATATGTCTACATATAGACGAAAAAGAAAAAAAGGAGACAAAAAGAAAGGGTTTTTCTGTAAGTGCCGCATATAGCGTCGAAGCTAAAAGGGAGATGGAAGTAGGTTTATATGTTACTTGTAAATACAAAATATCAACCGTTCTTCTAATCTACCCCTGCGCGTATAGGGAAAAACGAGGGAGCAGCGCGGATTTTATAGGGGCGGGACGGGTAGGGTATACCCATAGGTATATACCTCCTTGTGTGCCCGTTTACCCCCATAAGAGGAGATATCAGAGGTACGGAGAGGTTATAGGGGTAGGGTACGTAGGTAGTGCAGCTTACAAAGTCAGGTTCTAGGTAGTATGCCTGTCGTACCTAGGTAAAGTCTAGATAGAACGCGCACGGGCGGGCGTATTAAGGTAGGTGGAAATTATGAGGAAAAAAAAGAAATCTCTTCCCTCTAAATGTTTTTTTCTTTTTACTTCTCCCTTTTAGGGGGGGGTTTAACTGGGCGGACGATCTGGAGGTAGGCTAGGTAAGGTAATTTTGTTCCGCCTTGATCTACTATATCGTAAACTACTACATATAGAACTCTGAGTTCAAATCACGGCATATACCTATACAACATAGGTACACATGTATATCTCCTTAACTGTATTTAGTAGTTACCTCTTTGACTTCATGTTATATTTCGTTTCTACCTTCTAACTCTGTCTTTGCTTTTTAAACACCCGAACCCCCCCTCTTCCCCCCCCTTTTTTTTTTTTTACATATGTCCTCTTCCACACCCCCCAAATCGTCTGCGCTTATGCATATATACAGGGTACGCTTATGTGTCACCCAGGCCATAACTTTCTTTTCCCTTAACCCGGCTTTAGACTTTTCCTTGTCAAGCTCGGGGCCCTGACGCCTCCCTCCTTTTTACTTCCCCTTCCCCCCTCAACCCGGTTAATAGGTCAGACCGGGTCGGTCCGCGCATGCGCTCGCTCGACCTTGACCTTAACCTTAAGATTAAGATTAAGATTAAGGTCCGTTTATCCGTACACCCCTTGTATATTTCTACTCGGGTAGGTAGGTAGGTAGATACGTCACAGCCTCCTCAGGACATCACTCACGACGTCCTCCGTGCTCGCCTTGCCGCCCAGGTCCGGCGTCAGGTACCGCGCCTCCTCGAGGCTCGCGTCGACGGCGGCGTATATGGCCGCCGCGGCGTCCTCGCGGCCGAGGAACTCGAGCATGAGCGCGGCGCTGCGCAGGGTGGCGACGGGGTTGGCCACGCCGCGGCCCTGGATGTCGGGCGCGCTGCCGTGGCAGGGCTCGCCAATCGCGAAGCCGTCGCCGACGTTGGCCGACGGCACCAGGCCGAGGGAGCCGACCAGCGCCGCCGCCCCGTCCGAGAGGATGTCGCCGTATAGGTTCGGCGCGACGATCACGTCGTACGCCTCCGGCTGCCGGAATAGCTTGTACACCATGCTGTCGACGATCTGCTCTTCGACCTGGACCTTGGCGAAGGGCGGCGCGGCGAGGGCGGCCCTGGAGGCAGCGCGGAAGAGCCCGTCCGTCTGGGAGAGGACGTTGGACTTGTGCGTTATGGTGACGACGGGCTTGGAGTGGATGGACGGCGAGGAGGACGAGTCGCGGATGGCCTGGCGGCGTAGGGCGATTTCGCCGGCCATGGTGGCGATGCGGGTAGAGGCGCGTTCCGTTATGCGCTTGATCGCCACGGCGTACCGGCCGCCTTCGCTTTCGGGGCGGTCGACGGTGCTCTCCTCCTTGACGTACAGGTCCTCCGTGTTCTCGCGCACGATGACCATATCGATGGGCTTGAGGGCCGTGCGGACGGTCTTGACGGGGCGGACGTTGGCGTAGAGGTCGAGCTGCTTGCGGAGGGCGACGATGGGCGAGGAGTAGCCCTTGACGGCCTCGGTGGGCGAGGACACGGCGCCGAACAAGGCGCCGTCGCACTCGTGGCGCAACACCTGGACGGTGCGGTCGGGGAGGGCGGCGCCTGTGCGCGAGAAGGTACCGAAGCCGGCATCGAGGTCGACGAACTCGAACTTGAGCTTGAGAGAGGACGGGAGAGCTTCGAGGATCCGGCGTCCGGCTGGGATAACCTCGTGGCCGATGCCGTCACCGGGGATGAGGCCTATTTTTTGTATGGTGGTAGTTGATTAGAAACTAGATTTTAAGAATTATGGTATTATGTAGTGTATACTAACCTATTCTTAACACTCGAGAGGCCATGATCGGTGTCCAATGGATGTATGTATTTATTCCAATATTATTGTTTTTCTAGCGAAGCTCGAACGAAGCAGCTACAAAATAAAAAAATAAAAAATAAAAAAAAGATAAAATAAAATTAAAATTTCTAGTGGTGGGGTCTTGTGTTACTTGCCGCGATCGGAGAGGACCATCCAGGTATGTACATACCTTCTACCTCCCTGTAACAACTTTGAACCCTATCCATGGTTCAGGAATACACCTGCAGGGGCTTCAAGGGGCATCGTAGTTTCTGCCGGTGCTAGGGAAATGTTAAATCATCCTATGTTTGATACATTTTTCAAGGGTCTTAAGGTTGATAGGTGCATCAATGATGTAGTGTAGAGAATACGTATCTGATCTCGAATCCCTACTTCTATTAGAATTTATATATGTTACTTCGTACATGTACATATATATAAGATATACCACGCATTACATGCATACCACATAGTGTACGTAATTACCTTTATGCATAATAGAATAGATAGAAATCTAATTGTAGAAGACCAAACGTTTCTTTTAGAGGACAAAAAAGGATATCCCCTAGTTAATACTCCGCTGCACGCTATGATACTGGGAGATCTTAAGGAGGGGTGTGTTTGTTAGCAATGGCGGCCTACCTGAAACGTAGAGCATTTCTTCTTTTATATTGGTCTGTGGTTGCCCAATATATAGAATATGTACATGATGTAATGTAGGTAATGTAGTTGTTGTTGTTCCGGTGATATATGTCAGACCTGAGTCGTATGTAGATTCATAAATCCCGTCTCCCGTCTCCCGTAAATTGTTAATTTGATATTCGTGTTTGTGCATTTCTTGGAATTTGCCCGTTTCTTTCTTAAATGGTAATTCAATGTTGTTACAGAGCACGGTGCCAAGAATATTGTATGTAACTGGAACGTCATTTTATTTGTAGCTCTTCTTATAGCCGTTAATTACCACTAATGTTCATAAACGTTATACGGATATGGCCTGTTTATATATAAGTACCTCGAATTCTCCATAGCCTTTTTTCTCCCCATTTTCTTTTATATAAATGAGTTAATAAGAAGATGGGCTTATTAGGTGTGATGAATTGGTATATGCATTTAGCTACATAAATATCGAATGATATGTGATAGGTACGTACAATATATGTCTGTGCAACTTGACCTCTTTTTCGATCATCATGGTAGCACTCATTCTATTACACACATAGTCCGGCGCGAATGTCGTACATGGTGTATGAAATATTAAAAGAAGCGCTCTAACCTTGGAACTCACCTTTGACTTTTATGTACCTATATGTACTTGACAAGGTACCTAGGTACCTACTCTTTGTATACCTAAGTTATGTACCTGCATACCTACATATGTAATACACAGTACATCAATTATGTAGATTGATGCAGACAACTGAGGTACTGTGGGTCGTGACGGATAATGTAATTAATCAAATCGACGTCCCGCTTCCAGGCTGTCAGGTCGCCTCGGTAAGCCGTTAGTTACGTTTAGGAGTTCATGCAAGCCCCTGAGTCCACTTTATTCAACGTGGAATAATCAATTGCCCAGACTTTCCACCCCCAGTTGCTCCATTGGCCCCTGCCTAACTGGGTAGTTTATTAAAGGAACCAAATTCTTAGTCAATCTTATTAGGCCACATGCCACCAAATAATTCCAGAAGCCGACGCTTCGACTTCCGTCAGCTTTCGTCAACTTCTCTCCTAAAATATACATCACCTTAACAAATCAAACTTGGGACCTTTCGAAGCTCTTTAGCTTTTTTTCTTTTCTTTTCTTTTCTTTTTTTTTCTCCTCTCTCTCTCTCTCTCTCTCTCCCCTCTTGCCGACTTTTCGACCTTTTCGACCTTTCAACATTTTCGACATCCTTTAACCCTTACTTCTTTTTATTCTGCGTTACCGTTTGTTCAACTACGCTCCTTTTTTTTAATCGACTTGGTATACTGTATCCTAAAGTCCTATATCCTATCATACTTGCTTATTCTCTCTCCCCTCTCCTCAAAAACTACATCGCAGCTCAGCGACAATTGAGTCCTTTTTTCATTACTACTCGCATATCGCACGGTTGCATACCACGACTCGTTCTCGTCATTGGGTATCGCATCTTGTCTCATCTTGTCTTCTGTCTCGGTTCCCTCTTAACCATAACCATAACAACCACAATAACAATCACCATAACGCGACCTAAATTCCCTAAACACGTAGTTTTGGCTTGTCATCCCTAGACTCCTGGCTTGAGCTCGGAAAAGCCATCTACTTCTCTTCCAGTTTTTTTTTCTTCTTCTTCTCCTTCTCCTTCTTTAGTCTTTCCAAGACACGGGGGCGATTACCCGTCAATCCAAACGAACCACCCGCCAACCCAACGGAAAGCAACTTTAGGGCATGCCATCCTTCTACGCCGACAGTACCTGCACTTTCCCGCGGTGACAACTATTGATATATGATCGGTAGCCACTGGTCAGCCTGTCAGCCGTCATCTTTGCTCTTTCTTTCTTTACATTTTTAGGGGACCGATTAGTCGCGCCCAAATCATGTCGGGTGTCAGGAACCTTCGCGCCATGTTCGAGCAAAGGGGCGAGAACACCCCTCCAGATCGAGGAAGATCTCCTGGCCCTGGAGGGTTTCCATCTGTTGGTATGACGCCTCTTTTCTTAGGTCCAAGACACTTCCCTGTTTGCTATCAAACTAACTATATCCCTCCCTACCCTCTAACCCCTTTCTCCTCATATATGGGCACCATCAATTCTACTACTCCTCTGCTCAACTCCACATTTTCATCTCCAGTCTAAATTATCAATTCCACTTCCTACGTCATCCATCTATCATTACTAGGTGCCAATTATCCTAGAGTTTTCACGTAGCTAACGCCGACTCTTTTCTCTTCTAGGCTCCCCATCTCCTTCTCATTCTCCTCGTCCTCTCTCAAAAGTGCGGACTACTTTCGTAGCAGTGGAGAAGGACGGCCGAGTAGGATTGAGAAGAGAACATAGCGGAGATTCCGTCTCAGTATCTAGCGTTAAACTCGGCAACGATACAGAAGGTACCACACAACCAGTGTCTGAAAAGCCGGAAGTTCTTGAAGCAATGGCCAAAAACGCAATCGCCGTCAAGTCAAATCTCTCTCAGGAATCCTTTCCAGACTCGCCCCAGAGAGAAACGCCTAAACCTGTCAAGGGAAACCAGAGTCCTAAGATTGCTCCGAATCCGAATCCAGACAAGGTCACAGACGAGGAGGAAACGAAGACGAAGTTGCTACCCGGAAATCCTACAGATAAATCCGCAGTCAGAGGGAAGAGCGCGGCGCCAGCTGGACGGACAAACGCTCCGACGAACGGGAAACCGAAAGCTGCCGCTAGGCTTGCCCCTAAGGCTGCACCGGTCTCGACTTCTACTAAGTCTGTGACAAAAGCTCCCAAGTCACCGAACACTCTGAAGCCAACGAATAGCAGCGCGAAAACTTCCGCTAGCTCGCTGAGCTTATCTCAGAAGAAGCCTACGCCTGCATCGTCGAGAGAGGACGTAGCCAAGAAGAGTGCTGCGCCAGCTACATCAAAGGCAACATCCACTTCTGGCAAAAAACCAGCCCCCATTGATCTTCAGCCATCTGCAGTTATAAAGCCCAAGGCCAAGTCGCCCACCCGGCCTATCAAGTTGCCTGCGTCCCTTACAGCGCCAACTGCTTCGTCCGCTTCTAAACTTGGGAACGGCACAACTCACCCTCCCAGGCAGTCGTTGTCACGAGCTTCCGGTAACGCTCAAAATCTCAATGTGACCCCCCCTGTGCATAGATCCTCTAGCAGAGCGAGCCTTTCCAATGTGGGCACAACAAATTCGCAGGGTCTGAAGCGCCAGAACTCAACCGTTGGCCGATCACGTCCAAGCCTCGGGCCTCCTCCGAAGCCAGTGTCCAAGGATCATCCACTAGCTAAGAAGGACGGTCACGTTGATGAGGGCTTCCTCGCACGCATGATGCGTCCTACCCAAAGCAGTTCCAGCAAGACATCAGACAAAGCGCCAATAACACCGCCACGAAAGCAGAGCGCGCCGTCGACCGTTCATAAAAAGTCTGTCGTGAAGGACACAGAAGGGAATGTAAAGAAGACGGTCACCAAAAGCCAAGCATCCACGAATAAGGTGAAGACCACAGAAAGTGCAAAGCCGTCTAGCAAAGAGATGGCCGCTACGAAGGAGGCTGCTCCCACCACCACACAGATGCCGACTGCCATTTCGGCTGCTAAAGGAACGAAGGCATCAGCTGACATTGTCGCTGCATCTGCGCTAGATGAGACGCCAAAGGAAGCCGTCACAGAGCCTGTCGTCGTCAAGGAAAGTAGCGGAGATGCAGTTGTTGTAGACAGCCACGAATCTGCAGGAATGGCTCCTGTCATCGCCAATGGTCCGGAGAGTGTTCAGGATATCGAAGACCTGGTTCAAGAGACCATAGAGGAGCCTGTCCATGAGAAGTCTACGGAGCCTGCGACTGAGGTGTCTGTTGATGACAAGGAGCCTGAGAAGGTGCCAGAGGAACAGCCCAAATCTGAAGTGGATGATGAGGTTACGTCTGTCCAAAACGAAGTCGGTAGCACAGCTGAGGAGCCCAAGGTAACGAACACGGAGTCTGGGACAGAAGCACCCGAGGTAGAAGACGTCCAAGTGCACGAAGTTAAGTCGGAGGCGGTGGTGGAGGATTCTTAAGGAACCCGACGACGCTCAGTAAGCATGACAAGTTTAGGCATCAGGAGGTAGAAAAAGAAAAGGAATAGTTTGTTTGTATTCGGCACGGCGCAGGTGATACCTTTTTTTTTCATTCAGAACCACCGGAGCATATGGGGTCTTGCTTTGTTACTTTCCCCCGAGGTGTGAGGCATTGTGGTGGAGTTGGGTGATAGACGATACCTACAGCATATCCAGATCCGTTCGGTCACCGTTGTGTCCTGTATGCTAGGAATGAGAGTAACCTACTCTTATGCTTACCCCCTTTACCCCCTTTGTATGTGATAATGATGCTGTGTAGCGGCATATTATAGCCTGCTCGATTAATTCTACCGTCATAGGTCTATGAATAAGAGATGTAATAATGTAGGTACCTAGGTATGTGCCTCCTAAATAGAGGGTGGACAGTCTGCCATGTGTAAAATGCTTGTGAATTTGGACTTTGTACATTTGGAGATACAATCGCCCTCTACCTGCTCGTTGCTCGTACATTCTATCATTGTTTGTACATGCCAGAGGTACGCATGCCCAGATTCCGTCGCCGTCATCCTCTATTCAGATATCGACACAAACCATGATCTGAGAGGTCATAAACGTCGGATAGCGAAGAGTTTGAACCATGCTTGCCTAAGCTCTCCTTGGTGATATCATTGGAAGGGTGAGTGTATATACACTATACGTCTCTCGTTCTCCCCCCCTCTTCCCTTCCCTCTTTTTCCCTCCCTCACTTCCTCTTCTTCATACTGATTCTCCTGCTTGGTGTCCTGCTTCTTTTTCATGATCGAATTTCACAAAAATTTTATCTTTTTTTTTTCTTTACTTTTTTTTTTCTCAATTCGGTTGATGCGTTCTTGCTAATTTCCATGGCCGGACGGAGAGAGATACACCTAAATCTATCCAGAAATCCCCCTCCCCCCTCCCCTTCTCGATCGCAGAATCCTCTTAGACAACCTGCGCATAAGCGTGAGCTGGAAGAAGAAAAGGAGAAAGGAGGGAGGGGGAGAGAGAGGGACGAGATCCGATCACTCGCCCGGACCGACGCGGCACAGCAGGAGACCGCCGACCTTGTGCGCGATGGCCTCACGGATGTCGAGGGTGCCGCAGGCAGTGCCGACGATTATGGTCTCGCCGACATTGAGGCAGCGGTGGGGGTAGTTCTCGAAGCCGCGGGCGAGGCGCTCGAGCTCCCTGAGCTTGGCGTTGAGGGGGCGGGAGGGGGTGGTGATGGGGACCATGGTGCCGAGGACGGGGGTGGCGGGGCCGTCGTTGCCGGGGACGTACTTGAGCCCGATCCAGAGGCGCTGGCGGGAGACGTTGGCGGTCGTCAGGGGCGCGGGCTCGAAGGTGTCGATCGTGGCCGGGTCGGGCGGGCGAGTGCCGCCGCGGGTGAGGAAGGAGATGAAGCCCGCGCGCTGCAGCGCCTTGGCGACCGCGAGGTTGTACTTGGTGTGCGGGACGGAGGTCAGGCCGAGGCGAGCGCGCGAGGCGTTTTGCAGGTGAGAGCACATGTTTACGACGTTTGCGATGGTCATTTTGTTTTATTTCTTTATTTTATTCTTCCAATGTACTTCTTCTCAGGCCCGCTGTCGGGCGGATTCAGAAAGATGAGGAGGACCTTGTTCGACGTTGCGTGGGATTTGGGATCTTTTTCTCTCTTGATTCAGAGGAGATGCGAATATCGATCGAGGGATTTCCAAGTATATATATGTCTGGGTCTGGAGTATGCAAAGCCGAGGATCGGGATTGTGTTCGGTCTGTGTCTCGAGGTTATAGCGTCGTAATCCGCATTTTTTTCTCCCTCTTCAATTCGAATTCGATACTATCGTGAACTTTTTTTTATTTCCAATTTTTTTTTTTTTTTCCTTCTTTGCATTTGAATTGAACAAGACGGAGAAAAAAGAAAATGGTCCGTGCTCGGGCCGAAGCCTCAATTGGAAAATAAAAGATAAGCGGATAATTTACAGGGCCGTGACAGGTATCTGTCTTTATCGATACACCTACAGTGTCACGGGCAATTGACCGAAGCTCAAAAGCTAAAAGGTTGGAATAGGCAGGGATATGGGATGCAGCTCTGAGATATGGTTGGTCATCAGAATTACCCCGCCATAACAGCTTCGCAACGCTGGAGTGGGCGATTAGGCGCCCGGTAACTATTTTCTCTCCTGCAACTCTGCAACACCTCACACCTATCAAACATGTATTAGTTATATGTATTATGTGTATGCATGTATGTACATACCGATATTACATGCATGCATAATGATCGTAAGATGTGTGCGATAAATTCATATCTATTTTTTTGAAGCCAGGATTTCATTTTTGGGGAAGGAGTTTTTAAGGCGTTTAAGATCTTAAACTCTTGGGCCAGAATATTCGTTATTTCATTATCGTGAGTTATTTGATATTTCTACATTTCTACATTTCTACACTTTAACATCCATTTTCGGGTCCTTTTTTTATTTTCTCTCCCCCTTCAATAAAAACTTCTCACTCTTCTATATACTCTCATATACCTATCGTATTAGTATAAATTAGCTAGGACCGGAATCGCGATCAACATGGCGGTTCGGCCTGGCGAGGAGAACGTAGCGACCCTGTACGTGCCCAAGCAGCACACAGCCTATATCACATAGCAACGCAATGTATTATAAGACAGATAAACTAACTTCTCTTCCTTGCTGATAGCTTTGGGGACGTTCACTACTTCTACGGACCGGCGGAGGCAAAACCAACACATCACCGGTTTGATAAAGGCTCATACGTCTACCTGTTCGAGAATGCGAGCGAGAGGAGGGCGCGGGTCGAGATCGCGAATCAACCAGGCACAGAGGATCAAGATGCCTTCGACGGGTGTAAGCACGTGGTTATATCACTATACCGCCTATATCTGAGATATCCAGCTTAACTCTCGTGATGCAGTTCTAGACAGGACCCGGATTCGGTATTCTTACAAGCAGCAATGTCTCGTCAATATCTTGGTCGAAGGCGTTCCCGGTGCGCCGATAGACCCAAGCCAATGGCATCTTCCGACCTACGATCTACGAAACGAGAATAAGTACCATTACAAGCTCTATTCTGTTGATATTTACTTCTGGACCCAAGCCGACGCCCTACAATTCGTCAATGGCGTGCGACGAGTCCTACCCACATCTCAGGTCGAAGTCGTGGACGAACCAAGCCCGTCACAGCATTCGTATGGCCAGTCTCAAGATACAAATCCTCTAGTCCAACGACTAGAGAACATGGCTATCTCGGACCCTAAGTATTCAAGTCCTAAGCCGGCGCCTCAAGATGTGCCTTCTTTCGCACCTCCTCCCACCTCGGCTTCGGCGGCGGATAGTAAGGGAAGCTCGCCTCAGAGCTTCGTGCCGATGGCGTACAACCCGGCCGCCCCCGCCGCCGCAGAGCAGAGGATGCATAGAGAGAAGACGCCTCCTCCACCCGAGGAGGACGGACACGACCCCCTTGCAGCGGCCGTAGCTCATGACAATGCTCCTCCATATACTCTCGGGTACGGGCCCACATCCTATGGTTCGCATCCGGGCAGCCTTCCCGGCCCCCCACAAGCACGCCCCGGCCTTGCGAGTCCTGGTCTCGCAAGTCCCGGCTTAGCAAGTCCGGGTCTAGTCAGCCCAGGCTTACCCACTCCCGGACTCACGAGCCCCGGCTTCCCGCCGACACAATACGCGCACTTACAGCGATCGGCCACCGTCCCTGCTTCTGGCATGGGATCCCCGGGCCTAGCGAGCCCGTACGGAAGCGCGTTCCCGGGATCCCCCGGGCTCGCGCCGCCGCCGACACAACACCATCCTACGCCGCCCGTCCAGAGCTCCGGCATCCCTCCACCGCCACCGGGAGGATACTCGCCGTATAACTACAGCGCCGGCACGTCGCAGCAGCAAGCGTCCGGTGCAGCGGGCTACGCCATCCACCAGCAGGCGTACCGGCCGACGGAGCAGGAGCACGTGGCGAAACACGGAGGATACAAGCCCAAGGTCGAGAACCAGAGCCGGCTGGGGCAGAACGCGGAGAGGCTTGAAAAAGGGGTTACGGGAATGCTAAAGAAGTTTGAGAAGCGGTTTGGTTGAGGTTTTATTTTCTGTTGGCATTATTTTGATATATAGTAGTCTTGGTATATCACTTGGAAGGGTTTTTTTTATCTTATATTCCATGTACTAGCTGCTTGGTAAACTTTCCGTATATAGCCTTACGTAGGGCTATGTCATGAAATACAACGATTGGGAAATTGGGCGAGTTTCATGTACCGGGACCGGGTCTTTCCCCGTGTAGCACGACTGAGGAATGTGGAAATCAGATTATCCAACATGAGATGGGCAAATACATATTAAGTGTTCTCATATACTTAATACATTCAAATTTGGGTGTTTCAAGCCTACTCCTGTCTCTCGCCTCGCACGTATCTGTCGTAATATGTAAATAGTATCAGGCCGTCTCCCTGACATCGGGACACATGTCAGCCACGGCGGCTAGTAGGACGCGACGGGCGTGTCTGATAGGTCAAAACGAGGGGGAAGAGGTAGGTAGCTAGGTAATGTCGATGTCAACCCGCAACCCGGTTATCTCAGCTCTCCCTTCCGTCTCCCATTTCTCTTCATACTTCCTAATAAGCTTGGTTATCCTTTCCTTATACAAGCGGTAAATCAACGATGGCAAGGATTGAGAATGGTGAATACCGGTGGGTAGGTACCTTTTATGAATAAAAACCGACTATCTGAGAGAAAGAGGGAGAGATATATGCGGTACCTTACTTACTTACTTACTTACTTACATTATACGGGTATATATCATACCTAATGTATGTCTCGTCTCACCGCTCAGCCGAAGAGCCCATATTCGACGTCGCACTCGGGATGCGCGGCGGTCATTGGATGTCTCGGGTCTCTTGAACGTACCTACGTAACAAAAAGGTACTACCTACCCTACCTACCTTAGGTACCCATGGTAGACTCTGAGACCTACATACATGGTACATATAGCAATCGTCCCGGGCCCTAGGGGGAGATGGAAAGATGATGTCTGACCTGCCACGCGCCTTGCCAGTAAGGTACCTACCTACCTACCTACCTACGACCAACCCGATATGTGGTTAGGAGGTAGGTAGGTATGTACCAGCTCGTATCCTGTTACATCTTCGTAGTATAGCGTATGAGGTATGGTTATGGTATGGTATGTGCGCAGCGGCAACGGCAGCGGCTGCGCAACGTAGTATAAGAGGCAGCTTTTTTTCTTTGTTTCTTTCTTCATTCTCGGAACCGGATGCGACGAGAGATGGGTTATAAGGTACGGTGCCAGGGAATACCTAAACAAACCTACCCTCTCGAGGGAGGAATTTTCCTATATATCCGCGTCCGGTCATCGTTATTCCAACCTGCTTCTCTCCTCACTTTCGCATTTCTTATGTGCTTGTTATCCATTTCGTGATGAGGAATGAAAGAATAAATGAGGGAATGGGAAAAAAGGTAAATAATTTTGTTTGGCGCCAAGATTTGGAGCAGGGCGCACGACGTTTTTTTTTTCTTCTGCGCGATGCTACCCTAAGCGCAGGGAAGATCCCAGGGGCCCGGCAGCCCTACTGGGTAACACGATCGGCCGGGGGGCTGTGATACATACAGGATACATAACGTCTACGAAGTACTTCCTACATGGTACAGGTATATACCTTGTAAGCTGTAGTAAGTACGGAGTACCTAAATGTTCAATATCCGGGAAAACTGGAGCACGCCCGCACAGCGTGGTAGCGTTATTTGTATTTACTTACTAGTACACATGTGGGCGGGTACCTTGGCGACAAGGCGCAGTGCGGTATGATAGCCACGCTTTCTCGCGTTTAAAGAAAATATACCATGCGTACCTATAGGTATATCGTCTAGCTACGTCGATAAATTAGGTAATTATTACGAACGGTTGCGAACGAAAGATGCGACATATTAATAAGCTGGAAGATAGAAGAGACCAAAGACTCTAGTAATAAGGGACTTATAATTACATAAGGATACATCAATGTAAGGAATCTAGACCCTTTGGGATACCTACCTAGATACAGGGTCCCTCCGTGCCGAGGGTTTGAGGTAGCCCGCCAGCGTGCATAAACGAACCAGACGAAGAAGTGATAGGCAGGGCTTCGTGTACTGCATACACTTAGCGTGCTCACACGCCATGCTGTCGTGAGAGCGAGTTCGATTTGGATGTCAGCTTATGGTAACCGAATACCTGAGGCCTATTGCATATGAGCTAAGGGATCGTCGGCCGAGATACCATGAAGTAGTTGTTAGTGGTATCAGAATTCAAGACCACCGACGGCCGCAGCTGAAATCTGAGTCCGAGTCTCTTCTGTTATCCTGAGAGGGATGGATACATACCTCATCAGTGGTAAGTACCTACACATTAGACTTATATCTATCGTATGTATACCTATAACCAGCCTCTCTTGGGGGCCGAAGACACGGCAGGCAGGATTCTCCCGTCTGCGCCCTATTCGTCCAATCCCAGATTTGTCAAACCCCGTCGGCGCGTTCCATATCATTTGCTGATGCGAGTTATAGGTACCTAACAATTGCAGTATGTACGTAGCACCTATTGTCAACTATTACGCTACTGTTTACCATCCTGGCGGAGGTGTACATAACCTCCCTTGAGTAAGAGTCTAGGAAAGACATGGGATGAAAGGACGCTTCCATGGTATTTGAAAAAAAAAATCAAAGACGTTGAAAAATAATTAAAATGATGAGATTTGAGAAAACAACATTCAAAGGACTTTGATGTTCATGTACCGGTAGAATATATGTAGAACATCAATACTTAAGACTGGAGGTAAGTACCTATAACGGTATACATAATGTATCATTATACACTTGTAAAGTCTTGCATGTACATTTAATCAGTGATGATGATGATGTATACCTGCATTACTGACGTAGCAGCCTGTCAATGCAAGTATACATACTCCATACCTGCTCCATACCTCTCCTCCTAGTCTCCAGCAAAAAAGGTTCTTTATTGCCTTATTGCTGCTTATCGGCAGTCCTCGAATGGAAGGGTCGAAGAGCTACCTTCTACGTATACTACTACCTAAGTTTACACATACCTTATACCTGTTAGACTACTACGATAATACGTACATACCTACATGTAGTACCCCTGGTCTCTTACCGATTTGTTCAGCGTAAGAAGTAACCTTTTTTCCCTCTTCTTTCTTCTTTCTTTTTTTTTTCTCCCACTCCGCTTCTTACACCTTTTTTTGATATTTCTAGTTCATCTCAAAAAATATCCTTCCCATTTTATTTCCACCCTCACTTCCGTTGTCGCTGCTTACCGTTGCCGTTGCCGTTGCCGTTGCCGCTACCGTCGCTGTCGCTGTCGCCGTCGTCGTATACTGGTCTAATGGTTTAATCGTCTAATCTAAGAAAAAAGAAAAGCTGTGCTACGTCTTGCTCCGTCTTCGTTTAAAAGACTTATATTCGTAGCTACACTGCACGCATAGCTTCCGATCCGGTCCGATTGCCTCGTCACACCGTCGGGGAGCTGTGTTTGTCTTCTTTCTTCCGCGCGAGCTCGAAAAGCCAGGGTACCAACTCGACAAGGCCTACTGACATCTTTATCAATCATTTGTCAGGAAAAGGCTGGAATAATAGCAGCAGTCAAGAATTAAAATCTACACATACACCTCTACTTACATATAGACCTACATCAAACATACCCAGGTCCTATACGTTATCTTATAGATCCATCTTTGGCCTAGTGCGCTTCTATTACTACCTACATATACTACAACTATTTCTATTACTTACCTCCTACCTACCTATTACCTATTACCTAGTACTTCTATTTCTGTTACTGTTGTTGGACCGGGAACCAGGTTACAGGTTACTTTACTGAGGCTAAGCTCGATAAACTAACCCTTTATTCCTTTCTTTTCTTTTCTACCACACGTCAACAATCTCAACCGCCGTCATCACAACTTTACTTGACCTCTTTTAACTTCCCGACAACTCTATCACACTCTAATCTATATCTCTTTTACCTTACGGCCCGTACCTTTCCCACTCCCGAATAAAAGTTAACTCTCCATAATTATCGTCAATACGTCTTGATCCGCCTATCATATTTCGTATCGTCGGCTCGTCGGCTCGTCGCGGTTTGTCATGCGCATCGCGCCCATTGTGAGCTGATCTCGGGTTTGTCGGCCGCCAACCTACAAAGTTGGGTGTCGCCCGGCAGCATTGGAAAAATCGCCATCGCACTTTAGTCGCTCGTTCATCTTTCGCATTTCACTTTTTGTCTTCCGCATTCAATCATGTTGCTTCCATATCACATTCCCGCTCCTCTTCGGGGTCGCGTTCGCAGTAATTGTCTCACTTGCAATAAATTAATGTCTAGAGATGAAAATACTTCACAAACCATCTTCGTCGTAAGTCTCTACCCTACCCCCACTCTAACACTTGTCAGTGAGCAATCTGTATTAATCAATGACTATGCATAGGTTGTTGGTATCATTGCTGCTATTCTGGTCCTCGTTCTTCTAGTCTTTTGCTATACACGGTATAAGCTGAGGGGCGCTCCGAAACGAGGCAAGTACCAGCAGACATCCGACACCGAATCTATCGAACCAGGCACTTCTGGTAGTAGGAGGAGACGGGATGGGCAGTCTACGCCTTCGAATCCTGAGATGAATCAGAGCGGCTCGCCGGATGTGGACAGACACCCTTCCGTCCGATCAATTCTGACTCTCCCCGCGTATCGGATTAAGGCAGATGAAAACGAGCAGGTCATAGGCCGGGAAGGGGAGCGTGACGGAGTTGACGTCGTGGTTGAACTTCCCGCCGACGAGGAATTAGAGAACATGCGAGACGAAGAGATGGAGACCTTATTTCAGATCCGAGTAGCGAGGAGACAGGAACGTGCCGAGCAGCTGGAGCGACGTCGTCTAGCTGAGGAGGCGGCTGCCCGCGGAGATTCGGCAGCGCTGCGCCAGCTAAGAGCTCAGTCACGAGCTGCGCGGAATAACGCAGCCGTAGACGACTTGCGCGAGACGTACGGACAGCTCAAAGAACGCCGTCAACGCGCTGTCTCTAGCGTAAGCTATCATGAACTTGGCATAGCCCAGCATAACGGTACAAGGGTTCGCACAAGCAGTCATGGGAGCGAAGGAGTGGGATTGTTATCGGATGCAGCTAGTATCGCTCAGTCGACCCGCTCGCCTTCGGCCCAAACGCATCGTCGAGACCGTAGCGCCAGCTCCGTCCTAAGCATCAATAGCGAATTCCAGTCTACGGGATTGAGGTCTGGTGCGTCGACGCCACAGGCCGGAAGTCATCATACCCGCGCCGGATCGAGTCCAGAAATCATCAGCGAAGCAGACCTAGGCGATGCCGATATGCCTCCGCCCGACTACGAGGACGTCAGCTTGGACGATGTAAGGTCGGGAACCGTGACGCCTTTATTTGACGGGCCCCCGCCCGACTACACGAACCCGGCACACGAGCAAGAGCAAAGGTTAAACGCGCATGTTGAAGATATGGTGGAGAGGATGACGGAAAGCGGGGATCTGTCTACTACGGAAGCTTCGCACGATACGCCTTCGGCGGCGAGGACCTCGAGAGGGTTGGGTGGAATCCCACAGCTCCCCAGCTTGCGAATCTCGAGATTGCCGCAGATCGTCATCGAGCCGTCGACCGCGCATCCTAGCGATCCGCGCGGTTCCCAACAGTGAGCGTCTGCTCGAGTTTCCGCCGGCGCTGGGCAGGTACATCAAGACGAGGGAGGCTGGGACGACTATACGATGATGGGCCGTTATTTTGACTTCTGTGATATTTAGCCATTGGGGCAAATCAAAACGAGCAAAGCTTGATGCACACGTGTCACGAAAAGGGAGGGATTTGTGTATCATAAATGCAAGGCGTCTTGGTATCATAAGTTCATCGTGGAACCGACGAGAGACGTGAGAGGATCGACCAAGTGTACGTCGTGGTCCATTGCGTCGCGATCTGGTACCCATGCCGTGCCTAGGTAGGTATATATCCGTCGTCATATATACACGAATAGTATATTGAGTTTTTTTTCCCTCTTCGGTTCAAATGCTGGCTCGGGTAGCTGAGGCTATCCGTTCTTGTCCCTATCTTCAGTAGAGATATCGTTACAAGTGAGGCCTTGTGTGGTTCTACCGCGTCTAACTTACAGTAGGTATACGCCGATGGGGGAACATGTTCGTGTAAACAGGACTTGCGTTGACGAAAGTTCTGATACGAAGACTGTAGTAAGTGTTAACGTAGGTCTATCTAGGTAGCTGAGCAAGCTGTTCATAGTGAAATAGCTGATAGCGTTTGGGGATAGTTACATAGGTAGAAGCTATCCTAAAGGGCGGATGTAGGTGGATATATAAAATGTACCCCTTGCCTTAGGGGTAGGTACCAGTAAAGCGTATCAAGGTGTAGTAATATGAGAGTAATGTATACCTGGTATATATACTGCCTACTCCTTCTTATGGTTTATGGCTGGGTCGTACTGCTAGCTTCCCTCCTTCCTTCGTCTAAGGCCGACTCAAGAACTATGGGTAGGTACTAGGTAGGTAGGTCTCAGTTAAGGTGGCCACCTTGCACCCTTCGTCATACATGTATGAGGTAGGCGAGGATATACCTTAAAAGTGCATAAATGTATAACTAAGCTAAATATATACCTAAAGCTATATATTATACCCCATGCCAGGTACACGGTTCATTCCTAGTGTTCCTTTTCATTCGCTTCTTACCTGATACAGGTACCTACTCTATTACAACTGAACTCTTGTGAACTGCGTATAGCGATGCTGTGGGCGTAGGCTGGCGGAGAGTACGTACGTGGGGGCGGGGAGAAAAGGGGGAAGATGAAAAATGCGGTATACGGTACCTAGATCCTTTTTAATACTGCGATGACTTAGTTTTAGGACGACGGAATGATATATCACATGTAGCTACTTGCTTACCTACCTACCTCATATGATATACGGAATCTCAAAGCCCCTTAGCAGGTAGGAAATAGGGTAAAGTAGGTATATAAGCAGAAAAAAAAGGTATAAGTTTAGAGCTACCTAGGTAGGTATATATATATTATTTGATTCATTTCTAGTTAGGTTGGTACAAAACCCGCCACATTTGTCGGCCGCATATAAGCACTGCAGCTTTACTACTACTAAAACAAGCACTACATGACGAGGCACTTCGCCGGCAACCCACAAGGCCCGGAGCTCTTGCCCCTCTTCTCCCTCTCCCTGCCCTCCGCGGCGGCGTCCTCGTCCGGAGACGCACCTGCCGCCCCTTTCCTATTCTTTCCGGCACTGCCGTTCGCGCTACCATGTAGCTACGCCGACCCGGAGGCGAACTTGGCGACGGTGCGGTAGAACTCGGCGCCCTGGGTCTCGGCCACTTCGAGCTCGGCGGGGCTAGGCTGGCGGGAGCCGTCGCCGGCGGCGAAGGTGCCGGCGCCCCAGGGCCCGCCGCCGTGGACCTGGGAGAGGTCGGTGAGGGCGGCGAAGGCGCGGGCGTAGCCGAGGGGCACGTAGATGATGCCGTGGTGGGCGAGGGTGGACATGGCGGCCAGCGCCGTGGACTCCTGGCCGCCGCCGGGCGAGGCGGTCGAGAGGAAGAGCCCGGCCAGCTTGCCGTGGAAGGCCCCCGTCTGCCACTGCCCGCCCGTCCGGTCCCACCAGGCGCGCCACTGCGCCGGGAAGTTGCCATACCGCGTCGGGATCCCCAGCAGGAACCCGTCGTAGGGCTCCAGCGTCGCCGGGTCCGAGAGCACGGGCACGTCCGAGGCCGGGCCGGGCGCGTGCATCTTCGTGAGCACCTCTTGCGACAGGGTCTCGGGATTCTGGCGGGGGGGGGGGGGCGTGGTTAGTGGGGGAAGTGCAGTTGGGGGTGGGAGGGCAGGGAAGGGGAGGGAAACTCACTGGTACAGGTCAGCCTTGCCGCCGGCTTTCTCGATGCCGGCCTTCTCGGCCTCGGCTAGCTTGCGTACGTGGCCGTACATGGAATACTATGTGGACGAGGTGTTAGTTTTTTTTTCTTTCTTTCTTTTCGTACAAGCTAGGCACGTTATTGGTTGGTCTAGTTAAAAAGGGGGTACATGATTCGTGGCTGTGATAGACTTGATTGGCTAGATCTAGGTGAAGTCATGAATCATGCTGGGTCCGGAATGCCGACGCCGACAAAGTCTGCTATTCTCATGTGTGTCTTTGATTCTTTGGGGAGGATGGCTGGATAAGAGGTATGGAGTATTGAGACATAGGAGGGGACGAGAAGGAAGGAAAGGAGACTTACGTAGACGATAGCGATCTTGGGTGCCATGGTGAAGATGAGGTAAGGAAGAGTATGTTACAGGTTAAGTTAGGTTGGTAAAGGAAGAGACGGGATGATAGGAGTTTAATGTTTGTAAAAGCTTTGAGGAAGGGGGATGCTTTGATGTTTAAATATCGGGGAATGATGCAGGCTTCACACCAAGTCCAACGAGCGGACTTCCTTAGCTTTATACCCGTTTACAACAGACCCATACGTACCGCACACGGACACGGCACGGAAGAGAGTGTAAAAAAGTAAAAAGGTAAAAAAAAAAATAGAGACAATACTATGCCACGCTATGCCATGCTATGCAGCCACCGATGAGGCCATTGAGGGGATAGGGGAGAAAAGGAAGTGGGGATTTTGGGGGGGTCGATGGCGTGCCCTGGTTTTCTTTTGCTTACATTTTCTTCCATCATCCATTATTAAGAGCAGAAACTGGAGCTACAGCACCTATCCTTACTTGCAAGTATGTAAGTATAAGGTAACCAGATATCCTAAGCTGGGGACGATCTTATTTGGTAGATGTTCCTAGCGCGGTTCCCCTGTCCTAGAGTCCTAGTAGACTCTATAAGTGAAGCTTGTTTACTTTGGATGTACAAGTACGATGATACGATTCATGTATGTATGTACTATGTGGAATGCAGAGTGCAGAGTGCAGAGTGACAACGGAGCCGCATCGCCAACGGTGTTGGAAACGAAGTAGATCGAACGAATCGTCCTGACTGCTACCATAGATGCGTCCCAGACTGCCCCATGCACTCACCCCACGTTTGACGTATGATTGGACCTCGACGAATTTGTCAGTGCTTAGTTACTGTGATCTCGAGAGGGTAATATTATATATGGATATTGTACGAAGTAACCGTAAAGATCTACAACTCTTTGTCTCGACTAAAATACATAACCTACCACTTATACCTCACAGTAACTTGTGTATAAGTGCATAAATACGGAGTGGACGGTCCTTGCGGGATGTATACATACCAACGACTTATACGACTTATACGACTTATACAACTTTAATGGCTTTTAAAGCTACAAAGAACCACGCCGGCCTCTCGGCCCCCTGCCTCATGTGGGCCTGACTCCCCCCGTCCCGGGACGCTAGATAGGCTTTGGTCGTATGCGTATCTGCCCAATGCGGGATGGTCGGTTGCTGATTAAGGGCTTACAAGATCGCTCTCGTAATTCTTATAATTCATGTCCTTGTACGGATACGTATCGAGGATGGGGGAGGGATGCTTAAAAGGCGTTAATGAGAAGGCGAACCTTGGACGACAAGGCCCCCGTCCCCAGACGAACGAAGGCCTGTTATTGATTATCAAGTAACGAGCCTAGGAAAAACATAGGTACCTAAATAATAATTATTATCCGTGTTTTGAAATATCATAAGTCAGCATCAGCTAAGCGGCGTCGCAGTTTTGTCATGGGAAAGCGTTGGATAAGTATTCGCAGATGTTTTTGTTTACCAATGACGGTAGAGATGATGCCATTTATTTCGGGGACCGTATTTCTTAATGTTATACTATGTATGTACCTACTTACTGGTACCTAAGCTACGGTAAGAAGGGCATGTATTATAATTTATACACAGTAAATGTTACGCATCATATTGGTATCGGTATACGGAATAATCTTGTATGTAACCTACATGTACATACCCAGTACCTGCAGTATAAGAAGTCTTGGCGTCTTATACCTCATACATTCATATAGCATAAGTTTCAACGTTCTTTTCTCTTAGTCAGTGCATCGAGGTTACTACCAGTACTTACATAGTACAAGGTACAGGTATAGAGGAATACCATAATATTCCTCTCTCCTTCAAATTCTCATTTTTCACTCTTACTTTTCTTCCTTTTCACAATACTTTCAAAATACTGAGCTTCTAAATCCTCACTTCAAATAATGCAAGGCTCGACTTCAGAAAAACGACTTCAGAAAAACCATCGTCGTATCGAATGAGGTATTACTACCCGACGTCGCATATTACGGCATTGTCTCAGGGTACTTTTTTTTTGACAGCTTCCCCTTGAGGTCCCCTCGTTGATACCCTTCTCACATACCCCCTTCTACCTGGTACTGGGTATCATTTGGAGTCTGTCCTGCAGTTGATTGCCGAATGAAGCAACTCGAATGCCGATTCCGTTGGTTACCTACCTCCTAACATGAAATTTGTTACGTATATGGGAAGTGGTTGGGAAGAATAAGTACTTTGTACGGTCACGTATCTCGATGCGAACACTCTATATCCGACTATTATCACTATTATTACTCGTAGCGCCTAATAACACTGTCCCTTCGTCGATCCCCCTTCCCGAGACTTCATAGAACATAACGGAAAGATCGGGCATGCGTAAGTCTGCTATCCTCCGCCTCATCCTCCTCTTGCTTCTCGATCTTTCTGTTCTCCCGCGCGAGCAAGAACCGCAGCACAGTCGCCGTGCAGATGGCGATGAATAGCATCCCAGCGTTGACACCTAGCGCCAGCGCGTAAGCAGGCGCCGCGTCGTCCGGAAACAGGTAGGCGCTGTATAGGCCGGATATTCCCGAGAACGCGTTGTTGAAGGCGAGCGCCGCGGCTCGCTTGGCCGGAGGCGCGTATACCACGTTCGCAGTCCAGACCATGGCTAAGTTGAAGGCAACGTAGATGCCCGGGATCATGATCATGGCCCCGAAATAACGCGCCCCGAACGAGGTTGTCGCTCCGACGATGATGAAGCCTGCCAATGAGGTCCACAGAGGGATGGTTAAGTGCCAGTACCGCTCTCGGAAATGGTCAGCGCTCCAGCAGATGGTGAACATGGTAACGCAAGAGAGAAGATAAGGCGGGCAGGTCAGTAGCAGCGTCTCCGTCGACGACTTTCCGAGCGTTTTGAGAACGGACGGGAAGAAGCTATTGATCGACAGGCTGGCTCCGACGCAGTAGACTATCACGGCCAAAAACCAGTTCTTCCAGTCTTTTATGATCATGACGAACGCTTTGACGGTGATCTGCTCCTCGCTCTTGGTCCACTCGCCGTGGTTGGCATCTACGTGAAGCCTCCATACGGCCATCTCCCGCTCCTCTTCCGTTAGCCACCTGGTGGTGGCTGGGAAATTTGGCAGGATAAAGCAGGCAAAGATAGCGATGAAAACAGTCATGCTACCCTACAGTCACCTCTTCGTTAGTCGCGTATTCCTATGTGGTACGGTGGTGGGAGCTGGAGGTGAACGTACTTCGATAATGAATAACCATCTCCACGGCGACAATCCTCTTACACTGAATTTACCAGAGATATCAGCATTTTATTTCCCGAGAACACTTCAAGTATAGGAAGGGCGTTTTCGAAACGTACCCATCCATGTTATTAACGACACCCGCAGCGATTAATCCGGCGAAAGCACCTGACAACTGCGAGCCACAATAGAAGAGCGCCATACGTTTAGCCAACTCTTCGCGTTTATACCAGACACTTAGTGTATACATGCAGCCAGGCTGAAAGAGGGATCGACGTTAGTTACGAATCGCCAGCTGCAGGTTGAACAGATATTGCAGCTACCACTTACGTAGAATGCAGCCTCTACGAAGCCGAGGAAGAAACGGCAGGCAAAGAGACCTCCAAAATTTTGGGCTGCACCGGTGCAAGCCGAAATAATGCCCTAAGAATTCGTTGTAAGTCTTAGGTGCTAAGAGGCTGATAAAAATTCATCTTATATAGGAGATATATATCGAGAACCTACCCAAATTGCCATACAGGCCGAGAGGTACGTCGCCGGTTTCCCGATCTTGTTTAACCAAATATTGGAGGGGACTTGCATTAGGATATAGCTGTAATCTTCCGTATCAGTCATTCTATAACTTCACGCAGGTAGAGATTCTCATTAGGCAGCATGTCCCGGCTTACCCAGCGTTCAAGATGCTCACACAAGTCTGGTACTCGACGCCGACCAGTTTCAGATCGGTTGCCAGACCACCCAGCTTAGCTTGGGCGATGGTGTTCCTAAAAGTTCGTAGAGTCAGATGAAGGAAGTCAAGGACTAACATGTCTGAACGAGCTCGTGGGTGCGGGTTATGTGCATACGTACCTGTCAAGATAATTCATGATGTAGATGAGGACCAGAATTGGGAGCAGCCGGAGGTCAACTTTCCAACGGAGCCGACGCTCCAGATCCTCGAGCTGCTCCGGGGACATGTCAGCCAGACGTGGGAACAAGTCCGGTTCGGTCACGACCCCTTCCCTAACCGAGGCCGCTTTGGTCGTACTCATGGCCTCGGCCTTAGAATCGTCACTACTCTCCATGGTGCGTAGATATCTCGAATGGTATCGTGTGAGAATCTCGCACGTAGATGGAGAGTATGCCCTTTGCGCGAGGGAACACAAAGGTGTTGGACTTGAGCGAGATGGGGAAACGTTTAACAGCTCGGAAAATCCTTCTCCTACGAGCAACCTATGGACGACATTTGAACAAAAAGGTCTGATGACCAACAGGGATTATTATCCCTTCTACTCTCACTCATAGAAGAACCTTGCTCGGTTATCTATTCATTTTCATTGTCATGTTATCAGGTCGGAGACTTGCTTATTGGTTATAATATCTTGATAGCATCAATCCGGCTAGGATCACCGCGGTAGAAAGAAACATTATAAGATCGAACTTATTGTTTAAAGCTACCTAGGTATAGAGGACGTATATAAGATATCTGTCGTGATAGCGCCGGCCGCTAAGAAATAAGTTCCAGCGTTGGGAGGGCGAGACCGTACCGTCGGTTACATCGCTATGGTCGGCTACGAACTGCTATCTATACTCTTTTAAGGAATTTCTGCCCTTGACAGAACCCGACAAAAGTTGAACAAAAAAGAAGATCTTATCAAGTAAGTCAACTCGAAAACAGGTCATTCACGCCGACTCCGGTAACTCGGTTACATCCGATTACCAACAGGATGAGATAGCTTTAGGTATGATTTTTTCCTATTAGAGGAATAATATTTCTTTCCAGCCTAGAGCATTTCCATAGTATTGGCAGTATAAAAAGAATCGATTTCGATTGTTGCCTTATCTGTGATGTCCATCGTCTGTCGTAGTATACCTCCCCCTCCTCCATTTTCCGTGCTACTCGCTGCTTGTTTTAGAGACTAGAGCCTAGTACCACTTATTAGTCTTAATCTAAGCCTTGACCAAATATGTCAAAGCCGTCAGTCCTCATCATCGGCGGAGGAGCCTTTGGCACTTCGACCGCATACCACCTTAGCCTCCGCGGCTACACCTCCGTCCGCGTCCTCGACCGATTCGATACCCCGTCCCACGATGCCGCCTCCACCGACCTGAACAAGGTTATCCGGGCCGACTACCCCAACCCGATGTATAACAAGATGGGCCAAGAGGCGATGGAGATCTGGAAATCGCCCACCTCCTTCCTCGCCGGCCTATTCCGCAAGACGGGGTGGATAATGGGTGCACACGAGGACACGATTGACTGGCTCCGGGGCGCGTACGAGACCGTCAGCGGCCTCGGCCTCGGCACGACCAAGTGGCTGACCAGGGACGACGTGAGACAGCAGTGGCCCGTCTTGAACGGCCCCTTGGACGGCTGGAACATCGTGTGGAACTCGGACGCCGGATGGGTTGGTAGTCCTCGCTTCCTCTTCTTCTTCTTCTTTATCTTCTCCCCCTATCCTCCAATGGACGTGCGTCGCAAATTTCGGGGCTCACTCGGCATGCGCAGGTCCCCTCCGCACAGGCCCTCGTCCGGATGGCCAACGCCGCGAAAGAAGAGGGGGTTGAGTACGTGACCGGCGACGAAGGCTACGTGACGAAGCTGCTGTACGATGATAAGAAGGTGTGCGTGGGCGCGCTCACGGCGTCAGGCAAGGCCTACTTCGCCGACACCATCATCGTCGCGAACGGCGCCTCCATCCCGACCCTGCTGGAGGCCAAGGACGAGGCCATCGCCGCAGCCGGGTGTCTGACCGTCATCAGGCTGACGCCCGAGGAGATCGAGAAGTACAAGGACATCCCGATCGTCGACGATATGGAGCACGGTACGCATTCCCCTCTGTCCCTCCCCCTTTTCTTACAGCTAGCTACTACTAGCAATATAAAGACTCCTGCAGGAGGCTAAGGCGAAATACGACGGGGCAGGTATCATGTTTCCGCCGGACGAGCACGGGATGCTCAAGTTCATCAGTAATCACGCGATCACGAACTACGCGCACTCGCCCGTGCCGGGGGCCTCGGTCACGCACTCGCACGGGGAGAACCCAGACGACGGCATCCCCGACGAGATCAGCGACGAGATCCGGGCTTTTGTGCGGGACGTCGCGCCCGAGTTCGCGGATAGGGAGTGGCTCACGACGCGGATGTGCTGGTGAGTTTTTATTTTATTTTTTTCTTTTTCTCACGTTCACTATCTACTATACCTACCTACCTTCGCAACTCGCGTGAATGCCGGGGAGGAAGACACGCCGAGGCCGTAAAAAAAAAAAAAAAAAAAAAAACACTTACGCGGCACACAGGGACACGCACACGAAGGACCTGCACTTCCGGATCGGCCCGTACCCGGGGGCGCGGAACCTGTTCGTGGCGACGTGCGGGGCGCACCACGGGTTCAAGTTCATGCCGGTGATCGGGCGGTACGTGGCGGACATGCTGGAGGGGGCCCTGCCGGCGGAGCACGCGCGCGCGTGGGCGTGGAAGGACGGCGGCGAGCCCGCGGCGCCCGTCCGGGACCCCCACCCGTACCCGTACCGCGACCTCGGCGCGCTGCGCGGCTGGCGCGGCGGCAACGCCGGCAGGGCGCCGCCGAGCAGGGCTTTGAGGGCGAATTGTAGAATTGTGGTGGGCTTTTTTTTTTTTTTTTTTTTTTTTTTGTGTGTGTGTGTGTGTGTGTGTGTGTGTGTGTGTGTGTGGAAAAATGGATGAGTGAAAAGATAAAAGAAAAGAAAAGAAAAGAAAATGAAGAAAGAGAGAAAGAGAGAAAGAAACGAGGACTTTTTATGGGTGGATTAGGTAGGTAGGTATATAGTGGCTGAGATATATGTTCAGTAGGTATTTTAAAGAGATACATGTGTTAAGCGCTTGTGTGGCATATGAGATTCTCTGACGGATGGGATGGCTGCGTTGCCCCCTTTTTATCGCGACTCGGCGAGGGAGTGTCAGTTTCCTGTTCATAACTCCTGATTAGGTACGGCCCCGAGACTTATAACTTAGAGATGAGCTGCTATTACTTCGTGAAATTGTACGGTTTTGAATATTCTGTAATGGTCAAGGGTAGGTAAATAAAAATAACTTCTATTTAGATAAAGTACCTATTTATTGTATCCCTAGGTACGTAGGTAATCACATTACGGTCTCGAATCGATCGTAATGTTTGGTTATGGGTTAGCCTACGCCATTGTCGTATCTATACTTACGAATATTAGGAAAGAACGGCGGTAGGTTTACGTAAGTATACCTGGTAGACTGCTGAGATAGTAAGATCGGGTTCAGAATATATTTCTCTCTATACTGTCATTATATAAAGGTCATTTTTACACCTAACTACCTCTATCTACGTTTCTCTCACGTATAACGCTATATATCATTTCTAGAATCCTAGATGACCCATCCTCCCCAGGACGCTGACTCATCGTTACTGTAAATGCCTCGCGATATACCCCCCAAGCCTCTCCAACGCCTCGCGCAACACCTCCGTCTCGCTCACGTACCCGATGCGGACGGTGCCGTCGAACGCGGCCGTGCGCCCGTGCCCGAAGCAGCGGGAGCCGGGGAGGAACATGACCTTGGTCTCGCGCAGGACGTCCTTGCAGAAGGCCTCGTCGTCGACCGGCCGCCCGCGCGCGTCGCGGAACCGCACGAGCGCCGTCGTGCCCGCCGCCGGCCGCGTCCAGGAACACGTGTCCGCGTGCGCGCGCACGAACCCGTCTAGCAGCTGCAGGTTGTCCCGCGCGAGCGCGACGTTGCGCGCCAGCAGCCGCGGCCGCACGGCGCCGTCTAGCGCCCGCCGCGCCACCTGGTCGTCGAGCCGCGAGACGCTGATGGTGGTGTAGTCGCGCGCGCGGGCCACGGCGTCGACGACGGACCCGTCCCGCGACGCGACCCAGCCCACGCGGATGCCGGCGAGGGCCCAGGCCTTGGACATGGAGCTCGTCGCGACGGTCCGGGGGTAGCCTAGCGAGAGGATGGACGGCGGCGGCGGCGGTGCGATGCCGTGGAAGAGCGGCCGGTAGACCTCGTCCGAGAAGACGATGATGTTGCGCTCTCGCGCGATGGCGACGATTTCGGATAGGACGTCTGCTGGTGTCGTGGCCCCGGTTGGGTTGTTGGGGTTGTTGATGACGATCATCTGGGGCGGGTTAGCTGCGGAGGTACATATATGTCGTCACATATCTAGTGTTGTGTTGAGTAGAATACTTGTGAAGGGGGAGGTTATAGGTACCTTTGTATTATCCCTGATCAACGTCTTGAGCTTTGCGATGTCAGGGACGTATGCGTTTCCCGCCTCGAGCTCCCATAACGAGACCTCAGCCCCCAGAAACTCGGGCACGGCGTAGAGCTGTTGATAAGTCGGGAAGACGCAGATGACGTGGTCTCCCGGTCCGACCAAGGAGTAAAAGACGAGATAGTTGGCAGAGATGGCGCCCTGCGTGACGATTATATCGTCGGGAGATAGCGGAGAAGCAGTCGTGTCTGTCGCGGTCTCGTCCTCGTTATACGTGGCGGCTATGTTCCGTCGGAGCTCTTCAGACCCTCGGATGGCGCCGTATGTCATCGGCATCGAGAAGTCTATGACCGGACGCGCGTTTTCTCCCTGGCCATCGCTGCCGAACTGCGTAAGTTGGTCGATGGAGATAGAAGAGCAGCAGGTCTCGGCGATGTTGAGCACGCCCGGAGTAGTCTCATACTTGTCCATCCATTGCTCCACCTCGAAGGCTGGGATCTTGACCATGTTGGACTTTGGTGTTTTATACCAGTGAGATTCTGTTTTCTGGGAGCTCTTGACTTGTGACGCAGACCTGGGAAAGTTATAGGCGGTGTTGGTGACAATGTGCTAGAGATGCTATCTACTACCTATACGGAGGTATGTTATCTAGCTACCGTTATACCATTTTAATCAAGTTGGATCGATAATTATACACTTCATTCTTGTACGGATCTTACGTGATGTATGGGAACATGTGAAAGGCGTGGTGGATGTAATTAGGTGCCGGTATTCGGAAGCTCCATCGATACTACTCCAACTCGACTATTCCGTAGATAGTCTTGGAAACTAGTTTAGATGTGGAATGTGAGTGTCATTTCTCGTCGACTATAATGGATTCGTAGCTGTTTAATAGTTGAATTAGGGGTATATAACTGTGTATTCTTGTTGCTGGACGAAGTTATGTTTACTTGGTCAATATCTGATGATAATGTTATAAATATAATCTGTTCCTTTTTCATAGTGACGTTGTCTATACCCATATTTATGATGAGTCTTTTTATGAATGAGTTAAGATGAATGTTTTAACAATGTGTTTATAGAATGAGATGAGTGAGTACACAATAGGTGGTAGGTAAATGGTTGAAGAAATGATTATTGTTAAAGGACGAAGCAGAATTCGAGTTATGGTTTATGAATAACTGGATGCATTACGGATAGTCAAGTATACATCCTATGCAGTATAATAGAGTTAAAGAGTTAAACAATTGGGGCGTTGGTTAGCATCAAGAAACATGAACTGAGCATATTAAATACACTTCTTAGGCGGATAGTCTAATTTTTTATACTATGTATGAATATGAATACAGAAACTCACCTGATATCTGCTTATCCAGGCCAGATAGAATTCAAGTGGCTGCGCTTACTGGACAGAGTGCGGGACATATGCATTAAGGGCGTCGTACTAGCTCCGCCTTTTATGCATAATTATGTAAGTACCCTTAATTGTTAGGTAACCTCCATATGTACTTACAGTTTATGTACCTAGGTAGTCTAACTCATTTGTTAAGCTCAGCTTCTGTTCCTTCTCTTATGAGCGTCTTTCCTTCATTTCATCTCTTTTTAATCTCGTCTCTTCTTAATCTCATCTCTTCTTTTCTTATTTTATTCTATTTTATAAAAACTTTCCATCTTTCCAAACGGACTGTGACAAGTCCATTCGGTCTAATCTGATTCATCTTCCCCATTCTGGGTCGGTGGACTAGATTTTCTTTTATTATTTCTCACCATTCACCACTCACCATTCATCTATCTTTATTACTCTTCTCGTGACATCAGCGCCACCTCACGCGGCCGGTCAAGACCAATATTAAAGCCAGCATATATAGCTGCCTATCTGTATAGTAGGTGGTGGTGTAGGGGTGGCGCAGTCAGCTGGCTATAACGAGTGAGCACCTGCATCGGTCTCATTTCTATACCTAGGTAGTCTATGGTCTATGGTCTATGCTGTCTTAAAAGAGCTTCGTGGGGCCTGTCATTGTTCATTCTGGTCTGGTCTGTGCCTGGTTCAACGTGGTAGCCAAGTGGCCAGGTAGCCCAGCCTCCTATTGTTAACTCCAGTCTTTTTTTTATTTTTATTTTTATCTTTTATTCTTTGGCTTGAACATCGTCAACTTGTCAACATTGTTTCTTTACGGGGTTCTCCGCATTCCATCTTATAAGCCTCATCGGCATCGTTCATCATGTTGCCGCCGAATCTTCGGCATACGGCTTTCGGCGTGCTCTCCTTGTCATCTATTGTTGTCGCTCAAGGAAATTCGACCTATACTCAAATCGATTCATTGCGCGCGCAGCTGGCTCTTCTCGGTGATCGCCCTAGCGACTGTCCACCGTGGTATGTTACTATAACCTCTTAACTCTCTTTTTGTCGTTTGCAAGCTGATCGCGTCTTCTATTCAGTTTCAACTGTCTCCTCCCTGCCTACGAGTGCGGCCAGTATGCTGAATGCAACGAATATAACGGGAAATGCGAGTGCCCGGCTGGTTTTGGAGGCGATGATTGCCTCGAGCCTAGTACGACACCCCGTCGCACTTGACCATCTCCTCATTTTTTACTGATCGTGTCACAGCTTGTGGTTCGCTCGCTCGGGGCAAAGAACGACCGATAAGATCCGGCGATACTTGCGACTGCGACGAGGGCTGGACTGGTATTAACTGCAACGTATGCACGCAGGATAACGCTTGCAATGCGCTTATGGAGACTGGCGATGGCGGCGTCTGCTACCAGAATGGCGAGGTCGTACTGCAAAATCATCAGATGTGCGGCGTTACAAACGAGAAGATTCTTACTATGCTCGACGGCAAGATTCCCCAGGCTACATTCACATGCGAGAAAGAAAGCGGCTTTTGCGATTTTCAATGTAGGTCAACTGTTCTGGCGCAGATCATCGAGGGCGTAACTAACCGCATCGAATGAATAGTCTGGATCGATCGCCTCGAATCTTTCTACTGCCACCTAGAAAACTGCGAATCTACTGCGGACTTTACCTCGGATCAGAACAGCAGCTACTACAAGTGTCCTGATGTTAAATGCGGTTGTATCAAGGATCGCATGCTTTGCGGAGCTGATGGCTCTATCGATTTGACCGATTTCCTGAAGGCCGAAGTCGAGGGCCCTGCCACCTTCACCTGCTTGCAAGAGAACGGTGGGATCAATAACTGCAAATTCAAGGAACCGGCCCTGGACTGGATGGTAAACAACTTCTTCGGTGACGAAAGTATCGAGCTCGACTGCCGCTCCGGCGAGTGCCTCTACCATACTCAGGTTCCTGGCTACGAACGTCCTGTCAAGAAGATCAATACGCCCTTGATCGCGGGCGTCATTGCCGGGTGCTCCTTGTTCCTTGTTGCCGTCATCTTGCTCATTTGGTACCTTTCCCATCGACAGTACCGATATGGCCCTATTCATCTTGACGATTCCGATGACGAATCCACGAAGCTGATGGTTGACCACAAACCCGCGACGTTATACTTCGAAAATGTCTCCTATGGGTTAAACGGGAAGGCTATTCTCAACGACATCAGCGGAACCGCACATCCTGGCGAGCTTACGGCGATCATGGGTGCTTCGGGCGCGGGGAAGACGAGTTTCTTGGATATCTTGGCCCGCAAGAACAAGCGCGGTCAGACGTCGGGTGATTTCTACGTCAATGGAGAAAAAGTCACGGATGCCGAATACAAGAGCGTAGTGGGCTTCGTTGATCAAGAAGATACCATGCTTCCGACTCTGACTGTCCACGAAACGATCTTGACTTCAGCCCTCCTTCGCCTCCCGCGTGGGATGGGTCGTGGTGCTAAGGAGCAAAGGGTTTACGAGGTTGAGAAGCAGCTTGGTATCTACCATATCCGTGACTCCCTAATTGGATCTGAGGAGGGCAAGGGGAGGGGCATTTCTGGTGGAGAAAAGAGACGTGTTGGCATCGCTTGCGAGCTCGTCACCAGCCCTTCGATCCTCTTCCTCGACGAGCCTACCAGCGGTCTAGATGCTTTCAACGCCTTTAACGTTATCGAATGTCTTGTGACATTGGCCAAGACATACAAGCGAACCGTCATCTTTACTATTCACCAACCACGCTCGAACATCGTTGCGCTGTTTGACCGACTCATTCTCCTTGCGGAAGGAAAGACGGTATACTCAGGTCCCTTTTCGCATTGCCAAGACTATTTTGATCAAATCGGGTATACTTGCCCTCCTGGCTTCAATATTGCGGATTATCTTGTCGACCTCACTATGCATGCAGGCTCCTCTAGCACCTTTGATGACGGGTCCATTGTGAACGATGTCGCGAGCGTAGGCCCGAGCAGCACGACCGCTGTCAAGTCGATTGCAAGTGTCTCTGGAACCGCCAGTATCGCCGAAGACAGTTCTACCGAACCGTCCACAAGTCGACCGAAGCCCAAGCGTAAGGACTCTGTTAGGGCGAGACAGGAGCGCGAACTCTTCACGAGGCGGAAGAATACTGTCGACACTGCTGCGTCTTCTGATGTGGAAGAGGAG
The DNA here is from genome assembly GCA_902806505.1 of Hypoxylon lienhwacheense. Lineage (NCBI taxonomy): Eukaryota > Fungi > Ascomycota > Sordariomycetes > Xylariales > Hypoxylaceae > Hypoxylon > Hypoxylon lienhwacheense. Next base: position 197,308 of record CADCWW010000016.1, read on the forward strand.
ATTGGGTCGTATAAGCTACACAAACAATCCGCCGGCGCTATCCCACAAGTCGTCATCGAAGACGTCCATGATCTTCCGCCGTCCGCGGAAACTAATCTTGATACCCTCATCCGTGCCTACGCTGGGTCTGACATTGCAGCGAACATACGTGAAGAAATTCAACAAGCCGTGACCGGCGCTCGACTTGCTAACGGCCGAAATGGCAATGGACCTGACGGTATTAGTTCTAACGGTAGCGCAATCGGTCGTGGTTATGCTCGAGTCGGTTATTTGACCCAGTTCAACATCCTCTGTCAAAGGACGTGGAAGAATCTCTACCGTAATCCGTTTTTGATGCTAACACACTATGCTATTGCTATAATTCTTGCCGTCCTCTCAGGATATCTCTTCTACGGTCTCACCGACGATATTCCTGGATTTCAGAATCGGCTTGGTCTTTTCTTCTTCCTCCTCGCCCTGTTTGGTTTCAGCACGTTGACCAGTTTAAGCGTCTTCGCTTCCGAACGACTTCTGTTTGTCCGAGAGCGAGCGAATGGCTACTATGCGCCCATCACGTATTTCCTTGCTAAGGTTCTGTTTGATATCATTCCACTTCGGATCATCCCGCCCATCCTGATGGGGGCCATCGTATACCCCATGACCGGCCTGATACCAGATGCACCGCACTTTTTCATGTTCGTGCTCGTACTTGTTTTATTTAACTTGGCAGCCGCCTCGATTTGCTTGTTCATCGGCATAGTCTGTAAGGACAGCGGCGTGGCCAACCTCATCGGCAGCTTGGTCATGCTGTTTTCTCTGTTGTTTGCCGGGCTGCTCCTCAACCACGACGCAATCCCCGATGCGGCTCTATGGCTGCAGTCCCTGTCCATCTTCCATTACGGCTTCGAAGCTCTCATCGTCAACGAGGTCCTCAAACTGACCCTCGTGGATAAGAGATATGGGCTTGATATTACTGTTCCCGGCGCGGCGATCCTTAGCACGTTCGGTTTCAATAATGCGGCAAAGTGGATGGACGTCATCAACCTAGGGGTGTTCGCCGGAGTTTTCGTGATACTTGCATATGTTGCGATGCATTTCCTACTCGTGGAGAAGCGGTAGAGAAGGGCTTTGTTGTGACGAGTAGTAGACGTAGAATTATATTGGCATGTCTCAAGCATCGATCATATTTTGCACTCGATGTAATGTTGCATCTCCATGCCTCTCCTACATACTGTGTACTAGTACTTGGCAATACCTAAGTTGGATTGCACAGGGGCATTATCATATGGGTTTACTTGAGGCGTTTAAAGGTTAGGCATTTTCAGCCAAGTCAAACTGGCTATTTCATAACATGTCAGAGTAGGCGATGCATCCTTTGATATATAAATATGATACAAGTTGTAAAACTGCGCTCTCGTGATGATCATCGTAGTTACCGCTAGTGCTTCGATTCCTCTGTTAGGTATTCTTTTTACAATGTCATGAATCTACATCATCGTAAATAGGTAGGTAGGTATATATACGGCAGATCTTTCCCGCGTCCTCGCACCCACGTCGCATGATGCTACCCCTCCTTTTGTAGTTAAATGCCATCTAGCTTCCCACCGGTGAGCTCCTCGGCGACCTCCTTCTGCCTCTTCAGGGTCCGGGTCTTCTCAGTCTCGAGGTTCTTGAGCATGGCGCTGGAGGTGCGGGAGACGTCCTGCATCATCTCGGCGACGGTCATGGGGGAGCCCTCAAGATCCCAGATGTTGGTGACCTCGTAGCCGGAGGAGGAGACGCCCATGTTCTTCCAGTAGTCGGGGGCGAAGAGGCGGTCGACCTCGGCCTCGAGGCTGGCGTCGTCGACGATGAAGGAGCGCGCGCGCATGTAGAGCTCCTGTATGGCGTCGCGGCGGTCCTCGCTGCGGCGGGCGGCGCGGGCCTCAGTGCGGGCGCGGGACTCGATGGCGCGCTCGAAGCGGAGGGGGTCTAGCTCGACGGCGGTGCGCAGGGTGCCGGCGTTGACGTCGTTGCGGGTCAGGCGATCATCATCGCGCTCGGGAGCGGCGGCGGCGGCCTGGTGGGCGGCGAAGCGGGCAGCCTGGCGCTCGTCGCGGCGGGTGTCGGAGCGCAGCTTGCGGGCGTAGAGGCGGCGCACGCCCTCGCGGATGTTGGCGCGGCGGCCCTCGGCCATGCGGCGCTTCCAGGCCTGCACGTCGGAGCGCGGCGGCTGGGCGGCGCGCGGCGACGTGGGCGCGGGCGCGGCGCGCGAGAGCCACGCGTCCGTCGGCTTCAGGTGGCCGTCGCGGTGGCCGAAGATGGCCCGGGGCACGGGCAGGTGGCCCTTGACGGGCTTGAGCTCGCGCAGGGCCTCGATGCCCTGGTCCTGGGGCGGGTTCGGGACGTTGATGAAGCGCGGGGACTCGGGCGGGATCTGTGGCTGTTGCTGCTGTGTCCGGGGCGTCGAGGAGGAGAAGAGGGCGCGCTGGAGGGCGGTGACCGTCGTCGTCGTCGTCGCCGTCGTTATGGATGCGGTTCCTCGGGGGAGGAGGGAGGGTCGGGGGAGTAGGGGAGGCATCTTGATATGTGAGTGATCTTGGTGTGCCGTGGGGCACGACTAGAATTATGGAAACACTGATAATTTGCGTTTATTAGAGGTTTAAGTTGTCATAGAGGGGAGAGGCGTGGAGGTTCGGCTTTGTTTGTATGTCGCCGAATCGCAAATTCGTGGTTTTGGAAATGGGAAAAAGTTCGTTTTTAGTGAAGAAATTCGGAGGGACGAGAAGACCCACTAATTAAAAGGTTGGGACATTTAATTGGACCATTAGTATGAAGTACCTATGTTACCTATCAATGTACTCCGTATAGATAGATATCTAATCTTATCTTATCCTGCTTATGTAAACGGATAAGAAAGGATAAGGAAAAAAGTTCGAATTCCAATTTTCCGCAAATTCTTCATTTCTCACTTCCATTTCTCATAATCCCTACACTTCCCTTCCTTTCTACCAAACCCCCTTCGAAGCTCACCAAATCGTGCGCAATGGGGACTGGTAAGAAGGAGCGCAGCCGGATGGCCCGACAGGGCAATGGCTCCGGCATGGACAATGTCAAGGTCAAGGGCGAGAATTTCTATCGCACGGCGAAAAAGGTCAAGACCTTGAACATGCGAAAGGATGGTGCTAAACCCGTGCGAAATGCCGACGGAAGGATTGTTCAAGCTGCCAAATATCAGTCTAGAGATTTGCCATCTGCTCGCGTCGAACCTAACAGAAAGTGGTTCACCAACACTCGCGTCATCTCTCAGGATTCCCTGAAAGCTTTTCGCGATGCTATGGCCGAGAAGGCCAACGATCCCTACCAAGTCCTCCTACGTTCTAACAAGCTCCCCATGAGCTTGATTAAAGATAACTCGGACACGAAGAACGGTGTCAAGCAGCACAAGGCCAAGATGACTATCGAGAGCTCTCCCTTTGCCGACGCTTTTGGCCCTAAATCTCAGCGCAAGAGGGTCAAGTTGGGCGTGAGCAGTCTGCAGGACCTAGCTGAGGATACCGAGAAGAGTATGGATGCTTATAAAGACCATCTCGAGCAATTAAAACTGCTGAGTGGCAATTCTGGCGTAGACCTCGATGGATCTGGTGAGGGCCAAACCAATGGCGAGGATGCCCTCACCATGGCTGTAGAGCCAATCTTCAACAAGGGACAGAGCAAGAGGATATACAACGAGTTTTATAAAGTTATTGAGTATGTTCATATTCTATCTGTTTACTGGGCCTTTCAGGATGGCTCTCTTCATTTCCCAACAACTGCTAACTTCGATTAGTGCTGCTGATGTCGTTATTCATGTGCTCGACGCTCGTGATCCTCTAGGGACTCGGTGCAGGAGTATCGAGAAGTATTTGCGGGAGGAGGCGCCGCATAAGCACCTGATATTTGTCCTCAACAAGACCGATCTAATTCCCACAGCCCAAGCCGTAAGTGTTTCTCATTTATTTTTTCGTCTAATTTCCCTCTACCCCAATGTTTTTAGTCAGGGCACTTGCTCGTATATTCAATGAGAAGTGATCCGTTATGGCGTTGGGAGATTAAATATCCGTACTTACTCTTGTGTCCTCGGACCTGGAGCTGACAGGGCTTCGTTTTGAAGTACTGTCATTAGTTGGGCCGTGTTTCATTTTGAGTTGAGATCTATTCTGCCTTTATACGGCGGTTCGTGGTAGATTTCTTAGTAATGATTCATACATACCACATTCCCTTCCTACTTTGCGAGTATATTAATCTCTTGAATGAGCGCTAACATCGCTCAAGGCCGCCTGGGTTCGCCATCTTTCTCAGAGCTTTCCAACTCTTGCGTTCCACTCAAGCATAACAAACTCATTCGGCAAAGGATCATTGATTCAACTTCTCCGCCAATTCTCACAATTGCACTCAGATCGCAAACAAATCTCAGTCGGTCTAGTAGGCTACCCCAATGTCGGGAAATCGTCAATTATAAATACTTTGCGCGGGAAAGCAGTGGCCAAGGTTGCGCCGATTCCGGGCGAGACAAAAATATGGCAATATGTCACTTTGATGAAAAGGATTTATCTCATCGACTGTCCCGGTGTTGTTCCTCCCAACCAGAATGACACACCTCAAGATATCCTGCTTCGTGGCGTGGTTCGAGTGGAGATGGTGGAGAATCCTGAGCAATACATACCTGCACTGCTTTCAAGGGTGAAGCAACACCATATGGAACGTACCTACGAAATCCAAGGGTGGAATGACCACATCCACTTTCTGGAGCTGCTTGCTCGCAAGAGCGGTCGTTTACTGAAAGGCGGAGAGCCGGATGTGGACGGGGTTGCTAAGAAAGTAATAAATGACTTTATACGAGGTAAAATTCCGTGGTTTACCCCAGCACCGGTCGTGGAAGGGGAAGAAGGAAAGGGCTTCGAAGGTCGCGAAGGCAGACTCGGAGAGATGCGGAAGAAACGAAAGAGGGATGAGGTGGAGAGCGTACCCGATACTTCTATGGCCCCATCGACTATATCGCTTCCAGAAGAAGCGAGCGCAAGCCAAGTCGAAGACGAATTCAGCGGATTTGACAGCAACAGCGAGGAGTCGATCAACCAGTCTGCAGCTGATGAAGACGATAATGAGGATGAAAACGATGATGACGATATGATACCCCTAGATGAACTAAGCGATATTGATAGCGGATCGAGCGACGGTAACGAAGATGAAGGTTGAGCAGGCACATAAGGTCCGAATAACCGAGTTTGGGAAGCCGAATTATTCTCTATCCAGCGTGCCTGGCCTTTCTGCCCAGTCTAGGAAAAATCGCTGGGCGGAGCACATATTAGCGTGTATTGCACTGTTTGCAGTCGGATTTTTTCGATAGCATGGTGAGGCAAAAAGCTGACGCCCTCGCCTAATGGTCGACATTGAACGGCTAGTTGGCTTGATGCTTGGTCGTCTCTACGTCTAAGGAATACCAACAAGTACGCAAATATTGCAGAAGTACTACGGATCTGGGAGACGTTAGCCTTCGTCTTTGCTTCATACTAATGAAGCTGCAGATACCAACTGTGCGCTCTCAAGTGCAATGTGGGCAATGTTTGTAGCAAACAATCGGCTGCGAAATTGGATGCTAATTCGTGCGCATTAAGGCTAAAACGAATGATGCGTCGTCCACTATAGTGCTATAGCACGTTCAGAAAGCATTACAGACGAACATTCGTCTAGCTTTTGGTGGCACCTTAAGTGATAGGCGACGGCAATGATTAGGCCTGAAAGGCTCATGGTAAATCGAGAAGAGCGCTGGATTATAATCGAGCTCTCATAACATGAATAAAAGCCATCACGCCATACTGTTGTTCCCCCCTACTTTGTACAAGCTAGTCTAAACGTGACTGAAAATATGCTAGTCTTTAAGATACTTTGAAGTTATATTGATGCGAGTCTCGAAGTAAACAGGATTAGCTCCTAGGAAGAATACGGATTCACTTACCTCTAAAAGATTTAACATTAGATATTCTAGTCACAACTTCCGTAAGACCAAGCATTCTCCTATCATGTTTCCCGCTCGCAATTGCCCCCAGCCTCGGCTAAGATGGTCAGGCACGAGCATGAATCTGGGTTGAAAGTGCGTAGACTAGGGGAGGCTCACCTGCTCTATCATCTATTAGATCTTCTACGATGCATGTTGAAGTAGTATATGTGCTTGCCTTCTTTAATTTCAAAGACACATGCAACTTGGCATTTTCACCCTTTATTAATATCTTATTCCTCACCGTTGGTATCCTGTTCCTGTCTTTCTCTTACCTCTCAAACCGGCCTACTCATCTCCAACACAGGATTTCTTCTAGCTGCGTCTCAGGAAGAAGAGCGAAGACTCTCCATAGCAATCCCGCCCTCCTCGATCCCGGCTTCGCCCAGAGCTCCTCCAGGATTATTCCACAGGCTTCCTGGCTGTCGGTGGCCAAGATGCTGCTGCTTATCGTACCCATCGCTTTCCTGACCTCGCTCGCCTCCGTCAGGGGCGTCTCCCTCCAGACCAACGTCGGGTGCGGCTTTCGCCTCACGACGGCGGGCGGCCACAACGGCTCGGTCGGGCAGCTGGAGGACGGCCAGGTGCGGGCCGGGAGCGACTTGACGCCGTCCCTCTTCACCTGGTTCGGCGACGCGTTCGCCGACCAGCAGGCCAGGGGTTGTTGGTGGACTCGTACGTAAACATCTGCCTTTTCTTTTTCTTTTTCTAATTCTTTTCCTCTTTCCTTTTTCTTTTTCTATTTCTATTTGTTTCCCCTTTCCTTTTACCTTCGTCATGGCTGACGACGGCACGGGCCGTCCAGCTCCCACGAGCGTGCTCCAGTGTGACTGGAACCAGCAGCCCGACCACGGGTTCGGCATCGGCTGCTACGGCGGCGTGTCGTACAGGGAGCAGTCGACGTTCTACGAGTGCCAGACGGGCGACGGCGACGAGGTCGACATATACCTGCAGCCGAGGGACGCCGGCTGCGAGAAGATCACCATCCACGCCGACAGCTGCCGCCCCCCTTGCGCGGGGGAGTACTCGTCTTCGTCGTCGCCGTCCCCGTCCCCGTCGCCGCAATACACCAGTACAAGCACGACGACGGTATGGAACCCGACGCCGTCTGCCTCCAAAGGAACACCTTCATCCTCCTCCTCCTCTCCCACGGCGACACCGACCCACAAGCCCGGCCACTGCGAGGTGGTCGTCGCCCAGGGGCCGGACGAGATCGTGCTGGTGGACAGGGGCAACCCGGAGACGAGCTACGGCCCGAACCCGGAGATGGCGGTGCAGCTGTCGCCGAACGCGTCGGCGATCTTCGTCTTCAGCTTCGCGGCGCGGGACGAGGGGCACCAGTGCGCGCTCGCCTTCGACCTGCCGTACCCTTCGTCTCCGTCGTCGCCGTCGCCGTCGTCGTCCTCGCCAGAGCTGCCGTATAAGTTGACGGGCACGGGCCTCGTGGGCTTCGCGCTGCTGAGCGGGCCCCCGGACGACCCGGACGACACGACGTTCGACAACGCGCCGGCCGTGGCGATGCCGCTCGAGGCCGCGGAGCTGGTGCCGGGGGTGAGCTTGCAGCCGCTTGCGTTTCCGGTGCGTATCTTTTCCTTGTCTCTGTCCCTGCCCCTGCCCCCCCTTTTTCCCCCCCTCTCTCTTTACCTCTCCCTTCTCCTTCCGCTTTTGCTCCGGGTACAGAGGAGAGGCGAGTCGCTAACGCGCGGCCGGGGTGGCGGGGGGGGAAAAAAAGTGTCCCGGAGAGAAGGCGCGGATCGCGGTCGCGATGCGCGACGAGCCCGGCTCCGACACGTGTCTGGAGTACACGCAGTACAGGCCCGAGGTGCCGATCGGGATGTACCTCCTCAAGTGCTAAGATGTTGGGGGGCCTTGGGCTCCTCGGCGACCTTGGTAGCGGCTTTTGTTTGGTGAGGGGGGGTGTGAGGGGAAGAAGAATAGGCAGGAAGGAATATAGGGTACGAAAGGAGTTGGAGTGCGTGTGGGAGAGGGAGAGGGAGGAGGAGGAGGAGGTATAGTGGGAAGACGAAGGATGAGGAACTAAGGAATGGTGTTACGTGATTTTTCGTTGGGTTTTTTTTTTTTTTTTTTTTTGGCCTTCTTCTTCGGAGAAGTGAAGAATTGAGATGGGTAGAGGTTAGAGACGGAGGTACACACATATTGCCATCCTTTCTTCCCTCCCCCCTTTTTTTTTTTGGAACGATGTCGTTTAGTTCTGTATGTACCTAGGTATATACCCCTTTTACTTAAATTCATGGTAGTTATATGAAGTTATACAATGTACCTACCTACCTATTTTGGCTTGAATAGGTATGGACAGTAGGTACAGGTAGGTTACCTTGGTCATTGGTTAGGTACCTGCGTCTAAGGTATCGAAGCACGTGAAGGAGAATCGGATGCGTGGTTATGCGGCGCTGTGCCGTGCTGTGCCGTGAGGGTTGGGGGTTTTCTTTATTAGCTTGGTATGGGGGACTGGGAGTCTAGGGGGCCTGGAGGATGGGCGTTTGCGTTCACTGGTCTACTTAGTCTAGTCTAATATTATTTCAGGGGACGAAAATAATGTTAACCATAAACTTGCTATTTAGAAATGAGGAGGTAGATGACCCTACGTAGCTGTTGGCTTCTTGGTGGAATGAGCAAGCACTTGCCTCTTGGATGTTTCATCTAGATTGATGGTGGTATATATAATTAGATACCGTCAGGTTACCGTCGGGTTTTATGGGGTGTTAGTTTTGGGCTTTTTGTGATGTCTTGAGATATCTATGAGTTCTCCGTGGTTGGTGTTGTGGAATGAGTTTACATTACTTTCTGGTCTATTGACTACCTTAGGAGTCCCTACTTGATAGTGGTAATACTTCTGGATAAGTTGTTGTGTGAAGTTGAAGATGTCAGTGTTTTCTGCTGATTTATAGACCTACCTAGCTTTATGAAATGATTTAAGACCAACGAAAGACCCGGGGAAAAGATACAGGTCTTGTTTGTATTTGATGTTTGTTTTACTGCCGTGGTAGCCAGCTTTCTAACAGCCATCCTTCCTGCACCAAGCGAGTCTGCTATAAGTCTAGTCCTTAGACCAAGCTTTTGATCTGAAATACCCGATCCCTTACTTCGTTGATGTCGATCGTGGGATTATGCCCAGGCCTGAGTCTGTCAACTACTTGCGTCATGCAAAGTTATTAATATAGAGGTAAGTTTGGTTTGTACAAGAATGGTAGGTCAAGAGTCTGGAAGATCGATAGTACCGTTACAGGATGTACTTGCTATGAATAGGTAGATATAACATGATATAGCATACGTCACTCCAACTATTGCCATATGTCAAGTATGTCGGATAACGGCGTGTTAGACTAGCTATATGTACGGTTATTCCATCTCCTCCGTCGCGCCTCACTGGCGCATAGGAACTTGGTGGTTAGGGGGATATTCGCTGCATGATATGATTTGCTCCACGGCAGGGGAGCTTTATTAGAGAAAAGTCCGCGCTGATAGTCTTGTAGATTCCGGCTCTGGTGAAAACCAAGAGATAAAGTAGACGTTGGAGGTTAGAGCTATAGCGCACATGCATTAAGCTACCGGTACCTGAGGACCGAGGTATGTGAGGGATGGCTGGTAGCATGTTCGGCACGACGACTAGGATGGGATATTGCTTAATATAGATAATAGTGTACGTCTCTCCCAAAACTTGGCTGTTAGAGGTTGAGAATGAGCTTGTTATGTAATAGGTGATCCTCGAAAAGATATCCCTTGTTGGCGTGTAGTCATCTGATAGAGTCTAGTTTTTATTACGTTTTTCGATATATTATTTCATGATCGAGGTGGAGGATGACTGTCAGTTCGAAATGTTACCTAAGGTATAGAAAAGAAATGTGTAGACTGAAGGCTGTGGCTAAGTGACATATTTCAATAATCTACCTATTCAGATGTCGTTAGACTATCGAGATCGATCAAGTGGCTTACCATGAGCCGTCCCGGGGTCGATCATTCCGAGTATCTGACAAAATCGTTGGCTACCTAGAAGATATGAGGTGCCACACTCCCAGACGAAAGATATACGTACTGCAAACTAGCATCTTGATTTGGAGCCTCTTCAAAACCGTAGCCTGAGGGTATGCATCCTCACTTACGTACTAATGTACTTGTAATGTTGTTTCGTTATAGCTCTGGCAACGTTATAGGCCCATGTGAAGGGCTAAGGTTATTGCCGCATCCCCGAGGAAGCCATATCCGAGCAGTTGGGAACGAGACCGCGAGGTTAACGCCGGGATGCTACTCCTATGGTCGGTGACAACTGGGGTGGTAGGTTAAGTGATAGCTTCGGATGAGTATCTAGGCTAAGGGGTAGGTTAATTCATCTGAGCGATACCTCGCCTATTCTCGCAAATCGGAAATTTTAGGCCATCTTGGCCTCGGGCACTCTGCCGTGATATATCAAGAAAGTGACAATATGGCTTGCCACTCCATCGAAAAATACCCTCTGATGCTATCACCATAGTAACGTTGCAGTGCTAGAGCGGGAGCTACTCTTCAAAGCTTCCTAGTCCTTTTTGTTGTCGGCGGACGGCAGTCGGGCCTGGAGACACGGGGAAGAGTCGGGATAATCTAGGACGAGATAGGGGTCTATGTATGTAGCCTGTAGGTACGTATGCAGATGGGATGCCTTGATCGAAGGAATGTTGCATGGAATGTGAGCTTGGGTGCTATCCCATATGACTCTCGGTCTCTTAGAATGTGTGATGGGAATGAAGCCCTCCAGCCTAGCTCGGCCTGCGAGCCCGGCCTACCTGGAATTTCTTTTTTAGACATTTATGTTACCGGCAAGCTTGTGAACAAATATATCGAGGTTACAATGACGCGCATTAGCTCTGTCAGCCCCCCCTTTTAAAGAGCTTGCATGGTCCGGTCCTAACAAGGGCCCTCCCATTCGCTGACATCGGACCCCTAATCCCAAAAAGGAAGCTGTACATGCCAGGGACTATCACACTCCGGGACCTGCTGCGAGTCTGTTGTCTCTGATGAAGATAGCAGATCGACCCTTATCGTTCTTGTGATGTAACTAGCTGACGATTTATACAGATGAGACAGCGAAAAAGAAGAGTAGAAAATCCTGGCTGTGATATTTGCTGGTTAAGCATTCTTGATCGGAGCCGCAACACGTCTAAGACATACGGAGCGGTGCGGTCGCGGCATAGAATTCTTGGAACGGGTTGGAACTTGGAGGGGGACAGTCCTTTTCATGAACCATGATCTATCCAAACACGGAAGCTCACGTTACTGTCTACCATGCAGGCTTATTCCCCGACCGGGGTAACGCGTAGGGTGAGCTCCTTATTATTATTATTATTTTCCTTTCTTACGCCGCGATACCTGACCAAGGGTCGTAGACGGCTAGTCGAGACTTCAGTCAGTCCGTCCGAGAAACGATCCGCGCCTTGTGCCCCTGTAGATCATGGTTCAACTGCTCCTTTCCCTATTCTCGTGCGATCTGGGTAGAGCGCGTGGATTCAGTCAGCGGTATCACCTGCTCGAAGCGGCGCAGGCGTTGGCTTAGTTGCGTAATCTCCGTAGCCAAATTTCATAGGCCTTCCACCAATACCGTCTGGCTGCCAGTAGGGTTCGATCTGTGTGGGGTTACCTTCACGGAGCGACATGTCTAGGTAGGGCTTCAAGGATACAACGACGGCGAGTCATGGGTCTGGGTTGGGTTGCACGGGGTTGGTTGTCATCTCATGGCAAGTTGAGAAACGACGGACTGGTAACGTTGGGAGAGGCATGTAGATAGGTATGAAGGCCACGCGGAAGAGACTATCGGACTATCGCTGGTACATGGAATTAGGAATGTGAAAGAAATTATATATAGGAGTGGTATGCATCCCTCGAATCCACTGATGTTGTTGCCATTACAACTTACAAGACTAGATCTCTCCTATCGGTGAATAGAGCTTCCAAAGTCAAGACACTAATCAAAATGGTTTCTTCCACATCGACTCTGGCGTCCTTCGCCAGCATTCTTCCCGCCGTCCTGGCTGGCTTCGACGCCAGTTCGTCAAGCAACATTGCTGTGTACTGGGGTACGACCACGTGGATTGAACAATAAGGACTCATGGTTAACTGTTGTGACAGGCCAGAACTCATACAACCAAGCAACTTCTCAGTATCGTTTGTCCGACTACTGCTCAAGTAAGAATGCCACGTCTGTGTATCCATCTGAAGTGACTTATTGCTAATGTACCCTATAATTATAGATACAGAGATGGATGTGAGTCACCTAGATCTACCTGGCTCAAGCTTCGAGTACTTACCATGTAACCCTAACCCGTAGATCATCCCACTGGCTTTCCTGACAAGCATCGTAACACCCGTCACGAACTTCGCCAACGCCGGAGACAACTGCACGACGTACGAGGGCACCCAGCTCCTAAACTGCCCTCAGTTAGAGGAGGACATCAAGACGTGCCAGTCCCAAGGCAAGACGATCCTCCTCTCCATCGGCGGCGCGACCTACACCGAGGGCGGCTTCGCGGACAACGCGACGGCGGAGAGCGCGGCGGAGAATGTCTGGAACCTGTTCGGCTCAGACACGACGCAGGCGAACCGACCGTTCCTGACCGCCGTCGTGGACGGCTTCGACTTCGACCTGGAGTCGTCGGTACAGAACTTCGTCGCCTTCGCCGCGAAGCTGCGCTCGCTCATGGACGCGGACACGAGCAAGACGTACTACCTGTCGGCGGCGCCGCAGTGCCCGTACCCGGACACGGCGACGAACGCGATGCTGGACGGCGCCATCTCGTTCGACTTCATCATGGTGCAGTTCTACAACAACTACTGCGGCCTGCAGTCGTACGTCGCCGGCTCGACGACGCAGAACAACTTCAACCTCGCCACCTGGGACGACTGGGCCCAGAACACGAGCAAGAACAAGGACGTCAAGGTCTTCGTGGGCGTGCCCGCCAACACCGGCGCCGCCGGCACCGGCTACGAGCCTGCCGCCACCCTCGCCCCCATCATCCAGTACGGCAAGACGTTCTCCAGCTTCGGCGGCATCATGATGTGGGACATGTCCCAGCTCTACCAGAACTCCGGCTTCCTCGACAGCGTCTACAGCTCCCTGACCGGGTCCGGCACCTCCGGCACTAAGGTCGGGGCTTCGCCTACGACCTTGGTGACCAAGGCCAAGCCTCTACCTACCTTCTAGATGGTAGCTTAGGTGGTTAGTAATAGCAGACCCCCCCCCCTTTTCGATTACTGATGTCCTCTAACGTGAGATGTAGCCATGAAAGCGAGTCTTGACTATCGGTAACACGACCGAACGTCAATCAGCCTTTGGAGACTCGTGCCAAGAAAGGCGACAGGCCAGTCGTCTTGTATATTAACTGGACCGTTGATATCTGTCAATTTTCAGCTGTGGGAGGGACTTGTGAGTGGGCTTTGGGGTTGATTTTCTTCCTAGCCCGAGAGCTATGCAGATTGCACGACATTGGCGGCCTCGGTCCGTCAAACCTGCCTATCGTTTTGGAATTCGATGTATATATTTTCCACGTCGTATATAACTCGAGACATGTATATATGAGATCACGACTTACCAATTTACCTATATTATATATATATATATATACCTCTTCATCTTTCGTTATGTTCGGTCGTGTTTTGAACGGAATAATCGGTAAGTGTTCTGTTGTATCTTCGACCAAGTAAAAGGGACTAGCTAATGATCATCTAGCCCCTATGTAACGGCATTAGTGAGAATATAGGTAAATATGTAGTGCTGTCAAAAGAAGTCGCCCACTCACACAAAAGCGAGCTAGTAGCAACGAATGTAACCCGCCAATAATCCCAGCGCTCAAACTTCGTTACCTAGCTATGTCACAATGAGCGAGCAATTGTTAGTAAACCCGTCGCATGAGATATCCTCAAAAGGTCGGGCTCGTAATATGGCGATTACTCACTCCCTCTAGAAGAAGTCGCCCCTTTTCGGACATAAGCACCGTATACAGTAACCCCGTGGCCAACTGTGTGTCTCCCGCATGACGTAGAGGGAGGACATGGCAATACTAACTATTGCGTGATGTGGGGTGCATAGAGATCGTTACCGGCATCGTATCCTACATAAAAATGTCAAGATTCCTTTCCTAAGATTCCTTTCCTACCTTCTACATCCCCCCTTTTAGATTTCTTTCTTCTACGAACTTTCCGCAATATTACTTCTCAACAGGGTTCACGCATAGTAAAAAGTAGATCATAACTAAACCCTCCTTTATCGCCCTAGGAAACAACCAGCATGTCGTCTCTCCACCACGTCCTCCTCCTCGGCGGCAGCGGCAAGATCGCCCAGCTCCTCACGCCGCTGCTGCTCCAGCGCTCCTGGGACGTGACGAGCATCATCCACGACCCCGCGCGCGTGGCGGCCCTCGAGGCGCTCGGGCACGGGCTCGCCGGGAGGCTGAGCGTCCTGGTCCGCAGCCTGGAGGAGGTCACGAGCGAGGCCCAGGCCAAGAGCATCATCGACGAGGTCAAGCCCGACTACGTCGTCTGGAGCGCCGGCGCGGCGGGGAAGGGCCCGCCGGAAAGGGTATGAAGACGCCCTGGATCTACGTGTTGCTAGTACTAGTACTTCGAATCACGCGGTAGTTATTTTCCTTGTTGCTGATGACTTGCCTTTTCTCTCTCCCCTTAGACATTCAAGATCGACCGCGACGCGGCGATCCACTTCATCCGCGCGTCCGCGGCGACGCCGACGGTCACCAGGTTCGTCATGATATCCTACCTAGGCTCGCGCCTGAAGAAGCCGTCGTGGTGGACGGAGGAGGTGTGGCAGGAGAGCGCGGAGGTCAACGCGAAGGCGCTCAAGCGGTACTACGAGGCCAAGATAGCGGCGGACCAGGTGCTGTACGAGGAAGGGAAGAGGAGGGGGGCCGACTTCGCCGGCATATGCCTCCGCCCCGGTACCCTGACGCTGGAGCCGGCAGGGAGGGTCGGGCTGGGGAAGCTGGCGCGCTTCCGCGGGACGGCGAGCCGCGCGTCCGTGGCGCAGGTAGCGGCGCTGCTGCTCGACGCGCCCGGTGCGAAGAGCTGCTGGTTGGATATGTTGGACGGGGACCAGGATCCGGAGGCGGCGGTTAAGCAATGCGTCGAGGAGGGCGTTGACTGCGCTGAGGGGGAGCCGTTCTATTAGTTAGTTACCTTTTACGATATGTGGATGAGATGCTTTATGGACCTCAAACCCCCTATAAGCCGTGAGCATAACAGAAAATGGAAGAATATGGATGAGGGTAGTGAAAAAGGATCAACTTAGTAGTTCAGCTGTAGACTGTAATGTGTTTAAAAGCGAAATGTTAGAATGGCGAAATCAAGAGTAAAATGGCGTTATCCTCGACGAGGGAAGCTCTTTGTATACTATTACACCATACCTCCCCCTGACGGAACCGAACACGATACCACAACGGAACGCCAAGAACTGCGTGTCTCTCACCCGTTCCCATAAACCCGGTTCTCTCGAAATCCGGGTATCTCGACCCCGGCTTTCGCGGATGGTTACATCCATCTAAGACTACGGCACTGCCCCCTTGAGATCTACGTGTGTACGTCGGTAGCAGTAGGGGTCTCTGCACAGCCTACCTGTTTAAATAAGTGCCGGTAGCGTTGCCGTTGATAATGGCGGCGTTTATGCTGTGAGTAAGATAATATGTCACAATTCTGCTAGTACTTCTCTTAAGACCAGTCGATGAATAGGTACATGTATTCCCAAGTTCCTCAACGAAAGCATCCCAACACCGCAATCATCAAACTAGGTACGTAGGCTCATCTTTGAAGTATCAAGTAAGTATATTACCATTGATAAATATCTAACAACTAGGTACCATGTACCTACCTACCTCTTCCCACCTTTTGTTTCTCTCTCTCTCTCTCTCAAAAAATAAATAAATAAATAAATAAAACCCTCCCTAGAAGCATATCCCCAGCGGTCCAGCCCTCAAGTCATCGACAACTATCGCACTCCTGCTTCCCAGCTATAACGAGGAAAGCCCCGAGCACGAGGACGTTCAGCACGATCAGCAATCCAATGAACTGGATCTCGGCGACGACGTGAGCCGTCGCTACCACGCTCGGGTCCATACTGCGATTGCTCACACACACGCGACCTTTTTTTTTTTTTTTTTTTTTTGCGTACTCGTCTTCGTTTTCTGCTCTTCTCGCGCGCTCTATGTTCCCTCCTTTTTTTTTCCTGAAAAAAAAAGAAAAAAAAAAGGAAAGAAATTTACCCCTCGGCGAATAAATCGTAAGGGATGAGAGAAGAAAAGAAAAGAAAAGAAAGCTCAAGGGACTTTTATTTTTTATTTTTGCCCCCTCCCCTTCTTCTACAACTTGATGCGGGAACAGAAGCTGATTTAAACGAAGCCTCCGTTAAGGTACGATGTACGCGGGTTTATATACCCCGAACAAGCCCGTTCGTCGACGTCGCGGGCTAGGCCTAAGCCGCTCACAAGGTGCGGGTTTCAAAAGAACAGGGACCAGAAGGGGCCGGTCTAGAATTCTCTTTTACCGGTATCTCGGATCAAGGGGCTCTTTCGTCTTTTGTGTCTGGCTGGTCGCATAAAGCCCATTGTCCATTGTCTTCGGGCTGCTTGTCTATTGTTGGAATACTACCTTGTCTCGGGACAAGGAGGTGAAATAATAGCCTGCTAGGGAGACAATGACTGCTGTGAGTGTTATATGTCGTGTTAGGGGAAGGAAATGATTGTGCTTTGGTTTGGAGTAGATGTTGTCATCTATTTCTTTACGTTGTCGAATATGCTCGGTGGTAGGTTGACAATGTCACAAAGCTGTGTTCTATTGACAACAAGACCAATATTAGATGCCCTTATCTGAATATAGCGGAGTCTTATGATCGTGTAGATGTGCAAGTTGCAACTGAAGGTAAAAGGTAGAAACCCTACTATTCTAGATTGTGAACGACGGGAAGCTTTTTACAACCACATTATACTGGCATTATATTGGATAATTTAACGGCTACTACATCGGATCCTTTGGAAATGAAAAGTTGGGGACATTATCTTGCTACACTTTTTATATATGCCCAATTTGAACGTGGATTTTGAACACTCATTGCTTTTATAATAGCGTTTACGAACAATATCATATCATAGTAGATGAAATTTTTATATTCAGAAACCCTCATAGTGCGTTACCATGTCTCATACCCATACCAAACCTCGGAAGACCTAAGATTGTTACCAGGCATATCGTGTAAAGATATAAGCTGGATAGAAAGAAAAAAAAACCCCCAACCATCTATGCAGTGATGAAACGTGCCACTTTACCAGCGGTTCGTTTCTCAACGCCCTCGGTGCTACCACAGCTCAGGCCACTGTCAACTACTTGTATCACGTTCCAGTCCGAAAGTTCGACCTCGTTATGCCGAGTACAACGGCCTGCACCCGCGAAACAGTCGCACACCAATTTCGTGCCATCCATGGTGCACGGCTTGCAGGATCCGGCGAAGCCGCCGTTTGGGACGTGATTGAGGGTGCCTAGGTAGTTGGCAAAGCACGAATTGAGGTCAAGGCTGACGTCCATGGTCTTGCCATAACCGAAATCGTCGCAGGTGGCGTGGAGGATGTGCCCGTTTGTTAGATGGATATTGGTGCAATGCGAGTTACCGAGGGTAGTTTTATAAATGCCGCTAACTTCGGACGCAGAGACGATGGTGAGGATGGGCAAGAATGCCAGGGTAGATGCGAATGGTATCTTCATGATTACCACGGTAATGTTCGTTCGTTTATGTTCGGTCGTTGTGTTAATTAGGTAGTTAATCTCTTAATTCTTGTTGAGTTGCAATGCTCGTAGAGATACATAAGGCGTGCCGATAAAAAAGAAAATAGCCGGGCATGTCTTTTATATAAATAGCATTGTATAAACATAGTCACTCGTCCGAGTGACCGTGTTTCTTTCAAGTCCATGAAAGAGTGACTTCGACCTTGACAGTGAAACAAGCCGACGAGAAAGAAGTGACTTGTTGACCATCTAACGGCTCCAAACGTCAGTATGCATACAATTAACTATTGCCTGTCAATGCCGTCGGCTACCGGTATGATCCGTCTGACCGGGGAGCTATATGAAGCTCGATTGATTGATCTTCGTGTCGGAGTTTATCAATTCATACAAGGCAAAGGGATCGTCTTATTGTATTGACTATGCCTCGAAATGGACCAAACGTGTTGACGCAACATTTTCTCATGTTGTCTGTTACTTCGGTATAACATTTTGACGTTTTGTATTCAGTACCATTCCGTCAAATTCATCTTTAGCTATCTTTCTGGTCTGTGTTCATCGTTTCGACTATCGAATTCCTGTACGCGGGCTGAGGCTTATTTCCCAAGACAATCCGGTCGAATAAGAAGTAGGAGGTGACGAGGAATATGGGAAAAGCGACCATGAACCGCGTATATCTTCCAGCAGCTGTTTTATACTCGACACTGTTTATATCGACCGGTTTGCGCGGAGGTTGAGGAAGTTGTGAACGCTCTCGCGGCGCATACGGCAAGGGTTTGGGCTGAGCGGTTTTGGGAGGTGCAGTCATTTTAGATCAATATTATACTATCAAATGAAGTGAAATAGAAAGTATTTTGATTGATTGACAGGAATTATATTGTTCTTGCCCTGGTCTTTGCTACGTAATTAAAGAAGGATGAAGAGGAATTGTAAAAGAGGAATTGAAAAATATAAAAATAAAAAAAAGTGAGAAAGAAGAAAAGTGACGATTAGCGCAAAAGTCTCGCTTTTCGTCCGACGACCCTTGCAAGTCAGGTACGTAATCTTACATAAGCCACCATTTCTCAATCGAACGGCCCGAGGTCCTGCGTGAACATGACCTAAAAGCCAAGCCATTTTAGGCTAAATGACCCATTTTATTTCAACACCAGCGAATTTTCCTTGGCATTTACTTCTTGAGATTGATTGGTCCATTATTTTCATGATAAAACGCTATGATGTTTTTGGACCAATTAAAACATTTCGTATTTATCTTATCGATAGACCCAATTTATCTGAACTTTTAAACCCAGTTTATCTGAACTTTGAGACCCAGTTTATCTGAACTTTTAGACAACCAGAAGAAAGACCCACTTTCAGGTCAAAGACATGATAATGTTTGGCCTCATGCAGGAACACCATCTATTTTATCAACGGGCCCAGTTTATCTCAACTTTCAGCCAATCAGAATAATGAACTGCTTTAAGGTCAAAGTCATGGTAGTGTTTGGCCTCGTGCAGGACACAATCGATAATCGAATCTGTAAACTCTCACTTTCTGTTATCAATTCTAAAGGAGTTACTAAGACTAAGTATTCGTGTACTAGTCTACATTATAAGACGATAGTTATTGTGACTTGAACCTCTAAACTTATAAGTTTCTATATTGATATTAATTATAATTAAGAATATAAGAAACATAAGAAACCCTTGTATTAACCCGTTTCTTTCTTATACGACATAGGTTTGCATTAAACGGAAGACTCCATCATGTATATACAGAGACAACAAGATGAAAGATCATATGTTTAGAAGAGATATCTTCGATCTACCTTGAATCATCGTGCATATTAGAAATATAAGAATTGCCATGTTGTATAATATATTTAACTTGTGAGTTGGTATAAATACTTATATTCGAGTCTCTGGGCGGTTACGACGTCGACTTTATATTCAGCGTCTTGAAAAATATACTGAGAGAATGGATGCAACTTTTCAACACCACTAACTCTATGGATCGTCTATGAGTCTCCGTCAGGCAAGCCTTCCACGCACGTCCCGCTGGCCAAGCAGCGGTTTGCGACAGAGCCGTCCTCCGCAAACGTCAACCATGCCCTAGTTATGAGCAATATTAGTACATATGACAACACAGGTCAGACGAATATTCTGCAGCAACGACAACTTACGATACGGGAAGGGCAGGCGGAGGTGCGAACGGCCCTTGATACCAACAGCAATACCAGCCGAGACCCGGCAAAGTCTCGTTCGTGTACGTAGGGTCGAGGTCATTGCAGAGTAAGGCGGAGAGGAATTGTCGTTGGAGGCAGAGATCAGTATCGGTGTCTCCTTGAGGTGCAGCCCTCGTCAGTGTGATGACGGACCCGAGAACTGTAGCTATAATTGAGACCCGCATGTTGAGATATGTTTTTTTTTTCTTTTCAAAGTGAAAATACACTTAAAGTAGTATTGTAATGAGCTGAACCTTCAAAGTGTCAATGAAGTTTCCA
This sequence comes from Hypoxylon lienhwacheense, assembly GCA_902806505.1. Lineage (NCBI taxonomy): Eukaryota > Fungi > Ascomycota > Sordariomycetes > Xylariales > Hypoxylaceae > Hypoxylon > Hypoxylon lienhwacheense. The sequence goes on from CADCWW010000016.1 coordinate 217,551, forward strand.
TACCTAACTCATATATCCCAAAGTCAGGATCTGCCTGAACATTATATACGCGCAGTCATCAGATAAAGCACTCGTCAATTTCCCACATAGAAACGTCTTGGCCAAGACCGGTTGGGCGAGGACGTAGTAGCGGTTGTGGCGCTATCGCATCTTTTCTTTGCCTAAGCTCCTCGACATCTCGTATTGGGACCTGGATGTAACCCGACGTCCGTACAGGCCCATCTCATCCTACGAACCTTTAACTCGATTCAGGAAGTGTGACTGTGGAAACCGATCAAACTTCATGCGTATCCGGGGATGAGGCTTGGCGAGTCCTTGAAAGTCGAACGTATGTTCTAGAAAGCATTGCGTTCGATCTTACTATCACGAGATTTTTCGAGGCAGGTATCTTGTTTGGATATTGTCAGCTGCCTAATCTGTTCTTCGTATAGTCTTGAGTCTCAATTTAATAAAATATGTCATATGGATACTTCTCTTACAAGCACCCAAATCGAGAAGTCAGGTTTAAATATTGCACATTTCTACGTTTGACAACGATTTAATACATCGTTTAGGAATATCACAAGGCAGTAAACTCTTCACCCAACCATCTCGCTAAGCCTTCTCGCTATACTGTCCGACCAGCCCGGGTCGTTTATATCTGCGTCGACTTCCTTGACAACTATCCCGCTTCCTTGCAGCCCGTCTTTGATAGCCTTAAACAGGGCTTCATCAGCTACTCTATCGTAGAATGCCTGTCCTTCAACAGCGATCGCGCTGATGCCCTTCAGCGGCAGCCACACCTCAGTCGCCTCAGGTCGGACACAGTTGTCCCTGAGCCTCTGCGCTATCCGCCTTCCCAGCTCCGCGCACTCTTCGTCCGTCGTCCGCATCAAGGTCACGGCAGGATTGTGCTCGAAGAGCGTCCTCCCCCGAAACTTGTCGGGCACGGCGTCCCTCGGCCCGAAATTCACCATGTCCAGGGCGCCGACGCTTACGATCTGAGGTACTCCCGCTCTAGCAGCGGCCGTCAGCCTGCTCTCGCCGGCGCTGAAGACGCCGCCGACCAGTTCGTCCGCTAGCTCGGTTGTAGTTAGGTCAAAGACGCCGCAGAGCCGACCCTCCCTGACCAGCCGCTCCATCGCGCGTCCGCCGGCGCCGGTGGCGTGGAAGACGTAGACCTCGTACCCGTGACGCTCTAGCCACCTGCGTGCAGCGTCCACCCCCTTCGTAGTGACGCCGAACATGGTGATCCCGATCCCCTTTTTGGCGACTCCGGTATCGTTCGCGGCCCTGCTGGTCCTGCTGGCGTATGCCCTAGCCATGCCCGCGATCAGCGCCGCGGCGTTGTCGATGACCGCCTTCAGGACCTCGTTCAGGCCGGCGATGTCGACGACGCTGTACATCATGGTGATGTCCGTCTCCGCGACGTAGAAGCTCGTGTCGCCCGAGGCCACGGTGGACACGATCAGCTTGGGGAAGGCTACGGGCAGCTCTCGCATGACGGCGGAGGCGAGGCTGGTGCCGCCGCTGCCGCCGAGGCCGACGATGGCCTGGATCTCGCCGCCGTTCATCAGCCGTCTCACGACTGCCGCGGCCCCCTCGGTCATGATTCTGATGAAGTCTCCTCTGCGAAGGGGCTTGAAGTCGTCGTCTTCCCCTCGGAACCCGCTGGCGGCTAACACCTCACGTTGGCCAATAGTTATTGCCTCATGATCTACTACGGATCGGCCCGTGTCGATCAAGATGACATCTACCGAGGGATCATACCGGGTTATGCGAGATCTGAGATATAGAAATTCCTCGAGCTTGGTATCAAGCGTGCCAATTACAGCGATGGATATTCCTGAGGAGGCCATGATGAATTAGTCAAAGCATATTGATGAGTAGTTTTCTTTTTCTCATTCCTTTTTATTTTATTTTATTTTATTTTACTTATTCTTCAGGTGGCCATGTTAGTCTGTGTGTAATGTAGGACGAGCGACCATGTAAATATGCACCGAAGTAGGTAATAAAAATCAAAAATAAGTAGATGGTTACTCGATCTCGGCTCAAGCCGACTACCCACCTAGGTAAGCTAAATGTCATGTCATAAATATGTCAGTTCTGGCGGGGAAGAAGCAGATCTTACTTCCTAAATGCTCTAAGCGTCGCGTACAATAATACCGCACATACATCCGGTAGATCCTAGATGTAAGAGGCAAGATTACAAAGGGCCTGTCTACCCCATTAATCCCCGTCTCCGCCGTCCACATGCTGCTTACTCTCCCCCCCCTTCCCCCCCTTTTTGTCATGATTCAGGATCGTATCCCCATCCCTCTACCACCATAAAATCAAAATGACGCCCATTCCGCGCGCAGAAGTGCTCCAGCGTCTGAGAGCCGTCATATCCTCCCGCCGCCCCATCGTCGGCGCCGGCGCCGGCATCGGCCTTTCCGCTAAGTTCGTCGAGGCCGGCGGCGCCGACCTCATCATCATCTACAACTCCGGGCGCTTCCGCATGGCCGGGCGCGGGTCCCTCGCGGGGCTCATGCCGTACGGCGACGCGAACGCCATCGTGGTGGACATGGCGAAGGAGGTGTTGCCCGTCGTCCGGGACGCGCCCGTGCTCGCGGGCGTGTGCGGCACGGACCCCTTCCGGGACATGCGGCGCTTCCTGGCGCACCTGAGCGAGCTCGGCTTCAGCGGCGTGCAGAACTTCCCCACCGTCGGGCTCGTCGACGGCGGCTTCCGCGCAAACCTCGAGGAGACTGGCATGGGCTACGCGCTCGAGGTCGACATGATACGGACCGCCGCCCAGATGGGCCTGGTCACCTCGCCGTACGTCTTCACCGTCGACGAGGCGGTGCGCATGACCGAGGCTGGCGCCGATATCGTGGTCGCTCACATGGGGCTGACCGCGAGCCAGGGCATCGGAGCGAAGACGGGAAGGACGCTGGACGAATGCGTGGCGCTGATTCAGGAGATCAGAGACGCGGTCGTGGCGATACGGGAAGATATAGTCGTCTTGTGCCACGGCGGTCCGATCGCCGGCGTTGAGGATGCTGAGTATGTGCTCTCCCGGACTAAGGGCGTGCACGGGTTCTTTGGGGCGAGTAGCATGGAACGGATCCCCGTGGAAATCGCCATCACGGACAATACCAAGAGGTTTAAAGAGATCCGGATGACGGACTGACTCTGTATGGATAGTGTTTTGGTAAAAGGTCGGGTGGCAGCATGTCGATATAATTTTAGTAGGTTCAACAGAACTCGTACGCCAGTTTGATCCCCCTTTTATTCCAAAAACAGGTAGTTTGAATACCAACCTAGCTGGTTCTGAACATAAACCCATACGCCAGAACATACGACCTACCGTATGAAAACCAGATGAGTGCCGGAACATCAAAATCCCTGCGTGTCTCTGCTTTTCCTAACATGAGCCATTGTCGTTAAGATCATGCTAGATTGTGTATGAAGCTCTGCATCCCCGACCACGGCATACGTATTTGACGTAGCTATGCATGACTGTTCCGGCCGGAGTTATAGATCTCTACCCGTTCAGCCTCTCCAGTTAATTAAAACAGCTAATGACATCTCCTAGGTACACTAGAAATAATAAAGCACGGTAAATATGTGGTATTATCTCACTTATACATGGTGTTCTCTTATGCAGAGAAGTATTTTAGGATGTTTTTTCTGACGCCAATGGAGATTCGCTACAACCTGGCTCTGCCCCTGATGCCATCCCAATGCCCGTTTTAATTCGGACAAACTCGAGCGTTCCCGTCTAATACAACACGCGCTGGCTCCCATCCATATTTCTACCGCCCACGAGACAAGGCTTAAGCCAGAGCCTACGACTTGTTTGAGGCGGCTTTCCGAAAGGGGACTACATGAGTAGTTATTTGCCCGTATCTAGATCGACGGGTGTCCCCAATAAGCCTCGATGCTTAACGCCGATTCTCACTGTCATGCGCCGGAAGGATTCGTAAATCAGGCCCAAAACGAACGGATCATGCTCCCCTAGTAAGGCCGCTCTCGACGTTCCCCTTTCCTTCCCGTATCTTCTCGTCGGTTCCGCTCAATGCCCGATGCTTCGACAGCGTCAGAGGACCGGATCAGCCGGTCTTCATGTAATCGATGCTAGCCTGATATATCTTAATGAGAACCTCTGTCTCCTCGACGGTGTTAGGCACGTAGAGCATGGTGAAGCCGAGATGGATCCAGTCGGTGCCGCTGAGACGGTGGCGCTCGCCCCATCCCTTGGACACGACTTCCTCGGCGTCTTTGAAGGAGAGCGTAGCGTGCCCTGAGAGGTCGGTGCCGTGGATGTGGCAGATCTCCCGGTTGCTCGGGCCGGCTATGGGCGAGAGCGGGACAGAGGGCTTGGTGAACAGCGCGTCGCCGTGTTTCTCCAGCTCCGATGTCTTCCACTCGGTCCACTCCGCGTTGATTTCCCCGAGCTTGCTGAAAGCGTCCAGGTATGCCTTGGCGAGTGTTAGCGGGGGGAGCGGTCTTACGTCGTCTATAGACTCACCTGTTTGACTGTGGGATCCTGGGGATAGTTGGCTTTCCTCTCGCGCTGGGGATATACGAAACGAAGGGCCCTTGCGCGGGGACCGGGCCTCACCGGAAGAGGCTCCTTGAAGAAGGACTTTTGAGTGTTGGCTCTCTGCTCCTCTGTTGCTTTCCGCCACTTAAAAGAAGTGTTAGTAGGCATTTCTCTACAAAAAGAATCGACATAAATAAGAACTTCTTGAACTTGACTAGAAAACACGATGGTCCCCCAACACAAGATATAAGGACTGAACGAGAATATTTAGTATGACATACCCCTGTGGCGTACTTCTCTGGTTTGTCGTAGTATCCAGGCTTGATGGTTTCGTCGGCGCCAAAGGCCATCGTCTTCTCAGCCGTGAGACAAGACATGTAGCCGGCCCAGTTGAGCTGCGTGCCGCCCTGGCCCATGGCCTTCCATTCCTTGTAGTCGTCCAACATGCTGTCGGTCTTGCGTTTCGACGGCAAGGTTGTGAATGTTTTGGCAGTGAAGGTAGATAGTACGGGTGCGTAGTTGAGAAAGCTGCTGCTTAATCGAAGTGCGCGGGGTCTAGGTGCTCGCATCGGGACGGCAAGGACTACGTTATTAAGTAACACATGTGCTTCCCCCATCTGTTCTCGCGTCCCGAGCGTCTTATATTACGTAGCATATTTTGGTCTCCATCCACTCTTTCCCTCGACACCGTTACCGAATGTCACGATGTTGGTGCTAAATCCGAGCGACTTCCGATTTTATGTCCGAAAATGATACTATAAGTCGGCCGAGTTAAGGCGGTAAGTACACGACGAGTCGGAAGACTAGGATGAGTATTTCGGATCGGCCACGTTGGTTCGGTAATTCAAAAAAAGTTTTGGCGTGTGAAATAATATATACTAACGGCGACCCAGGAAGCCAGGGCGGGAACCCCCAGTTTGTTAGCTCTTATAAGAACGAGAAACATGGCATTTTTCGACGTCTGTGCCATGGCTATGGGAAATCGGAGATAGTTACTCCCTGACTCAAAAGTAGATAACAAAATCACAGGTATCAACGAGGGATAAAATGGGCTCCTAGCATCTTCTGAGATGTACGTACGCGGTATAGACTATCGTAGTAAAAGCGTAAAGCATTCAATATTGCCGAGGTAATCAGGTAACGTATAATGATGTTGTACATATTAACCTGAAAGAATCTGTGTAATGTCACTAAGATATAGATGACGACGTGGACCGTCAAAGCCATGACATCAATCAAATTACGATATGGCTCGTAGATCTCATAGTTATATAGTCATCTAAATATACTATGCTGCAAGGGGTATCTTACCGATGCGTTCTCTAGCAACAAATAAAATTTCAACTTGACTATATCAAGTTACTTCTCCCTAACACAGATTATAACAAAGAACAATAGGAAGCATATCAATCTTCATAGAATACCCATCACTTCTTACGCCATAGAAACAAAATGAAGAAAAAAAGTATACCACTGGTGGTAGTGCTGTGATACTAGCTTACGCTTCAAGAGCCATAAGGTCGCAACGGTTTGCCGACTCATAGACGACGTCTCAAAACTATACCTCCACAGGAACTAGGTAGTATTTTTGGCTGACGCAGATAAGCGACGCATGGCACCCATGCAGATGCTAATGCGGTATCACAACGGCGGCAGCAGCCTCTTCCATGTGGTATGGAAGATCCAGGATTCCGGGTATATCCAAACTCCGTATAATAATTTTCGCATGGCAGCCCGCTGCATACCCGTACCCTTACCCCTTTCTACCTTGACGCGCCATCCCGATCCTTCGAGATGTTCTAATGATCTCCGTGATCATATTGGAGCTTCAGGGGCCTTCGGGAGAGCTTCACAAAATACTATAATCGTATGTCTCATGGGACTATGATTGCTACATTTACGTACGTCCTAGGCATCTATAGGTCAACTTCTGCGGAGGGTTACCTGTTTAGGGGCAGTCGGTTATATCACACAACAAAGGAAAGCAATGGTTTTATAGCTTTGTTGAAAAAACAGAACAATGTTCTTTTATTAATAATAATAAACACCGACTATGCCAATCTTCTGGCATCTTCTCGCCTTCTCCTGTTCCCCTAAACCCGCCCCCACGTGCGCATAGGGGGTAGGCATTCCACTTTCTTAAGGGTCAGAGCCATTCACACCTGTGCTCGCTTCATTAGCAAAACCAGAGACTGTCAGAACTTGCATACTTCCGCGGGAGACGAAGTTGTGACATTACCCCTCCTAGAGGTCTCCTGGAACGGAATTGTCGTCGAGCTCGTAGAATCGCACTTCGGGATAAGCGATGAACCGTACACTCTTCTTATACCTCTTCGCCGAAGCGTTCTTCGGGGCGCGGGGGGGAGGCGGGGGTGCTCTCCTTTCGATGAGCCGCGTCACGGCCTTGTTCGCGTTCCCCCTCGTCGCCCTCAGCGCGTCGTAGGCCTCCTGACGGGCCAGGTATATGCTGTCTAGGATGCAGCGTGCGATGAGGAACTCGATCCTGCTCTTGACCTCGTCGTTTGTGATATCTTTCACATCGCGAGGAATCCATTGAAAGTCGGGAATCGGCCTGGTCGAGTCCCAAGTGGCCTGGCTTGGTTCGTGCTCCCTCTGTTTGACCAGTACTGGGTTACGCCTTGGTACCTCGCCAACTTTTTCTACGGGTATCTCCTTTGGAGGTGAGTTGGGATGCATTGGGGCAATAACTGAGCCTTCTCTTCTGTATGGCGTGCCTTCTCTTGTCAAGTACTCTTCAGAGTCAGAGTCAGACTCGTCAAAAAATAATGACGGATCGGCACCTTCACCCACCTCACCAAATTTCTCGTTGAACGTCGTACTGGCCTTCTTTTTAAGCTTCTTACGTTTATTCTTATCAGCCGAATCGGCAGGTTCACCACTGGAATTATCACGAGCTCTCTCTTCCGACGAGCGAAAGAGTCTGTATCCTAGACTTAGTAAACTAAACGGAAACTGGGGGGCCCAGTACGAGCGCGCATTCCCTGACATTATAATCGAAAGTCGGACAAAGCCCTTTAGTATAACACACAGTGTTTTGCGAGACGCTATTGTGCTGAGTTTGTAGTTGGTTTTTGATGCGCGTGTCATGAAAGAGGATGAGCTCGGGACCATTTAACTGCGACACATGTATATATAGGAAATAAAAACACGGCGCTTGTATGTAAACTCGGAACGAAGTTATATATCAGCCTGCTTGTCGCAACTCACATATGGATGTTCTCAGACAGGGTGCTACTACAGCATAGTACGGGTAGGCAGCAGTATCTCATCCGTTCTCCTATTGTTGCAGCTTACCTGTCGATTTGTCTCTGAGCAACCATGGACCATGGTGTCTCCTGACCGGCGCCTAAGTTTTCATCAAAATTACGAGGTAGTATCATAACTACCTGTGGTAACTCTGATATTGGTTAGACATTAGTGATTATATCCTTTCCACTTCCAAAATATGTCCAAGTTAACCCTTATCTTATACTTACGACAGGGAAATAAAAGAAACAGCTACAGCTCTACTACCTCTCCTTACTATTATATAGTATAATTTTGAAAGCAAAAGTATGTTCATGAGTCCATTTATTAATACATCAACGCCGTGTCAACTGTGGCCGGCCTAGATGGTAATAGTAAAACGTTAAGTTGCCGAGGAAAAAAAATCTGATTATGTTGCGATAATAGCAACCATATGACACCTAAGGTATGATATAATATATTCATCAAACTAGATTTATAGAATAGATTAGAAATGCATGCCTGATACAAGAACTGTCTATAACATACCTATAGTGTACCTTCACCCCATATTTCTTCATCTTTCATCCGTTAAATCACACAAATACCATGTTCTACGTTTGTATGTTTCTAATATCTTAGTACTATATCCCCTTTACGCGCGGATATTAACACATTTTGAACGGAGTTTACAAGAGCAGAGCAGGAACTAGTGCTCGCAAACTAACCGAAAGCACTCATGGCCATAGTATTGGTTCCTGTATTCGTACTGCCAATCTTCTAGGATAGGTTACAGGACTTGGAAATTACTTCAAGGCCGAGTTTAACCACCACCCCGTCTAGCGATACGAGCCTCCCTGTACCGATACCATGCCCCTATATCCCGGCCACTCGTAGATTTGCGACAAATAAACACCGGCGACCTGCCATCGTTTCCCAATCACCCGAAGCAGCTCCACGATATCCCGCAGCCAGACACCGGCGTCGGAGCCCTCCTGCTCGAGGATATGCCACTCGCTCTCGCCCGCAGCGGCATATAAGCAGTGGCACAAGAGCGGGTTGAGGTTTCCGTCCTCGGCGCCTCCGGCGACGGCGGCGGCGGCGTTTAAGTCGAGGATCCGACGTGCGAGCTGCCAGATACGCCGCGTGACGTCGGATATGCCGGACACGGCCTCCTTCTGCATCTGAGCCTCCTCGGAGGACCGGCCGTGGTCGGTCGAGTACTTCTCGTTGCACGCGTAGATGTCGTAGAGGATGAGCTGCGCGGAGTAGCACAAGGCGAGAGAGACCGATGTGGAGCCGCCGAGAAACGACGACGACGTCTCCTGAGATAGCATCATGTCGTCGAAATAGGAAGATAGGGATACGAGCATTTGCTGGAGTTGCTTCGCCTCTGCCAGCCAGAAGTCAAGACTTGCCTTGCTGTCGCGCAGCTCGTCGCGGTGGCGCAGCACGCGGCCGAGGATGTGCGCTGCCTGGCATACGTTGGCGAAGGGCCCCAGGCTCGTGTTGTTGGAGAATGATGCAGCGAAGATCGGCTCGTTGAATCCGACCTCGCCCTCGTTCCACGAGTCCTCCGAGCACGGCAACAGCTCTCCTGGGCTTGGCTCGGGTGTGGCGAGGGGTAGTCCGTTGACGCCTTGGTTGGTGATTCTAGTCATGAATAAGCCAATGAGTTTTAATGCAAGCAGCGATTAGATATATGGATTACCTATCGAGGCAAAAGACCACCCACCACGCTCGGCGCTCCTCCTCTCGTGCCGTCCATGTGACTGGGTTCTTGAATAGTTGAGCAGCATTCTTGCGATCGTGAAAGCCCATCATGATGCAGAGCCTGGCAGCGTGGCCGACGCGCAAGTAGGCCGCCGGGTATATGGCATGGCCGAGCTCGTAGATTGAAATTAGAATAACAGACTGTAGAATCTGAAGACAGGGGAGAAACGAGTTTTCTATTCTAGACAGAGTTTCTAACACTTCCGTATATGGCTTGTACGCTCTGGCTGTTACATCTGGTGGGGGGGTTTCCGATACTAGCTTCATACAGAGAAACAGAAGTTGAGAAGGACAGCCAGAGTCTACTCTATACTCAGCTATATATCGCCGAATACTTTTCTTACTTAGAATGGGTAGCCAAGGGTGAACGGTGGAAAAGTATTTCTCGTAGGTGACAAGTACTTCTTGGGGGAATGTGTAAGTGTAAGCGTGTGTCGTAGCAGATATGTGATGAATATCTGAAGGCAAGGGCTTGGTGCAAATCTCGGAGTGGAGAAAGAACATGGCTGGGAAGCCATGGATGTCTCCGTGTCTTGCAACGCTATCTTGTACAAGACTCGAAAGTAACTGAATTTGCGAGTTATTCAAGCCTTGTAAGGCGACTTCACCATCTATGCTTCGAGAGCTAGTCGATGACGGAAGGTCCGCATCTTTGTATGAGGGATCTATCTGAGCCCGTGCTGGGTATTCGCACCGCTTTTCTAGTCGGAGACACTATTAGATAGGTCAACTTCTGCATTCTTTTCGCTACTTAGACGACGTACTAGCGAGCACGATGGTAATTCTTTGGGACATTTGCGTTTCAGTCGCCTATAAATTGTAAGTTGTTATTGCCAACATGAGAATCGCGTAATACAGTACCGACATGGAACGCAAGCGAACCGTGCTCTAGAATCCATCGTGACAATAGCAGGACGATTTCATCCGCTCCTAGACACTGGAAATATATCTAGAGCGGACTTGCGGACTTACATATAATCATCCCAATTAGCTTGTTTTTTTGCTGAAGAGGTGACTCGTAGTCTATAGATGAGCTTTCTACTTTCTTAGGTCATAACCATAGACTACCGTCTACTGAGCGGCCAATTATGCATATTAGGATTTTCAAACGGTGCCCGTCGGCATGTCGTATCTTGAAAGAGAGAAGACGAGTCTATTGTCCGCTCACGTGAGAATTTCAACACAATAAAAAATGCCGCTCCATCACGAATAGTCCGCTTTGTCCGCCCACTCAACCACGCTACTCCATGACTGCATCTGAGGCATGCAGTAGACGTGGGCTAGTAAGCTCGTAGGTGGTGGGGGTGCTAGGACTAAACACTTCGATTAACCTATTCCAACGAACCTCTACAAGGGCCAGAGGCGCGCATAGTTGGCTTCTCCTTTTTAAAATGCCTAGAGCTGTAACATCAATTATAAAAACTCTGACATCTCGTGGTCTTCAAAATTGGGGGTTTACCTTAGAATTAGATGAAAATATAAGACGAGGCAATATCTATGACCAAGTTAAAATGTAATATAGAGACCAAAATTGGACAATTTCTAATCAAGATAATACGTTTCATAGTTTCTTTTATCTTATGGTAACCCACAAACTCATTTTATCAAGTTACGGATCGTATCCAGGACCGACACGCCACCAAGGGAACGACGTTGAGTCAAATATAGGCTGAGGACACCTGCGACGATGGGGCCGCACACCAACGCAACGAATCCACGCATGAGGACCTTGCCTTGACGATTACTCTTTGCTACCACATCGGAATATCTTTCGTTTCCGAAGCTGACTCGAGAATATTTCGTCTGCCAGCCGAGGCTAGGCAGGTGAACGGACATGAACTCTTCCAAGAATTTTCGAAGGCGGTACATGGGACTTAGAACCGAGGCACGCATCTCGATGTAATTCTGCAAAGCGAGATCGTTAATGGCATGAGCATCGACGGCGCGAAGAGCCGAGTATTCTGCAAGAGCCGATCCTCTTTGTAAGGCTGTATCTATCGATCCCGGGTCGTCCGGGTTGTTACTCTCGACGGTCGCATGCTTGTCCAGGATCGAAAAGAGGATGCGAACGTCCTCAAGTCCAGCATTCATACCCTGGCCATAGAAGGGTACCATTGCATGTGCGGCATCTCCTAAGATCACGACAGAGCTGGAGTAGTGATATGGATGGCACTTGATGCTAATCAGAGGGAGATGCGGGTTCGTTTGAAACGAAGACATGAGTTCCGTCGGTTCTATTAGTGAGGTTACCCCTGGGAAATGCTCGTCAAAAAATGTAGGTAGTTGAGACGGGTCAGCTTCCAGCTTTGCAAACTCGAGGCCTGGTAAGAAAAGAGTGCATGTGAAAGATCCGTCCTGTATGTCATATCAGTTCTGTTGATGAAAATAGGGGATTCCTAATATACCTCGCTAGGTATGGCAATAAACATGAATTGTTTCCCTGGCCAAATATGAAGATGATTAGGAGATATTCGGAATATGGACTGTTTATCGTGCGACTCGGACACTTCATTTGGCTTGATTTGAAATTCGCACCATAGGGTGTCGACATATTCCTGCTGATAATTCATTCTGGTATATTTCATTAGATGGTATCGAACAGCTGAATGGGCTCCGTCGGCACCCATCATGAAGTCGAACGAGACTTCCACCTCTTCCGGACGGCCCGAGGACGAGTTTTGGTCGCGAATCTCAAACCAGGCCTTGCGCTGTTTGAAATCTGCTCCGGTAAGTTTATGATTGAAGAAAAACTTGACGTTAGACATAGCACCGAGAATATCTAATAATCGTCTGTTGAGTCCGGCCCTGTCGACAGCAAATATTGTCTGAGTTTCCAAGTCAACAAACTATGGTCTTCGACTGAGTTAACAAGGGAGTGAGGCGTCACCCTTCCATGAATGTCATAATCCTGAGGTTCCTCAAACAAATCGCCGGACGAGCGTTTGCCATGGATCATCCTCCCTCGCATCGGGATAGTTGCTGAGACTACATGATCGAGAAGGTCTTGTTGACCAGCATAGCGCATAGCATTGATTCCTCTTTCTGAAAGAGCTAGATTAATAGACTTGGTGAAATTGAGAGGCGTTGTCGAAGGATCTCGTAGATCTAGCTAGCTGTGTAAGTGTCGGTCTGTATTTTAGGTCTTTCGGGTATATTAATCAAGAGCAGCTTCATGTAGGCAGATGTTAAGCTAAAGAAGACAGATGAAGGAGAGAGACATACCACCTCGAAGCTCATAAATCTCAACATCATGACCCCTTTTAGCGGCATACAGGGCAGCCAAGGATCCAACAGGACCAGCCCCGACTACCACGTATTTTTGGCTATTCATATTCACGTAATGAACATGTAATATGTTACTAGCCCAGAACTGAGCACAGAAAAATTGAGAATCAGTTGATTATTGAATGTATTTACGCTAAAGGGGAAAAAATAATAAATTAAAAAAGAGAGTTGAGATTATGATATAATCGTTCGCTCCGGATAGAAGCGGATGTAAGAGACCGGCCCCTTTTATATACTCGAGTGCGATTAGAAGATGGATGTATCCTTTATACCTATATCTACACGTACATATGTATGTAGCTACCTCTATATGCACTATTCGAGGCATAGCTACGGATAGGTACATGTATGTAGTACCTAATATACAAGTACCACTCGGCCGGGCCCGTAGACCCTGTGGTGGGGCACTACCCTCGAAAGGGTTTTGCGCCTTGTGCCTTGCACCTGGTACTTTGATGACCTACGCCTTTCCTTCTACATGTACAAAAAAGTTCTATTAAGAATCGTAACATTCGACTTACACACAAACAAAAAAAAACTCATTTGCGCAACTAACAAGTGAGAGCAAACAACGTAATTCTTCACTTCCATATATAAATACGTAATCGTAATCAACCAACATCATTTTTTCTTGTAGTCTATCCCACGACGTGATCGACATCAACAAAGTCAGAAACCTATCGCAACATTCCATCTCCCTTCAACATCATGGCTACCGAACCTCCGGTCAAGAAGAAGTGTCTCGGCGCGGGCTGCGAAAACGATGCGTCTGCCCTACAATGTCCTACTTGTCTGAAGCTAGGCATCAAAGATAGCAACTTCTGCTCTCAGGACTGTTTTAAGAAGAATTGGGTCCGTATAATCCGTACTTCAGCTGTTGAATTCTTGTCCTAGACTCTTAACTCTTATGCTGACATCGTTCCCTACCTCAGAATGGACACAAGGCGCTGCATAAGATTGCGCAAGGCAAGACCGTAAACGGTATACTTGATAGCATCAGAACTCCAAAGGTCGTCTCTAAACCTGATCCAGCAACCGGTTTCTATAACCCGTTCCCCTCTTTTTCATATACCGGATCGATGCGGCCGGTCTATCCCTTGTCTGAGAAACGTACGGTTCCCAAGTCAATAAAACACCCCGACTGGTCCGAGACGGGTTATCCTGAAAGCGAGCGATTCATGAACAGGAACAAGGTTGAAATACTCGACGCCAAGGGACGGGACGCCATGCGAAAAGTCTGTAGGCTTGGGAGAGAAGTTCTGGATATCGTCGCCGCCGAAGTCAAGCCCGGTGTTACGACTGACTACCTAGACGAAGTCTGTCACAAGGCTTCCATAGAACGAGACGTAAGTCGGCAGCCTGCCGCAACCTGTGATAGAACGTACGTTTTCATCCGCTGCAGAAACTGATTTTTTTTTCTAGTGTTACCCCTCGCCCCTCAACTATTACAACTTTCCCAAATCTATATGTACGTCTATCAACGAGGTCATCTGCCACGGCATCCCAGACCAGCGCGTGCTACTAGACGGGGATATCATCAACTTGGATGTCTCGCTCTACCATGGAGGTTATCACGCAGACCTCAACGAGACTTATTACGTAGGTGACAAGGCTAAGGCCGACCCTGACTCGGTTCGGGTAGTCGAGGCGGCTCGGGAGTGCTTAGACGAGGCGGCCAAGCTCATAAAACCAGGAACTCTGATACGAGAATTTGGCAACATTATCGAGAAGCACGCAAAATCGAAGAATTGCAGCGTCATCAGGACGTACTGCGGACACGGAGTCAACACTTATTTCCACGGCACGCCGAACGTGCCGCATTATGCCAAGAATAAGGCCGTGGGGGAGTGCAAACCCGGCATGACCTTCACGATCGAGCCTATGATTGCGCTGGGTAAGTATCGAGACGTTACCTGGCCGGACAATTGGACTAGCACGACGGTAGACGGTAAGAGAACTGCTCAGTTCGGTGAGTTGAACCTATGTCTGCTTTCCCTTCGTGCACCTATTAACTTTGACGCAGAGCACACCTATCTCGTGACCGAAACTGGGGTGGAAGTATTGACGGCGCGTACGGAGAATTCGCCCGGCGGACCTGTACCGATGCCGGTGGTGGAAAATGAAGCCAATGGCAGCTAAAAGTATTTTATAAAGATAACTACCTGGACATATTGATGAGCCGTGATAAATCCAGATCCGTGTCATGAGCGAGCCTTAGATATCTGCAGTCTGTATCAACACAGCAAGGGATGAAATATACCTACCTATATAAATCGCTTCTATGGACTACTGGTTGATTAGGTGGACTTGTGTGAAATGATATTAGGCGCATACCATTAACCGCTTCTTGGTGTAATATTGATTTCTCCCCCTTTTTCCCAAGATTTGTTCAGTAGTTCAGTATGTTCAGTATAGTATTACACAACAACTGCTAGGGGTAAAGAGAACCGTATAATATACGGACCTTTTAAAATTATCTAACCATGACCTAGGCAAAGTCAACCCTAGTTCTTTTTGTTAGGACCTTGGGTAGAGCTTTGGAGGTACTGTACTATGTAAAAGGATAGGTATGTTTCTTTAGCTCTTGTTACAGGTATCTAGGTAATGTATTAGGGAAGTTAGTTCATTAGAACATACATGTACAGTACCTACAGTTGGGTAACGGTTAAGGACATCAGGTCCCTGTCATGAATTCCATTGTACTATGTACGTGTCCGCAAATTGAATTAGAAAGTTTAACAGTCTAAATGACCTATTACAGTGTGGATAGGTACACAAATCTAGGTACATTCAATGTACATGGTACATTCAATATGTACCTACCTGGATGTAAATACCCTAGGTTTTGTACAGTACGTACACCAATTAGACCCGGACTTCCAGCGTCTAAAAGCTTCACCAAGCTTCGCCTCTCCAAGGTTAAGAAACCCGAGCCGATCTCCTCTTCTTATTCTTATTCTTCTTTCCCCCCTCCCCAAAGAAGGCAAAGCTTTTTTTTTTTCCTCCTCGCGAGCCGCTTTCATCATTCAACCCACACACAAGTTAGATCACCCCCCCCAAATCTTCCCAAACAACCTGGCAACCTGAACAACCTGAATAATCTGAACAGTTACATGCCACATACACGGCAATCAAATATCAAATCCAACCTTTTCCCACCTTAAATTAATTCCCGGGACTTGAACATCCGCAACGTCTTGCATATACTACCTTACCTACCACCTATACCTATACCCATACCTATACCTATACCTATACCTAATAGTATAGAGTAACCTCGCCAACTTCACCTATCATCTTTTTCCTTTTCAAATCTATCTCGAGTCTCGCCTCTCACATATCAAATCTCGCACCTCACCGTAATTCTAGCGCAACACTCCGGCTCCTACCTAGGTACTCAAGGGAATCAATCCTGATCCTACTGCAGCCTTATCTCCGCATTCCACCAAAATCTACTACGCTCTACCATCCTCGTCATCGCTCCAACCTTCTGTCTCCCGTTACTATCCTCATTATCGGCAAAGTCTCCCGCCTTAACCAACTATCTTCTAAGCTCTAATCAAGTGTCACCGAGAGACTTGTGTGTAACTTGAAGATTCTTGCTCGAACGATCCCGAGAGGAAGTTTACTTTGTCGCCGCTCTCCGGCAGCCCCGTTTCGGCACATCGTCAATTTAAAAAAAAAAAAAGACTAAAAAATAAAGAAACGTTCTTAGTCGGTTCTAAGGCACGGTTTTCAAGATGTCGGGCGAGGCGTGGCTATATCTCTTCGCCGTTCTAATAAATGCCGTCAACCTCTTCCTTCAGGTCTTCTTCACTATCATGTATAGCGATCTGGAATGGTATGTACACGGAACATGTTGACGCTCATGTCAAACCCATCCTCCACCGAATGCGCTCATGATTTCACGTCACTCTTCCCTTGTCTATTTTGCCGGCCTTCTTTAGCTAACGACATCTGCTTACTTAGTGATTACATCAATCCCATCGATCTCTGTAACCGCCTCAATACCTACATCATCCCCGAAGCTGCCGTGCATGGGTTTCTGACGTTCTTATTCTTGATCAACGGGTATTGGGTGGCCCTGGTACTCAACCTACCGTTGCTCGCCTGGAATATCAAGAAGTACGTTGCGCCAGAGCCGGTTTCGGCCTTCCACGCACTTCCGAGCGGATCGCTAACATATTCTGTAGGATCGTTGACAACGCCCATCTATTAGACGCAACCGAGATTTTCAGGAAACTCAACGTGCACAAGAAGGTATGTAGCTGCACGAAGTCCACGAGTATGCCTATCTTTAACATTCGTTGCAGGAATCCTTTTTTAAACTGGGCTTCCACTTGGTCATGTTCTTCTTTTACCTATACAGCATGATCGTTGCCTTGATTAAGGACGAGACGAAGTAAGATGCGGCGCACCAGGGGCGACGATAATACACAGAACGCATACATATGTGTGGAGGCGACCCTAACTGAATGATCCCCACGAGCCACGATAACACGAACTCCTCAAATGCTTAATAGGGCTCGTGCCAATCTAGACAGTCTTTATATGGCCCGGGTCTTCACGTCATGGATTTGCTTGGCTTGGACATGGAGTTGGTGAACGAGCCTATGAAGTGGGAGAGATGAACCGCCTCAGGGGATAGACTGCCCCGTTAGCGTCGGTCTGGGGTATACCACTATTACTATAGAATTGGGACGGCGATGATGAAGGCTTCGGAGCGGTCCAGAGATGTGCGACTTTTCAGGACCGAAATTTTCATAAATAATAAATTCACGAGATAATACCCCCGATTGGTGTAAGAGCTGTTGAGTGGCTATTATTTAGTAGAAGAGCATTTGTAAGATGTCGCCAACTATCACGACTCTGTGCTTGAAGAAATGAAGTATTTAGATGAATTATTCTTTTAACAGGTACTTTATATGAATATATCGAGGATTCATATGCTTATTTTGCTGTTATCATGTCTTTACCACATACCTGTTTTATGGCTGTCATAAACATACTACGTATGTAATCCATGATAGCTTAAAACCGAATAGCTTAAGCCACTTTTAACGGTATTATGGTAGGTAGTAAGTGGTATTAGTGATATAATAGATAAGATGAGGATTGTATATATTGAATTATAGCTTTATTTATATCCTTTACTTTAATATATACTTGTATTAAAGCAAGTTGTCGAATAAAATATTCAGTCAAAATATGTAAATAAGGTATTTAAAGGTTTAAAGAGATATCATCTATTTCATGCATTTGCGGTATCGAGATTCTAGATTACATCAAGAAGATCCCAAAGTACCGTTCGTAACTGTGGCTTCAGCTAGTTACATAAAGTATTAGATTACATAAGGCGTGAGAAATACAACGTGCTTTGTATATTGTATACTTTCGTACTTCATCAACCAAAAAAATAATATTCCAACTTCCATTTCCAAACAATAAACACTCGTTTACAAGCGCGCATCAACCACGACAACAAAGATAGATGGAGGGCTTCGGGGAATATCCGCCAAACATGGCGCCACAAGATGCACTTGTCGTACGCGAACATGCCGAGCCCGACCACGCCGTCGTTCCCTATACCGGCGAAGAGCTCGCGCGACCCAAATTCGGTCCTCTTAACCCTTTCAAGGACGAGGCGACTACGTTGAAACGTAAGAATGTCCTGACTGGCAATGCTGAGGAAACCTTTCTTAGCGAACACACCTTTCGAAGCAAGCATCGCGCTATCGAACGCAAGGGCGGTCCCGAAAGAGAATATCAGTCTGGCGCTGCAGTGAAGGAAGAAGCTGCTAAGCTAAGGGCAGCGAGGCAAAAGAAAGGCGATGCAACAATCGCAGACGGCGACGGCGCTTACGTCGGACCCTGGGCGAAATATCAGAAGGAAGAATATGAAGAAGTCGCAGAAGACGAAGAGCTGGCGAGCGACGAGGAGGTTGAATATGTCTACGAAGACGAAGACGACGTTGTGGCGAGCGGCACTGTCGTCTCGGCCCCGGCAGATGCTGTGGCTAGGAGGAAGGAAGTAGAAGAACTAGGGGACGAGCAGACCATATTCCATGGCGATCATGAATACGACTACCAAGGGAGGACTTACATGCACGTACCGCAAGATCTGGACATTGATTTACGAAAGGAGGTCGGAGGCGTCACAAACTATATACCCAAAAAACTGGTCCATACCTGGAAGAAGCACGACAACAAAGCTGTCACCGCTCTTCGATTCTTCCCCAACTCTGGTCATCTGCTACTCTCGTCTGGCGCAGACACCACGATCAAGATCTGGGACGTGTACCACCAGAAGGAGCTCCTGCGAAGCTATTTGGGCCATTCCAAGGCTATATCGGACGTATGCTTCAACAACTCTGGCACCCAATTCCTCTCCGCTTCGTACGACCGCCAAATGAAGCTATGGGACACGGAAACAGGCGCTTGTATCAACAAGTTCACAACCGGTAAGACGCCGCATGTGATCAAGTTCAACCCATCCCCCGAGCACTCGCACGAGTTCCTGGCAGGTATGTCGGACAAGAAGATCGTTCAGTTCGACACGCGCACGAGAGAGCTGGTCCAGGAATACGACCACCACCTTAACGCCATCAACACCATCACGTTTGTAGACGAGAACCGACGTTTCATGACCACATCGGATGACAAGTCGGTGCGCGCCTGGGACTACAACATCCCCGTGCCCATCAAATACATCGCTGAGCCTTATATGTTCCCGATGACACGTGCGTGCCTGCATCCTTCAAGCAAGTACGTGGCGTACCAGTCGTCCGACAACCAGATCGTGGTTTACGGCGCCAACGACAAGTTCCGGCAGAACCGGAAGAAA
Source organism: Hypoxylon lienhwacheense (assembly GCA_902806505.1). Classification (NCBI taxonomy): domain Eukaryota; kingdom Fungi; phylum Ascomycota; class Sordariomycetes; order Xylariales; family Hypoxylaceae; genus Hypoxylon; species Hypoxylon lienhwacheense. The sequence goes on from CADCWW010000016.1 coordinate 237,209, forward strand.
AGTTACCGGGGGCACAACAATGCCGGCACAGCTATTGATGTGGCGTGCAGCCCCGACGGCCAGTTTCTCGCGAGCGGCGACAGCGGTGGGTTCGTCTGCTTCTGGGACTGGAAGACATGTAAAATGTACCACAAGCTGCAAGCGGGCGACCAACCCATCACGTGCGTCCAGTGGCATCCTCAAGAGACAAGCAAGGTCGTCGCGGCGGGCATGGACGGGATTATCCGATATTGGGATTAAATTGCAACCAGCGGTACGGTACGGCACGGGATGGCGCAACGAGGCGGCGTTTGGGACGGGTTCAAGCAAAGGCATTATCGATACCAGAATATGACTTCTAGTAGACTGTATATTTTCGTTCTCAAGTGAACGGTTTATCCATACATTTACTTGCGACAAAATCTATTTGCTTATCTTGCCTACCTACCTACCTATTCACGCCATACTTCAGCTGTAAAATTGCCCATTCAAGTGACACCAGGAATCATCATTCAATGAAATTATCTGCTAGATGAAGGACCACATTATGAGTCAGGTCGAAGAAATGGTTGTAAGCAATGAAAGCATTGTACGAACGTTCCTTGCATTACACGCACATAATAGTAACAGCGGCCCAAATAGGTACCTAACGACCAGTCCAAAGGAAAATGGATGGAAATAGATATTCACGTTTCTTTATTAGTTGCGCTAAAGCCACACACCTGGAGTCACTTTGGACGAGAAACTTATGATTGACTCGGAGAGTCCATCACACTGAGATAGGTCATCTTCGTATCCTAGTCTGTCACCGAGTCTGGCGTGACGATGGGCTTACTCGAAAGCCATGACACAGCGGGCAGCCCAACCCGCCCACCGGTCGAACGTCTGTGGGAGCTACTGTACTTGCAAAATCACGATGATGTCAATAGGATTGTGGGGGAAGTAAGGGGGAGAGGGAGAATAAAGCCGAGCGACGGTACCTAGGTAATTCATCCCTAAAATAGCATTCAATGACGAGCTCTGGGTAGTGAGACCTAATAGACACCGCAAAGTGAACAGGAACCAAATTGAAGAAATCTCTGATAACGCTTTCTCAGGGGGGATAGCGTAGGGGAGGAGGTAGCTAATTGGTACGGCGTCGCCTATTACCTATCACATACCGAGACTTCCTGTACCTTACCTACCCCCTATGATTCACTCGCCTCCGTCATTTCACTCAGCCAGCACCCGCCGCGCGTGAGACGGTGCCGATTCATATGACATGCGCAGACGCGATCTCGCCACGACGAGCCAGATCGCACGACCGTCTGCCACTCCGGCTGCGGACAAAGCGTACGTATACGCGCACGCCCCCCCGTCCCCCAACCGCCGGCGGAAGAGGGGAAAAATTCACATCGACTCAAGCCTCCTCACAGCTCACTCGTCGTCACTGCTAGTGAGTGACTAAGAGTCCAGCCCTCGCTGCTTCACAGCGCAGGGCTAATGACTTGGAGGAGAAGGGCCTGGGGGGAAGGAGGATTTAAACAAGGACATCTTCGCCCCTTCGAGGCCTTCTCTCTCTATCATCTTCTTCACACGCAGAACTCCTCGGGATATCAAGGAAAGCTTACCAGTCTACTTATCTGCTCTCGCCTCCGCTCTACCACGACATCGACTTACAGGGACGATCATAAAGCACGATATAAAGACAAGACAGACAAGAAGCAAAAAAAAAAAACGCCCCGAAAGGAAGAAATAAGAAACCGCAAGGATGTACCCGACAGTCGTCATGCCCCCCGTCAGCCGCGTCATCTACACCGTGCCGCCGCCTCCGCCAACCTACGCGCCGACGTACCCGCTATACCTCCGCCCCGTCCACGGCCGCGACGCCCCGCCCCCGCCCACCAAGCCGCTGCCCAAGCCGCCCGTCAGGTCGCGGGCCAAGGCGTGCTGCCGCTGCCACCACCGCCGCTGCCGCTGCCACTGCCGCTGCGTGAGCGGGGAAGTAGAAGAAGAAGATAGACACGAACGTGCGCCGGTCGTCGCGCACCCGGTTACGGTGCTCAGGCCCGTCACTGTGGTGCGCCCTGCTGTTGTCGCGCCGGGCGATACGGTTCTGCTGAGGCGCGTGGCGTAGGGAGGCTGAGCTTGGGTTTGTATCTACGATAGGGGACCTATCCTTGTCGACAGAGATGGAGGTTAGTGGGGGGAGGATTTGGCGTTTTGGAAGGGGTCTTTTTTTTTTTTTTTACATCTTGTCTTGATCCCTTTCTTTTTGAAGGGGGGAGGAGGCATCTACTACGTTGGTACCTAGGAACAGATTGATGGTTGGTATCTAGGCTATACGTCTAGACATCGGGAGTCTGGAGTTAGAGGGTTAAGGAACTGAGGGCGTCTCGTTCGTAGGCCGCTGTCGGCTTCTTACTATCGTTACTCACTATAGACATACATATGTGATATCTGCGACTTGGCCGGCGAGATTTGGTGATTTTATGAATAGTGTCCCTTGACAAAGATATTGGGATCAGAGTGAAGTTGGTATGACCTTGTACGCATATAAAATAGTATAATGATGGAGTTGATGCTGTGATATTGTTGACATTGAAGTCCGTATAAGTGTCATAGGCATCGGTACAGCGAACGGGTACCTAGAAAGTCAACTCTGTCTGTAGAAAACAAGTACGGTAAGGTTCCTAAGGCTCCTAAGGCAGTCACGCCGTCAAGATAACCGCGACGGTCGCCTCACAGCAGATTTCACGTACTACGTACTTGCCAAACTTATCGAATGTACCTAACAAAGTACATATATACCGTAATTATGGTCCACCCTCCCACGAGGGACAATCAGCTCTATGGTCGAGGGGGCTGATGCGCCAAGCACTGACGAGAGAGTTATCTCGAAGCTACGGCAAAAGTAGGGGGTTCGATTCCCCCCGACGGCCCCAATTTCTAATTGGGTTTGTCATGGGTGGGCGGCGACCAGGGGCGGTGGATTCGTGAAAGCGGATGTGCCTCCTCAAATCTTTTTGCATATTTATTTTATTTAATCTATTTAGTATTATTTTTATTACTTACAATTGGATGTACCTATCTCATGGTGGTTTCATGGTGCTGTTCGTGCGGGTCATAAGGAGTGCAAATTTGTAATGTTCTGAGGGCATCGTCATGGACATTATTACTCTAATCGCCAATTATCGTGTTGTTGTGCTGCACATAAATAAATCCATTTTACCCAATGAAATATTCATAACATCTACCTCTACCCACCATCTAATTTCATAATATCGTCTTTATTTTAAGAGCATCCCAATCCTAAAAAAAAATAAAATAAAATAAAATAGCCCCTAATTCTTATAATATTAAGCAATTTACAACGACAAGCTATCATATCACTCGACCCCTCTACCGCATCCCCACGCCTATAACGTCCCAGCCTAAGAGGGGCCGTGATCCAAGAATGCAACGCCATTGGTCGACGAACCACAACCCCTTGTCATGATAAGACGACAGGGGACGCTGGTTCGACAGTCAAGATTAAAGTGAACTCACATCCTCGAATCCTTCCTCAGTCTTCTTTCCATTTTCCCCCACCATCCCTTTTCTATTCTATCCACGCTTATATATGAGACAGACAGGAGCAGGGCTAGATCAAGAAGAAGAAGAATGGCCGACACCCGGACCCTGCGCATCGTCACCGCCGCGACCTTCCTGCCCGCCTTCCCCCTGTGCCTCGCCCACGGGATCATCTCGCGCGCCCCCGCCCCCGCGGTCGGGCTCGTGCCCCTCGCCCTCTCAGCCAGCGTCGGCGTCTTCCTCGCCTCGCGACAAGCGACGACGACATCGGCGACGAAGATACCTACGCCGCCGGAGTCGGAGCCGGATGTAGAAGAAGGAGGTGTTCGACAGGAAGATACCGAACAGCAGCAGGATCAACAACAACAACAACAACAACATGTTTCTGACGAAGAGACTTCGCCGGCCGCGACGACGACGACGCAGAGACGAAACCACCCGATCCTCGTCTTCGCCACAGACACCGTCCTCGCCGCCGCGCTCATGGTCGTCCTCGTCTTCACATGGACCACCTCCGGCCGTCGCGTCGACGGCGCCCAGCCCGCCATGTTAGCCGCCTACGCGACCATCCCTCTGCTCGTGAACTTGTACGTTCCCCTTCCCCTTCCCCTTCCTCTTTTTTTTTTTCCTCTTCCTCTCCCTTATGAAGCCCCCCCCCCTCCCCCTTTCCTTCTACCTCCCCAGCAAGAAAAGAAAGAAAGAAAGAAAAAAAATTCAGACGTCAAAGACTCACGCGGCGCGGCCCTAGCCTATCCCACCTGTACCTCTCCGCGCGCGAGCTCGCGCGCGGCCTGGCCCTGCCCGGGCTCGCGCGCTGGGCCGCCTGGCGGCCGTGCCGCCCGACTGCCCGGGCTGCGGGCGGCGCCTGCGCCGGCGGCGCCGCGCGCGCCCTGGCTCGACGCCGCGGGGGCGTGCCGGCCTAGGATCCGGCTGCCTGGCATACGCGTGCCGCGGCTCAGGGGTGGGGGCGCCCGAGTGGTGGTGGCGGTGGCGGTTGCGGGTGCCCGCGTGGTTGGGGGGCCGTCGCGGGTACGCGCCTCTGTTCGCGGGGTCTGGCGCGGCGGACGAGGACGAGGACGAGCGAGTGGCTGTCGTGGCTCCGTATAGAGACGATCCAGAGGTCGGCGAGGCGTCTTTTGCGCGCCGGGAAGAAGAAGAGGAGGAGCGGGAGATGGCGGGGTCGCCGCCGGCTGTTGTGGATGTTGTGGGGAAGAAGAGGAGGGTGCCGTGGAACGATTCGCCGTAGGTTTTTTTTTCTAGGGGGAGGGGAGGGGGGCTATAAGGGGAGGGAAGCGGGCTTTCTCTCTTTTGGTCTTTCCGTTCGATTTTTGTTGCTTTTCTTTTTCGGGTTACGGCATGGCCTGGGATACCTTACGGGGCGCGGCTATTTGTTGGCGTGGTTTACGGAGATGGGGCTGTGTTGTGAAGGTATGAAGAGGGGGGGACGATGTGATACCCAAATCTGAAGTTATTTTCTAGGTGCTTTTACATGGGGAGATGGCTGCCGGTTATTCTGGATTTTGTTACGTTGAGATCTCGCCCCCTGCCGTGGGAGCTCTATCGGGACGATCGGAGTCCTCGAATAGCTAGAGCAGCCTGGCCTATTTCAGTGCTACCACGTTTCTCTGTGAAGGAGAATATTAGAAATCGCCGAATCAAGTCCAAATTTATTCCCCTATGGGTGATCATATACTATAGTTGTCTATATTTGTTTTGTAGCTGGCAAGTGACTTGCTTGATCAATGGCAGCACTGCCAATCCCTTTCCGAGCCCGTCCAATATATAAAAGGCGCCTCATCCATACCCTGTTCACTTCGAAAAGGTCCTTTAGATTCCCATTTTTACTTTTACCGGATTTATTTTTTCAATGCTCACGAAACTACCTAGGTATCTATCTTCGTACCCTATATGATTTCATATCGAACGCAATCAGTACGTCTATAAAACCCACCGATTATGAGATGGGTATAAGTTAGTAGCAGGACTCGTAACAACCGTTCGCGTATCGTTGATGTCCACCATCGCCGTTCTGTATAAAACTATTTAATCATGATAGAAACTCGGGCGCGGAGTAGCAGAAAATCATACCATAGACGATGTGTTAATCCACCAAGCGAACTAACATCCACGATGTTTCCTTATACTTCGAAGTTGACGAGCGTAGCTGGCTTTTTTTATTCAGTAGACCGCCAGTGCCGAGAAGTTGGTAGTTGCTCGAACCACGTAGGCGTATCGAGCTATATAGGTACTCTCCTCGACGGATGTGATGAGTTTCAAGGTTCCGGGGTGTGATTGGATTCGCGATTAAACCACCATGGCCGGTAAAATGATAACATTTTATCTCGGAAGAACAGCAATACCATCATGGTTTCGTCTTTTTCCACCCTGTCGTTTTGAATCCAATCATCAAGCATATAGTTCAGTCGAACAAGCACTTCGGCCAATCCGTTCTGTTTAGGGTCCGTCAAGGGAACGACCTCGGCAGCCTCGAGATTAATACCAATGTAGAGTACATGCATCTGTGTCGTATCGTCGTCGTCGAACATGCGGGTCAAGCCGTGAAAGACCAAGGTATCTTCTTGCGGGATAGTGTCCCCGCCGTGGGGCAACGCAGGCAGAGGGCCAACCTGCTCGTAATTCACATAGCCACCAGCCATGAAGTGCATTATCTCGATGGTAAGTTCCCTTAAACGATCTCGGTCACCAGCCCAGCGTGCCTCACCAAAATCATGGCTCAGCTTGGCTTCCATGTCGTAAATCTCGTCTTGCTCCCGATCGAGTTCATCCATCCTATGTAGAGCTTGGCGAATTTCGTCGTAATAAAATGTTATATAGAGAATGACGACGAGGCCAACTGTCGCCACAGATCCTATGGCCATATCCTTGATCCGGCTGCCTCGTGATCGGGGCGGTGGAGGCGGTGATGGAGGTGGAGGCGGCGGCGGCGGATAGAAAACTGGATGATGAGAGGGATAATTAGAATAATAATTCTTATTGAGCCATGGACGATGCGCAAACTGCCTTTGACGGAAACCCGGGGTCGGAAAAGAGGGCTTAGCCCAGACACGAAGCTGCCGAAGCATATCGGTTAACTGTTCTTGTCCTCTTCTACGTCCTTGTCCTTGTCCTGGTTCTTGTCCTGGTCCTGGTGGTTGATATGGGGGTTAATAATTCATAAAGAAAGATAAAAAAATATAAAATGTAAAATATAAAAAAAAGAAGGTTGAAGGTTGAAGGTAAAAAAGTCAATGAAAATAAGAAAGACGAAAGATAGATTAGATTAGCCTAAGATTGACGTAAGGATTATCGATTGGTTCAGGACATGGATTTAATCAGGAACAAGCCTTCCTCTTGTTTCATTGAACCTTAAGGTTTAAGTATGTACGTATTCATATATGTGTGTAACATGTTCGGTACTATCTACATGTATGTATTTATTAGGTAAGTAACAATTATGTATATTTAGAAAGTGAGAAAGTGAGAAAAAAGAAAAAAGGCCAAGAACTAAATTTATCACTTAATATTTATCTTGAACGCTTATTATTTATTCACGTCTTCATACCCAAGATTTCCCACTAACATATTCTTCTGTCTATACTTAAAGTAACATATTCAACCTTATGTTTTAAAATCAATAGTATTCTGTACCATCATGTCAAAATTAATAAAACTCGGCTTCCTTCGTGTAAGAGTCTCCTGAGCCTTGAGTCTTGCGCCTTACACCAGTTCGAGATTCAACTTTTCTCCGACCACGTTTCCCATACAGTCTCGACAGCATTGTCTAAATGATTTATCCACAATCCAAATCTCCTCAACTGATTGGTGTATGGTGTCATTCAATGCCATGGCCTAGACTCCACGAACGTTTACATCATTCGTGGAATCTTTCCGTGATGAGATCGCCATACTTGCCCGCGTTATCCCAGATTTCTTGTCATGGCACAAATCAATTCTAGTTCCATTCGGACGCGGAATGCTCGTTTGCTCTGCTGGGTAATATGCCCGGTCTAATATCCCGCCGAGATGGTACTATATCCTCCACAGGCCGAGTCACATACGTCAATTTCTCGTACCTAACCAGCCTTACAGCTAGCTAAAGTCGGTCCTTAATATGTCACGAATTAGAGAAGAGTCCCTTTCTCGATTCTCTATAGTCTATGTATACATATAAGTGCATGGATCGAACTTCTGCAGACCGTCGCCTCGGGTTAGGTCCCTAAGGGCTAAAAGCTTTCGAAAATACGGGAGTCTCTTCACCTATTGTCCTCGTCATGGCTTCTCTAGGCTCGGCTAAAGGTGTCCTCAAACTTCTGCCCCTGTTCAGCCTAGTATCAGCACTGAGTTACCAAAGTAGCAAAAGCTCGGAGAACGAGACCATCAATATCAGATGGATTGACAATACGCCAACCATCAACTCCGGGACGACCTTTGGGCTGCCTTGGCCCCGGGGGAAATATCAGGCTAACGAGACTACGTTTACCGGTCTTGGCGGCGACGGCGAGGATCAAGTTCAGCTCCAGTCATGGGTAACAACGTACTGGCCGGACGGCACGATCAAATGGACCGGTCACGCGTTAGTTGGGTCCCCAACTATCTACGATAAATATAAGATCGCAGTGTCGACTGTCTCTCCAGGTAACAGAGTCCAGTCTTCGAATTCGACATCTCGGTCAGTGATGACTATCAGCGATTCTGACGATGAGATTGTCGTGGACACCGGAAAATTGGCCGCAACATTTCCTAAACATGGAAATGCCCTTCTGAGCATCATAAAAACATCTGGCGGTAAAGTTGTCGGACAAAACGGTCGTTTAATATTGCAGTCCCAATCGAGAGTCGACGATGATGACGGAGAAGGAAGCGCGACACCGATTAGCAAGTTTAAATTCACGAGCAGCATTGAGAATGTAACAGTCGATTACGATGAAGAGAGCTTGGTGAGAACTTTGGTGACTACCCGAGGCACACATCAAGCGGACTCTGATAATCACCAAGCGTGGCTTCCGTTCATCCTTCGCTTCTACTTGTACGCGGATTCGGATACTATTCGAGTCGTCCATACGCTTATTTTCGACGGCAAGGCGGATGAAGATTTCATCACAGGGATCGGAATTCGATTCGATGTTCCCCTAGCCGGCGAGGAGCTGTACAACCGTCATGTTAGATTGGCCGGTCCAGACGGGGGCCTCTTACAAGAAGCTGTTCAGGGATTAACAGGACTGCGTAGAGACGCTGGTGCGCCAGTCCGTATTGCCCAGTTCAACGGTGAAGCAACGCCGAATATCGCAACGTGGGATACTAGAGTATCATCAAGGCTGAAGTGGATACCGTCATGGAATGACTATAGCTTGGCTCAGCTGTCGCCTGACGGCTTCACCCTCAAGAAGCGAACTAAGGTCGGCCAAAGTTGGGTTAAGATTCCTGGAGGTACGCAAGCAGGGGGCCTAGCATATCTCGGCGGTGCTACGCAAGGCGGTCTTGGGGTTGCCCTCCGCGATTTCTGGAAGCGATACCCAACGAGCCTCGACATCTCGAATGCATCTTCAGACGTAGGCCAGATAACGTTGTGGCTATACAGCCCATCATCTTCCGAGCCCATGGATCTCAGGCCATTCCACGATGGCTTGGGAGAAGACACGTATGCTGACCAACTTGACGCCCTTGAAATTACTTACGAGGACTACGAGGGAGGTTACGATACGCCCTACGGCATTGCGCGAACGAACGAGATATTTCTCTTCTCGTTCGAAAATACACCTTCGGCGGATGTACTGGCTAATATGACGAAGCACGCAAACGAACCGCCTATACTAGCTGCAGACCCTAGCTATATACAGCAGACTAAAGCAGCCGGATCTTACTGGGCGACCATCCCAGACAACTCTACTGCCGCGGCACAGACAATCGAATCGCATCTTGACTTCATAATTAAGTTCTATCAAGGCCAAATCTCCGAGAGGAAATGGTATGGGTTTTGGGACTATGGCGACGTCATGCGTAAGTAACGTGGAGATCTCTACTCGCAATCAGCGTGGCTAGACCCGTTGCCGTTATCGCTCGAGAAAAAGTGGTTATACTACCAAAGAGATGCATTCCTAATTCGTCATTCTAGACAGCTACGACCGTGATAGACACACGTGGTGCTACGACGTGGGAGGATACGCGTGGGACAATTCAGAGCTCTCGCCTAACCTATTCTTTTGGAATTATTTTCTACGCACGGGTAGGGCGGACGTGTACCGATTCGCAGAAGCCCACGCGAGGCACACGGGTGAGGTGGACGTATATCACATCGGCCCGTACAAAGGGTTTGGTACACGTCACGGCGTCCAGCACTGGAGCGACAGCTCTAAGCAGATCCGCGTGTCGACGCCCATCTACCGCCAGATATTTTATTATCTTTCCGGGGGGGACGAGCGAACGGGAGAGCTGCTCCACGAGTTGATGGATGCCGATCAAACCTTTCTAACCGTAGATCCGCGACGCAAGGTGCGAGGCGACGGCGGCAACTACGTCGTCAGCCCGACCGCCGTGGATGTGGATGTGGGCCTCGACTGGTCTGGATTAGCATCGGTCTGGCTACTGGAATGGGAACGGCGCGGACCGCGGTGGGAAGAAGCACAGGCGAAGCTCAACACGAGCATGCACAGCATAGCGAACCTGAAAAACGGGTTCGTGACGGGTACGGGCCTCTATAACCTGTACACGGGCGCCATCGCGCCGCCGGCGACGGACCCGGACAACCGCGGCACCGTGACGGTATCGCACCTCACGGCCAGCTTCGGGCTGCCAGAGATCATGGCCCAGCTAGCAGACTACCTAGGCGACGACATGCCGGCGGCCTTCGAACAAGTCTGGCTGGACTATTGCTACTACTACGGCGCCGGGGCCGCGGAGCAGCGGGCGAGGTACGGCGCCAGCTTCGGCTCCCTGAGCCTCAGGCAGGGCCATTCCCGGCTCACAGCGTACGCGGCGCAGCGGCTGGGCAATGCCTCGCTCGCCACGCGCGCTTGGAACGAGTTCCTCGGCATGGACGGCCTCGCGCCGAGCTTGCCATGGAAGAGCGAGGTGCTGGATGGTAGCCGGGTCCTCGTCCCCGTCGAGGAGGCGACGTGGCTCAATACGAACGATGCGGCGCTTTACGGAATGGCTGCTATTGAGAACTTGGCGCAGGTTGTAGGAGCTTTGTGAGGACTGTGTCTGGGTTCTACTAGGTCATAAGATAAAGAGGTGGTCTTGTCGTATGTTCTAGGCTTAATAGTATATATTCAATATCAACTTTGTTAAGCTTGTTGTGACCCTGATTCCATTATACCATATGTTTTAAAGTAGTAGCAGTTTAGTACACTGTAGTTTATTTAGAAGTATCCCTTAGAATGAAGCCTTGCGTTTATCTCGCCCGATGTCTTAAGTTATTTCGTGAAGTCATTAATAAAATAAAAAGAAGCTTCATGTTTAATTGTTCGTTTATTTATTTGCAGTATTAAACCGCCCCTTTTTAATAGAAGGTATTAGCCACCTCTAAGCTTACACCAGCCGTATCTACCCGTATCGCACCGCCACACATCAAGTGAAACTAAAAGGCGCCAATAAATAAAATAAACCCGCATATTCTTTTTTGTCCTTTCTTTTTTTTTTTTTTAAAATAAAAAGATACCAAAGGAGTAAAAAGCAAAATGTCATCCCAGCTACAAAACAGTAAGCTGTGCTTCATCGGCGGCGGCAACATGGCCGGCGCCATCATCGGCGGGCTCCTGGCCAAGGGCATCGACAAGCGGAACATCGCCGTGTCCGAGCCGTGGGAGGTGAACAGGGAGAAGATAGCGGCGACGGGGGTGCGCGCCACCGCGTCCAACGCCGACGCCGCCCGTGGCGCTGATCTCCTCGTCCTCGCCGTCAAGCCCCAGGTCGCCGCCGGCGTGTGCCGCGAACTGGCCACCGCCTGGGCCGCTGCGAGCGAGCCCCCGCCCCTGGTCGTGTCTATTGCCGCCGGCGTCACCTTGGGTAGCCTGAGGGAGTGGCTCACGCCGACGGACAGCCAGGCATCACCGCCACATATCGTCCGTGTCATGCCTAATACCCCGGCGCTGCTAGGCGAGGGTGCGTCGGGGCTGTTCGCGAGCGAGGAGGTGTCGCGCGAGGAGAAGGACCTCGTCGCCTCGCTCCTGGGCTGCGTGAGCAAGGTGGTCGAGTGGGTAGACCGGGAAGAGCTGATCGACGTCGTGACGGGGGTGTCGGGTAAGCACGGATCTTTCCTTCCCCTTGTCCCTTTCTCCTCCCTTTCCTTCTCTTCTCCCTAGGGTAAGCCGATCGGTAAGAGGGAGAAGAAAGGGAGGCCAAAAAAAAAGACTTGCTACTCAGACACGAACGCGAACATTCTAGGGTCCGGGCCGGCGTACTTCTTCGCTATGGTGGAGCACTTGATCGAGAGCGGGGTCGGGCTCGGGCTGTCGCGCGAGCAGGCGACGCGGCTGGCCAAGCAGACCTGCGTCGGCGCGGGGCGGATGCTGGCTGAGTCGTCGGACGAGCCGGCGCGGCTGCGCGCCAACGTGACGAGCCCGAAGGGCACCACCGAGGCCGCGCTGAAGAGCTTCGAGGCCTCTGGGCTCGGCCCCGCCGTCGACGCCGCCGTGAAGGCGGCTACGGACCGCGGTAGAGAGTTGGGCGAGACCCTGGCGAAGTCGTGATGGACGGGAGTATGTCTTAGAGGGGAGAGGAGAAAGGAGGAGGTAATTTGCTATCGAATACGCTGGCGTAATGGTGAGTGAGCGAGTGAGGCAGATCTTGGAGATGTGGAAAAGCAATATCTGAGCATACGGGAGCTTGTTGAATGAAAAATAGCTGTCGAATTGAGAGAGTAATCGGGTACCTACTTACCCTTAGGTACTCTTACCAAGTACGATTCTTTTCTTGACTGTGCTTTATGCATTTGGGACGGAGATGTGTCACGATGGGATATATTGCTCTAAGGACAGCTTATAAGTTTTGGGAATACTTTCATTTGCCTTGCCCCGGACCGCAGCCTCCTTGCTAAACCTTTACGTACCTCCTGAGAGCACCTTGACGCCCGAAGTCCATTTTTTCATTATTAGACTCAACTTGACGTTCTTGCTCGTCAGTTTCTGCCTTTTCTTCGGCGAGTCATTGTCGTTGCACCAGGAAGAAGCATCTCGGCAGTCACTAGTATCTGAATATACAAGATGGCGCTGTAGGACCGACCGCTACTCGCACGAGAACCATCGTCTCGCCAGCACCACGTCCGGGCTTTCTTTGCCGCGCCTAGCTACCTAGTAAACACGTCAGGTTGCCGCTCGTAACAAACCCTACTACCTAGAGAGCTGTCGGCGCAGCAAAATTTCACCCCAAGACGCGGTATTATCCTTAGGTAGATACCTAAGGACTGCTAACTTATACATAATCAGGACAATGCTGGTGGGCTTTTTTTCGTCGAATATGGGAATCATACCTACTTCGCCGTAATACTCGGCGGTTTTCCCTGGTTCATCATGATTCATTGATAGGTAGGGAATACAAACACTCTCCTCTTCAAACGATCCTACGTGGTTATTAGAAGTCTCAAGAACGAGAAAAGACAAGCCCTTGTCGCTACGTAGAGTTTACCTCGTGGCTAGCCGGAATCTAGAGAGATATGCATCCAGTCGCCTTGGATCAAGCGAGCTTGGATGACGCGTGGCCGATTATTTCTTGATAATGTAATTTGATGTCCCTATAGCCGGATCGACGCGCAATAACGTTACACAAGAAATCTCTCGGACACTTATGCGTGACCGCGAATGCCGCCGCGATGTCTCTAGTACCTACACCATGGCCTCTAGTCTACGTCTTTACGTACGGCACCGTGCTCGGAGACCGCGTTTAACTCCTCCTCGGCCGAGACGGGCAGACAGGAAACCAGTATTCTCCGTGGTTTGGCGCGTATAAGTCCCGAATAGCTGGGGGCGCGTGACACGAGGACCCCGACGTCAGGGTTGTCGACAGTTGCTGAAATGTTGGACGAGTTTATTAATGTATACCCTTGGTCAGTTGCGAGCTCTGCATGCCCGTGATATTGCTCGGGCTAATACCGTTGAAAGGGTGTATGCGGTTTAGAACAGCGTGAATTATAAGAGGTGTATAGGAGGTAGACATAGATGAATAGGTACCTAACACCATGGAAAAGGCTACCAAGTTTTATGATATCGCTCGTCTTATATACCCTAGTATACCTAGCAAGCATGCTATCTGCATAATAGAGTTACTGAAATATTAGGTATCCAAGGCAATCTTGTCCGGTTCCGTTCACGGCCGCGCGTTACTCGGGGGGATTATAGGAGTGCGATACTGCGACGTTTTATACATGTGTGTATGCGGCGAAGTCGAAGGTCCGTTCTTAGCGTAACCCGGGGTTGCTATCGTTTATGCATAGTGGAACGACGTTCATTCTTATACGAAATAATTTACCTGTTCTGCGTGCGAAATACAACTCCGTATAACCGAGGTATGATAGCATCATGGTAGCAATCTAACAATAACAGGGGTTGGCTAGAGCTCCATCTCTGTATCATCTTCTTTCTACTTCGTGCCAAGCGTTCCCTCGATAATGCTTTTGCTGTCGACTACAAACCCGTATGCTTTCTACCTCGTAGCTGGCGTTAGCATAAGCACCGAGGAATCCTTCGGTCCGAACCGATATCTTCAGGCGTGCGCCATGTCAACCGACGTACCGACGTGTTATAGATGGTAACTTCTTGTCCCCCCGGAGTAGTCGTAGCGCAGCAGTCCTCGACCATGACGCAGTCCCAGCCGCGAAAATACGCGTCTGCCATGGTGCCGAGGACGCACTGGTCGGTGTTGACGCCCGCGAACAAGAGGGAGCGGAAGCCGCCGGCCGCGAGCGCGTCTGCGAGGGGCGTGCTGCCATGCCAGAGGCCCGAGATGCGATTCTTGGCGCAGAAAAGATCCGATCCTTCTCGGGTCGCGTCCTGCAGGGGCCCGTAAAGTCTCGCGTTCCACGACCCGTCCATCAGCAGCCGGCCTCTGCCCGAGCCCATGTCAGAGCCGAAGCCGTATCTAGCTCTCTTGGGATCCAGAGGCGGTGTGAACAGGCTTCTCGCGAAGTTTCGCTGGGTTGCCGCGGGCATGGTCTTGAGGTCGTCTTCGCTCAATCCCCAGTTTAGCCAAATAGTCTAGGTTTTTTTTTTAGTGTCCCGGGGTCAGTTATTTGGTTCATCCATGTTCTACAAAGTGACTAGTGTAGTTCCCTCTCCTTGACGCGAAGGAGTGGTTTTAGACGTTATGGAAAGACCACACCGACGCGTTCTCTTCCCCCTCCCCTTTTCACCGTACCTTGACGTCAATCTCTCGGCACTTCTTAATAACCTCGAGCGTGCGCTCCACCGCCGCTAGCCCGGTGGGATGGTCGCTACACTCTTTATGGAGGAAGAAGTTCTGCATGTCCACCACGACCAGGGCAGTCAGGGACGGCGCCAGCGTGATTGACGTGTTAGCGGTACCCCGCGTGGTGCGGAGCGTGAATCCTGGCGTAACTCCGCGAGTCAGGTCATAGGTCTTATTGTCCCTGTCGTAAGTCCATTCGTCGCCCTCGGGGCCCAGCGTTAGGTTCGCCATTTACGGATAGATGAATCCTTTTTTTTCTCTCTTTTTTCTTGTTTTGTCTTCTTTCAAAGTACCCGACGGACTCGTTGACGTCCCGTGGCGGAAAACAGGGGGGGAGCGTGGAGTTTCTCCCCAGAAGATAAGGCGATGGGATATTAACTCGATAGTACGAGTGGTGGAGAAGTAAGAACCAATAAGAACAAGAGGCGTAGTAGTACGACGTCGACATAGACACTGATTGTGCGGAGAGGTGCCAGTTCTCGTCCCTCGCCGCTCCACGGCATCCTCGGCCCAATCGAGCCACCCTCCTTGGTCAGCTAGAACGCCTCATGCGCACCAGGTATTCATAAGCGCGTGTGATATACAATCATTAGTAAACCCAAAAGAGAAATTAATAATTATATTTTATTAATCGTAATTCCAGCGGGCGGAACCTCGTTGGTCTACTTCTACGTAGTATATTAAAGCATGTCATAGTCGGCGTTATTCACAGCATCAGCTCGGACTTAATTGCTTGAGATCAAGAGAGCTCGAACCATACATAGTACCTCCTTTTTCTCCGTATACACTATTTAAATTAGCCGTCCATCATGTCCGGCAAAGTCATCTCCCCGACTCGGCTCGCCCACGTCGTCCTCCGGACCGGACGGTTCAGGCCGATGGTCGAGTTCTACAAGACCTTCCTCGGCGCACGCGTCGTGAGCGAGGTGGGGGTGCTGTGCTTCCTGGCCTACGACGACGAGCACCACCGCATCGCCATCATGGGCATGCCGGACTGCGGCGACAAGGTACGGAACAGCGCCGGGCTAGAGCACGTCGCCTTCACGTTCGACTCCCTGCGCGACCTCATGACGTCCTACGCGCAGCGCAAGCAGCACGGCATCCTGCCCATCTGGTGCGTCAACCACGGGCCCACGACCAGCCTCTACTACCAGGACCCCGACGGCAACATCCTCGAGACCCAGGTGGACAACTTCGACACGGCCGACGAGGCCACCGAGTTCATGGCCAGCAGCCTCATGTCCGAGAACCCCTACGGCGTCGACTTCGACCCGGAAGACATAATCCGGCGGCTGGAGAGCGGCGAGTCCGAGGCGGAGCTCAAGAAGCGCCCCAATATCGGCGTGCGTACCGCGGAGGGCCTACCGCTGTTTAACCCGCCGCCGCCTCTGGTTAAGGAGAGCTATGGAGTTATCGGAAGTACCGCATGAGGCATCACGGGTGAACAGGCGGTAGGATAGGTACCTCCTATTATTTCCAAGATATTCGAAGAGTGTAGGACGAGATCAGATTACGGTACCTAGTTATACTAGGAAAGGGGGGGCACCAGGTATCGCGGGTTTATGTCTTGGTCGGTTTTGCTCGTACTGTCTGCAATTATCGTTTTTCTTTCGCGTCAGTCAACCAGTATGCGAGTTGTCTATCAGAATTATGCGTCGTGTAATACTATATTATAGCAATGCCTACGAAGTAATGTTTGTGGTTACATGTGCTGTTGCCCGTATTCTGTCAATGTATATAAATATGATGGCGAAAACGTCGCTTGCTATCGTTGTTGACGAGAGCTTGGCTTGTTCTGAGATATATGCAAATTTACAACTGTCAATTCGGCTTGCAGCGAGGAAGCCTCGATGTTTCTGCGACGATGCATACAAGAAATATCGCGACGCTAGGTCGAACTGAGGGCATACTAGATGGTAATACACATAACGGGGCGCCGATCCGAGTCGGCTTGATGATTAGGTAGGTAAAGTAGGTACACGATTTGGCCCTTGGGATGATCTGCAACACGAGTACGGGATCGAAGCGACGCGATAAAAGACGGGAATCATAAGACCAACCGTTATGATCCGCTCGAATGAGAATCGGATGAGGATTTGCTGAATTGGCCAGATCATCAAGCTAAACTCAAAGGTCATAAATCATGATAAATTGTTAATGAGATCGGACGGCATGAGGTTAACGCATGATTTCCGTCATGGGTACCTGACATGAGCTCAGATTTGAGAACGAGCAAGCTGAGAATGTCTGGTATTTTTTTCATTCTCGAAAGTCAGCTACTGTCTAGTGAGTCGTATTCGAACATCGCAGGACACTCGACAAAATACAGCAGTAATATCCGCCATGACAGGAGTTTCTGTCTACATTAGGTAACGGGTGAATAGAAGCTAGACCAAACCTCGAGACGTATCAAGATCGTCTCAAGGCCCCTTTTTGAAAGCGTTTGATCGCTCTTCAGCAGGGGTGGTAAGGTGGCTAGGGGGGTACTAAGCGAGGGAGGGGGTGTTATAGGGGTCGGAGAAGACCATTTAAGGAAGATGGTGGGCCTCTAAGACGCTAAGTCGTCGTCTACCCCAGCGACAAGTCTGAGGAAGACTGCCTGATACTTACCCCTATTATATGTACGAAGTACGTGGGAAGATTAAGGTCACCCGGGTATTTACTGTTTACGGGATTGTTCTTTTTTGCACTGCAAGTTTAAACCTTTTAGTTTCCATATTCTATACATGTACTCGCGACCAAATTTGGGTAATGTAAAAATTGATTCCCGATATGATGAAAAGAAGTTATGGAGAGACAATGAAAAAGTTCCAGGCCCATTTCTGAGATCACGACGAAATTTTGATCTCTACCTAACAGTAGGTAGATTACGCATAGAAGAGGCACAAGCCGATAGATCAAGCACATAATCTATCGTCATATGAATGCGAATAATATGATTGGACAATTGGATCTAAATACACCGAACCCAGCTGTTGCTGATCCGAGCCTCAACTCGCCTCACCTGAAAGATTTTCCATCGTGGCGCACATACATAATATAAGGTAACCTATACAATGTTAGGTCTGACGGTATATCGTGCTGTAGCTTAGGAGGTAGGGATTTTAAGGGGAACTTCACTTCAAAACTGCATCTTGTTGACCCTTGTTCGTTTAAAGACCACACGGAGCTAAGACCAGGGTGCTTCAAGAGCCTCCTGAGTATGTCGCCTGTTCCACTAACCGCTCACGGAGTCTCGTAGACGACACTTGACAATGCGAAAATGTATACTATTCAACTCTCCGCGGAGTGTATTTCGTCCTATTGCGTCCAATGAATGTAATTTTCTTAGCTACTTCTGCAAGTAGTATGAGTCGCGCTCCGAGTACCCAGGCTACGGATCCGCACAAGGTACTCGATATTAGACGAACGCTTCGGAGTAGGGTTGTGTCGTGAATGGGCATATCCTTGCCGCACAATACCTACCAACTCACGTCTGATATCAGTGTTGAGACGATGTATGATCGACAGAAGGGGTTTCTACCTACACCAGTTTTATCCTAGCCAGCCACGCAGCCAGCGATTTGCAACCTCCATGATCTACCACCTAGCTTTCTGTATATAACCTTGCCTTACCCCAGCTTCACATCATGAGGTTTACTCTTGCCTTCTCTATCAAGCTTCAGTTCGTTCTTTGATATCCGATTCGTTTTTCAGTTCTGTGAACTTTTTGTTCTTGACCTTCTTTTTCTGATTCTATTCGTTGCATACCGCCCGGCCGGTCTTTATTTTCCATTCATCCAACTAGGATTCGTCCGTTTTAAGATACCTTCTTTCAAGGAACCGAAAACTGTTGTTTGACTTTAACTTCGCCTTGCCTCGAGATGTATTCCAAAGCCACCCTCATCTCCGCCCTTTTAGCCGTCGCTGAAGCCCGGTTTGGCCAGGAGCAGGTTCCTGTTGCCGCTGTCCAAGCCTTAAGCAACTTTGGTAGTCCTGGCCAAGCAGCGACTCTCGCGGGATCGGTTCCTGGAGTGTTGCTCGCCGCCGCTGACCCATGTAGCAAGCTCACTTTAGCCGACGAGATCGTGTCAACCCTCGGCACCGATCCTCAAGTCATATCCGCAGCACAGAACCTGGTTGCTGCTGAGCAAAACTTCAACCCCTTCGTTGTCAGCGTGCCCAACATCTGCGGCAACGCCAGTCTGCCTGCGACGGCAGACCTTCGTGGGATCGTACCTCTGATTGATCCCGCGGTTACTGGCTCCGACCTTGAGAACGCCAACTCGAAAACCTCGCTGCAGACACCCTTCGATGCTACTAGCCTCAGCGTAGCCGATGTCATGACCGCCCAGGGGTTTTCAAACTTCACTATCGATGGCAATGCCAATACCGCCAATACCAACAGCAATGCAGGGACCGCAAGCTCGGCAACTACCAGTGCCGCCGCGGCGACTACGTTCATCACTAAGTGCGGCGGTAGCCAGACCAGCGCCGCGGCCAGCGCTACCGTTGCCGCTGCCGCTACATCCGCTGCCGCTACATCCGCTGCCGCCACATCCTCTGCTGCTGCCGCCACCGGATCTTCCAGCACCTCTTCAACCCAAGCAGGCGCCGGCGCTGTGAGCGACCCCGTCACGGGCACATTTCCCGGCTTCCAAGCTTCCTCCCTCGGGCTCGACTTCGGCACCTGCACGCCCACCGTGAAGTTCGAAGAGTAAGTACTTCATTTCATAGCGATATACTCGAGCAAGCAAGCAAGCAAGCAAGGAGGGGAAACAAGCTAACGCGCAAAACCCTCCGCAGATCCCTCGACGGCCGCAAGGCAGGCGAGTTCACGTTCCAGGCGCAGGACCCGCAGGTCAACAAGGGCCAGGAGGAGGCGCTCAACCCGGAGATCATATTCAACCGCATCTGCGACCAGCTCATCAACGTGTGCGGCGCCGCCGCCGACGCGCACACGGCGTGCCAGCAGGCCCAGGCCAACCTCGGGTCCGGCGCCAAGGACGCCTCGACGGCCAACGCGTGGAACACCGCGCTCGGCTTCGACGGCGTGAACATCAACCCCGACAACGCTCCCCAGGCCGGTCTTGTCGGCCACACTTGAGTCGGCTAAGTCGGCTATGGGGGGGGGGAAGGTTGGACGGGGCTTGGGTTTGTGGTCGTGGATGTGAATGTGACGTGTTATGATGGATTGGGAAGGTTATTTTGTATACATATTCAATACAATTTGGTGTATAACATTTGCGGTCCGAGGACGCACTCGCGGATGTGTCATCGAGGCGCTTGTAGGAGTAGTTATCTGATTCTAAAGTTGCTGTTAGATCATTAGACCTTCATATCATGACGAACTCTGGATCTTGCTAGTTGGCTTGTATGTGATGTATTAGTGTGTGATGTTAGGTATACAGGATGTCTACCATTATTGTTAGTCTATCTGCGGAAAAATATCATCTTTTAGTTAGATAGTAAGGTACTTTTCAGTCTTGTTGCCTTAGGAGATAATCGAATTCTTCTAACATTATATTTTTTATTTCTGGGACTTCTGAAATAGGATAGTGGTTGAAATAGATTAAGAACGATTCTTCATCGCTGCTGTTCAACGTGCGATATAGGTGAAGGTTTCTATTTATATTGTGAGATACGCAATAGACTCGCTGGCGAATAACGAAGCGCGAGTATGATGAATTAGGCTTAACACCCCCCGGAGACAAGACACCAGTATATCTCCGATTACTGTAGAACCTACTAGCTAATATGAGCGTAGTGTTCACATATTGAAGGTTCTGATTGCCTTAGCTTAGGAGTACCGACCAGTAGGATCCATCAGCTCACCAATGGAGGTTATTGGTATAACCATATCTATTTACGATGCTACTTATCAACATTAGGTAAATGAAACCCTGTCGCTATTGAGAGATATTTCTCGCCCTTGATAACCATGAATTCGTAGGAGGTTAAGGTGTGTATGAAGTTAACTCGGGCATATTGTTAGTATATTAGCGAAGATCAATGGCGGTGATTGGATCTAGGCTATGGCATGAAGCCCTAAGAAGGTTACGTCGGTACCCTCACATAGTAGCAAGCTATGAGAGAAACCCCATACCAGTTAGGCTATTAATATATATATCAATATTTTTTTGTTTATAGAGAAGCATCGTGGCTTTTACGTGATGGTTGCTGAAAATTGAAGGATGTTAGAACATATTGGTTTGATTACCAGAAACAGAAGGATGATAATCAATTATAGGCGACCTATGCCTCCAATGAATAGTAGGTAGGTATGGTCTTGTATAGAAACATTTGTAGAGGTACCTACTCGTGAAAAAGGAATCACCCAAAATCGAGCACCGAAATGACATTTCTATGATCTTATATCGCGACGTTAGGTGGCTATGTTCAAATAACAACGTCGTAGTTACCACTCCAGTCTGCCACGTGACGATATTTCTTTTTCTAGCCTCGGTGACAGAATCTGTTGCTTATGATCTTCTTCATCTACCTGAGTACTGGATCGTCATCTATAGGTAGAGAGGCTATCAGTTCGCCTACATTATCAATCACCATGCAAAGAGCGATATGAGAAATCATGAGACATATGCTTATAGAGGAAGAATTTTGATAGCTAGCGATGATAAAGAGGATACGGTAGAACAAAAGCATTTCACTATGATAGCTGCAAAAATAAGAGCTACACTTGGAGTTTACTTCTACGTTGTGTAATTCCACTAGCCTGGCTGTCTGATTTGCCTGATATTTTAATGTCTTGGATTTACTAATTTCAATTATCTCTAATATTTATTATCTGGAATATTCAACCTTTCTATGACATGATACTTCCTTCGAAATAAGAAAACATGATCTATTTATTTCTGGACTCTAAGAATTTGAATATAGACGACTAGACGTTTATCGGTGGCAAAGAATGACTGGGAAGTGTTATACCAAATCTGACAATTATACTGAGTCTGAGTAATCACAAATTAGGAGAGAATTATTGTTAAACGCTGTCGTACTACTATCTTGGACATTACATGAACAAAGATACGGCAAGCTCTACAGGAGAATCACTATATCAAATCCCGAGGTCATATTCGTACGTGTCCGGACACGCTTCGAATACTGGCTTGCTGGCATACGAAGCCGGGTGGCAGATGTACTGTCAACCGAGAGTATATCGTGCTCGATCTGACTCGGAACTACTAGGTGATGTGAATGTCGAAGGCAACCAGGTATGTAGTATCAGATTAGTTGAATGTTTTACTAACTGAAAGATCAGAGACTCCGATTATCAAGAAACAGTTTGTGATTTAAGCGTAATACTATGCAATTCAGGAGTAAGACTGTTCCTTGCATGGAATGTGTTACACAAGCCCCTTTTTCTCTGCTTACCACCGACATTTCACCACATGCTTCACGTCTCACGCGAGCTGCTGTTGATGTATGTAATACCGAGACCATGGGAAGTATGCCAGCCGCGGACAGACTTCCAAGGTAGGTAGCAATATACGATAGACAGAACCACGACCTCGACGATGTACGTGATATATCACATAAATGCCTGACCTAGCAGCATATATGCGATGTATAGTTCATACGATATTTCGTCGAACCTCTCTATGAGGTCGCTTACTGTATCCCATCACACGTGGTCCGGGGGCATCTGCCGACACCGCTACATGTAATATATCACAAACGAGAGACTCGAGCAAGAAGATGTTCACGGTTAATCACACGTTGTCTGTGCGCAGAAGGTGCTCAACCAGCTCTCTGGGTATATATCTACGAAAGG
This sequence comes from Hypoxylon lienhwacheense, assembly GCA_902806505.1. Lineage (NCBI taxonomy): Eukaryota > Fungi > Ascomycota > Sordariomycetes > Xylariales > Hypoxylaceae > Hypoxylon > Hypoxylon lienhwacheense. The sequence goes on from CADCWW010000016.1 coordinate 259,908, forward strand.
AAATTGGACGAAATCTCCAAGCCCCCTATATTCCGTAGTACGGGTAATGTATGGACCGGATACGCATGCGCTTTGGAAAAGCTTTTGGCACGGCGCAAGGAGAGGCCCAAAAACACAATACATCACATCTTAGCCGACCACGTAGCAGCCAATATTGGTATGAGAATTTTCCTATGGGCCGCTGCTGTGCAGTTATGTAAAAGACAGGACGGAAAATTACATAAATTTACACAATGTCAAGGCGAATGCCAGTTTAAACTTTTTCCTTTTCATTGGACGTTAAGATCCCGATCATGATGCTATTCAGACCCATGAGTGGGAAAGAAAAGGGGGGCCTTAATTCGCTTCTGTTGCCCCCATTCCCTCTGCTATTCGGCCGGTTAACAAAAAAAACCCCTAGGCGACCAACCTTTTTACTCATCTGATCGCCTGGGATTCGCCGAACAATGTTGCAATCCCCGGAAAAGACCAGTTGGGGTCTGTAATGCGCTTGATGTTTTTTTGATATTTGCATGCTACGTAATGAAACAAATGACCCAAGTCCATATTTTCTCTCTCTTTTTTTTAACCCTAATACGTCTGTCTGTGTTGTTACTGTGTCTACTATCGTGCGAATGATTTGTAAACAAAGGACATGGTCATGTTGATTTACGTAGAGAAGGAGGAGGGGAGTCCGGGGGGTTCGGGGGGGTCAAAGTGGATAATATCTAGGACTCGACCTCCAAGTACTGATTTTCCTTTGCGAAAATCCTCCAAGATTTATAAAAAGCGTGGGCAGCAGCAGATCGTCGACGTGCGTCTGGCGACGGTGGCCAGTCTTCGTGCAACACAAACAAACGCTCACATGTTGGCGGCAGAGGTGCATGATGCTGCCCTGCTAAACTCTGACGAACGTTACTTCATCGCTCAGCTTTTCCGGCAGGTCTCACAAGACACAGCTAGGCTATTGTGTCTACCCAAGGCGGGCTGTAAACGCGGCGGTCGGGTTGTCACCTGGATATATGGCGTAGCATAGTTATAGCATAACATTACCTACCTACATACCTAAGTTACAGTGGTCGCTCTAGTAGGAAAGGAATAGAAAAGGAAAACAAAGGTGATGATGGTGCTACACTGGTCTTATTTACTTAGGTAGGCTGTCGCATCATGACCTTTCAAGAAGGTGTTGGTTGGTACACAGTTGCATTGCCGCCTGTAAGCTGCATGTAATGCCCTCCCGGCTAAGACTGGATCGTCGGATCACGGGTCTGGTTGTGATGGTTGCTGCCATTACGGGTCACCGTTGGGGTCCTGGAGGGGAGATTGAAACGGTAATATGGCACTTGCGATTTCGGCTATTCCAATCCGGTATTACTAGAGGCTGTATGTAACCTGCTATGCCGCACTCTTACAGAACCGTGTGTTGTTCTTCTTACGGATTACTCGTTGTGTGTCTACCGTCGACTACTTCGAGATGCGTCATTTTATCGACCATGATCATGCAAACCCCACGAAATCTACGTAAAACTTTTATTTCATCTTAAGTATAAGCTTTTCCCAAACTCGTAACTTATCTGTGGAATCCCGTGGACCAATATACAATTCGGGAAGCTTGGGGATGTTGTGGCGTGAGAAGTTCGAGAATATAGGGCAAGTAAATACCTAATCAAGAATCTGCATCTCTTCCTAAAACGGCGGCCTCTCATGCCATATGCAGCTGTTCACGCCGCTATTTAGGTCGTGGCAGCATAATTACCTACGTAGCCACTGCGCAATGATATAGATATAATTAGGCGAAGGATTTACTAGTGCCTGTCGCTTCGAATACCTACATAATTATAGCTGAATGATAACTAAGTGGAAAAGGGGGTGTATATATTAAGTAATTAATCAAAAGAATCCTATTATTAAGATTATAACCTTGTAATTACGACAGCTCCATCGTGTAGAAGGGCGGGCATGCGTGAATAGTATGAAATCTACGAGATCATAGCTACGGGGATAATGAAATTGCTGGCTGAATATCATGTGAAGATTCAGGTATGGTTCATCTTAACAGTTCGCTTTAGACATGATATCTGTCGATTTTACCGTAAGAAGGAGCATTAGTGTGTGGTCTATACTATATTAAGCTTCTTACATGATTATCTTTAGTTCTAGAACCATTCTCAAAATAACTTCATTCCATACCTACACATATAATATATTACACACTCCTACAAATGTCTCCTATTTCATACCTGATAAAGCATTAGAGCAACGATTAGTCACAATAGCATCATATGAATCTTCTAGTGATCTACACGTTCAGTCTCATGGACTTCATTTCAGTAAATTACCTATGAACCGCGAACCATTCCATCTTTTCTACGAGATTCTGGATCGATATGCCAGCTTGTGCATTGCCTGCCGGCACTGATACTGGGGACAACGAGCTAGAGTAATATGAAAGGGAGGAGAGGAGTGTTGTTCCATTTCAGAGGGAATTCTAGCTCTGTTTCACCACTGCGAGATACTCAAGATGCCCTATGTAGGCTATGTCGCAAGGCGAACAGTAGGTATACAGGGAGAATACTATTAACAGTTCACACAAGGGCCTCTGTTCTAACTACCTAAGGTCTCGGTATGCATACAGGAATGCCTATTTGCATACTGTCTCAGGTGTATTCCTTCCCACAAGTGATCCTGGTGTATTATCTCGACAGATCGGATTTGAGAGGAAGAGATATACATACTACTTACCATAGAATTGGTATAGTCATGTATTTTTTACCTCTGTAACTGCTACGTCCAATAAGGTGGCTTCCCTTTGTCAAGTAATTGACATACTGCTTCTCATAGTGCAAGTCTCGTTGTTATGCTTAATAGCCAGAGTTGGATACACGATCGAACCCCATTCGCTTAACTCGCTTATGAACAATGCATACTTCTGGACTACATGGATAGAAAGCCGGCATTGCATTGTAGAAGGTAGATAGGTATGCGTAATGCCAATCCATCATTCCCTCGGATAACGCGTACTTGAGACTACTTTGAATTCAGGCAAGTTTTAAAGAGTCTGTCTCCAGAGACAGCGTGTACGTCTCCTCAGATAACCTTGAATTCAGACAAAATATTTCCTTGGTAGGAAAGTCTAATATGCATCTTCTATGTTCCGGATCACATTGCGAGGGTTACGTCGATGTCGCTGCACCAAGAGATCTATACCTAACTGATACCTCGTTACCGGCCTACTTGGCATATGAGTAGACAATGCTTTTGTCCATCTCGTCTAGAACCAAGCCATTGGTAAAGCAGCTATTTACCGGGTCAGAATCTCGAAATGCCGATATGTTGATATTACAACGTAAGTCGAGATAGTACAACAATCCCGAATAGGGGTTACGAAGTCCTTGAGCCTTGACAGTCTTAGTCGAACGCGGGCGTGCTGGCCTAGAATTACCGTGGCCGACTAAGTTGCCGTATGTACAATGATTGATCGAATGCATGTATAAAACAAGTCCACGTCAAGCGGCCCCTGAAATGGGACTCGCTTAGAGTAGGTGGTAAAAGGGATTAGCATCTTTGATACGTTGCCTGCCGGCTCCCACGACCTGTCTCGGGCTCGACAACAAAGGACCTCGATTTTAACTCTAGCCTCGAAGATCAGACGCGTATTTCCCACTAATCTGGAGATTATGTAGTCGAGATATCGGATAACAACCCGACGCTACCATGTTTTGTGAAGTTGTGGTCTGGGTGATTTACATGCTTGTTTACCTAAGTGGTCCTGACAAGATACGCGGCGTGTGGAGAGAGGGTTGGTCGAGGCTTTTCTCTATATGTAGTCATAATTTCACTTCTCATATCCGGGGGGGGGGGAAGGGGAAGGAAGCGAATAATAGGCACCCGCAAGTTAGTTTAGCGATGGATTGATCAGTAGGGGTACCGCATTTTTCCGCAAATTGCGGTTTCTGAGCGAAACACTTTTTCGTACGCTATACCACTTACAGTTAGCATATCATTGAGGCTCTTATAGGTTTCCTATCAAAATAGCTTAGTAAGATTGTCTCGCACGTGATATATCGAATGATAAACAAGTTATATTAAATTTGATTGGTTAATATTTGATAAAAAAAATCCCTCACTGTAATTACATAATAGCTGAAGTCAAGACCACCCCTGTAGTAGATCTTTCAAAGTAGTTTAGCTTCACAAAAAGTGATTCGCTCAGAAACCGCAATTTGCGGAAAAATGCGGTAGGTAACCCGAGGCTCTGTTCGGCGGGTCAATTTCGCAACCTCAAGGATAGATGTAAGTGATTTTCCGCTGTTTGACCATCCCGTTAAGCATTACAAGGTTTCTTTATATTGAGAGACGCCGTTATTATGTTACGGAATCGGCCGAGCATAAAAGTGGCTAGGGGCCCTGGCCAGCATCGACGAGTAGATTACCAAAAAGCGATAGTATACCTCGCCGTAAATTTGAGTGGTGTCATTTGTAAAATACCCGTCTTAATATTGTATGTTTAATATAAAGAGATTGTGGCCTTCAACTAAGACGGTAATATAGGTGTTATCAATGTTGATATAAGCATTGTAGAGACATTAGAAAGCACACGATAGATTCCACGGGGACATTACTACGTAGCAGAGGCGGAATTTTAATTCTTGGTATAAATATAGAGACATTAACTTTGAATCTCCGTACGACGATATAAATAATAAGAGCTCTAATACATGTCGAGAGATCTATAAGTTGTCATATTTGTGAATCTTAGATAGGGTGTTGTTCTGTGAGGAGTCTCCTTAACCAGGTACTACGGAGCCAGGCTGTCGATCTATATGCACAGACTGCATTTTGGATATTGCGGGAAAGAATCAGGTCATTCTCCTAGATAGTCGCCATCTAGCGTTCCTGAAGCAAAAGACGTAAAGCACGACGATTTCGATAATGTAAAGAATTATCCTATACAAAGATGGGTTATTTTGAAGGAGAGATACACAGTCCCACCAAGCATTGCTCCATACGGAATTATAATAATCTCCTCATTTCGATTGATAGGCCAGTAGACGCGATCCTACACTGACTTGCCGATAGCCTCGATACCAAAACAAACTAGTTCGGATTGATATTAAGACCCGTCGGCGCCCTAAGTTAGCGACTCTTGGTCTATGGATGACCTAAACAAGGGGGAGAGCCGGCAACACCTCCGCGGGCATGGATCAACGAGTAACCCATGCCTCGTCGTTTTAAATTCTGAATCCTCTGGAACTTTGGAACATGCGGTAGAATATCATTAGTCACTCAGTGTGGGTTACATTCGATGATACCTGTTCTAGCTACTTTGATCATGTAGTTACTGTGGTATGTATTTGGTGACACATGTGTTTCTGCTGCTCCGTACTAGAGTAGGTAGGTATGTACATACGGAGTGGTCACAGGCGAGGTATACCGTATCATCGACCTTGCGTTCTCTCAATCACGCGTTCGATAGCTCGAAGTGCCCCAGCCAGCCCCTCTTCTGACTTTGCCCCCGGCACGTCATGGCCTAAGTCATGAACAAAGACTTCCCTGACGTTCTTATCGCAGAGTTGGCTCAGCGACTGATGGGCTCTGATCACATCGGCCTCGGCAGTCTGGGGCCAGATATGAGCAGTCGGAATGGTTACCAAGGCTCCATCTCCATCTGCTGCAGGTGGATCGGCGTATCTGATCACGCCAGCTCGAGCAAGGTCGGGATCGAAAGGCGGAGCGGCGCAGAAGAAGACGGCACACTTGATACCACCCAAGGAGCCGTGTCTTGCGTCTTCGACTAGCATCGTAGCGGCCAGGATCCCGCCTTGAGAGAAACCCATTAGGCCGTCGAACGGGCCTTGGCTCTCCGCAAGCTCTATCATGCTGTCGCAGAGCTCTCGATTCTCCTCAGCGTCGTCCGACATGTAGGCGAAGAACTCGTCCGCGATGGCTTCGGCACCTACCTCCTTATCCGTCAGTCTCATCGCCGGGCGATCACGACGATGGTGATATCCTAGTTGCGCGGAAGCGTACCCAGGTCTGGTTCTGCCGGCACCGTGCCGTTCACGAATATGAATTCGTGCTCTCGTCCGAGTGCTTCTCGGATCCTTGCTAATACGATATGGACCAGCTTAGTCTCGAGTCTAGAGAACATAGCGCAAATCGACTAGGGCATTATACATGGCAGCATGGAGGGGTAGCAATACATAGTGTAATGTAGCGTAGGATACCGACACATACCAGTCTGCATTTCAAAAATCTTTTTTTTTTTCCCACCAGGTTCCCTTAGCTAACTCATTTTGTCCTGGGGAGCGGACTATGAGAGACGTACCTGCGCACTGGTCCCCTTTCCATGTAAGCAGAGCCACTTCATTCTGGAGATTTCCGGGTTGTTCGCTGTATAAACCTTGATATTTTGAAAGGACGTGCGAATCTAATGCCTAGGTGGTTATTAGGTTACGTGCTATGTGAGGTAGGGATCGTGATCTCTAGTAGTAGGCTCCTATTTCCTTTTGCGATATGAAATGACCGACGTTCGATTCAGCTGGATACGCTAACGAGGGTTCGAAAAAATGAACAAAATGAAATAAAATAAGCTTAGAGTCTTGTAGATATTATTTACTATCATAGTATGAGGCATGTACTTGAAGTCGGGTCTTTATACTACATATCTAGTAAGTATAAAGACTTGCAAGAACACCTCTACACTTTAAAGGTACCGGTTTATCGGTTCCATATCATTATCCAATGCTTCCCTTGATAGTTGGTACGCAGGTTGGTTCGTAGTACAGATTAATATGTATGATGTATAATGGGGAGATGCTATAGATGTAAGTCATCGGCTTGCCATGCGATTTGTACATAACTAGTTTAGACGATTTGGGCTAGATTTATAGACTTATTATGTGGCTTGCTCCAATGAGTGAGAACCCTAATATAAACGATCTATATTGACGATGAATGCATTGCGTTCACAAAACAAGAGAGACATATGCGTGACATTATACGTATAAGAAAACAAAAAGAACAGAGAGTATAAGAAGTAATTTGCCTGTACCATCAAATGCATCGGACCTTTTTATTAACGACCCACCAACAATGCACCAACATGCTGTACCACCCTGCCATTATCACAACTTTTATGAGCTCTAGCCAGTCATAATGCGAGGTCCGTGAAAAGTAGACCGGGATACGAAAACAGTCTATCATCTCATACGTCGGTAGTATGGGGAGGGCGGCGGTGTAAGCACTAGGGCATAAACCATGGGGTGGACTTGGAAGGCCATGTCCCGCCGACTAGGAGGGGGCCAAGGGCCTTGTCAGGATTTGTTTGAGAGCCCTTCACGACGATTTTGGATCGTCCCCTTCTCGGAATGCTCCGCCGCGATTTGGCATGAAGACGTTGGTAGCGAGGAGAAAAGTCTGTATTTAGCAGGGCCGTTCATAACAAGGTCCCCTGCGGCCCTCTAGGATGTCATAAGTCTATCTTTGATTCCACCCCCTTATTCGATCTCAACCTGTCATTCTTTTATATATTACGAAACCCACAACTGATTACTCGTCGTCCTATGGAGGAAAAGAGACACCAACTACTGGCGGCGAATCGACAATGGAATCGCTCCCTTACCTCCCCGTGGAGCAGCAGCAGGCACTGCTAAACGGACCTGCTCTCGTAGCACCTGATGGCGTCACTCCAGACTTCGACAATCCCGGAAACAACAATGGCCTGGCCGTTACCGTCATCACGATTTGCGTCGTCGTCTCGACCATCTGCGTCATAATCCGTGGTTACGCCCGAATATTTCTTTTTAAGCAGCTAAAACCGGAAGACTGTATGCGCCCCTCCACCACTTCAACTCTTGAAGGAAGTAATTGATAACTAATACGATTATAGATTTAATTTTTGTCGCATATGTTAGTCAATCGCGGTGGCTCTGACGAATTATTATTGACCAAGGCTTAACAGTTGTTCTTTCTCGGATGGACCGTATGGGGTTGTCTCATGGTTCGGTTTCCGGGCTATTTCGTCCACCAATATAATCTTTATCTGAAGGAGTTGATCCCGTGGCGACTTGTGAGTCTTGTTTGCGATAGTCCATCGGACGGTTGGATGAGACGACTAACCGCGCTCAATAGTGCGTTCACTATGCCAGTCTTTTCTACTCCATTACCGTGCCGCTCATTAAAATTTCTATCTTGATGGAATGGACTCGAATGCTTGTTCCGAGAGGCACGAGGACGCCGTTCATGTGGTGTTGCTACGTGCTCATTGGTATCCAAGCCGCGGCTATCGTATCGATCGTCTTCGCTCTATGCTTCATCTGCCGGCCGTACATAAAGAACTGGGATTTCACGGTTAAGGGTACCTGTCTCGATTCGTTCCAGGTCGGCGTGGCTGCTGCCGGTATCCATCTCGCGACCGACGTTACTATGCTTATCCTTCCTCAGCGGGTTATTTGGACCTTGCAATTATCGTTGAAGAAGAAGTTTGGTGTCTCGTTCTTCTTCTCCCTCGGTATCCTGTAAGTTGCAGTCATGCGCCCCGAAGTGTCTTGTTATCTAATATCCATGGTCTAGCGCTACGGTCTCTGCTGCATTCCGTGTATCGACTCAGGTTGTTTTGGTGAACGAGACCGACTCGACGTTTACTTTCGGCCCGGTGATGTTTTGGGCTTTCGCCGAGATGACCTGTGGGTTCATCGCCTGTATCCCGTCTACCCCGAAGATTCTCAAGGACCACGGTGTACTAGACAAGATCAGGAGGGGAGTCAGGTCCTTCGTGGGGTTGAAAAATAGTCGTTTGATGACGAACAACAAGCCGACCATCTCCTCCGCCGCGAACCAGACCAACACCTACCGAAAAATCGACGAATATGGCGTGCCGATGAAGGATCTTACCCCGTCCGAATCCACCGAGCAGCTCCGGGATGACAGTGGCAAGTTCGATCAGGGCATTCTGCGCACTACCCGCGTCACCGTTCAGCAGGAGTACATAGGCGATGTTGGAAATAGCGCAGTCGACCACCGCGCCATGTGGCAGCGGGATAGGGTATAATTTGTCTGCATTAAAAACCTCGACGCCATTTTGTTTCGCCATTGTCCGCATTTCGAGCCAGCGCCTTTCGTTGAATTCTTTGTATATCACTATGGGATGTAAAATTAATAAACTAAAAGAATAGAAGTTTGGGACGAGCTCATGACGATTCGGTATACCCACGGCGAGGTGGCTAGTCCATGGTGTACTTCATCAAGTTCATATGTCTATGCTTGGTCCCAGGAGAGAAAATGCAAATATGTAAAAAATTACGTCTTAATGTTCATCAATGGGGTTAGTATACCGCGTTCGAATAGTCGTTAGCCTACGTTTCGGTATCTATCACTCGCAAGCGTGGTTCTTCGATATGAAAGATTCCATATTTCAAGGTAGCTACCTATGTAATTAACAATAACCTGATTTTTTCGATGAGACTGAGGCTAAATGTGTCTAAAGCTAGACGAGAACACCTGTGAAGATGGCCTTATCCATGCCGTATCCATGTTTCTCAACAAATGCGTAGTCCCGTTGTTTCGGTATAATTATAATGCTACGAGTGCCTGTGGAGTTATCAGTCACGCTTGAACACCCTTCAAAGGTGAACAGACATCACCAAACTCGGGACCGGAACGGGACGCAGATACCAGGCATTCAAAAGCATATAGCCAATGAACCCTTGCTTTCGCCGGAGCTGTGCATCTTTTCAAAGCTCACGAGCCAGGCTAGAGGAGGTTGCAGGAGGTGTGGTCGTGCCCATTGGTCGACGTGGGTGGGTGGTTTCCCGGCGTACCGGATTCGTCACCCGTACTTACAGTAGCGCAGTACCGGAGAAGCCATACGCGAACGGCACGAACACCCGGCTGGGACTAGAAGGATGATAGATACCTATAGCATCACGTGATATATAGGAGACGCAAGAGGTTTAGACAAGTAGCATTCTCGTCTTTAGTTGGTGGATAGCATTTCCTAAAGAAGCAAAGTATTCCCAGACTACCTCTCGTTCTAGTCTGATACGAGTTCACGCGATTTTATTTACCAAAAAACGTCTAGTTAAGTACAAGCATAATGGTACTGTGTGTAATAGGTAATTCTCGATGTTGTGAAGTTCTTTGCCTGTCTCCCTTTCTACCAAATAACTGGAAATCCCAGTAACCGCTATGGCGGTATGATGTGCGTACGGTATGTACATGTAGATATCGTAAGCGAGGTCCTCATGAGATGCGCGGAATCGGTGAATTTTGTAAAAGGCGTTTAGCAAAAGGTATTTGTATTTCAATGCTAGCTTGATCCTCTCCATCATGCCATCATACGTACGCCAGTAATACCAAATCTGTGATCCCGGTCCCTGTACTGAATAGGGGACAGGCCTACGATATGATGAGCTTCATCCTGAAACCCCTGTATTTTTACCCCATCCCTTTTGGAGTCGAATTCGGTTCTTGTGGGGCGAGCTTGGCTTGAATCGCCAATCGTCTCGTTTGTAAGAATATCGTGGTTTTGGACTTCTAATGCTGGTGTGAAATCTAGTAATATAGTGTAGGTAGTATATTTTCTAGGACCGACGACTTGGGTCTTGGGACGCCGTTATGTAAAGACAGAACGCCATGACATAATCTACTATACTACCATCTACAATTATCAATATAAAAGCACGTGTTCGAGGCTGACGGCGTCCCTTACATTGACCACTAGCGAGAGAAACTAAGAACTAGAAATGATAGGCATTCTCCCCTCAGTTAGCTAAATTAAGACCAAACAGCAGCACTTTTACATCGGTTGTCCGTTCATCTAGTGTAGGATTTACATGTACGATGGATTCAAGACGTGACTGACGGTTTTTTTTTTTTTTTTTTTTGCGCGTGCGTGTGTGTGTATATATTTGTTTTCAAGGCTCGCTTAAGATCCCGAGAGTCGAGACAAAGATCTGATACGAATCGGCGAGGATCCCGAGAACCCGTAGATTCTAAAAATCGGAACTGATATTTTATACATAAAAAGCCCAGGCACGGGCCGGTTTTCACAGTTCCAGAGGCATTAAAGATATCAATTCGTTATGTTGGATAGAGCAAGCCGGGTAAGTTCGGTTACGTACTGCACCGAATTTATGCATCATCGCAGCCAGGGAGCAACGAACATGCCCAGTAGAGAGGACGGTAAGAAGCAGGAAACCGTTACAGGGGGCTTTAGCGAAGTTACATTGGTCTGCCCCTGTCATACGAGTTTGGACTGCAGTCGTCTTTCTTATCACTTGGGACACCGTTATGGATTCTGGAGCCATATGGGTGAGGTGACTGGCTAGACCGGATTCCTGGTAGGAGATCGCAGCTCAGTTCGTACTGTCTTACGAACTACATGGTTTCATACCACCTATAGATCTAAAACCGGTAGACCTACTGATACACAAATCGGGTTTATCTCTTTTTCTTTTAGAAGAGGAAAGATTGTAAGACCAAGAATTAATATCGAAGCAATATAATCATCATATGATACCAGGTACCTATGTAAAGTAAGCAACCTTTTCATAAGCATCTCAAAGACGTATGGTAGCTTCCTCACGTCTTCTCTACGAGATTCGGTGCCATCCAAGGTAATCCCTCCCTGTCGTGCGGGGGGAACTCGTAGTCTCTCGCACAGAACTGACGGCTTTCTCCACGATAAAAAAGAGACCCGTTTCATCTAACCACTCCGCTGCCCCCTTGCCAAGGGATGTTATATAAGCTATCGGCCGGAAAGTAACTACTGACCAGTCTACATCGTCAGATGGTATGCCTCAACTAACATTCTTTTCATAACTATCCGACCAACAGCTATAAGATATTCCCTATGACATGGTATCTTGTCACATCGACTCTCTGTATAAGTGGTTTTTATACACTTGCGAGTCTCGTCCTTGGATCAGAGCCGTCCTTGCATATTCATCCTGCATCAGTGACAAACACTGACATGCAAGGTGGATATTTACATCCTTCATGTGATCTTAACACAGGCCCAAGATGACCTAGGTCTCATTCATAGGCCTGTATGGATACCTATCCTTTATGCGATAATGGGATGATACCGAAGAAATAATCAAGGACGGGCGAACACCATACACGGACCGATGTCGACGAAGCATGCCTTCATCGACATGTACAATAAAGGCCCCCAACCAATCTTTGGAAGTACTGAACTTATGAGGGTGTGCCACATTTGCTGGTGGTCTCAACCCTTTTCTTAGATCGGTCCCCTGTACCGGGTTCAGCTTCCAATTCGACATCCCAATAGTGGCATGAATTGGTTGGATAGCTTGGTAGGGCTTCCATGATATCTCATAGCTTCCTTCTCCGGCAAGCTTTGCTCAACTGATTCCACAAAACAATGGAAATAGGAGGAATTCACGTCCAGAACCAGTATATGATCATTGCTGTTAATAGAACTACAGTAGATCCTAAAGCTAATTCTAACCTACCATACCCGTCAAAAGAAAAAGACGGAAGCTGCCGAGCGTGATGTCGATACATGCTAGGAGAGGCAGTTACTAAGATCTATCAAAGAAAGTAGTTAGACTGTCGAGGCAAGGCCTTGACCATACGGTCATGACCTACACGCTGACCGCCGTATGCGGAGTGGTGAGCCGGCCTCCCGCTGTGGTTTCTAATTTTGTAGGCGACACACTGCGTGCGCTGCCGTCCAATAAAAACAGGTTTTCCTTACATCGTCAACCTTAATTCCGCTACCTGCACTCGCTAGGTATGTGTTATGCTCGCTGACATATATCGGAGCATTTTGTGTATCCCTTGGATACCGAGAAGAATTATTGGGAACGTTGATAAGGATCGATGCTACTAGCCCCGTCTTATTGAACGAAGCGTACCAACATGATTTGCCCCATCGACACGCATACACGTAGGTATTTACGGGAGAAAGCCCCTCTGTAGATGGATAGGACGCTAGTTCGACATGAATTTACCATAAATACTTTATCTCCCCCCTAAGTAAGTCGCTCACGATCTTTGGGACACAGATGTCAGTTGAGATTCTCCATTGACTGTAGAGAAAATGGCAGATGACATAGCAGTTGTCGGTTTCTCTTTAAAGCTTCCTCAGGATGTCGACGACGTCTCGAGCTTCTGGGAGGTGCTTGAGAATCGGAGGAACTTGATGACCGAATTTCCAGAATCACGTATCACCAAAGGATCCTATGAATCGAGTAACGATGTAGATGTGAGCAAGACCTAACTCCCATACATCGAGCACCTTCTAACCTGTCTCCGACGATGCAGGTTAAATGTCGGGGGGGTCATTTCATAGCAGAAGACCCAGGCGCCTTTGACGCTCCGTTCTTTTCTGTCACCGCGAAAGAGGCTGCCTCTATGGACCCTATGCAGCGGTGGACTCTCGAAGCAGCATACCACGCTTTCGAAAATGGTGAGTGGACTAAGAAACCGCAATCTTATTTAACGGCAACGCTGATAAGTCTATAGCCGGAATCTCGCTGGAACAGATCAAGGCCTCACGTTGCGGAGTATTCTCCGCTTCCATGACAGACGACTACAAGAGGATGATGGCACAGGACCCTGACAACGTGCCCCGGATGGCGGTCACGGGAACCTTCGTGTCGATTGTGCCTAATCGTGTTAGCTGGTACTTCGACTTACACGGACCGAGTGTTCATGTCGACACGGCTTGCTCGAGTAGCTTGCTAGCGCTAGATCTCGCTTGTCAGGCTTTAAGAACGGGGGAAGCATCATCCGTGAGTCCTCCATGGCCAATTGAAACGTTGGAGATCTTCCTGACATCTCTGTACACAAGGCAATCGTGACCGGAGCCAATTTGATTCTTGGGCCGACAATCTATCAGATGCTATCGTCGCTCAATTTCCTATCTGCCGATAGTCGTTGTTACAGTTTTGATCATCGCGCAAATGGCTATGCCCGCGGAGAAGGAGTCATCGCCCTCGTAATTAAGCCCCTATCGGACGCGGTGCGGGACGGGGACATGATCAGGGCGGTGATCAGGTCCACCAGTTCAAATCAGGATGGTCACACGCCGGGACTAACACAGCCGAGTCCTCAAGCACAGGAGGAGCTAATAAGGCAGGTATACAAGAAAGTGGGACTGCCTCTTGACGTAACACGTTATTTTGAGGCTCATGGTAAGCATTACTGGCGACTGCGTTGGGATCTATGCTTACAAAGATATCAGGAACTGGGACACCGGTTGGCGATCCTATCGAGATGAAAGCTATAGGGAGGGTGTTCAGGACGAGTCGTTCAGCCGAAGAGCCCCTTTACGTGTAAGTCCGGATATTGCCCCTATTCATCTGACAAGTCCTAACGCCTTTTAGAGGATCTGTCAAGGCAAATATCGGGCATCTCGAAGGGAGCAGTGGCCTGGCTGGTGTGATTAAGTCTATCTGTGCGTCTCGCCATTTTCATCGCGAAGTTTTGTTCCTTTCCGGTGGAAGCTCGCTAATATACTTCTCGCAGTGATGCTTGAGAAGGGAATCATCCCGGCAAATGCGAATTTCGAGAAGGTCAACCCGAAACTTGACGTGGATTTCTATAACATAAAGGTATGTCGAACATTCGCAATCATATTCATGATAGCTAATTTAGTGATAGGTCCCTGATGAAAATGTTTCCTGGCCATGCGACGGCGTGCGTCGCATATCAGTGAATTCTTTCGGGTTTGGGGGCTCAAACGTGCACGCGATTCTGGACGACGCATACCATTACCTCTTAGAGAGGGGATTGACAGGCAATCACTGCACTGCGGTAACGCCTAAAGCAAATGGTGTAATCAACGGTGCAGCGAACGGCGTTACAAATGGTAAGATAAACGGCGGCGCCAATGGTGATACCAACGGACATACTAATGGGGCCGCTTCTCACAAAACAAATGGCCACCGTCTTGGGCCTAGATCAAGGTTACTTGTATGGTCGGCTGCAGACGAGAAGGCGCTTAGGCGCATGATGGACAAATACCAGGTTTTCTATGATAACCAAATCCTAGATCATCCGAGCAAGCTTGATGATCTGGCTTTTACGTTGGCCACGCGTAGAAGTCATATGCTTTGGCGAACATTCGCTGTTGTCGAGGGCCAGGATGCGAAGCTTTCACACGCAAAACCGCTTCGGAGCTCAGCCGAAGCCGGTATGGCTTTCGTGTTCACCGGTCAAGGGGCTCAATATACCGGTATGGGCCTGGGGCTTCTCGAATATCCATTGTTCAAAAAGACATTGCAACAAATAGACAAGATATACTACGACTTAGGATGCAAATGGTCGATATTTGGTAGGCGAGCCCCTTTTCATTTTCCTCTTCATATCTCGTATCAATGATTAGGCAATACTGACATCCATGTAGATGAACTCCATAATAAGGAGAATATCGATCGTCCGGAATACAGTCAACCTTTATCAACTGCTATCCAAATAGGATTGATTGAGTTACTGAAGAGCTTTCATGTTGTCCCTAGAGCAGTGGTGGGACATTCGTCTGGAGAAATTGCTGCGGCGTAAGTAATTGAATCCTTGGAGACTCGTATCATATTCTCATTTAATCTTCTACAGTTACGCAGTGGGTGCTTTATCATTACCAGCAGCATGCAAGGTATCATACTTCCGAGGACAGCTTGCCGGGAAACTCAAAGCTACGAGTCCCTCTCCCGAGGCCATGATGTCCGTGAACCTTGCTGAAGAGGAGGTGAATGGATACCTACGAGATATCAGTGACGAAGTTTCGAACCAAATAAATATCGCATGCGTGAACAGCCCTCTGAATTGCACGCTCTCCGGCAAAGAGAGCGCCATCGATATTGCCAAGGAGCAACTTGATAAGGATGGCATCTTTGCCCAGAAGCTCAAGACAGGAGTCGCATATCATTCGCCATCCATGTCTCAAATCGCCGACGAGTATATACGCCAAATGGGATCTCTCAGCAAAGACGATCTAAAGTCTATCAAGACATCAATTCCAATGGTATCGTCCGTTACAGGAAAAGTTGTCCGCCCGGCTTCGTTGGCGTCTCCTCAATACTGGGTAGAGAATATGGTCTCCCCTGTCCGATTCTCGGATGCCGTTCATGTCCTCACGCAGAAGACCTCGACACTGAAGGTGGGTATGGGAAACATCACTGATCTTATCGAGATCGGCTCCCACCCTGCGCTCCGTAGGCCAGTCCAAGATACCTTAGGTAAAGCAGGAAACAAGAGGCAGCAAATTCGGTACAGCTACGCTCTCCATAGATCTCACCATGCTGTTCAAACCATATTAGAACTTGTCGGTCAATTATTCTGCTACGGACATCCCGTTTCAGTCCCTTCAGTGAACCAAGCCATACCTAGACAAGGACCTCGCTCATTCTTGGTTGACTGCCCTCAGTACCCCTTCGACCACTCCAAGACGTACTGGGCCGAATCTCGTCTTAGTCGAGATTTCAGATTGCGTGGGAGTACTAAGGGCGAGACTTTGGGCGCTAGATTTTTCGATTGGAACCCGCTGGAGCCCAGGTGGAGGAACTTCCTGAGCGTCGAAACCACTCCATGGATTGGAGACCACGTTATTAGCGATACCGTCATTTATCCCGCGGCGGGCATGTTGGTCATGGCCTTAGAAGCGGTGCAGCAGATGTGCCCTGAAGACCGTGCCATTTCAGGTTATTACGTTAAAGAGGCTCACTTCATGAGCCCCATTATAGTGAAGGAGGCTTGGGAAGATAGGACAGAGACCATGTTGCACTTACGGCCAGTGAAGAGACCTTATGAGAAGGAATCTACCTGGTCGGACATCACGATATACGCGTACCACGACAATCGATGGACGGAATGTTTCAAAGCCAATATCCAAGTCGAGTATGACGTCCTCGAACAAGCCGACGTTCGAGAAGAGCGACGAAGAGCCCACATGCGGATCGCCGAACAGTTCACCAAAGCGCAAGAATCATGCATGAAGCCGGTTGACTCCCAGGTGTTCTACGAGGACGCTATCGAGCATAAATTGGGGTATGGTGACGCGTTCCAAGTAATAGAAGATATTCGGTGGGACGGTAAGACGAGTGCTGTTGCTCGTGTTGATATGTCGAAGTGGAAGACTAGTAGTGTCGTTCATCCCGTGGTTTTGGACTCCGCGTTCCATGTGTTGCGTGTTAGCACTACGTTGGGACTTACGTTGTCTGATGCCACGAACGTCCCAGTACGGCTGGTGGATGGGTGGTTCTCGTCTTCCGGATGGCAACAACCCCGAACATCTTCCGTTCGGTATCTTGCTACTACGTCTATCAAAGGCGGCAGGGAGAGTGAGGAAGGCAGCATCTACGCTGTGGCTGACGACGGTACGGTCTTGTGTACGATGCGCAGGCTTCTAACTGCCGCTGTATCAAGAAACTTCGATGAGGAACAGGCGGCCAAAAGGCTGCTGTATAAAGTCGACTGGAAACCGCAGCTAAGCTTAATGTCGCCGCAGCAACTCGGGTCCGCCGTCGACGCGAACACTTACGTTAGGGACGAGGACACGATGATCAATCACTATAAAAAGTTAGACTACGCCCTGGATAAGGTCCTTTCCAAGACTTTAAAACTATTGTCAGCCGAGAATTTCCGCCGCGTTCCCGATTCCCAAAAGAGACATATCGAATGGATGAAGCAGCATGTCGAGTCATTATCCGCTGAGAGGGCCTCTGACGACTTGAGCGACACGGAGCTTGAAGTAATTTTGCAGGAGATCGAGGCCATTCACCCACCTTGGAAGTTGCACACGACTGTCGCACGTCGGTTGATGGATATCCTCACCGGCGTGGTAAACCCGCTCGAGGTCATTTTTGACTCGAATTTGGCCGACGAGTTCTACGCGGACATGTTTGAACATGTATGTGACGACAGAATGTTCAAGTTTCTAGAGCTCGTTACCCATGAAAACCCTGAACTTCGGATACTCGAGGTCGGTGCTGGTACAGGCGGTATGACGGGACGTGTTATAGCGGCGTTGAGGGAGATTGAGAAGACGAGCGGTGCGCTTAAATTCTCTGAATACACATATACCGATGTTTCTCCTGCCTTTTTCGAGAAAGCTACCGCCCGGTGGGATGAATTAAAGGGGAGAATGACATTCAAGACCTTTGATATGAAACGTAGCGCTGAGAGCCAGGGTTTTGAGCCGGGTTCTTACGACTTGGTGATTGCAGGTAGTGTTTTGCACGCTACCGAGGATCTGCTAGCAACGATGAGGAACGTACGCACGACTCTCAAGCCTTCGGGGAACCTTCTGCTTCTCGAGGTCATCCAACCCAAAGATGCCGCGGTAAACTTCACATTCGGTCTCGTACCTGGGTGGTGGGGTCGCAGAGAAGAGTGGCGAGGCTTGTGTCCTGCGATACCCGAGCAACAGTGGGTTGACGTTCTGAAGCAGACAGGATTCAGCGGAAATGATCTTGTGTTGAGAGATTACCCGAGTGAAGTCTGCCACATCTTCAGTATTATCGTGTCAAGGGCTGTCGAGCAAGTGCAAGACTCGGCTCTCGACAAGACCGGGTTTGTGCTGGTCGTCGACGACCAGTCCGGTGAACAAACCGAGATGGCCAACTTGATCCACACCAAAATTCAGACACAAGGTCAACAGGCTCGGATCATCCCGCTCGACCAGATTGCCACCGCAGAACTTTCCAAGGATGACACGGTCGTGTGCATTGCTGAGATGAGCAAGCCTTTTCTTGCTACATTAACTGAAGATAAGTTCAAACTGCTTCAGGAATTATTGAAACGCACACAGAATCTGTTGTGGGTTACATTAACAGACTTAAAGGATGCGCGGTATTCACAATATGGCGCAATGGAGGGATTTTTGCGGTCGATTCGACACGAGGAAAGCGATAAACATATTGTCACACTTGCAATCGAGTCCCAAGGAGAGACTAAAGTAGAGTATGCGCAGTACATCGCAAAGGTCTACAAGTCAGCTTTCGAGTCGCAAACTGCGGAAGTAGAATATATCGTCCGTAATGGCCAGTTCAATACGGGCAGGGTCGCGGAAGATGTCTCTGGAAATAATACGCTGCGCTCCCTCCTCTACCCACAGCTTCAGGAAAAGTCTTTCTCAGAAGGTCCCGCGCTAAAACTATCCGTCAGCGACACAGGAGCCCTGGATTCACTGCAGCTTACCGAAGACGTGAAGCAAGCCGACCTTCTACCGCATGAAGTAGAAATCGAGGCTAAGTCCTGGGGTCTTAATTTTAGAGACGTGCTGTGCGCTCTGGGCCGCTTAGAAGATAACGAGCTGGGGGTCGACTGTGCTGGTATCGTGACAAGGGTAGGGCCAGGCTGCGACCCTGATATCCGGCCGGGCGACCGAGTCTGTATGGTCTCGATAGACTGTATGCGGACACACCCACGTGCTCAGGACAAGGCGGTTCTTAAGATTCCCGACAGTTTATCCTTTGAAGCTGCCACATCAATTATAATTCCTGGCATGACGGCTTACTATTCTATGATCGACATCGCTCGGCTCCGCGAAGGCGAGAAGGTTCTGATCCATTCGGCTGCTGGCAGCACTGGTCAGATGGCTGTTTGGATAGCTAAGATGAAAGGGGCCGAAGTATTTGCGACAGTCGGATCAGATGAGAAAAGGCAGTTCCTCAAAGATACTTTCGGTATTCCTGATGATCATATCTTCAACAGTAGGAACACGTCGTTCGCCTCAGCAGTTCTGCGAGTGACTGATGGATATGGCGTGGACGTGGTGCTAAACTCGCTTTCTGGGGATTACCTACGGTTGACCTGGGAATGCATGGCTCCGTTTGGGCGGTTTGTAGAAATCGGTGTTGTAGACATCAAAGCTAACTCATCGTTGCCCATGGCCGGGTTCTCCAGAAACGTCAGCTATTCAGCCGTTGACTTGCGTCACATCATCCTCAGGAACTCGGAGCTGGCGCGCGACCTCTTAAGGGCTGCAATCGATCTCCTAACTGAGGGTAAAGTACATCATCCTAGTCCGCTACACATTTATCCCGTTTCCAAAGCCGAGAAAGCCTTCCGATACCTACAAAGCGGCAAGAACATCGGGCGCATCATTCTCAACGTTGAATCGTCAGATGTAGTTCCGGTAAGTACCATGTATAAGAGGAAAGGTAAATCCTAGGCTAATTTTCAATACAGCAACTTCTTTTGGAGCGACGGTCATGGAAATTCGATGAAGACGCCTCGTACGTGATTGCGGGGGGGTCTGGTGGCCTTGGTCGCGCCATTATGAACTGGATGGCCGATAGAGGTGCAAGACACTTGATCGTGCCATCGAGGTCGGGAAGCTCTAAGGCGGCGCTTTCTAAGGTCATTTCCGAGCTAACAAAACGCGGCGTCAATATTAACGCACCTGCATGTGATGTATCTTCGTCGGAATCCCTGGCGAAAGTGCTCGAAGAATGCTCTCGCACGATGCCACCCGTCAAGGGGTGCATCAATGCCGCCATGGTCCTTCAAGACGCGGTGTTCGATAACATGACCTACGCCCAATGGGATCTGACGATAAAGTCTAAGATCCAGTCCAGCTTGAGCTTGAATGATCTGTTGCCCAAGGACCTTGACTTCTTTATTCTATTGTCTTCCCTCAACGGCGTCTGCGGAGCGCTCGCACAATCCAATTACGCGGCCGGGTGCTCCTTTCAAGACGCGCTCGCCCGTTACCGTGTCGCGCATGGTCAGAAATGTGTCTCGATTGACATCGGATGGATGCGCAACATCGGCATTGTTGCAGAGACACAAGCATATCAGCGCCAACGGAAGAGTTGGGACGACATGCAGAAGATCGACGACAAGGAGCTGCTTGCCCTTCTAAGCATATACTGCGATCCCTCGGAGCCACTTCCCTCACAGGTCGGCAGCCAGGTGCTCTTTGGCTTGCGCACGCCGGCCGACTTCCTCGTCAAAGGCCAGACACCGCCGACATTGTTCGCTAGGCCCTTGTTTTCTCCGTTCTCTCACATCGTCGGGGAGGCCAAAGCCGCTTCGAAGGACGGAGGCGTAGATCTAGTGGCTGCCTTCAGAGGGGCGGCAGATTCTTCCGAAAGAATCCAAATCGTCATCCAAGCGTTGAGCCAGAAGCTGGCGCGGGCCATATCCATATCGCCCGACGATGTAGAACTACACAAGCCGCTCTCCAGCTATGGTGTGGACTCCCTGATGGCGGTAGAGCTGCGCAACTGGATTGGTAGAGACTTCCACGCTAATGTTGCTGTTTTCGATATCATGGGTAACGTGCCCGTCTCAGCTATCGGAGACCTTGTTGTCGCTAGGAGTACAGTCGGGAAAGCCCAATAACTTCGGTCTTCAATGGGTTGTCATTTACGGGAGGCTATGAGTCCACTCCTCGATTATTGCCTGATCGAGAAGGAAGTCAGTCTTGGATAGTTCTAGACAAACTTTTTTTTGAAGTTTGATAGCTGATAAATATAACCCTGACTTTGGGACTCTACTTCATGAAATTAAAATGAAATATCGAAAGTGGGCATTTGTTAGAAGGTCACGATGATAATTGTGAAAGAAATGTGTAAGAAAATTAAATGGCCAAATCGAGGGATGTACCGTTGTAACCGAAAGTTTTCTAACGTAACCTAGAATCTAGATCTGTGTAACAGTAAATTACCGCTTTTTAAACCTTATCTTATGTGTAAACATGTGGGTGCCGATGCTCCTCGACTCCATATTTCTCCGTATTTCCCAAATGGGAAGTTTAGTCACAAACTCTGTACTTTGATTGGCTCTATCTACAGGTAGTGTAAGTCAAAGTTAGGGCAGCGTATCTAGTTTGATGACGTCGCACTAAAAATAAAATAAGAGGAGCTGTTATCTTAATGTTTGTATCTGCTTATAAGAGTGTAGAGCTGGTATCAGATATAATCATAGATGTATGGGGTACATAAGGTTAACAATAGTTTGTGGTGATGTAGAGGACAGAGCAAAGTTGATATCACTAACAAAATTGGAACCTCTACACTGACTGCCAAATGTTGCATTCAATGTAATTAAGATGTATCCATGTACCTAAGCGCAGACCTCAAGTCCCCCATCCGCGCGGCTACCTGCCAGATACACCAATATACCCTATGTAAGGCGTATGTACTGCCTACCTCATGTACAATATCCTCAATACCAAACATTGAGAGGTACCTAGGTAGGTAGGTATTCTTGTGAGGCTATCCGAATTTACTATTTGACCATGATCGTCGTTATAGCTAGGACTTTGGTGCTTGCATCAAACCAAACCAAGTGGCACAATCTATTTGATTCAGTACAAACGCTGACCTGGGTTGTATAATGATGTTCGTAGATATGATATAAACCACATGGTCTACATACCTCATATGCCTACCTGGTATCAGATAAATCGAAAAATACCTAAGTACGCAGCATCAATAGGCACCTTTTACTAAGCCATGCTAATTCACACGCACCTAGTATCAAAAATATTTTACAGTAATTCATTCCCTTCACTCACATCTCTTACTACGTGTAACGAAAGGGTTCAAAACCACCGGCTTAACGATCTATGCCTTACTCACGGTATAGAGTAGGTGCGTGGCAATGTACCTTCTCGTTGCAAGACTGCTATCTGAGGTACGGTACCTAGTGACTCCTGTTGCATGTCCGGAATTACAAGATTGGTACTGTGAATTGTACATACTATTAAAATCATTAGGCGCTTTGTCACTTATATACGGTATCTCTACTAGGAGCATTCATCAGTTGACTTTGTCTACTTAGACCGTTCGTCGGAGACTATGGTCAGTGTTAGTGAGCAATAGTTGAACAACATCCCTTTTCGAACAGTGTCATTACCTACCTACCTGGTAACTATCCTTTCTATTCTTGTAATTCAATGCCACTGTTCAGCGAGCGTCAGAGGCATTGTTATATAAACTCCTTTAACCCTTTCAAAATCTTTGTTCATCTACCATACTTCTACAACATTCTTTCACACTCGGAAACATACCTGATCATACTTTCCACCCACATAATCATTCAGGATTCCAGTTTCTCGGACCCTCGGTTTAACCTACCTTAAGAAAATCACGAAAAAGACTCTTGACCCCTCCGAAGCCTTCTCGACTCACGAATTCGTCATATAGTTATCGATAATCACAAAAATGGACACGGCGCTATCGAACACCGAGAATGTTCTCCAACCCTCCCGAAGACGGGCTGGTTTCCTTTCCCTGCCGTTTGAGCTGCGACGGCAGGTCTACAGGGAGCTCTTTGCGCCTTGTATTCCCGAAGGGATATGGACTAACCAATATCAAGAATACGTGGATTTACGCCTGCTTCAAACGTGTCGCCAAGTTCTCGACGAGTTTATGCAGGTGATCTGCAGGAAAATAGCCATGCCGATCTGTTACAACATGTTCGATCCATGGAATTCGTTTTTCTTGCACGCCAATCCTGAAACTATGGCATGTGTCAAAGAATTAGAATTCCATTACACTTGCAACTCGAACCTTTGTTTATATCTTAAGAACGGCGATTACGATACTACAGAGCTTGATGAAAAGTACAATGCTCTGGAAAACCTATTCGCATCTTCGGTGAACCCTCAATACATCAAAATAGATTTTAAGAGTTGCTCCCGGGGCTTCCAGAGCACGGATAGATGCGCAGGCACTTCTTGCTCGGTTTACCAGGACTTGTGGTTCTTCAAGGAGTTATGCAAGCACCTAAAAAATATCCGAAAGATCGAATTTGACGGCCTCGTCGATCCGCTCTGGTGCTTTGCTCTGCGTAAGAGGTTTGGTCTGGTCATTTTGCGAGGTGACAATAGAACGACATTCTACCATCCAGAGCACCTTCCATCCCGCGCCGAATTGGAGTCGTTCCGTGAATCTCCATTATTTAAGGGGGTTTACGACAGTTTGTAGATAAGGGAGGGGGCTCCTATAATTTTCTAGTGATAAAACTAGACGGACATGATGCAGAGGCGTCCTGGAATCGGGTTGATACGGCTCAGGTCTGGGTATGGCACAGCAAGAATTAGGACGGGGTTACATGATGATGATTGTGTTAACGTCCTCGGAGAGGACGGGCTATCTACTTCTAGCTGAACAGGACGGGGTTACAAATTGTCGGTAGCAGCAATACAGTCTCATGAGCATGGCATACATGGTACTTTTTCAGCGACATGAAGAGAATTATCTTGGCTTTGTAGTATGAATGGTACATTTGCTAACGCCACCTGGACTTGGCTCTCCTTTTTCCACCAATCTTCTATTGTCTATGGATACCTCTTTTCATCTGCAGAATACATTTGTATGCCGAAGACTTTCAGTAGAGGATGGTGAGTTCTGCCTGTGAAGCTTCAAAACGACGACATACATGACGATGATGCAAATGGTATGTACATTTAGTACCTACCTAATGACATGTGCTCCTAATCGCCAATGCCGATGTACATATGTACATACCTTGAACACTGGACCTTAGATAGTGCATATTAGGTATCAATACATTAAATTTATGAATGTACGTACGTAAATTTAATTGGGCCCCGAGCTCGTACCTACAGTACATAGGTACGTCCTACAGACACAGGTACGTACAATTGACGTGACATCGATGCGATGTGGAGAACAAGAGTTGATGGGATAAGATAGAGTGTAGTACTGAGTAATCGATAAGGACCTCCGCATGGGGTATCTTTCTACGTAAGAGGGAAAAAACAGGACCAAGAACCCCGATCCACCTCCATCTCACCGATTATTGCCGTACCTTTTTAACAAATTCGTCCATACCCAATATCCTTTTTTTTCTCTCTTTTTTTCGTTTCTTTTCCATTTTTTCTTAACCCTGGAAATATATCTAAGCAACTAAACCTCCGGCCATGTCTGCCGACGATCAACAGTTTTTGGACCTGGTTAGTATTGTTTTTATTTTTATTTTTATTATTTATCATGTTAACTGCACTTTATCAATAACTGGAGGAGAGAGATGATAAAAACTGATCTGACTGACCCGAGTGACATGTGACAGCTCTCCTCCATCCCAAACCAGATTCGGCGATATTCTGGAGAGGTTGCCGATTATGTCGACAAGACCGTCGATAAATTCGCAGATGATATTCGAGATACTTTATCGTCAGCTCCTTGGGTCCCTGATTATGTCCGTCCAAATCCTCCCGCTCGCCCCCCGCCTGTTGTCCAAATGGTGCCGATGAATAGCTACGAGAGGGTGCAAGATTGGATTTCTCGCCACAAGCTTTTCTGCGGTGCTGTAGTTATCGCTGCCGGATATGTGACGTACAGGACGATACGACACACCAAGCTTTCCCGCAAATCTCGTCGGGCTAAGCGTGCCCGGAATGGTGGGAGGCTGGAAGTCGTGGTTATCGCTGGATCGCCGACCTTACCGCTAACCAAATCCTTGTCCTTGGATCTGGATAGGAGGGGTTTTGTCGTATTCATCGTATGCAACTCGATCGATGAAGAAGTTACCGTCCAGAGCTTCTCACGGCCCGACATCAAACCCCTTAGTATCGATATAACCAATGTACGTGTCTAAGTGTCCTAAGTTTTGACGTATCTCATACCTCGATCTCTATTCGTCTGTTGGTATTAACTATTGGACCCAGCCTCCAAACGCCAGCCAGTCCATCGAACGATTTGCAGCCTATCTACAAACACCACATGCCCCGGTCCCGCGAGCGAAACCCAACTATCTGTCGTTGAAGGCGGTCATCCTGATACCTTCGCTCAACTACCAGACCTCTCCTATCGCCACGATCCCCCCTTCTAGCTTCGCCGATCTCTTCAACACCCACCTCTTGCATCCGATTCTTACTATCCAGTCTTTCCTGCCCTTGCTGACCTCAAAAATAACACCTCACGGCGAAGCACCCCCCACACCCAAGGTCCTCGTCTTCACGCCTTCCATCATCTCGTCCATCAACCCGCCGTTCCACGCCCCGGAAGCCACCGTGTGCTCCGCTCTTTCGGCTTTCACCGAGGTCCTGACGGCGGAGCTACGGCCCCTCAGCATTCCCGTGACGCACGTGCAGCTAGGCACGTTCGACTTTACTGGCTTCACTCCCGCGCGTGTCGTGGGGCCGGGCGGCAACCCCATGGGCTCGCTCCCGCCCGCCATTGAAGCGGCACAGTGGCCGGAGCCGGCGCGGTTAGCCTACGCCCGCAACTACGCGTCGCAATCGTCGTCGGCGATCTCGGCCGGCCGTATCCGCGGTCTACGCGGCTCGTCCCTGCGCGATCTGCACACCGCCGTGTTTGACGTCATCGACGGGTCCGACCAGAGCGACGCCGTGCGTGTCGGTCTCGGCGCCGGCCTCTACGGCTTCGTCGGCCGTTGGGCTCCTCGCGGCCTTGTCGCTTGGATGATGGGAATCCGACGCGTCGACGAGCTCGGCTCTTGGGAATCCACGAACCCGGCCGCCGGCGCAAGCAGCCGCAGTGGAAGTAGCGGGAGCGAGAAAAGTGCTGGAAGCGAGAACGGCGAGGGCAGCGAGTTCATCGCCGTGGCAAGAGAGGAAGATGGTGGACATAACGTCTGGAAATGAAGATCAGTGCTTGCTTGCTCGGGGTGTTTAGATTGGGGCTTGGTCAGGTCATGTTCGGTCGGACTATGCGAATGCGGGTTTGGCTGGTTGTTTTCCATCCTTTCGAAATTTCCTTCCTTAGGTTTTCTTTTGGCCCACGCTCCCTCCATCTTCCCTCCTCCCTCCTTCCCTCTCTTTCTCTCTCTCTCTCTCTCTCTCTCTCCTTTTCCCTTTGTTTGAAAACCTCAACTCGAGGTTGGTATTTGCATGGTGACGACGTAACAGAACATGTTTATGGCATGGCATGACACGACATGACATGACATGACATGAAAACTTGACGATGGAGGGACGAGTTACATACAGGTTTACTGGGCGGGGATCTTTTTTACGCTAAGTGAAGATAAAACGAAGAAAAAAAAATATGAACGGGTTGTATATATGAGGGATGCGAGACGGGACGAGACGAGACGGGATGATGAAGATGAAGATGACGAAATGGTTCGGCTTAGTTAGCTAGCTCTCCCCCATGCTCGGATGGGATGGGGTAGGTAAGGTAGAGTAAGGGGATAGGGTTAAGCGAAGACAGAAAGAAAAAGCAGAAACGTTATCTTGTTATTTCATTCCCTACTCGCTCTTGTGCGGATACGATGTAGTCTAAGGTGAAAAAAATCTGCTTGATGTATTTCTCAAGACAGGCCGGGCGCGGAGTACATAGCCCGTGTACACACATGCACACATTGTAGAGACGATCCAGTTAGTTGATCAATGGTAGTATTATTTCTCGTGCCAGACTCGGGGTATCTATCTCATCTCATCCCACCCTATCCCCTTTTTCTTATTCCATCACTGGGTCTTCATCTAGGTATTCTCCGTTCTGATTGACACCATGTACGTCGGAAAATGGCTTCTTAGCCCCCTTGGATATGTGGCTGTTACATGTTCAGCGTCCCGCCGCTTAGATATATTTTCCTATGGTGACATGGATAGATAACGTATCTCGTATTCGACACTGAGATGAGTCAGCAAGAAGAGAGGACTGTCCGCGCATATAGGAGATTATGGGCCGACGAAGGTGCTGGTTGAAGGCGTATTTACCGATGCGTACGCCAGACGCGTGGTAGCTCTCCCTCTTAGTGATGGCCTCTGCCGCGCCCGAACTTCCTATCGCCTCGTCCCCTCCACCGACCGCCTCGCCCGCCGCCGAACCTGTCGCCCCGGCCACCCTTGTCGTCCCTATCCCGCCTCCCGAACTCCCTCTGGTCGTCGTCCATGTAGGAGTCGTCCCTCCGGACGGGCTCTTCGGGGACGACGTCGGACTTGGCGATGGGCTTCTCGAGGTCGACCTTCCAGTGGGGGTGGGCGCCCTCCTTGCAGGTCTTGCCGTCGGGGCAGAAGCCGGCGAGGTAGTAGGGGCAGAGCTTGCGGCGGACGTGCTTCTTGGAGCAGTTGGGGCCGAGGGGGCAGAAGCCGCGGTCGTAGTGGGGACAGGGGGGCAGCTTAGACTGGGGGTCGATGTGGAGGTAGAGGCACTCGTCGCCGTTGGAGCAGAAGCCGTGGCGGACGAAGAAGTTGCACTCGGGCATCTTGCGCAGGTTGTACTCGTGCAGGAACTCGCAGCTCTCGCCCTTCTTGCAGAGCGCGCGCAGCCAGTGCTTGCACACGAGCGAGTTGTAGCTCGCGTTCGTGCTGCTCGCCGCGTTCGGCGCCACGTGCCGGTCCGGACACCCCGCGCCGAGAGGGCAGTGCCCTGCCACGAAGGCTTTGCATACTGGCCGGTTGGGCGGGAAGCCGTGGCCGTAGGTGGCCCGGAGGAAGGGCGAGAAGCTGAAGGTGTAGGCGGGCGCCTTGTGTTCGAGGATCTGTTTCGCGAGCTCGGAAGGGGGCGTCGGGGCGACTGTAGCCATGGCTGGCGATGATGATTTCTTGATTTTATATAGTTGTTTATTTATTTCTGTGTTATTTGTTCTCGTTTCTCTATCGGAATATTTAGGGCGGGCTAATTCTAGGTTAATTCTAGTCCAGTCGAAGGTGGTGATGATATATGAAGATGGGAGGGTAAATGGTGTATTGGAGATGTTTATTTCATAGTTCGGCTTAACGAAATCCTCGGCGCGACGGATAGAATTAGGAGCTTGAGTGGGGCGAATAGGTACTTGGTAGTACACGGAGTACTCACAGAGTCTTGTTATATAATCATGTGATTTAAGAATAACTTAGAGTAACCTATTCTTTATGCATATAACAAGGCGCAAGCTGCGGGGTATCTTGCATCCGGACTGCATATAATAAGTGAAGCTAGTAACATTACGTACTAGCTCCATTCAGGATTAGCGTTCATATTTATACTTCGTACAGTACAGTACAGTACCTAGGTACTTCATAAATACTGCACAAGAGTAACATCGTTACATCGATCCTAAGATCAACATCCTTTTTCATCACTCTACAACAACTACATACATTGGGGAAGACGGCGTGCAAAGTACGGCCCTTTTCATTCGGATGTTCTCCGGATGGATCTGCATTGCAGTGAGGGGGTTGGGGTAATGGCAATTTTCATAACCCCCCAGGAATATATACCATACCGTCTATAACCCTCCCCCCCCAAGATGCCTTCTTTGATGCTGCCTACGACTCTAAGCCTTTTTCGTTTTGGGCTTTGAATTTAATACATACCTTGTACAACGCCATTGGTGGCGATTGGTCTTGTTGTCTTAACTTGGAGATGGTCACTCTCACTACGTCGGCCTATTATTTACCGAATACAGCTACCGCTACCACTACCGCTATATTGTACCACTCTACCTTTGTCCTTGCTATCCCGCTGACTTCACGTTGTTAAACTAGGATTATAGGATCATAGCCTACTCACTTTCCCCTCTATCTACGGTACTTTACCTACCTACCTAGGTATTGTATCGGTAGACTGTAGGTCAGGTTATAGTACCAGGTTATAGTACCAGGTACCTTAGGTATTCGATGTACTAATAGCTTCGAGGTTCGGGACAAGCAACAATATGCAGCTTGTCAGCTTCATAAACTGGGCACGCTTGCCTCTAGATTTACATAGCGCGGCCGTCCGGTCCGATTCGCTCAGGCTCGTCCCATCTCTCGTGACATTCGTTATTAAATTCGAGGCTTGGTATCGACATTTGAACACTGCTTCTCGTCTACTCTTAGCTTGGTATGGACATTTGAACACTGCTTCTCGTCTACTCTTATTTTCCAGTCTCCTTTATTCTGCCATTGCTTGGTATCGATACTATAGGTCATATAGGGGCAGGATGTCACATCATGCTTTAGTCTTGTTGACGGCCTTGTTAGCCATACTTAGTCTTATACAATGTCAGACATCACCAACAGCTACAACATCCACTCTCGGTTCCGTATACACCGTCGCGGCTGATATAGATGTTGGCCAACCTATCATTCCTAATATCCTTGATCCCCAAGCCATCGATCCTCAGTCTGTCTGTCCAGGTTATAAAGCCTCCAACGTGAAGAACACAACCAATGGCTTGACAGCGGATCTCACTTTAGCCGGTGACGGCTGCAACGTGTATGGCACCGACATCGACGCTCTAAGCTTAGTCGTCGAGTATCAGGCGGTAGACCGGCTTCACGTCGAGATACTACCTACTCATATCGGCCCTGAGAATCGTACCTGGTTTATCCTCCCCGAGGAATTAATCCCGAAGCCTCAAGTCGGAAAAGATTACGCTACATATGCCTCTCAAAGCGATCTTGAATTTACTTGGAGTAATGAGCCTACGTTTTCATTTAAAATCACCAGGAAGAGTACCGGTGATGTCTTGTTTACTACCGAAGGCTCCCAGCTGGTTTACGAGAACCAGTTTATCGAGTTTGGCTCATCTTTACCTGAGAACTACAACCTGTACGGACTGGGCGAAGTTATCCACGGCTTCAGACTTGGGAATAATTTCACTCGTAGGATATTCTGCATCTCGCAGATGTCAGCAAAAGCTAATGAATCGTACTAGGAACTTTCTATGCGGCAGACGTGGGAGATGTAATCGATGCTAATATTTATGGGAATCATCCCATCTACCTTGATACTCGATTTTTCGAGGTAGACAGGGAAACAGGAGCGATGAAATATGCTCCGGATGCCACGGACAAGACAGCTCAGTATAAGTCATATACCCATGGCGTTTTCCAACGTAACGCTCACGCCCAAGAAGTCTTGTTACGGGAATCAAACATCACATGGAGGGCGCTTGGCGGCGGTATCGACCTTTACTTCTATCAAGGTCCGACGCAAGATAGTATTACCAAGGCATATCAAAACAGTGCAATTGGCTTGCCCACGATGCAGCAATATTGGACGTTTGGCTATCACCAGTGTAGATGGGGCTACAATAATTGGACCGAGCTCCAAAATGTGGTCGACAACTTTGCCAAGTTCGAGATTCCTCTCGAAACCATCTGGTGTAAGTCATCAGATTACACACAGCTCGAGCAAATTGAATATTGCAGGTCGTTCATGCTGACAGGAATACAGCCGATATCGATTACATGAAAGCATATCGAGATTTTGAGAACGATCCGGATCGTTTTGGTTACGATGAAGGGGCCGACTTCTTAGCCCGTATACACCAGAACGGCCAACACTATGTGCCAATCATCGACTCCGCTGTATATGCGCCAAATCCTACTAATGCGAGCGATGCGTATCCCCCTTTTGATCGTGGCATTGAGCAAGATGCGTTCTTACTAAACCCTGACGGATCTACCTACATCGGAGAGGTTTGGCCAGGCTTCACTGGTATGTTGCTGTCTTCTGCATTCACACCTCTTGTGCTGACTGCCTCTAGTATTTCCTGACTGGATCGGTGCCCTGTTTAATGGCACCGGAACCAATCAGTGGTGGTTGTCTGAGATCGCCGAGTACTTCACCAAGATCAAATTTGACGGAATCTGGATTGACATGTCAGAAGTCTCGTCTTTCTGCGTGGGCAGCTGTGGCAGTAATCAGCTGAACCTCAATCCTGTCCGCTCTTCGTCTCCTCTCCCGGGTCAACCTGGGAACGAGGTCCTAGAATACCCAGAAGGATTCGACCTGACCAACTCTACTGAAGCAGCGTCCGCATCCGCGGCTATAAGCTCTAATTCAGCTACCGCGACGCAGTCAACTTCCACCACGACATACTTTCGTAGTACGCCCACTCCAGGTGTTCGTAATGTTAACTGGCCGCCGTATGCTATCAACAACTGGCAAGGTGATCTTGCCGTCCATGCCGTTAGTCCTAATGCAACACATCACGGTGGTATTCTAGAGTACGATGTCCATAATTTGTACGGACACCAAATACTAAATGCCACATACCACGCACTTTTGAATGTATTCCCTACGAAGCGACCGTTCATTATCGGACGCTCTCAATTTGCTGGTTCAGGGAAATGGGCTGGCCACTGGGGGTAAGAATACTCAATTTGAGGATGAAGATATAAACTGACCATGAAATAGGGGCGACAATTATTCTCTTTGGGCGTATCTGTTTTTCTCAATACCACAAGCGCTCTCATTTTCACTCTTCGGCATCCCCATGTTCGGCGTCGACACTTGCGGGTTTGCTGGCAACTCTGATATGGAGCTGTGTTCCCGCTGGATGCAACTATCCGCATTTTTCCCGTTCTACAGAAACCATAATACCCTAGGTGCCGCAAGCCAAGAGCCTTATATCTGGTCAGCCGTGGCGGACGCTTCAAAAGTTGCTATGAAGATCCGATATGCATTACTTCCATACATTTATACGACATTCTACCTTAGCCACTCTACGGGTTCGACGACGATGCGCGCGCTAACGTGGGAGTTCCCGGACGAGCCGTGGCTAGCCAGTGCAGATAGACAGTTTCTCCTTGGCGACGCGATCATGGTCACACCTTGCTTAGTCCAAGGCGCCACAACCGTCGACGGCGTTTTCCCCGGTGTCGGGGACGGCACCGTCTGGTACGACTGGTACAATCACACGTCCGTCGTGGGAGTTACGGCCGGGCAGAACGTCACCATCGACGCACCGCTCGGGCACATTCCCGTGTATGTGCGGGGTGGAAAGGTAGTGCCGATGCAAGAGCCAGCTTTAACAACGACAGCCGCCAGAGACAGCCCGTGGAGCCTCCTCGTCGCATTAGACAAGGACGGGTGCGCAAGCGGAGGACTCTACCTCGATGATGGCGAGAGCCTCGTGCCGAATGCGACTACGTGGGTCGATGTAAGTCCTATTTCTCTTTTAAATTCTTATATTAAGCAACAGACGCTAACTAGATCTAGTTCACCGTGGAGAGCTCGTCGCTGAAAGCTACACCTCGCGGCAACTTCCCCGACACAAATGCCCTAGGCAACGTGACGATCATGGGGGCCCGGGGTCCTATTTCTAAGGTAGCATTGAACGGGGTACAGGTCCAGGGCGACGCTTGGAGCTTGCAAAACTCAGAAGGCTTGTTGGAGATCACGGGCCTCGACTCCTTGACGAAGAACGGAGCGTGGGCTGGGGAATGGACGCTGAATTGGTCGTGATAGTGACTGGTATGTATGGTAAATATTTAGCTTGATTTGCTATTTAATCATGAACTGTTTACATCTTAGAGGCATTTCATTTTTCCCAGTGAAGAACCAAAGAGACGTGATAGAGTTGCCAGCTATTTTAAGAATTTTCCGTTCTGAGGTATAAATCGACAACCCAACCCCCCCTTTTTTTCCCCTTTACGATTGGACGAGCCGACATCGTACCCCATACCCCTAGTCCCCCACACAAAAGGAAAGACCCCCATCCATCCCTCCTCTCAAGGAAGGTAATCATATCTTCCTAGCCAAGACCCTCAGCCGCACGTACCCGAGCTGGTAGCCGCCCAAGGGGTCCCGACAGGCGACGTCGAGCACGTCGGCGACCTCGCGGACGCACTTCTCGCGGCCGTCGTCGTCGGGCAGGGCGTCGAAGAAGGAGGCGCCGAAGAGGCGGACCCAGCCCTCGACGCCGCCGGCGTCGGCGCGCGTGGGGCGGTACTCGCGCTCGGCGCGCTCGACGCGCCACCCGCCCGCGCGCTCCTCGAGCATCTGCCGCATCCACGCCTCGTCGGGGAAGAGCCACGGGTCGTGCGCGACGGCGGCGTCTAGGCCGACGTACCGCGACACTGTGTTACCGATGCGTGTGTGAGCGCGGGGGGTTGGGTCTAACTAGACGGGCAACCAACACACAAACAAGAAAAAAAAGGAAAAAAAAAAAAAAAGAAAGAAAGAGGAGGACGTACCGCCGGACAGCAGCGCGGCCCTGATCTCGGCGACGTTGCCGAGCCCGCCCATCTCGAAGACGAGGGCGCCGCCGGGGACGAGGGCGTCGCGCGCGGCGCGGAAGAACTCGACCTGGCGCGCCGCGTCGCCCCGGCACGCGCCGAGCACCCAGTGCAGCGCCGCGTTCGAGAAGACCTTGGTGTACTGCCCGCGCTGGAGGTGCGGCGTGCGGGCTAGTTCCAGGGCGTCGAGGACTGTTTTTTTTTAATCTTTTGTTTAGTTTTATTTTTATTTTTTTCTAGTTTTTTGAGGGGAGGACAGGGAAAGAGGGGGGGGGTCCGTTGGGAGTGTGTAGATAGATGGAGGTAGGGAATAGGGAATAGGGGAACTCGCCTTCAAAAGTGCACTTGGACGCGTCGGCCTTGTCGGCCGCCTGTTTGGCCGCCTCGATCATGGCCGGCGACGAGTCCGTGCCGTGGATGCTCCCGCTGCCCTGGGCTAGGATCTCCTGCATCTGCAAGTTGACCACGCCGTCTACGACACGCCGGGTTAGTGCCGTTTGCGGCGGAGAAGGGGGGGAAGAACTCACCGCCGCAGCCAATGTCCAAGATCACGTCGTCTTTCTGCGGGTCGAGCCATTGCACGATCTTGGTGGCCAGCTTTGGCACGAAGGAGGCCGAGTGCTGGTACGCCTAGGTGACGGTATCTCGTCAGCAGGAACCGCTCGTACGCCCAGACGGGAGGTATGTGTAGGTTAGGTACGCATCGGGTAGGACGCGTCTTGTATCTCCGGGCAGGGAAGCAGGCAAAAAAGGAAGCACGGTATACCCGCGCTCGACATACCTCCGAAGACCAGTTATCTTTCTTCTCCGCCATTTCTCGTCCCGAAAGCACCAGTGTAGAAGTGTAGGTAGGTATGTCTTGTTATACGTTATTATAATAAACACCGCGTCTCCCTAGGTACCAACCCTCTCAAGGCCGGGGAAGCTCGGGGAGAAAAGACCAAGAGATTAAATACTCGAGCTCCTCGCAGACCAGTTCTCTGAAATGATATAAAAAAATAAAATAAAATAAATAAGAAAAAAAAGAAAGAGAAAAAAAAAAAGAGGACAAAAGTTCTCTATCCCTGAGTTCCGAGGTAGGACGAGAATCACGAATCCCACAGGCTGGACGTCTACATCGATGTAAGATGCTCGGGGGTTGTTGATGGTTGATGTACTGTGTAAGTGGTCGGCCTTTTTGTGATGTATGTACTATGAGAGGCAATGTACCTAACCCAAGTACCGGTTTATAGAAAATAAGGTACGGTTGTACATCCCAGGTCCCTCCCCATGCCGGCCCCGACCGGAACTCGTACCCGCAGCCGCAGCCCGAGATCGGAGTCCTGGCTGTCCACCCGGTTCACAGCTAACATTAGGAGGTACCTAAGCGGTAGTTACACGACATCTTCAGGGAATAGTTCGATCTCAGCTGATTTAGTATAGGGGCTCGTGAAGAAAAAAGAAAATTTTTTTTTTCAAAATAAATCTCATTCCAACTTCCGAATGACGGTGATGTTCATGGAGATGGTAATCCTAGGATCTTAGATACATACAAATTTTGTGTTATGGTACGAAAATGGAAATCCTACATCCCGCTGTCGGCAGTATGCTGAACTAGCATCTCACAAGATCCGTCCGATCTACGCGATCGTCTTCCCACCCCCCCAACCCCTAAATCCTTTTCACACGTTAGTCTATATCGAGCAACTCGTACTTGTCGTCACCGAGAGCGTCCTCGATCCTCTTCATCACGGCGAGGACTTTTTCCTCCTCCAACCTTCGACCAACAACCTGCACTCCCACCGGTAGCCCGTGCATTGCTTCAGCGTCGTACAACTTGTACGCACCCTGAGCCACCCCGTTCAGCTTTTTGATGTTGAAGGTTGCCGGCAGCTTGTCGAGGGCCTTGTCCACGTGCGTCACCGGCAAAATGCCGCACGTATAATCGGTCTATACGTATTGGTCAGCGTCAGCAAAACGACGAAGAACTTGAGATCCCACTTACGAGGTTGAATAGGAACGTGTAGCCACAACTGCTCACTGCCTCCTTCATCCCGTCATGGGGCACGGCTGGAGTTGCATTAGGGGGCGTTAACAAGAAGTCAACGTCGACCTCGTTCCACCATTCGAACCACTTTGCCCTGTAAGCCTCGCGCTTAGAAACCAGCTTCCACTGCTCGAACGCGGTCTTCTCGTGCCAGTCTTTGACAAGGCCAGCCCACACACCGTCTCTCCGGACGTACTTTACCCATAGGTAGTAGAGGAACTTGAATGGGCGCGGAAGTCTCATGAGCCATTCCATCTGGTAAGCACCAGGGTCATTCCATTCGCCGGGGCGGAAGAACGACTTGAACATCTGACAGCCGTCCGCGTTCAGCAGGAGAGCACCGAGTTGAAGTGCTTCGTACGGAGACGGCGGGTCAACCTCGACGATTTCGTGTCCGGCTTGTTTCAGAGAATCCACCGTCATCTCCAACGCTCGCAAGCACGCCGGACTCGGGTCCACGACGCCATCTGTCCTCATCACGCCCACACGAAACTTGCTCTTGCTCGCATACTCCACTTCTAGCTCGTTTCTCCAGGGTATAGGATGAACAGTGTGGTCGTACTTCCACGGCTGCATGCCGACTATGGCACGGGTGAAGTACGTCAAGTCGTTCAAGGTCCTGGCCATGGGGCTGTATACGCTAGGCACGCCTTCTTGGCCGGGCATGCTAGTAGCAAAGCCTGCTTTCGGCCACCGTCCAGTCGAACATCGCAGACTGTAGACACCGGCAAAGTGTGCGGGGGCCCGAACACTGCCGGCGACGTCACTTCCTATCCCGATCCTTCCACCTAACGCCAGCAAGGCTGCTTCACCACCGGTCGAACCTCCGGGAGAATATTTACTGTTATGCGGGTTGGTGCACCGACCCCAAACATCATTTGTAGACTCGAAGCTGAGTAAGGTGATGGGCATGTTAGTCTTAACGTAGGGGATGGCACCAGCATCCTTGAGTAATCGGGTAGTTCCGCCATCTTGAGACTGTTTGTTCCCGACAAAGCTGCTATAGCCTACCGTCGAGTCGAAACCACCGACGTTGATGGTATCTTTCAAGCTCACGGGAATGCCAGCCAAAGGGCCTTTCATGTTAATTGAGCCATCCTCAACCCATCCTTCAGCAGCAGAAATCATAACCTCAGTGAGACAGTTTGTCTTTTCGTGCGCCCTGACGGCAACCTTGCCATAAGTATGCAGGAGATCGATAGGCTGAAGCGCACCATTGTGTACCCCCTCGACCAATTCCTCGATAGGCTTCTCGATGATCTCCCGATCCAACGCAGTAAAGGGACCTCGGTACTGAGTCAAGGCCCGAAGTCTCTCTACACGCTCATCCTGCTTGAACTTGCTATTTTCATGTGAGGATGAGATGGATTATGCTAAGAGTAGCGCAAATTACATGCTTCAAATAAAAATAGAAACAGAAACAGGAGCAAGGGATGATAGGGCTGAAGATGCTTACCAGTCTCGTTTATGTTGAATATAGTCTAAAAAGAAGACCATGTTGTCAACGACCTTATTACGGATAGAATTTATGTTGTAGGGGATTAAGAATTCAAGAGTCAAGACGGACTTATACAAACGATGTACCGTACATGTAAGATATGTGTAGGAGAAATTAGATTTGGTATTCCGTCTCCAGATGTGACGTCAAAGAAATGCAAAAAGAACTTAAATAAGTACTAGGAACTAGAAACTGACTTAATCAAACATTAAAAACGAAACAGCAAAGTCGAAGAAGGAAACGGCCATGGTTATGTTTATGTAGTATGCATGTAGCTAGAATGCAGATGTCGGGGGTGAGAGATAAGGTGGTTATTCCAGTCTCCGGTCTCCGCACTAAGGTGCAGCTCACTTTCGCCAGCCGTGGGTACCTGAAGACTTAAGTAGGCATAACCTTAGAACCGGCTACAACTTCCGCACATGGCTAGGCTAGAGATAGGTCAATATACGATATATTATATAAGAGTATCTGTGCGAAAGACGTCTTATTGACTGAGGCTACAGAAGAGAAAAACTCTTCTGCAAACGGACTCTGTGACCTAAAAACTTATTCTACATTTGTGGGAGGACCTGAGACATGGATCATGTGACCTCTGGTCACATGACCTACTCTCTGACAGTATCCTATACAAGATGTATTTATATGTGTACATGTATGTATCAATTACGAATTATTTTACTATCTATACATCTGGTTACATAATAGTACTAGATTATAGGCATGTGTCTCTTCATGCACCCCGCGGACTTTTAGTGTCTGAGTGCTACCATTTCCACCATACACCATCCCCAGACTTTTCTTCCATTAGGTACACTATCTCCAGATATTTCCACCATACATCATCCCAGACATTTTCACAACACATCATCCCCAGACTCGGGTCTAATACAACCCTAGGTACCTAACACCTAAAGCAAGCCAGACACAATATATCGAGTTACCCAAGTTAGAATCAATCATAATCATATAAAGGAACATTGTCAGAATAAAACAACTCATCTTCACAACTTACAGGTCACTAACCCGGACTTACGTCTTATGAAATGAATCACTTATAAATTATAATACTTCCAGTCTTCAACTTCAACCCACGTAGGTCCTAGGTATATATCCATCACACTAACCATGGCATCCGACGAGCCTTCGTACGATCCAAAAAGAACAGGATCATGGCTCGTCTGCACAGCTTGCGGAACTCAATTTCCTACCGCAGATCGACGGGAGCTCAGAACGTGTTTTATCTGTGACGACCCTCGACAGTTCACGCCGCCGACAGGCCAAGCCTTTACTACGCTCGACGATCTGCGCTCTGCCGGTACTAGGAACTCCTTTACGCCCTTCCCCAACGACGACCGTTTTGTGGCCGTCCACACGCAACCCAAGGTTGGCATCGGCCAGCGTGCCATCCTCGTCTCTACCCCTCGAGGTAACGTGCTCTGGGACTGTCTGACTTTCCTTGACAACGATACCATAGACCGTATCACTCGTATGGGCGGGCTCAAGGCCATCGTCATCTCTCATCCCCATTACTACACCACGCATGTCGATTGGGCCCGGGCCTTCAAGTGTCCTGTGTACCTAGCCGCCGAGGATAGGACGTGGACGACGCAAAGCTCGGTGCACCAGGTCTTCTTGGAAGACACGGAGCTAGATCTCAAGATCGACGGCGCTTCGTGCGGGATCACAGTCCTCAAGTTCGTTTGCGAACTTTACTTTACTTTTCGCTTCTCTTCTCTTTCCGGCTTTCCAAGTATTCCACAATATTGTTACTCAAAGCATTCGCTGATGAGAAATCCAGGTTGGGCGGACACTTCCCTGGCTCCCTCGTGATGCTGTTCGCGGAACGCCTGCTGATCGCGGATACGCTGGTGACGACACCGGCGGGGCTGGGGAGCTGGGATGCGGACGGCGTAGGCGAGGCGCGCGCGCGGCCTCACGGGCTCAATAGCTACGCTTTCATGTGGAGTATCCCGAACATGATACCCCTGGCCCCGGACGAGCTGGTGCGCATGTGGCGCGTGCTGGGAAAGCACGCCTTCGGCTCCTCGCACGGCGCGTTCCCGGGCACAGATATCGTGAAGACGGTGCCCGAGATGAGACGGAGGGTGTTGGAGAGCATGCAGATACAGGTTAAGTACATGGGATACGCGGATCACGCGCTTCTGAAAGAAGCGGTGGATTGATACGATGTTGAGGGTAGTAACTTGAGATAAAAATCGAGTCTTATACCGTAGGTTACATGCTCCTAGTTCGGATCTATATCAGTGAAGCCAAGTCAGGGAGTCTGGATATTGGGAATTCGAAAGGCCTTTCTATAGGTATCCTGCCTACCGATTTAAAGCGAATCCCTAAAATCCAGCCCCGTAGACAACAACCTAGATCATTCTAAGTCCTCTGACCTAGGATTATCGGAATCAATATACCCCCTACTACTATACACCTGTTTCCCCACGAGATAACCCCCCATATCCCCGGCTCACAACCTACTCCCCCCTTCCTGGGGAATCTTAATGACGACCTTACCCCACGTCTGCCTCGCGCCCAGGGCCTCGAGGGCCTCGGGCACGCTCTCGAGCCCGACGAAGTCGCGGTCGGCGAAGACGGTGCTCCGGAACTTGCCGGCGGCGATGAGCTCGCCGAGGGCGCGC
Organism: Hypoxylon lienhwacheense; assembly: GCA_902806505.1. Taxonomy (NCBI): domain Eukaryota; kingdom Fungi; phylum Ascomycota; class Sordariomycetes; order Xylariales; family Hypoxylaceae; genus Hypoxylon; species Hypoxylon lienhwacheense. The sequence goes on from CADCWW010000016.1 coordinate 299,906, forward strand.
CAGACCTCGACCACGGCCTCGGGCTCGTTCCGCGCGTACGCGCCCCAGTGGACGCCGACGAGGCTGATGTTCTTGAGCAGCACCTTGTTCATGGGGACCCGCTCGACGGCGCCGGCGGCGAACCCGACCACGAGCACCCGCGCGTTCCACGCCGCGCACCGCGTGCTCCGCTCCACCGCGCCCACCGGGTCGAACACCACGTCTATGCCGCGCCTGCCCGGCGTGAGCGCGCGCACACGATCCGGCCAGTCGTCGCCGCCGCCGCGGTAGTCCAGCACGTGGTCGGCGCCGAAGCGCCGCGCGACGGCCATCTTGCGCGGCGACCCGGCCGTCGCGACGACCGTGGCGCCCAGCGCCTTGGCGACCTGCACGGCGGCGAGCCCGACGCCGCCGGCGGCCGCGTGCACGAGGACCCAGTCGCCGGGGCGCACGCGGGCGCGCAGCGCCAGCGCGCCGTAGCTCGTCGGCGCCGTGACGAACAGGCCCGCCGCCTCGGCCAGGGTCCAGCCCCGCGGCACCGCTAGCAGCTGCTGCTCCGTCGCGCACGCGCGCGTCGCGTAGGCCCCCTGCGACGCGCCGAATACCCGGCTGCCCACGGGGTACTTGGCGGCCGCCGCCGCCGACGCGTCCCGCGGCGTGGCGAGGACGGTGCCGGCGAATTCGGCGCCGGAGATCCAGGGGAAGGCTGGAGGTTGGGAGGGTTAGAGAGATGGGATTTACAATAGGTATATATGTAGCATTGTAGGTGGTATATGGAGACTGCGTGTTTATGTTCAAAGGCGGGGGGGGGGGCTTACGAGGCTGGTTCTGGTATTTCCCTTGGATCTGTAGTATGTCGAAGAAGTTGGCGGCCGCGGCGTGCACCTCGATGAGGTACTGGTCCGGCGCGGGCTCCGGGTCCGGGAGCTCCGTCACCTTGAGGTCTTTCGGGCCCTGGTGGTGGTAGGTTCCGTATTAGCACCGTTCCTTTAACGTGTCGGTGAGAAAGGGGGGGGGGGGGGATGGTTAAGGTGTCATTTTGATCCCGAGATCTTTCCCCCGGGTGGTAAATACCTACCTAGGTAGATAGGTAGGTAGGTACCCTGTGTAGAGGTAGGTCTTGTGTTCTTCTTACCTTGACGTACTGGCTGATTTGGATGCCCCGCATGGTGGACGGTAAGGCTTCAGATTCCGAGGTATTCGTTCTTGGGGAACTTATTTCGGCTTTCTTTCTAACGATGTTTACGCCGAGTTTGGAATCTCGATTAATAATAACTTTAAGGAGAAAAAACAGAGTTATAGGGTCACTAATGAGAAGTATTCTCGTGCATGAACTGATAGGTAAATAGGTAATCAGAATCTAGATCCCCCTTCCTACGAAATTTACTTTATGATAAAAAGAAGATGGACGACAGCTTACCCCATGGGGAACTTGATTTAAATCATGCCGAGGTACCTATAGCATAAACACATCCTCTCGGGCTTTGACTGGTTGCTTACTCAAGCTTTGGCACCCTAGGTCCTGGTTCTAAGTATACTGGGTCCTGGGTATTTTATTGGTTCTGATTGGATCGCCGACGATGGTTCCAGGTATGTACATAGTGTAGGGGACCATGTGGATTGGTAGGTACAAATCTAACAGCGGGATATCGGCGTTAAGCTGCGAAAAAAAACTGACGCCAGCGCTTTTTTCTAGGTACCCTTATTGCCGGCTTCGATCGTTATTCACTCTCTATCCAGGTATATACTCGTCCTGTCGGCATAAATCTCGTGATTGTCTTTCCGTGGAGGCGGGAATCCGTCATGGCCGCCTTAGCCTCCTTGTTAAATGCTATGTGTTAGTTAGGGTACATACCTATTTAATAGATCGTTATCTCGAACGCATTAGTGGCCGTCGTTTGTAAGGAGATGGATACCTATGTTGAGGTCTTAGGCTGTGATATCCTAAAGATCTGCCAAACCCAGCGACCGTTCTCGGTGTGGCGAGTTAGGGGCAACAAAAACGCCTCCCTTATCGTGGAATGTGTGAGCATGGCTTTATAAATGGATTTCGGATAGGGTATAAATGGTCTATAACACCAGACTATTTAGATATCCCCCCTCTTTTTCTCTTTTTTATCTGAAGGATATTATGGCACGATGCTGACAACCTTCTTTTCTCGTTTGATAGTCAGAGCCACTAATTTTTATTTTTGCCGTGCCTGGGTTAAGGCATATTCTTGCTTGCATAGGAGGTTTAAGTCGAAGAGTCTTGTTACCAAGTCTTGTTACCAAACCAGTGAATATTGTTATGTATAATATAAATAAAAACGGGAATGTCTAGTGACTTGGTCCTTCATTAGTAGGATGCTATCGTATATAGCTACGGTATAGCCTAGTACGAGTTATCTTTTAGGCACGTGGTTTCTTTCCGAGACCTATCCATATATGGCTGATACTTTATCTGTGCACATGTGATTGACTAGGGGGAAAAGACTTGAGATGTTGATTCGATAGCTGCAGGTACTGAATAATGAATTAGTAACATGTCTTATACATACTCGCTACCTAGCTAGTAGCTACATGATCTCGTATGAGACCCGGCAGTCGAAAAATGTTGCGTCGATGCACGATAGAGCTTCGAGGAGCTTTTATCCCATGTTTCGAAATGGTCCCGTACTGACGTGTAAAATACATAGACAAGACATATTGCGCGACAGTTGACGCGTCAAGGAGTTGACGTCGGTAGATCAAAGTATTAGGAGCACGACGGTTATAAGTGTAGTAGGGAAGCCTGAAGGTGTTGGGTTAGTTGAGTGATCTTGGTAGTTAGAAATAGGTATTGGGGTTTAAATTGTTGACATGAACGTTTTCCATCTGATCGTTCGGAAGCTAGAGCCGGAGTCGGCACGTCCCTTCAACTCCCTTCAAAATCTGAGATGTCGATCATATTTGTAGGTGAGGAAGAGGTGAGAAAGAGAAATGCGATTAAATTAATATAATTTTTTAATGGAGACGAATATTAGAAAACTTAGGTAAACATGTAGATATGTACCTTTACTTCAGTTCTTTCTATATTAGGCGAAGTGCTAGAAGGTCGTAGATGTCAAAAGAAGTTGAAACGGCAAAAAGAAAAAGAAAAGTTAAAAAAAAAGAGGCGCTAGTTGTACCGTTCCACTTGTAAGACAAGGAAAACGGCGAGCGGAGGCAAGGCTGATGGAATAAGGGGGGTACTTAATACACTATCAGAAGGTACAAGGGTGATCTAGCTACGTAAGTACATAAGAGGGGTTACTTCGATAATCAGATAAGTTCACGTATGCCCCACGTCTAATCCAGATCATTGCAAGAGCATCCCTGAAAATGATACCTATAGGTGGAAGGAGGTAGGGGAGTTACTATAGTACCTAGGTACTTCCAAGGTTATGAGGTAGGTACCTTAGGTAAAACTGATCTTAGGTAAGGAAACATTGAACGCTTCAATTCCTTCTCCAAGTAAAAGTGACAATTTACAACTTACAACTTACAACTTTTTACACCTCGCATTCCACTTTCATCATCTCTCACATTGATATTATCATATCACCAATCGCCAATCACCAATCATAAGTTTTCCGACTCAAACTCCATTACCGCCTTCCATACAATTTAACTAGGTCCTTTCTTTTTTTTTTTTTCTTCTTTTCTTTTCTTTTTTCTTTAATTTAATACTTCCTACCGTTTAAAGAAAATCATAACGAGGGTAACATTCAACATTATATCCTATCGTTTCCTTTACCATCCATTCATCCTCCCACCCCTCCCTTCTTCAAATCTATCACATTCATCACTTCGATCATAAATCGTACCATCAACACAATCTATCAACTATTCATATTCATACCACGGATTCATACTAGATATCTCAATATCTCAATTGACGACCATCTCCGAATATGGCCGATTCGACCGAGGGTGCCTCTGACCCTCAAATCACCTTCAAGGTGAAAACGTCGGGAGATACCCAACACACCATCACCATGGCCGAGACAGCTACTGTATCCGATCTCAAGAATAAGTTGGCCGGTGCCGATTTCGAGAACATCCCCCTCGAGCGACAACGTCTCATCTACTCCGGTCGCGTGATGAAGAATGAGGAACCGCTTAGCACGTATAAGATCAAGAACGGGAACACTGTTCACTTGGTCAAGAGCGCTGCTAGTAACCCAACTCCTGCCCCAACTTCTTCTTCCACTTCTGCCTCTGCCCCCGCCGTCCCTCAAGTTCCTACTAATATGGCTGCGGGCACCGCAAACAATCCCCTGGCAGGCTTGACCGGCGCAAGGTACGCCGGCCTGACGAATTTACCATCAGCAGATATGTTTGGTCCTGATGGCGGGGTATGTCGACTTCTATCTCACTCTCGTCATTGTTCTTGGCTTCCTTCTCTTACCTCTTCGGGATATGAGGCTAATGTCATGCTTGCGCCAGATGGTCGGTTCCATGTTAGACGAGGAACAGATAACCAACATGCTTAATAATCCTCACGTTGCTCAGCAGATGAATGAAATGATGAATAACGATGCGTTCATTGATATGATGATCCAGTCTAATCCCATGTTACGAAACAACCCCAACGCCCGCGAGATCGTGCGATCACCGCTTTTCCGCCACATGATGACGAGCCCCGAGGCTTTACGAGGTGCTGCGAGATTACAGCGCGCTATAGGAGGCCGCCAGCCAGGCCAGAGCGCATTCCCCATGCCCGGTGTCACCGACACCACGCCTGGAGATGCGCCCGCAGCTGACAACGCTTCGAGAGGTTCCAGTCCAACCAGCCGCCCCAGTAATCGAAGCGCTAGTGGCCAACCCAATCTCTTTGACCCAGCAGCATGGAGCAGCCTCCAAATCCCCGGCCTTTCCGGCGGCACCGCTGGTAGCCCGTTCGTCCCTCTTTTCAACCCATATCTAACCCCCCAACCAGGCCAAGGAACTACTGCTCCTGATGCAAATCAGGCAACGGGCGACACACAAACCGAAGGTGCCAACGCCAACTCAAACCAGAGCCAAGACGCCGGCACCGGTACCGGCGCTGGTGCCCAGAACCCTTCGAATCGCCCTATCAACCCATTCGCTAATCTGTTTGATGCTTTTCCGAACGTCGGATTGGGCGCCGGTTTGGGCGCGGGTACGGGCGCAAACCCCGCTGGCAGTCTGCCCCCCGTGAGCCCTGAAGTCCTGCAGAGCGTGCTCCAATCCCTACAAATGGCATCGCCATCTAGCTCGCCCGCACCAGCCGATACCCGGCCGCCGGAAGAGCGTTACGAGGAACAGCTAAGACAACTTAACGATATGGGCTTCTACGACTTTGACCGAAACGTGGCAGCTTTACGACGAAGTGGCGGGAGTGTACAAGGTGCTGTCGAGCATCTCCTGAACTCGTGATGGGAGACAAGTCTCGGTGGCTCCTTCACACCATCGATGCGGTTTCCCGGCGATCATGAACAGTATGAGAGTGGAGCGACACGTATGGGCGGTCCCCTGATTAAGAAGAGGGAGGCAGAATGTGTGGCTATCGGGCAGTAATTGAGCGAAATTCAAGGTCCACGACATCACGAAGATCATTCCCAAGCGAAAAACTCCCCCTTGCTTTACTTTGCCTACCGGGGGGGAGGGTTTTTTGTTCGCATACGAATTTTTCTTTTTCCACGGCTAGGCATGAGGCTTTGCCTTCTTGTGACGTGTTTACAATATGAAGCTTACGTAGGTAGCTAAAAAGGGAAGGGCAAAATAAAAGTACACCCTTTTATCACCCAAGCCTACTTGGTACTTTTCTTTTTTTTTAGTGCTTATTGCTTACCCTCGTAGTGATGTGCCTCGGCACGATGTAGATTTTTGTTCTGTCTTATACCTAAGGGAACGAACGAGTCTTCAAGAGGCTCACGTGCGATGTGATGTATCACTTGCTTACGTACCTTTGTTATATCAGGTAAATATATAGTACATACGCGCAGGTATCTTGTGTAGGTACCTACCTATAAGAAAAATGTACCGTGGGGGGTTTTGACGGATAATGTATAACGCGTCTTCTTATACACAACACCAACGTCTTGGGGGAGGGCTGAGGGACGGCGCGTGGCGGGGATCCATGCCTTGCTTCGTGGTGGGAGTTCTTGTCCTTGTCCTAAGGTTGTTTACCTCGTCCTTTACTTGGGACGATGAAGCGTTGGTCTTTAGGTAGGTACCACCTCATTTGTGGGTGAGTTCTTCTGTCGTGGGCTGGATATGGCGAAGCTTTGCCGTAGGGCTTCGTGGAGGGATATGCTGGTGTGTAGATGTCCTACGCTAGGTACCCTTTCCGGTGGCATACCCGTAGGAGGTAGTTGAAGAGGCGTCTTCACGCTCGAGCTTAGACCGGGAGATCTGAATGTTCCGCTCTAGGGGATAGGGGGCGGCGAGCGCTTATTTGTTGGGTATGTCGACTGCAGGAGCTGAGTTGTTGCTGTTAGTCCAATATATGTTACAAAGGATCTTTTTCCTCTCTCTCTCTGTCTCTGTCTCTTGTCCACGATGGGACGTTTAGATCCCGTCAGAAGGGAAGGGGGGATATGACTTGTCTGCGGCGAGAGAGGCGAGGGCGATGGGATTTGTTGGCTCCTAAGAGGTTAGGTATGTAGAGCTCTTTTTCGCTTTACAAAGGAGTGAGAGGAGGTGGGTTTGGAGTCTTTGTGCTGTACTTGTCGTAACGTGTTATGCTCTTATAAAGAGGAAGGAGGAAAGGGACTTGGTGCTGCTTTAGTATCTCCTAGGCCTTAGCTAGCAACGGATAGGGGTAGCCACATGGAGTTGAACTTTTGTCTGCCGTTCTTCGACGGCCTGCCTGTCGGCAAGTAGATTGGCTTGAGACCTTATGACGAAACGAAGTTATGCGGTCGTGCTTCATATATATAGTATTAATCTTAAAAATAGATTACAAAAGTGGTCTTCATTATCCAACGCCCGGTCTTTGAGTGGTATTTTGAAAATCGATAATCCCTCAATATATGCCCGCAAGCCCCATCAGTGCTAACTTCCTGATGCGTACCTCCTCCTAACGGCAACGGGCTTTCTTTGTGAGCAGATAGGTAGGTACCTACCTAATGCATGCAGTAGCTGTATCGGCCATAGCCATTAAAGGATGTTTCAAGCAAAAAAAAAAAAAACATGCCTCTATCTACGCCCTAGCGTCCCCATGTAACGTACCTCCTATATCAGATAGAATATTAGACCCCGTACGACGTCGTGCCACGATCTTCGTGGAACTCCGTAACCAGGAGTGAGCCGAGCAGATCAGATACGCACATCAGTTGCTGTTCCTACATCCGAGTACGAGATCTACTTCCCCTCCCCTTTCCCTCCGATCCCTCTATTATTGTTATTTTTTTTTTTCAATAACCACCGTCGATACTCTGCTGCGCCGCGTCATCGACGCATCTCGGTGACAGCATGGCCCTACCGCTCGCAGATCCGCCCGCCCGGCGGCAAGAGGTAGCGACGACGCCTTCCTCAAGCCATGGGAGATCCTCGCTCTGCGCTCGGCGGCTGTTCGACAAGCGCGCTCCCTCGCTCGGCGGTGGGCTGATCTGATAGAGGTACCTATCTGGTAAACTGCCACGACTACACGGATACGCCCATCCATGGCATTAGGTATGCATGCTGCTTAGGTAGGGCCTGCGCCATTACCGTCCTGCGCGAGAAGTATGCGTGAAAGCTGAGTAGGCGCGCCGTGGTGAGAGGATCCTGCACACACGTACGCACGTATACCATGCGTACGTGCATATCGTATGTATGTATAATTTGGCCGAGCTGCGGTAGGAAGGTGTAAGTAAAGTAAGCAAGCAAGTAAGTAGGTAGGAAGAAGAGGTAGTGAGGGTTTTTGTTGTTGGTCCGACCTCCTTCGAGAGCCCTGGGTCGCGACTAGGGATGCGTGCGGCGCGGGCGCATGGGCGCAACCGAATGCTTTCGACGCCCCGTACGTAACTTCTAGGGTTCTTCTCCCAGCTTTCCTCTTTCTGTCCCGGCGATGCGACGTGGTGCGAGGTAATTCGCATGTCCGGCCTCATCTGGAAGCTCGGAGAGGAAGAGGCAGAGAGGTGATGAGCACCTCCCGGACATGTTCGACGAATACGAGTTGCACAAGCTATACAATGACGACCGGTGGTCATATCTACCCCCGTGCAGCAGGTCCTTTCGCGCGGCCATATGGAAGCTATACCGGTGATGAGATTGTCCTGCGCACATACATACATACATACATGCAGACACACATACATCCATCTCTCGACGTGCTTGCAGGACTTGACGGTCCACGGTACGTAACCGTCCAACCACGGTTCTCCTTCATCTCAGCCGGCCAATGATCATCGACGGTACCCTAACATGCCCCTTGTGTGGAGGCTCAAGAAAAAACACGGCTAGGCCCGAATGGTATTCATCCTATTGCTTGCGTTAGCGCCTCCTCGTTCCATCAGCAGCCGATGATCGACGTTCCCTGGTCTCCCCCGGACGGAGGGGTCCTGTCGAATCCTCTTTTCTTTTTTTTTTTCTTTTTTTCCTTTTTTTTTCCTGTGTCTACTGGACAGTTACATACTTCGGCAAGGCGTTCCTCACGTCGGTAGATAGGTACCTCCTATATCATGAGAGGGAAAGAGAGATTAAGAGCGAGGCTCAGTGAGATCCGTCTGGAGTGCCAAGAGATGTGCCGAGAAATAGGGGGGGGCTAATATCTCATGCAACTTGAATACCCTACGCCATGCAGCAGCCACGTTAGGTAGCGGTAGGAATTTACATCGAGTATCCTCGATATGAACGCCGAACTGGCGGTAGGCGAAATTTTTCTATGTGCTAGAGTAGTTGGTAAAAAAAAAAAAAAAAAAAAAAAACGAGTGGCCGAGAGGTATGCAATTCGTAGATAGAGTAGACCACCTACATATCTGGTTCGCGCCGTACCGCGACCATGCAGGTGGTACACATGCAAGAATGTCTCAAACCGGGCATCTATGGATGCGTTTGTAAAGATCCTTGATATTAATAGTAACTAGGACTCTTATTGCATGTAGACACCCGGCCTCGTTACCAGGTTAAGCCTGTCTCGTTCGGTGAACAAGATCCTCCCCCTTTCAAAATCTTTGTTTATTACATAGTAGATCCAGTCATCCAGCCATGTCTATCAAACAGGCGCTTACCTATTTATTCATTCCCTTCCCCCCCCCCCCCCCTTCCTCTCTCTCCCTCGGTGAGACCCACGAAGCTAAGGCCAATGCCCTGATTCGTCCCCATCTGACCTGTCACATTTAAGCCATCTGAGACGGACAGTTTCCGATTAGCGTGACGCTGACACGTCCCAGTGTTCTGGATAGACAGACGTACTCCGTACATGATGCTCCGGACTCGAGAGGGTTCGAGGAACGCCAAGCACGTTCGGGTCTCGTGCGCCGGGGATTGGTGACGGCGTCGCATTATCGACGTTCTCAGCCTACCGTAGTGTTGACCGTATCATTCTCGTTCTAGAGACTGCCTACGGTCTCTCAAATTATAAACATGCGGAAACTATCTCCTGTGGTTATTGGTCTTGCTTGCTTCCCCCTCCTTTCTCTATCTCGTTTGCGCTGTAGAGTTGGACTAAAGACTTGCCGAACTCGCTACGGAAATGATGTTCGCCTCGGCTATGTCCCTTTTTTTTTCTTGTTTTTTTTTTCTATGGTTCTGCCATTGGGATGAAGTTCCCCCGCAGGGGGAGAGGAGCGAGGAGCAGGATTTCACTAGATCTCACTAGTAGATGTGTGTGTGTGTATGCGAGGTCGCCTTGCGGGTGGCCAGTAAATATCCATCCCGAAGAAGACTCGTACCCTACGTACTTTTTATATAATATGACCACATCTTTCCGTCGTACTGAAATATATTGGAACTTTTCTGCTGACGTCTGCAGCTTCTACCGCTCACGTTATCAACCCGGTTCCAAGAGAACTAACCTGCTCTTGAGTCCCGACTTCTCTCTGTCTCGGTCGTGCCGGCTCGGCTTCATGCACCCCGGATGCATTCCTCTCGATCACTTACAGCCATTCTCGCTGGTCGATATTAACCGAATCGGTCGAGTGCTACGCGGGCGTTGCCAATCAGAGTGCTTCTATTCTGGCGGTCCGAGACAGGGTGGACAACTTATCCATGGTTGTTCCTTGTCTCTTAATCCGATCAACTTCCCTCGTACACTCCGTCTCTGCCTACCCCCTGGACGGGGCGGAGCGACCTTCTCGAAGCTTTCGACATGGAGAGACCTACGCATCCCGAGGCTAGGCTGGGGCCACGACTAAGATATTGGAAATCATCCTTAATAGGCAAGTCGGCGTCGTTAAGTCGCCGTCGTATTCTGCAAAGGCCGCTCGCTGTACGGTCTCCAGCTCGCGTGCCTAAACCTCATCGCTACTAGTGCCGTCTTCGTAGCAAAACGATCGCACATATGCCGGCCGATCAGGCTCGTTTTCGTTCTTGCGACGATCACGTCAGAGGAAACCCTGTCGCGTTCGCGAACGGTCAGTGTCGACTTGTCGTAGGCAACTCCTTAACCGCGCGCTCGTGGAGCATCGGGGTTCGCAGGGTGAGTTGCATACCTCAAAAAAGAGGCTGAACTAAAATCCTCAGCGCACGGCATCCTGATCTGGGACCCATAGCAAGCTAGTACGAGAGAGGAACTAGGCTCCTCACTTAGATATCTTCCCCGGTCACGACCCCTAGACTAATTAGTGCTGTTGGGAGCAGAAGGCGCTCGGCAATCATCTCCCTACCTTGCTTGTAGCATAATATGCGGAAATACCTACAAAACGACACAATCTCCCCCTTTCCTCCTACTTTCTTTCTGGCTGCTTCTTTCGGTCTCTTCGGGCTAGCCCTTATAACGGTAGACACGATACTACTACGGTTAGTCTATAACTCAGGAACAGGGTTTGGTGATATTCTCCGGTAACTCGGACCGTTTTCATGTCCTTCCATCTCCATCTTACTCAGGATGGAGAGAGGGACGTCTGTCGAGACGCTGCAGTGACGAGTGACGGACTTTGTTATATTACGTATACCCGCTTCATACCTAGACTTGCATCCTCGTACGTTCTTGGCGGCCGGGTCGTCTACCGAGCTTCTTACGCAGGACTGCAGCATCACCCGTCTCCATACTTACGTCGAGGGGGGGGGGAGCTTTTCTCTTGCCTCGGTGCAACAATGATCCTCGCCATGCTCGTCCAAACGTTACATCCTACGTTGTAGTGAATGGGGGAAAAGAACAAATTCAAAAAAAGAATCCGTATCCATCCCGCGCTCCACAAGTCACACATGTCCCCGACTGTAAAGCCCGGTTGATTGGGTAGATTAGATTTTACAGACGGACGACTCAAAAAGGCCAACATAGTAAAAAAAAAATTAGGCCAGGGAAAATCCTAAGAGCGGGATCCGGCTCGTAGAAGATTGGCCGGTCCCCCCCTCATGGGTCGAGCTTCGAAGTCGTGGCACCTTTCCACCGCAGTGACCGATAGCTTTCTGCATGCCTTGGGAGGCCATGATCGGCCGACCTGCGCCAAGGAGAAGAATCCGCGTTTGTTGCTTGTTTGTGCTGTACCTACAGGACATGTCGAGATATGTCTGCCGGGTTTGTGACAGGCTGGATACGCTATCTACTCACCTACATGGCCCTACCTTACTTTTTGACCTGCTCTTACGTAGTAGACGGTGCCACCTGGAGATCCCGTTCCCATCTCATCCTATCCCACCGCGGACGACAACATCACCAAAGCCCCACCTCACTGTCCCAGCGCCCGCGTTGGCATCATCGCCAGCCCAAAGGCGAAAAAAAAAAGCGGCTAATTTTGCTCCCATTCGAGATAGATAAAAAAAAAACCATCGTCCTAGAAAGCCTCACTGCTCTCTGCTTACGCGCCGTCGCTAGTCCTAGCCAGCAGACGGGGCCTAACCCCCTTTCCCCACGCATCACCAGTCCGCGACGTCGCCGACCCGTTGTCCCTCTTTCTCTCTCTCTCTCCCTCTCTCTCCCTCTTCCCCCTTTACGTACTTACGGTCTTTTGCATGCCCAACATCATGCGCCGCCTAAGCGTAAGCGGCATCTACCTATTCTACCTCTATCCTGACCTGTCCTCTCGCTCCTCGAAAACCATGACGAGCTGATGAAAGAATCCCCACCCCAAAATTCTCTTTCCTTGATCCGCCCTGATCATCCTAGGCCTTGCCAGGCTGGCAGGAGATCTACCACTGGCTGCTCTCCTCCTCCTCCTGAGCTGGCCCATTAAGAGCGACACCCTCCCCCTCGCCCCCCTTTTTTTCCCTCTAACTCTCTTCCCCCTTCTCTGTCCATGATCCCCGTCCAATTATGTCATGCATGAGTATTGGAGCGACGATCCATCCTCCGTGAAAGGGTTATCCAGATTACATACCTTACATATCGTACGTACATACATATCCATACCATACCGTACATATCGACCCGGACGGCTTCTCTCTCTCTCTCTTTCCCTCTCTCCGTCGCCTCAAGAAGCAAGAAATAGGGAAAAGTTTTTTTGTCTCCCCTTTTCTTATTTGAATGATGTTGCGCCTCTGCTCCACCGGTGCCGTGCTTGGGAGCTCGGCTCGTCACGTCACGTCTCCCGAGCTCTGCTCCTCTTCTCCTTTTCCCGCGTAGTAGTATATACCTTGGGTACCTACATCTATATATATATGTGTGTGTGTAATGAGAAAATATAAATAATTACCTATCCACCTAACTTGCCTTGCCTTACCTTACCTTACCTTACCTTATACATAAACCACATACCTCGCACACACGCACACAAAAAAGAAAAGTGTCTCACGCAACGCGCAAGGTTTGGCCCGCCTCGGAAACGCCAAACGGCAGAAGAGAGGGAGAGAGGAGCAGAGGGAAAGAGAAAAAAAAACACTGGTTCCGAGACAAGACAACAGCAACAACGGGACCGGTCCTACCTACAGCAACAAAAAAAACAAGGTTGTGAGCTCATAACGCCCTCGTGGCTCGTCGGGGACCATCCATCATCCATCTGTGTCACGGAGGCGAAAAAAAAAATCAAACCTATACATATTACAAACTTAGAGGAGGAGAGATAGAGACGGAGAGAAAAAAAAATTTCAACATGCGCCATCTGGAAGCTTTCTTATAGCTACTAACCAACCCGCCCCCCCCTACCTCAAGTTCCAAATTAGTCTCTCTCTCTCTCTCTCTCTCGTTACATACCTTACATACCTGCCGTACCTACTTACTCGACTTAAAACAGAACACGCCTCCTTCTCCTCCTCTCCTCAGACTTCCCAAGGGAGGATAGAAAAAAACCCTCTTATCCTACCAGATACTCAGCTCTCCCACGCCAAAACCCAACCACCCACCCCCTTCTCTCCACCCCCTCCTTTCCCCTACTCCGTGCTTGTTCTTCCCACGCTTCCGCCGTTCACGAAAACGGGGAGGGAGGCCCTTTTTTCTTTTTTTTCTCCTTTTCTTTCCTTTCCTTTCTTTCTTCCTCCCCCCCCCCCTCCCTTCCCTTCCCTCTTCTCGTCCAACATGAGCTCCTCCTCGTCCCGGAGGCGGAAGACGGCGAGCACGTCCACCGTCATGCTCACGAACGCCGTGTACTTCCCCAACTACAAGATCTACAGCGGCATCACGCCGGGCATGATGAACTACAGCTGCATCAACCACGTGTACTACGCCTTCGCCAACGTCGCCGCGGACGGGACCGTCTTCGTGAGTCGCGTGAATCTCTTTTTTTTTTTTTTTTTTTTTTTTTTTTTTCACGCCTTCGATATATGACGGAGCTCAGAACGCTGACGGGAAGAGTCTAGCTGAGCGACGAGTGGGCGGACACCCAGGCCCCTTGTGACGGCGTCCAGGGCGGCCTCGGCTCCCTGATGCACCTCAAGCAGAAGCACCCGCACCTGCGAGTCACCATATCCATCGGCGGCAGCACGTCGAACGAGTCGTTCCCGATAGTGGCCTCCGACCCGCTGCTCCGAGATAACTTCGCGCGGTCGGCGCGGGGCCTGGTGGAAGCTTCCGGCCTGGACGGCATCGATAGTATGTGACCCCCTTTTCCTTCTTCTCCTCTTCCTCCTCCTCCTCACCTTCTAGTCTTTGAAGACGAGGGATTTCATGTCGAGCACGATAAGTCTAGAAGGCCGCAGGACAAAAAAACTAATATGCCGTTCCTTTTTCCTCTGGGTAGTAAACTGGGAATATCCGATGAACGCACAGCAAGGCGCGGACTTCGCGGCGCTCCTGGCGGCGGTCCGGGCGCAGCTGCCCGAGGAGCAGTTCTTCGTGACGGCGGCGCTCCCGGCGGGCCGGCCGGTGCTGCAGAACATCGACGTCGCGCAGGCGGCCGCGTACCTGGACTTCGTGAACCTGGAGGCGTACGACTTCTGCGGGCCGTGGTCGCACCGCAGCGGGCACCAGGCGCAGCTGTACTCCCTCACGGCGGGAGGCAAGGACGGCGGCGGCGGCAGCAGCAGCAGCAGCAGAGAGGGCGAGACCTCGGCCTCGTCCGGCGTCGCCTACCTTGCCGCGCACGGCTGCCCCGCCCGCAAGATCCTCCTCGGCGTTCCGCTGTACGGGCGCAGCTTCCTGGGCGTCGCGGGCCCCGGACACAGACACAAGGGCGCGGGCGGCGGCGAAGACGCGGCTTTCGAGTACTGCGCTCTTCCGAGGCGCGGCGCTAAGGAGTCGGTCGATAGGAGGGTCGGGGCCGCATACTGCGTCGGCGGCGACGGGGGGTTTGTCTCTTACGATAACCCGGAGACGGTCCGGATGAAGGCGGCGTATTGCAGGCAGAAGGGCCTTGGTGTAAGTCCATCTCCCAACAAAAATTCTCCTCCCCCTTTTTTTTTGTTCTTGTAAGAGCTCTTTGGAGTCCTATTTACGGTACCTCTTTTTGTTGTCTCAACATTCTAATCTGGATGGATCTTATAGGGTTTATTCTACTGGTCCGGGCCATCGGATTCCCGCGATAGATCGCGAAGTCTGATCGCGGCCGGGTTTCGAGCATTGCATAGTTCATGACGGGATGGATCCGACTGAACGGAGTTAGGATCGTCATATTTGCATACTTTTCATTTTTACTTCTTCCATTCTGTTTTCTGCGGCGTTCAAAAAAACTTCATATAGGTAAAGGGGTACCTGCATCACGACTGGGGTTTTCTTCTCTTTTTTTTTCTTTTTTTTGTATACCGTACACGCTAAGCTTGCATTGCATTACTTGAGAATCGGGTTTGGGGGGGTTTTTCATGCATTTTCAACTTGGGATCTTTATACCTAAGTTCCTGTATTATTCATTCATCTGTCTGGCGGCAAGGTTAAGGCAGAGAGAGAGGTTGGACATTATGGATATCAGGAGTACCTGCTTAGGATTGGGGCCACGAGATTCAAGAAGAAAAAAAAATGAATTCATGGCGGATACCTAGACTTGGGGAAGACCAAAGGATTGCATATGTCGGTTGGGGGAAGGCTACAGAGAAGGGGCTTTTTTTTGGATAGGAGATGAGAGTCGAGATTGGTTAGATTAGATGAATGAGAATTGTCTGGTCGTTTTAGTCTCACGGTGGAGTTTTGATGTTTATTAAACGAACACGTGGATTTCTAAAATCAAGTTTTTTTTCTAAAAGGTTGATATAAAATAGATTTGCTTTTCGTGATATGTACCGGTTGAGGTTGAGTTGATGGTTATAAAATTGTTGTTGAAGATAAAAAAAGGAAGATGAAAATAATTTTATTATATTACATAGTAAGACTGTTGTAGCACGTGATTGCGTACTAGGTATAGGGGTACGTAGACGGGTCCTTCATGCATTAGGTAATGTTACATGGAGAATTGATGCATTGATGCATTGATGCATGTATGCATAGAGGTACGTGGGTACATAGAATAGCTACCACTTCATCGGAACGGCGTCTCAGCTTTCTTCCTCTTCCATCATTTCCGTTATACACCATACATCAGCATACACCATCACAACACTCGTCAACTACGTATGAGACCATCATAGTGAACGCTCATGATCCTTGCAAAAGTTCGACCACTTACCTTCCAACCAACCCAATGAGACGATATATAATCTATATACGCTGCTCACGATGAATGGCATCACATCTGAGCCGCCGTCCCTGGACGCAGGTCAGCTCTCTTCTCGTTACCTATTTCGTTATATCTCATCGTTTTTCCAATCAGTTTCTCTTTAGATATTGATCTTGGACTTAGATGTATAGAAGATAGGGGCATGCTGACCAACTAACACAAGGCTAGCTGACTATGATCCTATACAACATCTCAACATCCTCTTCCCTCATCCTTCAACTCTATCATCCGTAACGCACGTATCTTCAAGTCTCCAAGCTCGCCACGATGACATCTCGAACGAGATCTCAACTCTTCAGACCGCTCAGGCTTACGGTCCTGACTCTTCCCTCGAGCGCATGCGGACTGCCCAGGCCGAACTTGCCGGCTTATTCAAGAAGATCGAGACCGTACGCTCGCGCGCCATCCAGACCGAGCAGAACATCACCTCCATGACTGCCGACATCAAGCGCCTCGACGGTACAAAGCGAAATATAACCCTCTCCATGACTGCCCTCAAACGCTTGCAGATGTTGACCACTGCTTATGAACAATTAAGAGGCCTAGCCAAGACGAGGCAATATAGAGAGTGTGCTAGCCTGCTTCAGGCCGTGCTTCAGCTCATGCGTCATTTTAACAGCTACAGGAGTATAGACCAGATTGCCACTCTAAGTCGAGGCGTCGGCGAACTGCAGAGGGAGTTGCTAGAACAGGTATGCGAGGACTTCGAGATCGCGTTCGCCAAGGGAGAGGTTGGTTCGAGGAAGGCCACCTTGATCGAGGCCTGCGCCGTTATGGATGCGCTCGGTGAAAATGCGAGGGCGAGGTTAGTTACCTGGTACGTCAACACGGAGCTGAGGGAATACCGCCAAGTTTTCAGAGGCAACGATGAGGCCGGAAGCTTGGACAATATCGGGAGACGGTACTCGTGGTTCAGGAGGATGATGAGAGTATACGAAGAACAGCATACCGCTATATTCCCGCCGCACTGGAGGGTTGGCGAAACTCTTGCCATGACTTTTTGCGACGGCACGAGAGATGATTACAAGGGTATCTTGGAGAAGAGCATGAAAAGGGTGGACGGTCCCAAAGTGGATGTCAACCTTCTGTTAAGCTGTCTACAGGAGACGATGGACTTTGAGCAGTCTCTCGAGCGCAGGTTTTCGAATAATGCGCGCGCAAGTATCGATACGCTAAGTTCTGCAGACGAGAGGACGCAGACCTTCAATGGATCCGTATCCGTTGCTTTCGAACCCTACCTGAGTTTATGGGTAGAATCGCAGGATAAAACGCTGGCAACCATGATCCCTAAATACAAAGCTCAACCATTACTGCCGCCCGACGAGGAATTCTCGCCCCAGGCTGTCGTCACCTCCGCCATCGAACTCTTCCACTTTTACAAACTTACTTTGTCGCAGTGTGCAAAGCTTTCGACGAGCGAGCGATTATTAGACCTAGCTAGGATGCTGGCTAAATACCTCGACGAGTACGCACAGCAGGTATTGCTTGCGATCCTGCAGAAGGTGACGACTCTCCAAGATATCATCCTTGTCCTAAATACAGCAGATTTCTGGCATGCCAATACAGGACAGCTCGAGGAAAACATCAAGAAGCGCATCGACAACGAACTCGTGCCCAAAGTAGATCTCTCGTCTCAGGCTGATGCTTTCTTGGGGGTTGCCAGCGCCGCGATCATTGCGCTGGTTAACAAGGTCGAGACAAATTGCGAGGGTGCGTGGCGCGAGATGAAGAACACGAACTGGAGTAAGATGGAGAGCGTCGGAGATCAAAGCTCATACGTTGGTGAGCTGGTTAGTCACGTCAACGCCAAGGCGGAAGAGATACTAGCAATTGTGATGAAGCATCAATACGCACGCGCATTCGCCGATAAGCTAGTAGAGCATCTAGCGAATACGTATATCCTCACCATCATCCAGTGCAGGCCCATATCCGAAGTGGGCGCAGAGCAGATGCTACTGGATAAATACGTCCTTACCAAAGCCCTCGAAAAATTGCTCTCATACCACAACCCGTCTTCATCATCACAGCCACATGTAGCGCCCGCGAGCTTCATCAAACGCGTTAATGCGACGATGACACGCATTGACCCATTGCTCAAGACACTCCAAGTACGGCCGAGCCCGCCCGAGGGGTTAGTGCAAGCGTACCTAATCCACGTGGGCGACCGATCCGATACCAATTTCCGAAAGATTCTAGAGCTTAAGGGTATCCGCAAGCAGGACCAGGGCCACCTGATGGAGTTGTTCGCGATCCACCGCGACGGCTCCAACAGCGGCGCCAAGCTGATCGCGCAGAGCCCGCTCTTGACACCACTCATGAACGCGACGGGCCTGGGTGCCGTGGGTGTAGGCGCGGGCGTGAATAATCTGAACCTGAGCCTGGACCGACTAGCAGCGGCCGGAGGGCCCGGGGCTGCGCTGTCGACGGCGGCGCAGGGCGCCGCGTCCCGCTTCGACGCGGCGTCGCTAGGCGAGAAGCTCCTCAACGCGGCGCGAGACGGAGTCGAGCGGATGGGCACGCCAGCCTACGAGCAAACGCAGCAAGGAGGCGCCGCCGGTGGCAGCGGCGGTAACGGGGCGCTGTCGCAGAACGGCAACGCCGCGGGTATTAACGAGAACCTCAAGAGCTTCGGCAAGTTCTTCCGCAGGGACATCGGCGGGTTGGGCGTCAGGTTCGGAAAGAGGGACGGGAGCGCAGACGAGGGGTCCAGTGGTGGTGGGGGGCGGTAAGGCTTGCTTGTTGCTAGAGGAGAGAGGAAGGCCGGGGAGGAGACAGGAAGATGTGGGGGAGTAGGGAGAAAGCATCAGAACGAAAGAAAGAGCAAACCAAATCGCCGGGATACCAATATAAATCTCGACGAGTTATAACGGTCTCAAGCACCAGATACGACTTTGAAGCACGTGTCTGTGAGCTTAGGAGTACCCTTACGGTCTGCTTGCCGGTGTTGGATAGCAAGGAACTAGCTGGCTTGGGTACGGATAGGTGTTTATATACCGGTTAGTTAGGGGTAGGTACGCACGTACGTGATAGAAGGCTTGTGGACATAAGAGGTATTTATTATGACGAGACATGCGTAGTCGGTACCTTCGTCTTTATTTGAGTTAGGAAAGGAAGGTCGAGGAGTTAGGGGGAGGGGAATTCAAGTTAAGGCTAGAATTACGGTGTACTAAGCGTATTACTTCTGCTCGTTAGGAGATATCTACACATGCCTCGGTCTCTTATCTAGAAATATAGGTGGTGCAAACACAAGCTATACTCCATCTCCGACACTGCTACATGGGTACGTAACGGAATGAATAACATGGTCGTCATATTTATAATATATACGTTAGCCTACTCTAGCTGAACCAGGTACAAGCGGCCGATCGAGCTCCTGCTCCCTCCTATTTGCTCTTCCGGGTCGACTGCTGTTGAGATAACAGGACAGACGTAAGTCATCACTTAGCTTCGTGGCAGCATAACTCTCATGCCCTCCTCTCCTTCCTTCCTTCCTTCCTTCCTTTCTTCCTTCCTTCTTTCTCACTCATTCGTCTCGTCCCTCGCGTGTTTGACGATTTGCCATACCGACCATGCCCGTTTCTCGATTCCCATTTCATCCTACTTCCAAAAAGGAGAGAAAGAGAAAGAGAGAAAGAGAAAGCGAAAGGGGGGAAAACGAAAAAAAAAAAAAAGGGAAATTTTCTCAAGCCTTCCATACCCTCCTCACGGCCTCGGTGAGGCCGACGTCGTTGGTCTCGAACTCGTAGAGGCCGACGCCGACGAGGGCGGTGGCGGCGTTGAGGAGCCACATGAGCAGCTTGCGGGCGCGGGGGTACTTGCCGGCGGGGACGTAGTCGACGACGACGGACTGGAAGCCGAGGTGGCTGTGGACGAGCAGGAGCGAGCACAGGACGGCGTCGAGGCCGGGGTTCAGCGCGCCGCCGGCGAAGGGCGCGACGGTCAGCGGCACGATGCCCGCGGCCACCAGGCGCTCGAAGGTCCAGTGGTAGGACCCGTGCGAGGGGCTCACCGGCGGTATGGGCGCCGGGTCGTTGACTGTTGTGCGGGTGCGTGTCTTGGTGTCAGTGACGGCTGCCTCTCTTCTTTTTTTTTTCATCTCGTCTCATTTGGTGTTTCCGTCCGACCTTCTAATCCCTTATCCATGTGTGTACGGCGCAGAACAGAGCAGAGGGTAGAGCAGGGCAGAGAAAGAGGAAGAGGAAGAGGAAGCATACCGGTTCCCTTGATCACCTCTGCGAGCGCGTTGCGTTAGTACATCATCCCACGTTCTTCTCCCACGTCCCGGGCTAGGTCCGCGGTGCGACAAGGTTGCGACGTACGTGGTCCCGGAGGCAGGAGAGACCTCCTGCTAGAAGCGTGGAAGGCGGCCACGCGCGCGGCGGCGTCCTTTGCGACGACGGCCGGTCGGAAGAGAGGGTGGGCGGCTCGTCGGGTAGAGGTTAGGAGGGCGTGCCGGAGCAGGGCCGGGCGGGTTATGGAAGCCATTGCGGTAGGGTGGGGGGTGGGGAGGTATAGGCCAATTACGATTATATCAAGGCCGGTCTATGTTATTGTTGTGGTTGTGGTATATGTTGAATATGGATAGAGGGGGGGGTGTGGTATGCGACGACGATGATGACGATGACGATGATGACGATGACGATGATGAGAATAAGAATAATGAGAATAATAAAAACGATGACGATAAAAAAGAATGATGATAAAAAGAATGATGTATTGGTTAAAATGTCAAAAGAGTTCAAAGAAAGGTTAAAATGATTTGGTTATTACCGAGGACCGACAAATAAGAAGGGTTTCATTGGTCCAATTGGCCCGGGACAAGTACATAGGTACTTGGTACGTAGTAGTGTAAATGATGTACAGAATCCGTGGGCGGAAGATCTTCAGTATTCGTCCAAGGAATATATGCACATGCATGTATACCAGGTTCGTCTTATCGTTATCGTTATCTTCAGATAATGCATGTAAAGTAGTTAGCCCCACTAAACTTTTCCTGAGCTTGAATTTTTATTTTATTATTTTCATCCTCATTTTTTTCATCTTCATTTTTATTTTCATTTTCATTTTTTTGTCCAGAGCAAAAGACGAAGAAGGACACTTGACCTGGACACATGTCGACCCTTATTCTTTCAGGACGGGAATAAAAATAAAAATAAACCCAATTTGAAACATAGGATATCTTCAAACCGGACTCATGCCATATACTTGGTATTCTGCCACCAATATATATTTAAATATATACCGGCGCATCTTCCTGCGGTCCTGACCTGTGACTTTTGTTGTTGTTGTTGTTGTATTGTTTAACGTCTGAGCGACCGGGCGGTCTGACCAGCGACTGAACATCTGAATATCCTCAAAATCTGAACATGTACATATCACCAAAGCATCGCTTTTCGGGTGCCCGTGGTCTTGCGTCGACGCTATGCCGGTCTTGTCTCCTACGATACTCGACATACCCGGCCAAAAGACGACTGCAGCTCCGAAATAAAACAATAGCTAGTCAACTCAAAGACGAAGAGGCTAGGTCTTTGTGGAATGAGCAATCCGAGGCGATCTTGAAGGGAGAGAAAACTCATCCTTGGGACATGTTAAAGTCTCGTGGATATGTCAAAGACATCGCCGGCACTGAAACCAAGATCAAAGAGCTCATGAGGCGGAAGAGGATAGGGGCCTACGTCGGGATTGATCCTACCGCCCCCTCTCTCCACCTCGGCCATCTTCTACCTCTTATGCCTCTTTTCTGGATGTACCTTCATGGCTATAGGGCTATAAGTGTCATCGGCGGCGCTACAGCCAAGATAGGAGACCCTATTGGTCGCCTAAAGAGCCGTGATCCCCTCAGCAAAGCTGATATATCCGTCAATATCACCAAGATCCACTACCAATTAAAGCGATTATGGATTAATGTCGAAGTACACGGCGCACGCTACGGCTACAAGAAGCAACCAAGGATCTGGGGCCGCGCGATGTTCAACAACACCATGTGGTTCTCTAACCTTTCCTTCACCGAAGTCATCCATCGCCTGTTTCAGGGAATACGCCTGAATTCCATGCTCTCGCGAGATACCGTCAAGCGCAGGATGGAAAAGGGGGACGGCATGTCCTTGGACGAGTTCGTATATCCCCTCATCCAGGCTTGGGACTGGTGGCATCTGTTCCGCAAACAGAACGCTATGATGCAGATCGGCGGGTCCGACCAATACGGCAACATCGTCACCGGCATCGACTGCGTCAAATACCTGCGCGATACCGAGCCTTCGCCAACTGACAAGCTCCCCGCCGACCTTCTTCATACGCCTGTCGGGTTCACCGTTCCGCTCCTCACAGATCAATCCGGAGCTAAATTTGGGAAGAGCGCCGGCAACGCCATATGGCTTGACCGGTTCATGACGTCGTCCTTTGATCTGTACGGCTATTTCATGCGCCGGCCTGATACTGAAGTCGAGAATTTGCTCAAGCTCTTCACCTTTCTACCGCTAGAACAGATTAGCGAAATCATGGAAAAGCACAACGAAGACCCTCGTCAGCGTCACGCCCATCACACTCTCGCCTTCGAGGTCCTCGCGCTCGTACACGGGATCGACGAAGCTACCATCACACAGAATCAGCATAAAGGAATATTCTCGAGAAACCACAACACCGACATAGACACCGTCCCTCCCCCAGGAATGGAATTCAGGGCGAACTATGCATCCGCATTCAAGACGGACATCAAACTCCCCGAATCTCTGATCCTAGGCAAGTCGATCAGCCGCATCCTATTCGCGGCGGGGCTCGCGGACAGTGTTACTGATGCGAGCCGCCTGACGCAGCACCAGGGCGCCTACATCGGCGCCTCCCCTGGCCAGCCTGCGTCCGTCAACAAGGGGATGGTGTATAATAGTCTCTCTTTCACGCCTATCAAGGCTTGGTTCCCTCACGAAACCCGTAACTTCCTCATTGACCAAAAGATCTTGATCCTGCGGCGGGGCAAGCACTTCGTACGAGTGATCGAGATGGTCAGCGACAAAGAGTGGAAGGCCAGCGGCTCCGTATACCCGGGCGAGCCGGGCACGGGCCGTGTGAGGCTGTTGCGAGACATCCTGCTGCGCGCCGCCAGAGCCCAGGGCCTGGACGTAACCGACAGGAGGCTCAGGAGGCATCTCCTGAACGGGGCTCAGAGGCTGCTCACGAAGGAGATGATAGAGTCCTCGCCCAAGCTCAACATGACCTCGGCCAACCGCGCCCGCGAGATACTCAGCTCCTCCCTCCTCTCCTTCCCCTTATACGGGGCCCAGGCGACCAAGTTGAAGACAGCCACCATCGACGCGGTCCTAGAGAGAGAGCGCTCCGAGCTTCGCGCTGCCGCCGCCAACCACGGCAGTGACACCTCCCACTCCAGCGACGACGACAACGAGGACCAGGACCAGATCGAGGACCTATTCCAGGACACGGACGACCTTGTCGACGAGGTCGACGAGGTCGACGAGGTCAACATGGCCAAGGTCCAGACCGTGCTCGAGGAGACGGCGCTGCGCTTCAAGCAGAGCCTCAAGAAGATGAATAACGATGAGGCCGAGATGGCGGCGCTGGAGAAGAAGAGGACGGAGAATATACGGAAGAACATGAAGTTTGGGAAGATACGCGTCTGATTGGCTGAGAGGTTCTTTTTATTTTTCTTTTTAAAAGAAAAAAAAGGAGAAGGGAGAAATCATCTGCATCACCATAACAGGTACCCCTATCTTAACGTAACGTAACGTAAACTACAACCCAAATCCGCCCTTGTACTTCTATTCTACCAACGGCTTCTATAGATCACTACTAGATACCTACCTACCTACCTACCTACATAAAACAGGACAGGACAGGACAGGACAGGACAGGACAGGACAGGACGGGATGGGATGAGATGGGACGGGATGAGATGGGATGGGATGGGATAGGGGCAGGGGTAGGCGGGGGTAGAGAGAGAAGAAATTATCTAAAAAGAAATAGAGAGAGAGAGAGAGAGAGATGTATGTGGGTCGTTGTATTATATTGTATATTGTACCATCCATCCCCCCCATCGCTACCATTGCGTCTGGTCTGCTCGTGTATATCATTGCTGCTGCTGCCGTGTCTGGCCTGGTGTGTCTGCTCTGGTGTGTCTGCCCTGGTGTGGTGTACGCTGATTACCTACCTACCTAGCTTAGGTAAGTAGGGTAGGTAAGTAGGTAAGTAGGAGGTAGGTATGTGTTATGATATGTATGGTATGTACGGTATGTATGGTATGACGATATACGTAGCCGTACTTGAGTTTATGGAGATCGTGTAGCGTGTCTTGTGTGTGAGATATTTGTTGCAGTAAGTATTTAATAAGTAGGGGTATATTATATATATACCGATATATACCCTATGTACCTATATATATATATATATATATGTGTGTGTGTGTGTAAGAGGTTAACATCTCTCCAAATCTCCTATTCCCTCTTCACCCTTCCCACGGCGTAGATCCTAGTCCTGTCTTGCGCTCGTGCGCGGCGTCTCGGGCCTCTCTGTATACCCGGGACACCCTGCTCCCCCCCTTTTTTTCCTTCCTGGTCGAGGCTGTCGAGGTTATGTATGTATATATGTCTGCCGCGTTGCGCGTTACGTATGATGATGATGATGATGATGGTGATATACCTTGAGTACAGCGCTGGCGGCTGAGCAAGTCGTGTCTATTTATTGACTTTAACTTCATCTACATCTTTAAAACGGTGCGGAGGGCTGATATAAGACAAAACTAGCGAGCGGTTTATCAAAGTACGTATAATCCGCAGTGCTTAAGAACACATGTGCTGTGAGGACGCTGTATGTTCTGGCGTCCCCTACGTACATAAGCACGAAGAATACCGTACCCGATTCTAGGAATCGTCCATGCAAATAACCCGCGCAAGCATCTTACCGGTAGAAGACGGTGCGGTCGCCCGGCTCGAGACTGCGCAGCTTCTTCATGATCTCGCCGTCCGTCATGTTCTGCTCGGTGATGATCTGGTCGAAGCAGTGACACCCGTCGGCGTACCTGAGCAACACGTCTTCGTCCGCGCCGGCACTCCCGTCCCTCGCCCGTCTCCCCGTCGCTAGAGCCTCCAGGCACTGCTTCGACACGACGTACTTGTGCACGCGGTACAGCAGGCCCTTTATGACGCCGAACTGCACCAGCCGCCGCACGTCCACGTGCCGCAGCACGTCGAAGCCCGCGTCCTGGTGCAGCTTGATCCACTCCATCACGCTGCGCCCCGAGCAGAAGGTCGTCATCAGCTTCACCAGTTGGTAGTGGGATACGGGCTGCCGCTGCTGGTGTTGACTCGGCCCAGAGTCCGTGTTCGTCACTGTCGCGTTATGTGCGTCCCCCGGTACACCGGTTGTAGATGCGTTGGTCGTGTCGTTGTTACTTCCGCCACCAGGGATGGGGCTACTGATGCACACGTATCCCGCGCACTCATCGAGGAGGCCGTCCCGATTCACAACGAAGTCGTGCACGCCGGGCCTAGGAGCGTAGCAGCTGCCGAAGAAGAACATGTCCATAAGGAGGATGGTGTCGTAGTAAAGCAGGTGCTGTAGGGCGATCTGGGTTAGTGGCAAGGAGACATCGGCGAGCCAGGCGATGCGGCGGACGTCGTTGACGCCGTCGACGTACGGGATGATCTTCTGCAGGGTCAGGTCCCAGGTGGGGTCGACTATGTCGGCGAGCTTCATCTTTGGCACGGGCACATGCCAGCCGCGGACGGGGGCAGGTGCGGGGTGGTAAGGGAAGAGCTTCATGTTGAGGGTGTTGGCGTCGTCGACAGGGATCATGCATTCGCCATAGTTGTTGAGATCCTCCTTGACGATCTCCAGAAGGCTCTCGATAGGCCGCCTGCCATCGTCGACGCGGCCGTCGGAACTCAAGTAGCCGTGCTGGCGCTCCATCTCTGCAAAAGTGACGGCCAAGCGCCTGACCAGTCTTTCATAGGGGATCTGGTCGATGTCGGACTCGATGACGAGGCCGAAGTTGAAGATGAACTCGTTGCGGTGATATCTCTCATTAGGGATGGATATGGGGAAACCCAGGATGCTATACTTATTATCCGGAGAGTTCACCGTCAAGAAGCGGTTGAAAAAGGCCTTGCGCGGGATGATGTACTCCTGGATGATGTCGAAGTCGACCAAGGGCGGCTTGAGGTGCGGCGTATATGCCGTCGCCACGATACAACCTGGTGGTGATTGTGCCACGATCTTGGTTCCTAGAAACGGGTGAGTGGAGGGTACTTGTAGGTCTTTAAATGATAGGAGTTGAGCTAGTTATGAAGGATTTACAGGTAGATTCATGTGTAAGTGCAATCGTCGTACGAATAGGGCGTTGCTTTATCTCATGTACACATGAAAGATGATAGAATTCATATAGAGGAAGAGGGTATAAGGAGAGATAGTCTGTAATGTATACATACCTTCCTGCGGCAGGAACCTGGCATAAAATATTCCTTGAATCATTGTCACTTGACGACGAGCTTCTCGATGTTAAGCGGTGGTTGATGAGCTCTCAGAACGACTACATCTCAGCATATTCGACGTGAGGGTAATTTATAGACATTTAGGAATATATCATCCGGCTTGATAGTCTATGAGCTGTCGTCATGTTCTCTAGATGAGGAAATAATAAACGTCGAGTTGTGGGACGAAAGGTGAAAGGTGGAAGATGAGAGATGAAAGATGAAGGATGAGGGATGTACATTGTACACATGTCACAAGTACCTCCTATCATCGATAAATGGATGAGGTCAAACTGTGGCGTAAGTTGTAACAGCCACGAATTACCTACGCACCTAACGTGCCAAGACTATTGCCAACATAAAACCAACACTTTCTGTAACACCGTATTATCTTATCAGATGTCCCGATCGGGGGAAGTATCCAGAACAATGGGCTTAACGGTTGCCTGCATACATATATTACGTATCCGTAACTCTTTAGCTTCCGTCTGCAGCAATACGTATGTACCTAGGTAATTATAACTAAAGCTCTTAATTTCTTGAGCACTGACTTTTAGCGTAACTTCTTCCATTACATTTCATCGTCGATGACTCGAAAATCATAAAACTAACACAACAACTTTCTAATAAAATAGATATAACTACCTAACGGCATACTACTAGATTATAAAATACGTCTTTTTTTTTTACCTGGAAGAAACCCATCATGTCTACTGAGGCCCCAAAATCCGAGGCTCCTAAGTCCGACGAGCCCACCACCCCGATCCAAGAGCTATGGGCCACCGTCCAAGCTCAGTCTCACCCCGAGATCTGGGGCGTCACCTTGGCCGACCCGGCCACTCACGTTCCCAGCCAGATCGTGTTACAGAAGTACCTAAACGCCAACGACGGCGACTTGGTCAAGGCCAAGGATCAGCTCACCAAGACCCTCGAGTGGAGGGCTAAGCTGCAGCCCCTCGAGCTCGTCAAGAAGAGCTTCTCCAAGGCCAAGTTCGAGGGTCTAGGCTACGTCACCAAGTATCTCGCCGGCTCCGACGACACAGATGTCGATGAAACCCCCGAGTCCAGGGAGGTCTTCACCTGGAACATCTACGGCGGCGTCAAGTCCATGGAAGAGACATTTGGTAACCTCGACGAGTAAGTTGCGCTATCTGTGCCTGTTATGTTTTTTTTCTTTCTTCAAGAAATATATTCTATATCCCAGAGTCAGCAGCGCACAGCGCCCAACTAACCTCGACCCAGGTTCATCGGTTGGCGCGTCGCGCTCATGGAGCTAGCCGTGCAAGAGCTGTCGCTCCCGACGGCGGCGAAGCCCATCACGGCCGAGTGGGACCCGTACAAGATCTTCCAGGTGCACGACTACAAGAGCATCAGCTTCCTGCGCCAGTCGCCGCAGGTGAAGGCGGCCAGCACGGAGACGATCCGCGTGTTCGCGACCGCCTACCCCGAGCTGCTGAAGGAGAAGTTCTTCGTCAACGTGCCCGTCATCATGGGCTTCATGTACGGCCTCATGAAGCTCTTCGTCGCCCCCAAGACCATCAAGAAGTTCCACCCGATGTCCAACGGCGGGAACCTCGCGCGCGAGTTCCCTGACAGCAAGGTCCCCGCCCTCGGCGACAAGCTGCCAACCGAGTACGGCGGCAAGGGCTCCGACCTGAAGGCCCAGGGGAAAGGACCGTCTATCGAGTAATCTACAACCCTCGTCGCCTCTAATGTAATAAGCTAGCTAGCTCGTCGTAATAGCGGTAGCCTTGCTTACTCGCATCGGTGGATCCCGGCGCGGCGGTTGGTGCGGTGGTAATTAATAATGGAAGGGTGACGGGTAACGAGGCACGATTCGATTTGTTTTCCTGTTGCGTTGTTGTATTTTTGGTTGATTTTACACCACGAGATATCTCGCCTTCACGGCTGTGTTTTTAACCTGTCTAAGCTATATAGTCACTTTATTAAAAAATGGGATTTTTCATCCTTCTATTCAAAGTTTCTCCTCCGTCTCCTTGTCTAATGCCGAAGTAGTATTATCGCCGCCACCTTCTACGGTGTGTGTCCCATCAGGCGTCGCGGCCGAGCATTGTAGCACCGGGTCTGTCGTATCCCCGCCGTTTTCAGCAGTGCCTGTTTCCACGTCGTTTTTCTTCTCGCCTTTTCTAGAGAATTTCCAGGGCTTTCGCTCGGCGAACTTGAATGGGGTGCCCTGTTCCTCGTGCTCTGCTGCGACGTCGTCGAAGGTCTTGCCCCTCGACGCGGCCTCCTTCCGGATCTTCCGCGTGCGGAAGACCCAGATCAGGTGGGAGACGAAGATCCCGGACTCGAGACATATGCTGCCATTGAGATTAGTCTATCGTATTTCCTCGGTTTGGGCCCGACAGCTGGTTATAGAGTGTTTCTTACCAGACAATATACAGCACGCCACCTAAGATGTCAAAACTGTTCTGCGCAGCTAATAAGCGGTGAGTTAGTTATGTGCCGCGACTTAGGGAGCTCCTAAGGAATGGACTCGTACCGAGTGACATGAGGGAGAAGAAAGCGCCTAGCCAATCCACTTCACCATAAGTGTTAGCAACCGCTATTATGAAGATAGAATCATCTGGGATGGGATGGGAGACTAAGACCGCATACTGGAGAGGAATATAAAGTTGATCCCGATGACCCTCCCCCTGCGCTTCCAGATCTCGCCGTACGGTGGCAGCAAGCCGACCGCCAGGAGAATATTCGCGATGATCCCGACGACGAGGATCCCCGCGCTACTACCGGTGTCGTATAGCGGCTATGAATAAGGGGTTAGCGCGCGACGCGCTCTGTCAAGCTCGAAGCTTCCTCGTGGGATACGTACTTGCAGGGTGAGGATCAGGGCGGCCTGGACGCCGGCGAAGACGATGGCGTTGGCCAGGCCGAGGAGGACGACCTTCCACGCGGCCCACCCACTACCGTAATACAGGATCTGGCACCAGTTGACGAGGCAGAGCGCCATGAAGACTTGCGGCTGCACTTGTAGAGGGTAGTTGAAGCCTTGCACTATGTTGTAAGCCCCAAAGGGCACGCCGCCTAGTCGATGACTGTTAGTATAGCGCAGCATATATAAATATAAGCAGGCCTTTGAAATAGAGGATATAACATACACAATGCCCAGAGATACATCATGGAGCCGGGAAGGCCGTCTGTTTTTTTCGTCCGCCAATTCGTCCACTGATATGTGTTGTTAGGTTACTCCCTTCCGGTTCGAGAGAGAGTATCGTGTACTTACTATCTGAGGTATCGTCTGCACGCACCAGAAGATCGTGCCGATTGTCTAACGGGATAGGCCCAAGTATGAGCTACAGGAATATGGACCAATGATAACACTGGCGTAGTCAACGAATAGGATGGATAAAACTTACGCCAAGGACATTGGCCGCAACAGGTATACTCTGCTGCGGTGCCATGGTTCATGAGCAAGCTCGAGTCTTTTGTATGGTATCTGGGACTAATACCAATACTAGTCGAGGTGGTGTTATTAGTGGATGTTAGATGACTTATAGCTATAAGAGGCTTAACTATTACTGTCTTGATTAGACGGATTATAATATAAAAAGCAAAATCAACACTTACCTCCTATATGAAAATTATAGAAATGGTCATTTAATCCAAGAATCATTAGTTAATTAGAGGTCGACAAGTGTTGCTATAGTAAAAGAAAAAAATCCGGTGGCGTCGGACGCGGGATTTGTACAACCAAAGGACCGAAAACGCAAAGCGGCCGAAGGTCGAAGGAGAATATTAAATGGATCCCCCAAAAGACTTGCGAACACCGGCCGGAGGACAAGGTTACACGAGCTAGCGAAGTAGAGTTTCACCAACAAAAAACCTTGGAGCGGCACGGGCATGTCGTAGGTAATGTGTACATATGTAATTACCTAATGGTTTAATCACACAGTTGAGTTGCATATAACTTCATATAACTAACTTCATATGACAAATAGTAACTAACTACATCAATTGTTCTTGGTGAGATATATGTACATATTAGATAAAGTGCCTAGATACTTTGACTTCCAGACCTAGGTATTGCATCATCCAACGTGACCGGGACTAGTATGTATGTAGAGCGGTTCAAATCTCCGGGTTCGGATCAGTTCATTACTTTATATTGTTGTAATATTGATGCATTTGTTTTCTTAACAAAATTATACCTCCTATAAATCCACCTTTAGAAATATTATTATGACCTAAAAGGTTGTGAGCTTTGGTTTATTTATAACATAATAGATTTGATCTATTCTTAATATATTAAGTGAATATTCATGTCTTGTAAGTACATGTCCATAGTAATGGAATATTCTTTGTACTCGTTTTAACAAATCAAGATGGACGTCACAAAACGCCCTCAAACATAAACAGGCACCATCCTGGCAAGCCTGCTGAGTAATGTGGGGGATTTATAGTACATAATACCTACCTATCTCTCCCGAGTCCCCGTTCTAGAAGTGTCCCTCCAACGGGACGACGTCGGAACTTAATTACTTAAAGAAGGAGAACAAAAAAAATAGACAACTTCGACTCTTCATCACGTAAGACAATTCTACACGCCTCGAATTCCAAATTCTGATTTCTTTTCGGAACTTCATATAGAGCCGTATCTTGAATAGATTGCCTATTTTGTTCAATTTGCCTTACTACAGTTCCCTCCTTACGTCATAGCAACGCGCAATTATCGTCTTAGTCTTTGGTTCTTAATAATTCTAGAATTTAAGATCTCTGCTTCTTCTGAACTTCTCCGGACGTACCGGTATTTTAAGTCTCTGGTCATCCCATCTACTCCTGTCCTACTCCGGTCCTACTCCTGTCCTACTTACCATACCCGAGTCAATTGGAAAAAAAAAGAACAAAAAACCGCCAAAGTGTTTTCCCAAGCAGCTACGAGAAGACTCTGCGCAGGTGTATCTGCAGGATCTCTCTTTACATTCGCCTCGTCCGGCTTCCAGAAATATACAGGACAGTCCAGCCAGATTCCAAAGATAGCGGTTAGGAAGATGCATAGCAAGGTTGTCGTCATCGGCTCCGGGCCTGCCGCCCATACGGCAGCTATCTACCTCGCCCGTGCCGAACTAAATCCTGTGTTATACGAAGGTTTCCTGGCAAATGGCATCGCTGCCGGCGGACAATTAACTACCACCACCGATATCGAGAACTTTCCCGGATTTCCCAAGGGCATTATGGGTGGCGAGCTCATGGTGAGTTATTCAGCTACCTCTCAAATGTTCGTGTGGTAGGGAACTAAGCCTAGGTGTGTGTCGTAGGATGCTATGAGAGAGCAGTCGGAACGATTCGGTACCAAGATCGTTACCGAAACTGTTTCGAAGCTTGACCTCTCTTCGAGACCGTTCAAGTACGAGACGGAGTGGTCGCCTGGCCAGGTTCACACCGCGGACTCTGTCATCATCGCCACCGGAGCTTCTGCGAAACGGCTAGGTCTACTAGGAGAAGATAAATACTGGCAAAGTGGTGTCAGCGCCTGCGCCGTATGCGACGGCGCCGTGCCGATATTCCGGAATAAGCCGCTAGTGGTCATCGGTGGTGGTGACAGCGCGGCAGAGGAGGCGACCTTCCTGACCAAGTACGGGAGCCACGTGACGGTATTGGTGCGAAAGGGTCAACTGCGTGCGAGCAGCATCATGGCGCAGAGACTCCTGAAGAATCCCAAGATCACCGTCAGATTCAACACCAGAGGTGTGGAGATCAGAGGCGATGACAAGGTAATGACCCACATGGTCATTGAGGATACGGCCAACGGAAAGCGACAGCTTATCGAAGCAAACGGGCTCTTCTACGCTGTCGGCCACGACCCGGCCACCAGTTTAGTTAAGGGACAGCTAGACATCGACTCTGAGGGCTACATCGTCACCAAGCCCGGGACGCCGGCAACGAGCGTCGAAGGCGTATTTGCCGCCGGTGATGTGCAAGACAAGAAATACAGACAGGCCATTACCAGCGCAGGTACATACTCCCATACCTACCTTTCCTTCTAATGCTTTATCGACCGCGGCTAACGAGTGTATTTCCATAGGAACCGGTTGCATGGCCGCCATGGACGCGGAGAAATTCCTCGCAGAACACGAGGTGGACGAGCGCGAGGGAGCCGCTGAGGGCAAGTCTCAAGACTGACTGACATTCGGTAGCAGACTATGATGTTTGATGTCTATCAACGAGGCGGATTCTGACACAAGCCGTCGCTCGGAATTATGCATCGGCATCAGCATCGGCATCGGCATCATCATCAGCATAAGCGGTGATAGGGTTATATATCCCCATAGACAGACACCAGATACCAGATATACCAGATAGACTGAAGAAATAGAGTCTAGAACAAACCCTCCCCAACAAGACTCATCCGGCCGCATACTTTAACGCACATACAAACAAACATACATGCATATATATATCATGCCCAACTTACTGCATTTCCCCTGGTATACGTGTATATGACGTTCCCGTGGGGGGGACTCTCGGACCCCAGGTAGCAAAGGCACATGGCGGTGTATCAAACGAGCGCCACCAAGATTACCTATGCCTAATCTATTGGTCTTTTTTACATGCATCTTGCCGACTATTTTTGCCTAACCACCTATACTATTTATCGTCTATTTTTTTTTCTTTTTCTTTTTTTCTTTTTCTGGGGTTTGTCTTGTCATGCGCCGGCTAGTTCTTCACTTCTCATCGATACCAAACGGGAAAATGAAGGGGATATAGTAGTGAGGTCCGGGGATGATAATGAGAGGAGTTTTAATGTTTAGAGCGGTCGAGCTAGTCGTTTGCCAAGACATCATATAGTAGACCGGTTGTTTCGTAGCCTACAGCGTCTTCCCTGCCTCGTCTTGTATTGTAATCGTTATGTACCTGTATGTTCTAGGTGCTGTATCGTACCTGGTACCTTTCTTAGCATTCCAATATGAGGTAGTTACATACATGTATGTATGTACCTAAGGTATAACTTATAGTTTACCACTCGTAACCGCGTCTGAAGTAATAAAGTATAGTTACCCGGTTAGGGAAGTCACATACCTCTTAGTCGTATGTATATGGTTTGTTCTGCATACCTATCAGACGGGCAGGAATGCCCCAAAGTCAAACATCAAGGTTTTCCATGATACCTAAAGAAAGCGTGACTCCTATTGATGGGACTTATACCTCCTAAGTACCAGTAGTATAAATACCCCAAGTTCCCCAACTAATTCTGGCCCATCTTCTTCTTCTTCTCTTCTACAACAAAAACTACTTCAACGCTTCTCTCTTCTACAACTAAAACTACACCAACATAATCAGACTTTACATCCTTTGCAGCTTGCTCTCATATTTCTCTTCTCCCAAGCAACTTTACAACTTAAACCGAGAATAATTCTTGTGAACCTCGCATCCAACCGTCACCATGAGCGACCGCAACAACGATTTCTCGTACAAGAGCCACGGCACCAACTCCTCGGTATGTAACAAGATTCCTGTGTCTCCCCGTACATACGCCTAGTGTATCTCGCCTTATTGTACCTGAGATACCCCCATCACACTATCTTATAGCCTCGGATCTATTCGGATCTCTTCCGGACATCCATGTCTACCGTCCAAGTACTAGTAACTAACCCGATACGTCACAGGGCAACCATTACTGCGCTCGGGACTATGGCAGCAGTGCCCCGAACCAGAACGCGTATCATTACTCTAACAAGTCAGTCTAGATCTTTTCCTCTTATCTTTTTTTTTCCTAGACTTGACTCTATCTCTTCCCCTCTTTTATCTTGTCTACAGCCTACAGCCTACAGCTACACTAAAGAAATGGCTCATGTGCCAGTAAATACGACGTAAGCATGTATTCCTGCATATGCACTAACGCACGACACGCAGTGACGGCTCCTACTACTACTCCAACCCCAATGGCAGCACGTACTACAACAACGGCCAGGGTGGCTCGACTTACACAACCTCTGATGGATACACCGTCAAGTCTGACAGTAGCAGCAGCGGCAAGAAATGAGCTCTAAGCTGATGAATGATTCTTGTCTCTGTGTCGTGCCGAATGCGGGACGGATCCTATCCTGCAGGCTGCAAATATTAGGCTACGTGTGAATCAGACAGATGAGTAACGAGTTTGACGCTTAGATGATTTCTTTATTATTATTTTCCGATGGCATCTCATGAGAACATCGACGTTAGTTTAGAGGGTAGATCAATACATTATATGTCTACCTATTTGCGTGATTGTTCCTCGTAGCCTTATTTGTGAGTTTAAGCAGAGATATTCTGTTCAAAGGAGATGAACCTTTAGGTTCCTGATATTATCGTAGTTTGCTATGATAACTTATAAACCGCCAATACACCACGATGTGTAAAAGCACCGTCACAATCTCACGTTATATGACGACGCACATCTTTAGGTTCGTTCCTATCTCCCTGTTATAAACTCGAAAAGGACCAGTTACATATCAGCAGCACCTATTCGTTACTACCTACCTACCTAGGTATCTGTTATTCAGGAACTATATTAATCGGCCTGTTTTGTAGCAGTCAGGTATTCGAAACGAGGGACGTAAGGTATCTGTTCGCCTACACGAGCTATTCATAGGTAGGTACCGTTTGAAAGTAGGTAGGTTGGTGTATGGTTTAGACGAGATAGCAAAATAGGAGAATAGGAGAATAGGAGAATAGGAGAATGGGAGAATGGGAGAATAGGAGAATAGGAGGATAGGAGAATGGGAGAATAGGAGAGGTGTTTATGTTATATTAGGTACCGTGCATTCTGGGCCGACGAGATGAATGAGAGAGTATGGGATTGGATATGTATAAGGTAAAAACGATGTAGGTAAGAGGTAGGTTATGGAGGTAAAAGATGTTTATTATAGTTGTGTTAGTCATTTTATGTAGTGTAAGGGGTTTATAATCTAGAAATCAAATGGTGGCAATAAGGATAATTACTAGGAGTGTTATAGAAAAGATAGAAGGTAGCTAAGTAAGGATTATTTTTGTAAGGGAAGTTGTCGGCGTGTTGTATTTTATAGGTAGATGGGTAGAGCGGGAAGAGAGAAGACGAGTAGGGAAGAGGTCATTATTATGGATTTAGTTTCTAAGTATAGAGGTGATAAGAGGAGATAATGGTGTTAAGAAGAAGGTCACTTAGCATCTGAAAAGGTAGGTAGGCACGAGAATAAACACGTTCTGTCTGGGAAGGCTGGCTGGCTTGTAGTATAAGATACTATCACTACGAATTGCTAGATAAATACGACTGCGAGAAGTTAGTAGGTTCATAGGAAAATGGTAGGATCAGATATCAAATAGAAGCAAAGGCTGGAGTACTACGATAGAGATCACGTATTACTGTCTAAGATAGGACTGTATCGTGTTTTGTTAAGTTGATCGTCATTAGCAATCATAAACACCAACGATGTTTTCACACTAGTCCATGAGCAAAACTTGTCTTCATTGACGGAGAACTGTCTTATGCTTATGCTTGCTAAAGGAGAGCTAACCCTAACACGAAGAGCTCCAAGGCGAAATGCGGCACTAAGAACGAGAAGCCAGGGAGTAATAGTGGCTTCATCGACAATATTAGAAGGCCCATGATGGCCTCACAACCACGTAATTTCCCCCTTGGCAAAGGATACGGTAAAAAGGAAATAATGCGTACAGAGGAAAGAAAAACAGATGTGTAATGCCATGCCGTGCCGTGTCCCTGTTTCAGACGACCATTTTGTAGAAGAAGAAGAAGAAGAAGAAGAAGAAGAAGAAATGAAATGAAAAATCTTCGCGAGACTAACAACCGCAAATTAAAGCATAGAAAGAAAATAAAAACGGATGTGCCATGCCATGCCATGCCATTCCATGCCGTGTCCTTTTTTCACCCTACCGTTTTGTAGAAGAAGAAGTAGAAGAAGAAGTAAAAAAAAAAAAAAAAAAATCTTCGCGAAAAGTAACAACCGCATCTCCCTACCCCCTCTACCATAGGTAGTAACCTACATAGGTAATACACAAGCGACTCTCACGCCAGCCTCGCGGCGGCCTGCTCCTGGCGCCAGGCCTTGACCTCGCCGATCTTCTCGGAGATCTCGAAGCGCAGGGCGCTGAGGCGGTCGAAGTCGCACTCGCGCACGGCGACGACGCGGCGCCCGGTCTCGCGCCAGAGCTCCTCGAGCATGTCGTCGCCGCGCGCCCACACCTGCGCCACGCACGCCGCCGCCTTGTACCGCAGCCGCAGCGTGTCCACGACCCGGTCCGCCGCGTACGGCCCGCCGCCGCCGCCGCCCGCGTCCGCCCCCTGCGCCTGCGCCAGCGTCTCGTCCAGCTCCTCCAGCACCGAGCGCACGCCCGCCGTCGGCCCGCGCCCCGGCGCCTCCGCGTCCGCGCGCGACACGCGCGCGCTCAGGAGCACCAGGAGCGCCTCCAGCGCGTCTTCGTGCGCGGGGCCCAGCACCGTGCGCAGGCCCGCGTAGGCGGTCATGGCGTCGTCTTCGAGCGCTCCCAGGCCGTTGCTCGCTCCTCCTTGCTCTCTCTCTTTCCCGGCTTCTCCGGCGCGGACGTCGTCGCCCGGAGTGGCGGTGGCGGCGGCGGCCGAGTGGCGGTTGCTGGTGCTGGTGCTGGAGTTGGGGTTTGCGGGGACGCCGGCGTCGACGAGGAGGAGCGCGGTGGCGACGACTTCGCGCAGGGCGAGCAGGGCGTAGGAGTGGGTGGGGCCAAGGGCGGCGCGGCGGTGGTGGAGGATGGCGCGGAGGCGGTGGAGGGCGGCGCGCAGGGAGGCAGGGCTGTCTGCCGCGAGGGCGGCGTCGCGCTGGGCGACGGCGTTGGGGAGGTTGAGGAAGGGGTCTTCAGCCGCCGTCGCCGGGGCTGCGCCGGCGACGGCGAGGGCGGCGGTCTCGGAGGTCGTCGTCGCGGGCAGGTCGAGGTAGCGCGACAGCGAGGCCGTGGAGCTGTGCTGGACGGCGAGGTCCTCCGGGATCTGCGGCAGGGGCTGGCGCTGGAGGCTGAGGCGGGGGGTCCGCGAGGAGGAGGAAGGGGAGGAGGAGGACGAGAATGTGGTTTCGGGGGAGTCTAGGGCGAAGACGGTGTAGTTTGCCGTTTCTAAGAGAGGCTGGGTGGTTAGTGGAAGGTTGATAAAGAGAGAGAGGGGGGGGAGGTGGTATGGGGTTGAGAGAGAGATATATAAATACCTTTGCCTTTGGACGCTTTCGCGTCGCCAGGCCCGTTTTCGGGCTGCGGGTCATGGTATCTCTCCCGCGTAGTGGCTTCACGGAGCATCTCCTCCAGGTTCACCTTCTGCAGCTTCTCGTGCTGCTCTTCGATCTTGGACGGCTTGCGGATGCGGAAGATCTTGCCGATGCGGAGGATCTTGTCGATGTCGAAGATCTTGTCGATGCCGAAGATCTTGCCTACGCGGCGGGAGAAGGGCTGCGTAGTTGGGAGACGTTAGCATATGATTACGTTGTAGAGCTCGTCGCGCGAAGGAGAAGAAGAAGAGACTGGGAGAAAGAAAGAAAGAAAAAGACTTACGACTTTAAAAGTGAGGATCGGGTCCGAGGACGTCCAGACATTGGTACACCAGACCACCATGGTATACGTGAACTGGCCTGCGATGTCGCCGTCCAAGACCTCCTGGCACGTGCCGTAGCGCGCGTCCGCCAGCGCCTTGAAGCTGGCGTCGATGGCACAAATCTTGCCCTTCAGGTCGGCCAGGTTGGTCGGCATCTTGACCACCTTGAATATATCGGTGAGATTGTAGAGATACAGGGTCAGGACGGGGTCAGACGGCACGTCGATGGGCGTCATGCTGCCCGTCAATTCCAGGGCGTCGATGAAGACCAGTCCGGTAGGGTCGATCC
This sequence comes from Hypoxylon lienhwacheense, assembly GCA_902806505.1. Classification (NCBI taxonomy): domain Eukaryota; kingdom Fungi; phylum Ascomycota; class Sordariomycetes; order Xylariales; family Hypoxylaceae; genus Hypoxylon; species Hypoxylon lienhwacheense. The sequence continues at coordinate 338,324 of CADCWW010000016.1, forward strand.
GGCTGTCGGTCTTGCTGAGGAGGATGAGCAGGTCCTTGACAATCCAGGCCCCCACGCCGTGCGTGACGAAGACAGCGGAGCGGGACGAGCGGTTGCTGCTACGGTTGGCGTCCCGGCCGCGGTCGGGGCGGTACAGCGGCGAGTTAGGCTGCTTTCCCAAGGCCGTGATGCTCTTTTGTAGCTCGAGCGTGGCGTCGGCGATGCCAAAGCGTCCGCCTTTGAGAGCGTGGACGCCGTCGAAGGCGAAGGCGCGGACATTGACCCGGTGCTGGATGGGCTTCGTGACGAGCGCCACCCACTGCTCCAGCACGTCGCGGCAGTTGGCGATGCGCGCCGGGCTCTTCTTGTCGCTCTTGAAGCCGTGTACGATAATGATCCTACGACGCGGATTGGTTAGGACTACGGGATAGGGATGGAATTGCCGATGTTATTGGGAAGAACTTACTCTTGGGTCGCCTGCCCGGAAGGGGGAGGCTCTGCGACGAAGCGCAGAGATGGCTTCATACCGTTAGCAATGATGGGCGAAGACAAAGAGTCCGGGAGACGTACTACGGGATCCATTGTTATCAATGACAATAAAAAAGACAGTGGTATAAGAAGTAGACGAGGGGCTGGTATCTGATTGTGGATAGTTGAGAAGAAGTTTGTATCTAAAGATGGGATGATATGGTGGTGATGATGGAGGCAGATGGAATTGAGGAAAACCTTTGGGCTGTTTGGGGGTTTGGAGGAACAGTGACAGGTAAAGGAAAGGAAAAGAATTTACTTTTGGCAGTGACTGGGTCTGAAACTAATCATTACTCCTAGTATAACGGTCACGATCCGGAATTCTATGATTTGTGCTCGAGCATCTTCAAGCTCCGAAGAAATAAGCAAGTTCGGTGATAGTTGGGATACATCTATGGATCCTCCAAGTCAGGGTCTGTAACAAGCCGAGAATTTTTCCTCTTTACTCTTAGTCACGTCCGAAGTATGGGACGACGGATGATAGAACGTTCCTCTATACATGCGTATCCTTTATTATACACGTATATGTTCTATTTACATATCACTGGCGTGTGCTCCCTACGATCAAGCAGTTACCTATAAATAATTGGCATACGTATGGTAACTCTTACGTAGTGTTAAGCTAGTAATCATACCTTATACACGCACTCTAACTCCCTTTCTCTCTTTTCCAAAAGCGGCGTCTACGAAACTCGACAATAAGAAAGCTTTGAAAGAACCAAGCTATGAAGCTATTGTTTTAGAGTATTCCAAGTTTGTAGCTAGGGAGTTACCCTTAATATGAATTGTTCCAGCTGTTCATATATTTCTTTTTGTCGGAGAGCCAAGGAAGCTCTATTTTTCCTCGAGCTTTTACTGTCTCTCTTTGACAAGTAACTAGGAACGTGATGATACCGATGATAGCTGACACAAACAGGACTGCAAGCTGTTAGTTTTATGTATATCAAGGAGAGCTATTCGAGTATGAAGAGTTTAGGATTATTCACCCAGACAAGTCCGTTTGATCAGAGAATGCAACTCGACCTTCCCCCTGACTGACTTATATGTCAGTGTATATTGTATGAGGTAGCCGAAGAAGTAGCTAAATATTATTAATTATAAACTGCTACACGACATGAGAGAAGTATTTATTAAAAGGCCCGCGTTAAATGAATGTCTTGTTGAATTATATTGTTTCGACATTCGATATTGAATAGAGTCTGGACGATGAATTATATTAAAATAGGGGCTACATGTTAACCCAGCACATACATACTATGTACAACGAGCACCTGGTACACAGCTGGTAGGCAGCTGCGGAGGATTGGTCCAGATGCCAAGCCACAACCAATAAGATCAATTGATCCAGCCACAAATGAAAGGTACGTAGCTACGTACAATTACTACAACTCAAACAGTGATGTCAACTGTGGCGCGTGTCGCGACGCGTTTAACAACGTTCCAATTTCTTCATCTTTTTCAACAACTTATCGTATTACTGTTCAATCTTCTTCAAGGCATCATCATGAGTGGAATTAAATAAGAAAAAAAAAGGATATATATTGAAGACAAAATGGCTACTAGTAAGTAACATCAGCAGCTGTATCGAACACGAGCTAATACCAATATTCCAGGCCGTGAAGAGCGCATGCAGCAGCGCATGCGTGGCGCCGGGTATGTCTTCCTGTCGATAGAAATCCCGACAGTTTCGCTAACGTAAGGACACGCAGACGCCACGAGGTTGCTGACGATTCCTTTGGATTTGTTCTTCCGGGCACTGAAGCATCTCCCGCCCCCCCTCCGCCCCCCTCCGTGCCACGATCAGAGCCCAACACGTCCGCGAAGCGACAGCGACTTCACTCCGACGTCGAGCCCAGTCCAGCCGGCTCTCTACCACCTTCTAGCACCGCATCATCACGAAGAACTTCAAGCCGACTTAGCGGAGCCAAAGCAGACCCTTATAGCGCCATTCAAGTTGAGAGTCCCGAAAATGTGCCAGAACCGGCACCATCAAGTCCGACACCCCAGGTATCCGTGAATCAGGATGAGACGTTGGAGTCGATGCCGGCGGTCGTACAGCGTCCGCCATCGCGAGGCTCTGTAGCTTCACACTTGTCTAAGGGACATATGACGGAAGAAGTTACCGAAAGCCCGGCCGATGCTCCAGGAAGTGGTCAGAGACGCTCGGTCCGAGCCCCGGAGAGCGTGACTCGAAGCGCGAAGCTATTGAAGTCCGTCATGGACGAAGAAGGTGGAGCTACGGGTGAAGTTACTTTGTCTTCACCCCTAGCGCGAAAGAGCAGGATCAGCGGTGTCACTACGGGTGCGGGCTCGGCGCGATCAGCGCGGACGGCAGCGAGGCCGTCGATAAGCCAGGCAGAAGATTCTCTCGACTTATTGACGCCTGGAGACCGGCAGGATCTAAGGAGTGATGTTACGGGCGGCACTGGATCCTCACGGTTTATGCGAAGTCGAGATAAGCTAGTCACTCCCAGCATCGTGGACGAACTATCTTCCTCTCCCCAGGCCGCAGGTACTGCTAGTCCCAGGAAACCTCAGCCGAGGGCGAGGCCCAAGCCGCTTCAAGAATCCCCCCTAGAGGCTGAAGCGGAGATTGAGGAAGAGCAGGGAGAGGGTGTCGAGGATGAAGAGGCCGAAGAGATCGACGCCCAGACGGCAGCCCGAACTATCGGTCGAAAACGTCCGCGGGCTAGCCTACCTCGGGGGGCGTCTCCGGAGCTGCATTCCAGAGCGGACGAAGAGGCGCGGCCGGCGAAGAGAAGACAGAAGAGGGCACAGGGAAGCCCGGCTCGGCAGTCCCGTCCCAAGGCAGTCCAAGGACAGAAGAAGAAGAAGAAGCCGCCGCCGAAGAGGCCGAGCGACGGCGACGCGATCCCGATCCTCGTGCAGAGGTATACGAGGCGGATGCAGCTGAATGAGGGTGACACCGACGGCGACATCCTCAACGCCGACATCCCGTTCGCCAACCGCGGCGGGGTCAACGTCATCGACGTGCTGTCGCAGATCTGCGACGAGGTGGTGGAGACCAGCCTCGAGACGCTGCTTGAGGCGGCCGTGCAGGCAAAGGACTCGGCGACGAAGAGGGAGTTTAGGACGAAGCTCCGGGCCCTCGAGGCCTTTCAGGAAGAGCTACGGACACGTCTCTTGGAACACGTAAGTCACGATTTAATATATATATATATGTATGTGTATAAGGTATGTGTATAAGCAAGCTAAAGCAAACTAGACCATCGCCCTCGATACGATGCACGCGCTTAAGAAGCGGGTGCGGTCGGTGCAGAAGGAGAAGCTCACGCTGCGGACGGAGATCATGCGCGTGCGCGCGGAGAGGGAGCAGGTCGGCCTGAAGATGGACGCGGTGCGGATCCGGCACGAGACGGCGACTAAGGAGTCACTGGTATGTTTTTTTATTATTTTTTTTTTTTCAAATTCTATGACGCCTAATATCTACGAGTATTCTGTATATCGCTAACGCTACGCCGCGGCTCCAGCACCGGCTAGGCCTCTCCTCCGCCATGGACGATATCGAGCTCGCCGTCGAAAACGGGAGGTCTGCCCCAGACCTCGATCCCAAGGAGCAGAAGAAGGCCGAGCTGGCGAACCTGGAACTCTTGATCTCCAGGGTGGCTGAACAGGCTGGGACGGGGGATGATGGAGGAGGAGGGGGAGGGAATCTCAGGCAAGTCAGAGACTTTAATGCGTTCCTTGAGCGTGCGGCGGCGGCTCTTGAGAGGAGATGATGATGAAGGGGTGTCTTTTTAAGTAGGGACTATATAGGTTCCTCACTTGTAAGAAACGTGTAAGTGGAGGTATGAGTTGCTCAAGACGACTAAGGGAGAATACAACGTCGTTATTGTATGTTGTATTACCGACTAACCCCAAGTACATATCATGGACATATTATACATTAAGTTTGATATTGATCTAGTTCGTAGGTGTATACATAAATTCCAGTATTTTTGTTACATCGTCAGATTTTCATTTTGAAGTTGTATTCGGTTAGCAGTAACTTGTTTATGTATAGGTACTATGTACGTATCATGTATTAGTAGATACCTCCTAATTAGGTATAATTCCATGATCGTTATAGGCATGGTTCAGAGGTAGGCGCAGTGGAGTTGCATCGTAGTCGGCGCGAAGGAGCTGACTTGGCCAACTTGGCAAGCACGTTTATAGCGTAGGATTTCAACTCCGATGTTATCTACATGTACATATGTATATATGATATAATACTGTACAAAGATTGTACTTACTCGCCTATCGCATCTCGCGATCGAATCGTAATACTCTTACGTGACTCCAATCGCATATGCGGTATAGTATGATTATGATATGTCCTCGCAACTTCCTTATACTACGTAGTATGTCTGTCGAGGGGCTTTCAGCTGTACGCGCTAGAAGCTAGGGCCTGGGAAAGAGACGTGCCGTGCCTGCTTGGCACCTGGACTCAGCCTTAGCTACGACCCACATTGGGAGTGCGTCCAGCCATCGCATTGGGCAGAGTCTAGATCGTAATGTGGTACAAGGAATATGAATAGGGAAAGAATGAGGCAGGCACAACAACACACCTTGGAGGCTACGACTGAACAAAAGATAGTACCTACATGCATTGTATGTAGGTAGTAGAACTTTATTCTGTGTGTAGTTATAGGCAATTGAAAGTATTTGAAGTATTTGGTTACATACATAGGTACCTACTTAATCCCTAAGCAGATCCAGAAAATGGTCCCATAACTTCAAAACTTGTTCTATTTTTTATTCTTCCGTCTTTCGTCTTTCGTCTTCTGTCTTCTCTCTCATTGCTCAAAAAATGAAATAAAATAAAATAAAAATACCCCATAAACATTAAGCACTCTTTTACTACTTAACTTATATCCACTCTGTTTACGTATTTTCTGCTTTCTTTACCAGACTTTGCCCTACCTCTTATCGCCGACGACTCGAACATCGGACGACACCAGACGTGACGAATACAATACTATACAATTCGATACGATCCAACACCATCAGACGCTCGCTATGGCTAAACACGATTACCCGTATAGAAAGTCCGTCAACGTGACGGCTTGGGTGTTGCAGTTCATTGTCTGCATAATCCTCCTGGCCACGTCGGCGTTGGCGTTATGGCTCGTGAATTCTAGCGAATTTGATGGAGCACTCGATAGAGTCGGGGGTCTCTTGACGTGCGTACCATTACTTAACTTTCCAACGGACGAGACATTATATCAAGAGTTGATAAGACGAGATGAGCTGACACCGGCACGAAATCATGTAGTGCCGCTGCTGGCGTTCAGATCGCCTTAACCGCCGCCAACATCATCATCAACATCATAGAGATCATCCTCATCGCGAGATCGGCGATGCCCCCGGCCTTATACCTCGGGAGCGCGTGCCTGAAGACCTTGGTCTGGGGCATCGTATTGATCTTGAACTTGATAACGATCTCCGTCGTCTCCATCATATTGAGCGTCGCCCTATTGTATGTAAACCCAGGCCCGTCGCTGTCAGCAATTCTTTGGGAGACCAGACTAACCTGTGCGGCGAACTCGCCTGAATAGCGCGACCTCCGTCCTGCAGCTCATCCACGGCGCGATCATCGTCCACCGCAAGCGACGGGGTACCTTGACGGGAGGCAATTACGCACCGGCCGCCAACCTACAAGGGGCGGAGGAGGGCGTCTACGCCGTACCGCCACCGGGATACTACTACCCATCGCCGGACGCCAACACCGAGTACAAGGCCGTGTCTCCGCACCCAGACGAGTACAAGACACCGACGAACACGTACGGCCACCAACAGTTGCCGGAAGGCTCCTACGAGCTGGACAACCGGACCCGCAACTTATAGAGAAAGTCGTGCAGCATAATGGAATGCGTCATCTGAGCTTGCTTAAGCATCGGGATCTTGTTGTCTGACTGTTTGTCTTTCTGTCTAACCGTCTCTATCTTTCTTTTTCATTCGTGGAATACTCTTGAGGGGAGGATAGACGATTAGGTGCGGGACCATATAGTTTAGAGGGATGGAGTGAATAGGAAATCAAAGAGAGAAGAAGGAAGAGGGAAGAAGAAAAGCCCACGGGTTACTGGAGGAGGTCTATTACCCGCGGACCGAGGCTGCGGCCGCTATATGTACCACGCCAGAAACCCGTGTACGCGCGTCTTTTTTTCTTTTTTTGCCTTTGTTTCAACTTACCCGCGCGCCTGCGGGGCGCCAATAGCTTTTATAGAGAATAAGAATATTACTGGTTGACAGGATAAGAAAATTTCTTTTTTTTATTTACTGCTTATTATTACCTCGCTGCTTGACTGGACTTACGATTTATTACGTATGACGACGAGATCCCTTCCTTTAGAACCCATTTTTATTTTGATCTTGTAATAAAAGTTGATGGCATTGACATATAGACTAATGAAGGCATATCATATGCATAATATTGACCTTTTCTCGCCCGGAGCACGCTGAACTTCCTCGTTCAGGAGTACAGCCCAAGGACCAATACGACCACGATAATTGGACAGAATAAAATCAAACTACGGCGCTGTTTAGGATGTAATGGTTGGTTTTATATAGAAATAAAAAGTTGTATACCGAGTTTAAAATGTAAGTTTATACTCCGTAGATAACTATTAGATGTTCGAAGAAGTCAGGTATCTATTAGCTCGGACACGCCATGTTACCGTCTGTATCACACGATTAAGGACATCTTTATATTAACAGTCTCGCTACCATCCACTGCCAAAATAAATAAATTATTAAATACAGAAGCTTTTTTTTTATTTTTCTTTAATAAAAAAAACAAATATCAATATACTATGTATCTAACTTTATAACATCCTAAACACTCCTCTCTCTTGTATAACCTTCATTTATCACACAGACCATCACTACTACTACTACTACTATTTCTTCCACCTCTTCTTCTTCCTCCTCTTCTTCTTCCTCCTCTTCTTCTTCCTCCTCTTCTTCTTCCTCCTCTTCTTCTTCTTCCTCTCCTTCTCTTTAGACTTCAAAAAAAAGCATAACACAACATAACATAACATAATATAATATATTACAACACAACACAGCAAAAAAAAAAAAGGGACGGAACACACGTGCCCACACACACGCCTATCGCCCTCCTCCTGGGTGGGTACCTCCGCTTACGCTCTCCGTGCGACGCCCCAGGCCCCCCCCCCCCCCCCCCAAGCCTGCCTGCCTGCCTGCACGAGTGCGCGCGTACAGGCAGGCAGGCTCTCATCTCATGTAAGGTACCGTACGCTACCTATCTACCTACCGTACCTACATAAGTGCAGGTGCGCGTGCGCGACGTCGTACCCGCGTGCCGGGACCTGGACGTCGTCTCGTGGAGCAGGCTGCGCAGCAGCCTTGGGCGCTGGTTGTACATACATACTGGGCGTGTACTGTGTTACTGGTATTTTCTTAAAGGGGAGGATGTGCGAGCGTGGATAGGGTTCTTATGGGCCATGGTAGTAAATGTACCTTTTATCTATCTATATATCTATCTATATAAGTAATATAAGTAATATAAGTAATATGATGATATGATATGGTATACAGCACGGCGAGTTTAATTCCCATACTACGTTATGCCATGCCATACCATGCGTAGGTATCCGTATATAAAAAGACATAGTAATAAATAGTTGGGCATAAATATAATACACTACATACATAAACAGCGTACCATCCATAGCAGCAGGTATTAAAAAGGTCCACTCCCCATAAAACCCATGTATGTATCTAGCGTACTTCGTACTATATCTACATTGTTAACAACACCTAAAAAAACTCCCCTAAAAAACTCCACAGCCAAGAGATCGCCAAGCACACACACACACACAGACACGCGAGAGAAAGACACGAGCACCACGAGAAAAGCCAAGGAAAACCAAGGAAAACCAAGACCTCAAGCCAAGAAAACAAAGTCATATGTATGTATGTATGTATATAGAGCAAGCAGATCAAGAGGAAGGATGGTAAAAATAAAAAAATAAAAAGGCTTATTTCGACTTTACTTCTCCTTGGCGTCTCCATCCCATCTATTTACAGTATCTATCTTCTACCTACCTATCTACCTTTTATCTATTTATCTCCCTACCTAAGTACCCCTAAGTAAGATGTAAATAAGTAAATAAGTAAGTAAATAACTACACATCGGCTTTTCCTTTTTTTTTATAACTTCATCTCTAATATTTCCTATTTCCTATTTCCTATTTCACATATACACACTTTATATCGGTAGTCCTCATGCATGTAAGTGAGGCAGATAGGGAATCATACATACATCCATTCATATATACATACACACATACATACATGTAGGAGGTAAGAGGTAGGAGGTAGTCGGGAGCCGAGACCCAAGACCCAAGACCCAAGATTGGGCCGGAACACGCGATCTTGCGAGATTTTGTCGCCATCGCTGCCTACCTACGTTTCTTTTGAAGATGCGTGTGGAGGTATATGTACATATATATATATAAGAACATGTGGCGCCGTTCGTTGTAGTTATCTCGTAATTTACCTCCGATACCCAAAAAAAGGACATTTCGAGACCTCAGTTTCTTACAAAGACGTTGGACAAGTCGATATTACAAACCAATACGCACTAGATCTTAGTCACAGTCGCAAATCAGAAATACTTCATCAAATCTAAAGTGGGAAAAAAAACTACGTCGAGGCCTAAATCAAGCCCAATCGTCACAGAAAAAATCAATGCTTCGTTTAAATGGGAATAAAGTCATGAATTTCTATCAACGGAAATCACGAAAATCATCGATCATACGACATGACACCACCATCATCGTCGCAGCTGAGAGAAAACATCCACCGCCCCTCCCCCCCTCTGCTTCCAACCTGCTCATCATCGAGGTCTGAGCTAAGCACCAACTTGATTCGCACCAGCAATACCGCATTACATAAGTCCACGTTCGTCATTGCTGTCGTCGTCGTCACATCGTAAAGTCACCTTGAGCCAGCGCATAGTGTACGACAAACTGGATGAACTTTTCGTTTCTTTTTTTTTTTAGATTTTCTTTTTTTTTAGAGGGGCAGAACGAATGGGTTGGGGTCGTGTCGAAAGTGCCAATGTCTTGTTGGACCGATGCTCTAGCAGCACCCCTCGTCGCAGGCGCACAGACCGCAGCAGATCTCGCAACCGGCCTCCTCACCACCACGCATGTTGCCGAATTCGGGTTGGGGCTCAGCGGCCTGTTTTGATTATTAGATGGATCCAGATGTTTGATCGACGGAATGATCAGGGAGGAAATGGGAAGCAATTGGACATCCAATTGGCTACCTGGGTAGGCAGGTGGTACAAGAAGATGATGGAGGGAGGGGGGGATGAATAAACGCCGGGGATAAGAATACGAATTGGAGGAAGAGAGAAGGGCAATGGGAAGGGCAAGGAAAGAAGCTAGGGGGAAACAAGCTTGGAAAACTTACCGGCTGCTGCGTTACGACGCCATTGGTGGCGGTCATCTCCATAGGAGCCTGCTGCTGGGGTTCCTGAGGAGCGGGCATTGTTGCGGTTATTGGTTATTGGTTATTGTCAGGTTTGTTGTGTAAAGGATCGATATGGTAAAATGTACCAAGGGAGTGACGAACGCAGTAAACAGGCGAACAGGCGAACCGACGACCGAGTATGAAATAACAGGAAGAAGGTTGTGAAAATAAAGGAAGACTGGAGCGGTGTGAAGAATGAAGGAAGAAGGAAAGAAAAAGTGAAAGGATTTGGGTGGGAAGACGGAGCTTTTTATCTACGTATATTGGGTACCTATGTTATCGCACCTTCCTTGCGGTTATAACGGCATATGTTATGGAAAAAAAAATAAAGTACAATAATAAAACTTAAAAAAAGAGGCCGCCAAAGGAAATCAGGAAACTAGGGAAATTTCCGATCCTGCATCCGGTCCACGACTTCCTTATTACGTGTGTACAATACTGTCGTAACACATGCCTCCTACATACAGTACATACATACTTACATATACCTTAATCTGGACTATCTACCTCCTGGGTAACATGATAGGTATACTTGAACGGCAGGTACCACCTTGTAAGTATGTAAGTCGCATGTATGGAGTACTTCTGTAGAATAGGACAGACTACTTCGATATGAGGTACTGCATACATTACCTTATAGATTAGGGGTACTTACCATGTATGGAGGAGGTAGGATATGATACGAAACATGAATGGCGCATCATGAACAGGGGACTAGGCTAGAACAATCCCTGGACCTGGATAGACTTGATATCGACAAACAATATCAGAAACAGAGAAATTACACTGGAAGTCACAATGATTTACTAGCAGATGTATTTTACATAGAACCATAGGTACCCATAGTTAATGTACAGACTTCTCTAGACGGGTACTTATAAGTGATATATTTTGAGCTACATACTAATACAAGTACAGTTGTATTTGCCAGTATTATAGATTATAATATGTATAAGTTATCATATTAATGGTAGATATCATATATATATATATAATATACAAGTCCAGCGGTGACGATGGCATCGACGATGTCGACACAACGATCAAGGCAGTGCTGTCATTAAACTCGTAAGCTCCCGCGTACGACCTACGTAGGTATATACAGTATATACATAGTACATACATACACAGCCCAGGGATCGAACCAATTCAGGCTATCCTGCTGCTTCCCCATTCGCATGAAAATGCGCGCTACGCAGCCCGGCCCCCAACCGACCAATCGCTCGTCCCGCCGTGACCTACATGTAAAATGTAGACGATCTGATTAGTACAGAGGTACCGGGGGAGGCAAGGTTGGGTACCCTGAGCGACAGGGATCCTCTAGATATTTTTTTTTTGTACCCATTCAAATGCATTGAAGTGACATTGAGACAGGTACATGTCTAGTCTCTCGGTTCTTAGTAATAAATCTCGTGTGGGTCTATGAGACCGTTAAGTGCGTGGAAGCGACTCATCGATGGGATACATGCATATGTTTAAATTGGACTGATTTAGGTATTATAATGCTTCGTACTTTCCTTATAAGATAATTACTGTATGTATGTAGAATTCGATACTTGAGACTGCTCTTAGAGTAATAGCGCTAGATCCGTACTGTGGGTAGGTAGATGCATGGACTTGCATGATGTAGGCCCAAGTGTCTCGACTAACAGTATTTGAAGTACGTACATGTACTGTATGTGGCTGCACAGACCTTTTGCCATTGAGTACAAGGTACTTCAACACCAAATACCTAGGTACATGCATGTATGCTACCCATTGTCAGGTACATACATACATACTGTATCAGATGTAGGTACCTGTATGCCTTCAAATACCTATGTACATGTATGACCTAGAAAAAGCGTAGGCCCCAAACCTTAGCAGGTCTGAAGGTATTATGCAGGAGAACCGACACTGTGGGCTGCAATTACCATGCATTCAATTCATATTTTTAGCCTCGGCTATATACATACATTCGTGCGAGGCTAGGTACTTGATATCACTGCAGGTACGATGGTCGAGGTAGGTAGAGATAACGAGCTTGATAGTGAGATACCAATAGCACTTATAGGACTCGAATCTATACACAACTATAAACCATTACCAGGTGGTAGTAGGCATTTCATGCTCTTAGTGTAGTATAGTCGCAACTTCCGTACCTGTCATATGAGAGAATCCGCCAACATTGGTCAAATATGGGCTTATGCTGATGCACGGACATTTAGTACGTAGAGCTTAGAGTACCTACCTTAGGTATAATATTTCAAGTACGGATGACTCAGAAAAAGCACAGACTCCAAACCTTAAATATTTGATATTGAAATTCGCATTATGTACGGAAGTTGCGACTGAGACTACTATTATGTAGGTACTATGTATGTAAATTGGTGTAAAAGTATATAGGTTTCTTGTTGGTGGATATGTGAGGTAGGTACCGTTAGTAGAATTAATGCAGGAGAATCCATACTGTAAGGCTGCAAGTACCATGCGTTTCAAACTCTTAGCCTCGACCCATAGTACATACTTTCAACATATATATGCCGAATAGTGATATAGTACCTGTAAAACTGTTTTTACTATGTACGCAGTTTGTTCTAATTAGATACACTGGGCATTTCAGGCGCAACTTCCGTACCTTAGCTACATAGTATAACGGGGACCCATCACCCTGAAAAAGCACAGTCCCCAAACTTTAATACGTACATACATGCATAGTACGTGCAGGTATCTAGAGTCCTACTGTGTAGACTCGCACTAAGTCCGGGTACCTCCCATCTTTCGGGAGGAGTGTGTCGAAATCTTGTGACACCCGACCAATAACAGCGCCACGCCTTCCATTTTCAACTTTGCTCAGCTCAGCCTAAGCTGGAGAAATCTTGTTTATGCAACCGATAAGTGCATATGTACTTTCGCCGTCATTTGTGGGACTACATATATGTACGTACATAGGTCATGGACAAGTACCGACATATACTTGAAGTTACTATGGGAACATATCGACGGGTATAAGTCACTATGGGAATACATCGACATATACAAGTTGTCATGGAAACACATATGTATAAGGAAGCTACTTATTCGACATATGCATATATAAGTTACTATAGGAACATATCGACATATACCGGTATAAGTTACTATGGGAACATAGCGACATGTGCAAGTTACTGTGGGAACATATCGATATATACAAGTTGCTATGGGAATATATCGATATATGCCGGTACATATAAGTTACTATAAGAACATATCGACATGTACAAGTTACTATGGGAACATACAACATTGAATGCTCTAGCTACCTCACTCGACACATACATGTACAAGTTACTACGGGAACATATCGACGTATACCGGTATAAGTTATTACGGGAACATATACATTATATACATATCGACTAATACTGGTAGAAGTTACTACGTATCATAATATGGGAACATATATACCTATAATACTCTATGTTACGGGTAAAACAATAAGCTTAAATACCATACAATACCAGTAAAAAGTACGGTGTGGCCGTACCTACTTTTGCCACAGTTATAAGCCCGGTTCGCATTTAACATCATAATATAACACAACTACTTATCCCAAAGATTACACTAAACCCCAAAATCTGATTAGTACGGATAATAAAACATCCTAACAAAAAACGAAGTTTATGGTTCGATCTTGTATACTCGTAAAGAAAAAGATTGCAATTTTTCAGCAACGTAGAACTTGCCATAACAACACATTTACAACAACAAGAATATTTGCAATAAAAACAACGTATAAGAGTACGGTGCGTAAGAAATAAAAAGTCGTTATAAAAGGTAATCGAGTTTTCAAGATTGAGACCTCGCCTAGGGGATGTGTCGCAGGCAAAATAGTAGGTTTAAATACCATACAATACCAACAAAGAGTACGGTGTGGCCGCACCCACTTTTGCCACACTCTAGCTATGAGGAAGCTAGGAGTACTTACTCGACACATACATATGCCCAAGTTGCCATGGAAACATACAATGCTCTCTACCTGCCATAAGTCGAAGCTTAGGTACTTGCACCCAATGATGCTGCCCTCTTCGTACGTACTTACCTCCTACCTAAAGATACCATACATATAGTTTCCTAATCTCGTATGGAAACACCTTTCTTTTATTCAGTCATTCTCCTTACATCGGAAATGCTTCGTCGTGTATATACTGCCTCTAATAGGTATACAGACTTTTTTTTTGGTCTTCCCGTCAAAGACCTCAACTACAAGACATTTACAAAAAGAAAAAAAGGGAATATGCATCAATATATCCCGGTTCGTAAGACATTACATACGGCAAGTACCTATCACTTATAAGTTATAATGACACTTAGAGACAGGCACTATGTATAAGAGAGTAGGTATAGTATACGTATAAGCGCTACTGGTTTCTCGCTTATCGCTCCGTTATCTACGACCCCACCACCGGGCCAATCCAACCCGAGTGCACAAACCTACCTACTCCGTACCTACCATGCTAAAAACAAGCCACAAAAGTCACATGACAACACCACACAACTCCAAAGAAAAAACGTCAATGCTAGCCTCTATGTAGGTACATTCTTACCCCCCTACCCATTTTTCCTCTGCCCGCCCCCCGCCCCCCGGGCATACTATGTAAATCAAACGGCCTTCTGTGTACTGTGTATAACCCCAACTAACGCCGACGGAACTCGCCACCAATCATCGGTTTCCTGGTGTAATGGCTAGCACTGCGGATTCTGATTCCGCCAATCTGGGTTCGATTCCCAGGGAGACCTGTTTCGTTAGGTGACCGGTCGACGGTGTCTGTGTTTTTTTATATACCTATATATATATATATATATATATAGGTATATATCTCTTCTTGTTTTTTTTCTTTTAGTTCTTATACTAGTATGTACCTATCTATGTGTATAATATAAGACAGGACTTAAGAGGGGTGTGTTAGGGACGTTGTACTACTTTTTTATAAGGAGATACCAAGTTTGTCTATGTATGTATGTTCAACCTATTTTATACGGCACGAGTATTTATTTGGTAGGTCCTAAAAGTGCCAGTGCGAGTGGTTCGTTCGGAATAGCCTCGTATCGGCGGCAGGGCATGTTAGAATAAATGTATGTGTGTGACATGAGTGGACGGTACAGGTATGATACACTACGACGACGCGCCATAGATCTTCTTCTCAGGCCAGGACTTCATAATATACCACCGTGTCACCCCATGATGAGACCCGTAGACCCGTAGAAGACCGCAACGTGGTCACCTCCTCTCGTTACCGTTACCGTTACCGTTGTTATTCTCGCTATTCCTGTCGCCGCCGCGGGCAAAGCTGCTGATCTTCTCCCACAGCGATTCCTCGCCCCTCGCCTTGCGCGCCTGCCGCTCCTCTTCCTGCCTATCGAACAGGTCCTGTACCCGCGACGCCAGCTCGGCCTTGGCCCGCCAGTCCGCCTTGATGGCCTCCTCCTCTGTCGCCCGGTCCTCCTCCGCCACGTTCTTCAGCCGTGCTTTGAGCGCCTCCCGCCTCTCTTCTGTCAGCTCCTCCTCTTCTTCTTCTCGCTGCGCCTGTATCTGTTTGAGAGGTTGCTGCTGCGACTGCGCCGTCGCGGGAGGGAATTTGGGTATGATGGGGGGGAACTTGGGGATCGGCCGTCCTTCTTCCTTCGCGGCTGCTATCTCGGCTTCTTGCGATAACAAGCGGTGGTACAGCGCGTCGGCGTGAAGCTGGATATCCTCCTCCAGTTCGGGGGAGCGGTCCGATATGGACAGGTAGCCTAGGGCTTTAAGCAGTCTCTATAATAGTCGAAGGACGGATGTGGTTAGCGTAGCCGTACTTAGACACGTACGCGCAAGAAACGATGGCACTCACGGTCTGCATCATGTAGCACCGCTCAAACTTCTTGACCTGGGTGCGACACATGGTCATGCGCTCCGAAATGGACGGGTTCATCATGCACTGGCGCCAGTCGACCTGCTCGAGGGCGCAGTTCTCCAGCGCCACCCTGCCGATCTGGTTCTTGCGCTCCTTGTACGCCTCCAGCACGTCCATCAGCTTCTCCTGATCGCTCTTCGTCTCGGACTCGATCTCGGCCAGCGGCCGGTACGTCTTCCACAGATGCGCGTACCGGCCGTCCTGGAACTGGCTATGGATCGGCACCGCCGGTTTGCTCGTCCCATCTACTTTGTCTCCCTCCTCTCCTGGTGTTATTGACTCATCTTGCATGTGCTTAGTTGCCGCATATTTCTTCTCTGGCAGCGCGGGGCTCTGCTTCACGGGCGATTCTCTCTCGAGGAATTCACGGAGCTTGGGGTCGAGGTTTCGGAGCGGGTCATCGCCGCTTGAGCTAGACGTCCAGAGGTTATTCCACCAGCCCATGGCAAGATCAATAAGTTCCAGATGAGGCCGTTGTCTATTGACTCCATAGACCTTTGTGACTTTTATTATTATAAAATATAAAAATAAAAAATAAAAAGGACGAAGGTTTGCGCCATCGAACAAATGCGTAATACTAAATTTCGTTATCGTTATCGGGTGTTGATATGCATGAATCCATCTATACGTATGGTTATACGCATATTTTACTGATTTTACTATTGGATTCGCGTATAAATCGTACTTCTGATGTAATAAAGAATATAGACTTATAAGTTATAGTCCATTAATACCGATCTGTATCCCGTCTACGCTGTTACTAGGTCTAATGTAATTTGTTTATTTGAAATTCAACGGTGACGTTACTTCTATATAATAGAATTATCTTTATAACACTGTGATTAGGATGATACAATTTACGTTAGTGATCGAATAGCTCTACACCTGAACCTATGTCCTAGAAGTATAAGAATGTCACGAGCAATAACAACGAGACAGCACGTATTAAATTCCGTTCAACTATAAGCACTGATTCGGATTCAAACTAGACGATATAATATATATCCAGAAGACTCCTAGAACGAGAAAACAACAGATATATCAAATAGCAGAAAATGTATAACCGTCATCCATGGCAACTCTGTTTAACTCAAGGAATATATGTAAACTAGAAATCCCTATTATTCGATATCTATTCTTGCCAAGTTTAATCTATAGGTATGATGTCGTGTTTATTTGACTGCACAAGCATTTTAATATTTAGTTCACGTAATTATATGACATTATTGTGGCATTAGAGCTTAATCACAACTTTAAGGAAACATGTCACGACGAGGTTTATTAGTACTCGAGCGGTTACGGAGAATTAAGACTATAACAGGTAGGTATAATTGCTTAAATGCTTACTTGACATAGCTACCTAGCAACAAAACATCGTGATAGTATATTTTAAAGGCTGGAATAATTCTTTCGATCGAAATAAATGTATATGTCTGGTACCTAGCTTTTGGAATCAACGACAGGCGTTACTTAAACTTATTTCTCTATAAAGCATTACTGGTTTCTATAATACGAGAAATATACTACATGTAAACACGTAATGTACTAGTCAATAGTATCAACAACGTTATATACCATCAGGAGGTAGTCGATAATAAGTCTATATCTTGAAGAAGCAAAGTTAGGTAAACGAAGATATCCCTCTACGTAAGCTTGTAGGTAGGTATAAACCAGGAAAAGCCACCTCGCGAACAATAGCCCATCCCTTTCTACCCCTATCCGAAGACTTATAAACTTTTCAATATGAAGAATTTATATTAGAAAGGTCCGTACCAAAAAAAGAATATGTAAAGAAGCAGAAAAAGCAAGCATCCAAGCCAAGCAAAGCAAACCCGTCCCATCAGCCGTAAAAACCCAAAAGTTTGGCCATGACCATGATCTAGCCTAGGTAACTTATGCTCCGCCGTCCCGCTCCATACCTGCATGTTTTAGACAGGAGATGGACACAACTATATAGATAACCCAGCGACCATGCCTCTTACGCAGTTCGAGCTTCTTCTTGAAGGAAGGGGGGGGGGGGGGAGCAGGTAACAAAGTTTGCTCGTACAAATGAGTTGGAGATCTAATAGTCACTGAGGATTCGTGAGTCTATATTCTACGGTTACGTACTGATGATAAGGCGTGAAAAACTTGAAGTAAATGTAGGCCATGCATGTTATAGTCTAGAGCGGCTGTGGAAACGAGACATGCGGATGAATGAGAAGGTTTTACGATGTTTATTTGCTTGGCTGATCCTCTACACGCGCATGCAAGCCACGGAAAAGCATGTACACATCGTCCAGAGATAGGCGGCTGTTAGGGTGTTTGGTATAGTTGTTTTATTTTACCATAACTGCCGATGTTGCATCTATATGCCCTGGCAGAAAGCCTATGAATCAACCGTGCCGATTCTGAGATCGTCAAGAACCATGAAGCAACAACGCCATCGATGCCCAGGAAAGACCCCCAACCTAGAACTTGCTGAACTTCTTCACCGCCTTGCCGGTTCGGGGAAGTACACGAAGAACGTTGAATCGAACCTATCACGTTATAATGTCAGTGACTCGTATCCTCTGATCATAATTTTCTCCCACAGCTAGTTCGCGCGCATGGTTTATGGGACGTCGATGGAAAAAAAACATACAGTCTTGCTGAGAGGTCGGCACTGGCCAACTGTAACCTGATCACCCTCTTCGACACGGAAAGCTGGCGAGACGTGCGCGGCCAAGTTCTTGTGTCGCTTCTCGTATCGGGCATATTTGGGGATGAACTTGAGGTACTCGCGTCGGATGATAACAGTTCGGTGCATCTTGGTGGAGACGACGGTACCGGTCAGGATACGGCCACGGATGGAGACGAGACCAGTGAAGGGGCACTTCTTGTCTGTGTTGAGTGGAATTGGTTAGCGTCGTCTCTTCTCGAATTTCTTCGCATAGTATTTTCTCAGCTCTCGAGCCTGGCGGATATGACATCCGAATTGATTCTAGATGAATTTCGACGCTCCGACGTGCCAATGATTCAAATAGGAGATTAAAATCATTCAGTCCCACGCTCTTTAAACCCTTCTCAATCAAATCCTCCTATAATCACGTACCGATATAGCTTCCTTCAATCGCGGTCTTAGGGGTTCGGAAACCCAAGCCAACGTCCTTATACCATCTGCGGCCACCCTAAAGAAAAGGACTGTTAGCAAGATCGACCTCGTTAATAAAATGATCAACTACGACGTCGTCTTACCTTGCCAGGTCGCGTTGACTTGGCCTTGACCTTAGCGTTCTGGAAGATATGAGGCTGCTTTTGGTAAGCACGCTCCGACTGAACAGTCAATTCCGTAGCCATGTTTGCGATAATTTGTCGAGATCGCAAATGTGGTTATTAATTGGAATTGTGAGGGATGGGCGTGTGTGATTTTGTTGATTTGTGGTTGACGATGTTGAAAATGGAAAAATGGAAAAATGGGAAAAATAAGAAAAATAAGAAAAATGATTTTTCTTTCTTAATTTGTGTGGGTTTCTGGGCTCGCTTGTGGGAAGGTAGGCTCCACCCGAACTTTTCCTTTTTGACGCTATGACCACATACTACCTTTGTCGCGGGGTTAGTTATATAAGAAGGTATTTGTATTTAATGAGTACGGAGTACCTAACTGACTTACTTACGTAATGTACCTAGGTAGGTAGGTATACATTACATACATACAGTACCTACATTAGGTACATAGTAACGTCCCCACCATTTCAATGTTTACAAACAAGGGTTGCAGCGACGCGATCGCCCAATGAAACTTGATTTTCTTAACTCTTAACCTTTTCACCTTTTCCACTCACCTTCATTCTTCGTCCCCAGCTAATTCATAGCAAAAGGTGTTTCCTACAATCATCTTTGCAATCGTACCTGGCTTTACCTAGCTTTAGTGTTAAGATTCTCTCTTTGTCGAGTCTTCAACATCAACTCCAATTACATGCGACGGCTCCGTTAAGCTTGCAAGATACATTGCATGTCAAATCGAGACACATAATTGGGAATTCTTCTTCTTTTTTGTCGCCGATATGTCTAGTCGTGACGACGCGACCGCCCCATCTACGCGGCGATCTCGAAAGTCGACCGGACACTCGCCCGTGCGGAAGAAGACTGAGAAAGAAAACATCACCGTCGATGTAGCGAGCTCTTTAGCCGGAAATGGAGGTCGAAAGAAGTCGCGAAGCAAGAGTATGGGGCCTGGTGGTTTGGATGCTCTGAAGCCCGGGTCTGGTAACCGACGAGTGGTAGGCCATCTAGCTCTTAATGAAAACAAGATCCATGACCAACCTCATACAAAAAAACCACAGTCATTAGCAGCTCCTGCTAGACCACCACCGAGATCGATCCTCAAACCAACTGTTCCTCTCTTACCTGAGATCCCATCCTACAAATCCAAAACCCTTCCTCGTCACTCACCTCCTACTTCGACCATTCAAGGAACCGACAAATTATCGGCCTCCTCTCAGAACGACGATTCCGCATCATCAGGAACAAAAATCGCCTTACGCACCGAAGAACAGCAGCAGGCCGCTGCGCGTGAGAGAGAAGAACGCGAGAGGGCTCAAGTAGAGAAAGAGATCACCGATCGCCGCGAAGCCCGACGCAAATCTCTTGCCAATCGTCGAGTCTCCTTTGCAGCCGAAGCTACGCTCCATACATTT
This sequence comes from Hypoxylon lienhwacheense, assembly GCA_902806505.1. Taxonomy (NCBI): domain Eukaryota; kingdom Fungi; phylum Ascomycota; class Sordariomycetes; order Xylariales; family Hypoxylaceae; genus Hypoxylon; species Hypoxylon lienhwacheense. The sequence goes on from CADCWW010000016.1 coordinate 358,908, forward strand.
CACGAGATCGAGTCCATGCAAGACTCTACCACCTCCACCGAATCTACGAGACGTGCATCGTCACTTGCCGCACGATCGCCTGCTCATACCCTCCAAGGCACCGAAGCCTCAGGTTCATCGTCTAGTCGCCCCGAGCAACAGGGTTATATTTCCGGCTCTCCGGATCATCAAGATATGCGTCAGGGCAGAGGACGAAGGAGCTCTGGTGTTTCTTCGCTTGGTGGTTTTAGCACCCAGAACGACGACACGATGGCCTCGAGCGTCTATAGTTCGGACTCCGAGACAGCAGATGGCGTGATGGAGGCGCACGAGATTGGTTCGGATTCTGGTAGCGATTCAGATGCCGACGGCGTGACGATGGACCTTGACGTCGACGAGGTAACCGGTACCTCGATGGTGTCTGCAGTTTCTGCCCGCTCGACTTCTAGCGCTGACACGAACGACACTTTGAATACGGCCCTTAGGCTTGCCTCACAACGTGCCGAAGCCCAGAGTTTCGACGAAGAAGAGGAAATCATCCCATCATTTGGATGGGCTAGAAAATCCTCCATGAAGCAGCTGGGCTCTGCACGAGATCAAGAGAATCTGCAGCCTGCCAACCTACCTCAAGGCAATGATGATCAAGAGGATACTGCTGGTATGGACATGGACACGGACATGGACTTAGATATGACAAATGCCATAGGCGGCATCCTCAGAAGCAACGAAGAGCCTCAAGACGACACCCAGGAGGAGATGTCGATGGATGTCACTCGAGCGCTTGGCGGTATTCTATTCCAACGCAACAAGACGCAAACGATACATCAAGCTAGCCCGGAAAAAGGCGAAATGGACTCGCTGATCGAGGATGCCCCGATGGATCTTACTATGGCGGTCGGCGGGATTCAAAACAGCGCACCACGTGATAGTAACGTCTTCGAGCCCGACGATGATTACGAAGAGAACGAGGATATGTCAATGGAACTCACTACCGTTGTGGGTGGTGTTCTCTCTGGAAAACGACCCAATGCTATCACGAGAAAAACACCCCAGGCCCGGCGCCGTACCACCGTCGCTTCCACCGCCGCTTCCGAGGAAGAGACGATGGAGATGACAGTCGGGTTGGGTCGAATCATTCCTTCAAACGCGGTCGACGAGAGCGAGGATGATAATGATGTTACGATGGGGATGGATATGACTACGGCTGTAGGTGGGATCATCAAGGGACCACCTTCGGCTAAGGATCGAATCGAAGCACGACATCTCATGGAACGGGAGGTTGACGAGAGTGATAATGTGCCTGGACTAAACTCCTCCGCCAAACGACGCCTATCCGCTGCTATTGCCACAAACACCTCGGAAGCGGGGAGCCCGGGCTTGTCAGCGTTCCGGGGCAAGGGGCTTCGTCGCTCCGGTGACTGGCGAAGATCCGTCACCCCGAGGAGTAGCTCTCCTGTTCGAGATGTATCCACGCCGAAGTCTATAAATCCCGCCGGATCGAGTACTCCTAACATGCGAGGTCCCCGAACTCCGCTGAAGGATTTACTGTCGAAGGGATCTAAATCACCTACTTCAGCTAACCAACGTGGTGCTGGCTCACATCCGTCGACGCTTGGATCTGGTGTTAATAAAGGGCGAATGTCGGTGTTCCAACAGGACCCTTCAACTGGCGTTTCTACGCCGCGAATTATTTTGACCCCTCAGAAGAGACTATTCACGGGCATTGGTGCAGACAGACCTGGGCTCGGATCTCCTAAAGTGACCGCCATCCTTGATCGGCGTGAATCTATCGGCGACTCGGCAGAGAGCTTCGTTCCACACGAAGTTATGCGGTCTGTTACCTTTGCGGACCCTCGAGTTATGGAATATGAGGTGGATCGAGATCGACAAATGCAGGCAGACAAAGAAAACAGCGGCAATGGTGATGAGGAGAACACCAACGCGAGCCTGATGGATATGATCTCTAGCATGACTCCAAAGAAGAACGCCCTCAAGGGACGTAAAAGCCTGCACGTAGGCAGCGCTAAAGGTCTCCTTGGAAAGCGCCCTGCCGAGCTTGATGACGAAGACGAAGCGGAGGAGAGGGACGGAATTAAGCGACTCAAGAACCACCAAAGCAGTCCCGTCAAGAATGTGCGGTTACACGCACCTCCTTCGAAGGCGGAAACGACCGGACGGATGACTCGCTCCGCTAGCAAAGGCCTAGAGGATGCTGACAGCCTCGGGAACACTACAAGGCCGACGTTTTCTCCTAAGAAGACCCCCACTACTGCACCGTCCCCCTACGGCAAAGAGCGCCTCAACGGCGCCGAATCTAGTCATCCCACTGGCACGCTCGACTTTGGCAATTCGCATTCCATGGCTAGCGCCGAAGTTGAGGCGGTTAATGGTGTCGAAGAACAGATTCACTTGCAGGACTTTCTCAACATGACAAATATTCGATTCATGGAGCTGAACACGACAAAACGCCGACATACTCAAGCTCCTAGTAGCATCGCAGATGATGCTACGTCGAGAGAGGAAAACATGTCACTAGAGCGATGCGTTGTAGCTGGTGCTTGCACAGTACCTATGCTGGAATTATATCAACACGTAAGAATATCCTCGACCTTGAAACACGCATGAATGCTAATCTATTTACAGTCTTGCAGAGAGTTGAAGAAGTACATTTCAGAAGGTAGACGGATAGTCCGCGAAATCGAGACCGAGACGCTAGAAGAAAACCCGCCGCTTTTCAAGGAGTATATGTCGGCATCACCCGAGTACAAGCTCTTCCTGGACAACCAGTTCAAGAATGTCAAGACGCATGCGCGACTTCTCAGCAAGGCAATGTGGTACGAATGGCGCATGAAGCTCCAGGACGGACTCAAGGAAGGCCTTATCAAGATCTCGGAGGGCATGGCGTCTGACGAGCAGCTGCTGGATAAGGAACAGAAATTGCTCGACTCTGTCCTGCCTGCACTCACAGAACAGTTCGAGTCCTTGGAGGTAGAACACGATAACCTGCAATCCACCGCTGACGAGCTGGCGGACTGCGATCCCGAAGAGCTAGAGGCGGCTCGAGCCGAACTTACGGAGCTTGATGATGATATCGAGGAAAAATTGCGAAAGATTGAACAACTGAAGCAGGAAATCGGCGAGACCGAGTCCGGCATCGAGGAGCTATCACAAAAGAAGAAAGAGTGTGTGGCCGAGATAGAGGAATCTGAGAAGATTCGTGAACAGTGCAAGGGTTGGACCGCTGGCGAAGTCCGGGCGCTGAAGGGTGAGCATCTTCTGACGATTTATTCCTATTTTTGTGGCGAAGAACTAACAAGAAAAATAGCCAAATTAGAAGCCATCGAGAAGGAGCATGGTTGGACCATCATCGGCTCAAAGGGAACGGCATTGATCATGACCTACCGAAAAGAGATTAAGATCAAGTTTGACGTAATCCCTTTCAAGCGAAAGAAGGCGAATGTCGCTATCGAATTAGAGTACATCGCTGCCGACCGGGAGCGAGACCCGCAGCCTTTGACAGTCGAAAAAGAATTCTTCCTTCAGTGCATCAGAAATCAGATCGGAGGGTTGGTACAGTCCAAGACCGACATTAAAGATCTACTGGACATTGTCAGCGCAGGCTGGAAGAAGGCCAAGTACGTCGCCAATGCCATAATCTTTTTATTCACTACGTTTCGAGTCAAGACTCTCAAGACCTCCGACTCGTCGATCGTTGTCCGCTTTCCTCTGTTCCTCCGCCCGTTGGAGACGAGAGTCGATATCGAACTACACCTCAACGACCAGAGCACAGCTCGCGGTGTAGATACTAGCATTACCGTGAACGCACGATTCGTCTACGGGCAGCCATTCAAGGTGGATAAGATAATTGAATTCCTTGCTGGTAGGGTTGGCTCGCGCGTAATCACGAAGGAAGAAGATAGCAAGGTCGAGCCTTGGATTGACATCGTCCTCGACCTCAGGGGAAAGCTAATCGCGAAAGGGCAAGCAGAGCGGGCAGAGTCAGCGCGTTGAAGAGGGCATATATCTACTCTACCCTATTTCTTACCCTCTCCCTCTGCCTCGTAAACAACGACCCTGTAATACTATCATAACGATTTACGACCATGGCTTTATGTGGTTGGAGCATGTCTCTCCCTATGAGGTAGACGAGGCAAGGTGTTTTCGGATGGGACGGACGAGTTACATAGCATCGCGTATCGTATTGTGTTATATTGCTTCTTATGCTACATTGAGCTTTTCGCTTGCTTTTTAGCTTGCCTCTAGCTTAGTTAATGAATATAAAACATCTTTCAAAAAATACCATCTTCGTTATTATTATTATTATTATTCGTATTATTTGTGTTTACTCCAATTTTCCCCTAACTCCCCACATCTTCTCCACATCTTCTCCATCTTTGTAATTGTTGAGGCTCTGCGCCAAGCTTCCCCTACCCACAACTCTATATTTGTGTATGGGGTAAAACAACCTCAATTGCCAAGACTATCACGTGATGAAAACAACATCAACTTAAGTTGACTAAGCAACGACTATAGGGGTTAATAATAACCATGAGAATCACTTATTATCGTGGTGATAGCCAACGATTGTTTTTGTTGTTGCAAATAGAGAGAATAATTTTATATTGTTTCTATAGTTGTTACAGCTCTTGAACTCTACCATATTGGCGATACCAGGCCATTGCTGTCGTCATCTAGTTACGACTGCGTAATCCATATTATTATTATTATTACTTTCATAACTAGAATGGAACATTGGTATATAACAAACCGGATATCTGAATAGTTTCAAATGGAAGAGAAAATCAATAATAATTTATTGATCTACCTAGTATCTAGATCCGTGTTGGACCGAAGCAATATTCATGGCGAGAAATAATAATATACCCCTTTCCGATAATCTACAAATAATTACATGTCTATTAAACGCAAGTATGGTGTTTACCAATGTGAATAACAACTACTCTTCACTAATAATAAATAAATAAACATGTGGAAAGAAGATTATTATTTCAATAAACTAGCATATACTTGTCGCGGTAAACAGTCGAATTGCAGTACTGGTAGTAAATAAACAAGCTAGAGAATAACTCTCGAGGGGTACAACTGAATAGTACATTGCATAAACCCGAGTATCAAAGTCACGAAGTAGACATGTCACTCGAAAAATATTTATTTACTATGGATGGGTTGTATAAACAAGTACTATGGAGACATGTACAGATGGAAGGTACATTGTGATTGTACTGGAGTATTTGGTACAATGATACTCGGTCTGCTGGAAACACGATATTGGGAGGTACTTTCCGGAAATGTATATGTCGATAAAATATGCAGTATGTCGGCAATACATGGGTATCAAGCGACCAAGCGACCAAGATCGAGGAGTGATTTAGAAAGTGCCTATACACTGTGATCGAGGAAATATGCAGGTACAGATCTGGCTGCTGCATATATGCCTTATCAGGTTGGGAAAATAAAAGTATGATATAGAAAGTGCCTATACACTGTGATCGAGGAAATATGCAGGTACAGTTCTAGCTGCTGCATATTTGCCTTATCAGGTTAGAAAAATAAAAATATAATTCAGAAAATACATACCTATCAACTATGATCGAGGAAATATACAAGTACAGATCTAACTACTATATACTTGCCTTATCAGGTTAGAAAAATAAAAATATAACTTAGAAAATACCTATCAACTATGATCGAGGAACTATACAAGTACAGATCTAGTTGCTGTATATTTGCTTCATTAGGTTGGAAAAATTAAGATATCATTTATCGAGATCTGGGTAGATGGAAAGAGACAGGAGTGTTTCTAGACTCAAGATAACTTACTAGCGAAAGTTGCTCTTTTTGGAATAGCTAATCGAGGTCTAGAGCGGCAGGAACGAGATCGTACCTGCCTTGTATATATAAATAACAAGTAAAAAAAAAAAAGTCGATCTCGAGCTGCGTTGGCGTCGTTCAGGGGTTCTTCGTGTGGTGGTACGGCATATTAGCGCAGAAATGGAACAAGTACTTACTCGATTTTTCCTGCATAATCATTTAGAGAAGGAGCCAAAAAATATTATTCTCGGAAGGTGCTGCTGAGGTTTACTGATTCTGCCACATTCACAAGAACATAAGTATCCAGACATTTCGGCCGTTTCTCAACTTTTTTTTTTTTTTTCCTTCAAACCTTTCTCTTCCTCTCAACCAACTTCTAACATCCGCAACCCATCCAACTTTCAACCAACCTCTACTCTTTCCCAAACATACTTCTTTTCATACATTTTCAATTATTTTCAACCAAAAAAATAATCAAGATGTATTTCATCGAGAAGATTTTCCTCTTTATCATGGGGATCATCCATTATGTTACGAAGCTGTACGCGAGTCATTCTAAAGATTCAGTTGTCTCCCTACACCTTCTCGCCGCCGCAACCCTTCTCCCCGCCGGTCTTGCCTATGGGCTCTACTTCCTTTTCTCTATCCTTCCCATGATCGTGGCCTGCACCGTTTATTTCTGCAAGGTACACTCGCTCTTGGGCCTCACCTTCCTCTCCCTATCCTCTGCCACATGCTTCCTCATTGTGAGTCTATCCAGTGAGCTTGACATCTCGGGCTGGCTTATCTTTGCCTGGATGATCATCAACACGTCCGTCTTCCTCTGCATGCATGGCAACTGGATCTGGATCTGGATGGTGATTACCGCAAGCGCGTATGGTATCCTCTCCTTCGACATACCCCAAGTCCTAAGCATCTCCTTCGATACCTTCGCCGTAATTTGGACGGTCTGGTAAGTATCGCTCATTTTACTCTCGCGTCTCTCCAATGTTTTGTTTATTTACTATTATTTTTTTTTATTTATTTCTTTTTCAATTTTGTGCGTTTCTACCCCTCATCACGTTCATCCGTTTTCTTCCCCTCCACTTGTGACTACCATGATACCCTTATACCTAATCATATCATTACCCTATTGTATCCTCGGTGCCCTTCTACTCTTGATAGTGGCATAGTAAAGTTACCCCTCCATCATCTTATCACCATCCCACTACTATCAAACGTCTATCAACCCTTTACCTGTATACTCTTACCCCTTCATCCATTACCTAACCCTATTATCTCCATGCCATCTTATATGCCCATACCTATGTTGCCATGCCTGTATTTATGCCATGCCCCTGCCCTGCTCTACTTACCTCCTGCCGCCTTCCCCTGCTTATATACCCTCTTATTGCCCCTGCCCGCCTGCCATGCCCGTCTGCCAGCCCATCTGCTTTGCCCTTACGCCCTGCCCGCCTGCACGCGGCGGCGTCTGCCTTGCCCGTACGCATCATTATATGCTTACATGCGTATGTTCATGCCTCAACATATACCTCAATCCACATTCTTACCTCCCCTATCCCCTATCCCTAATACCTTCAACACTCCTATACCCTTACATCACTTTACATCTATAGCCCTATACCTTGTACACCATGACCTTAACACTCCAACATCCTTACACCTTAACACTTGACCTTTACCTCCATGCTCTTGCCCTCTAGTACTTACTCTGTTTCTCTTTTCATCTGTCTTTTTGTTCACATGTATCAATTCTATACTGCTTAGAAGCCTCTTGCTGGATATATGCTGACCGCTCACAAAACAGGATGTTTGACTTCATCATCCCAGCCAGTTTCTGGTACCGTCTCGCCGATGAGGTACACAAGCTCAATTGGTCCATCCCCACTGACCCAATGGTTTATTACCACTCGGTCATGTCACTGAACTACACGATCATCGACTATGTGGCCTCTTCTATTGCTCTCTGTTTCCGCAACCCAATCATCATGTTACAGCTCCTATTCCTTGACGATGATGCCTTCTGCAGCGGCATCACCCTGCTGTTCAACTTACAGGAGGCCGAAGCCTGGGACATCTGGGAGAAGTCCTTGAAAAGGGTAGGAATCAATGTGGTTGTTCGCGAAGTATTCAACGAGCAGAAGCGCAAAGGCCGCGCCACCTACAAGGCAATTGTCGATCGAATCTTTATTTTCCTGCGCTACTACATCTTCACCCTTCCTGCCTGGATCCTAGTCATGTCCTGTTTCATCCCCATGACGTTTTTCCCTTACTTTGTGACGCAGCTCCTGGCATTTCTCCGCATCGTTGGTCGCGAAACGTGGCCACGCGGGAAGGAACCGCCAAAAGCAGACCAGGGTAAGGCTGAATCCGGCACAAAGAAGGAGACAGGAGAGCAGCAGAAGGCGGCGACTGTACCGGAAGTCAAAGCAGAACAGCAGGTGGTGGCGGCTGTACCGGAAGTCAAAGCAGAGCAGCAGGTGGTGACGGCTGTACCGGAAGTCAAAGAAAAGCAGAAGGCTTCGCGTGGGCATACGAAGAAACAACCGCGAGGCCGAGATGATGGCTATCGAACCCATCCGGATGGCTTTCGCTACCGCGCCTCCTTCTGGCTCCCTGAGTTCGAGGACGACTCTGACTCTGACTCTGACTCCTGCTCGTCGTCGGAGCAGGAGTCCGTCGACGAGCAGGAGCCCATCCTTGCGGAGCAGCCTATCCCAAAGGCCAAGCCTGTCTCTAAGCCGGAGCCGATCCCTCAATTCATCTCTGTCCCGGTCCCTGCACCCGAGGTAATCCCAAAGGCCAAGCCTGCTCCGGAGACCAAACCAACCCAAAAGGCCAAGCCTGTCTCTAAGCCGGAGCCGGTCCCTCAATTCGTTTCTGTCCCGGCCCCTGCAGCTGAGGCGGTCTTAGAGACTAGACCAATCTCCAAGCCAGAGCCGATCCCCCAGTCCGTTCTTGTCCCGGTACCTGCACGTGAGGTAACCTCAAAGGTCAAGCCTGCCCGGGAGGCCAAGTCTGTCTTAGAGACCAAGCCAATCTCTAAGGAGAAGCCGATCTATAAGCCGGAGCGGATTCGTCAGTCCGTTCTTGTCCCGTTTCCCGTATCTGAGGCGGTCCAAAAGCTCAAGCGTGTCTTAGAGACTAAACCGATCTCCAAGCCAGAGCCGGTCTCCAAGCCAGAGCCGATCCCCCAGCCCGTTTCTGTCCCGGCACCTGCACCTGAGGCGGCCTTAGAGACTGGACTAATCTCCAAGCCGGAGCCGATCCCCCAGCCCGTTTCTGTCCCGGTACCTGCACCTAAGGCGGTCTTAGAGACTGGACCAATCTCCAAGCCGGAGCCGACCCCCCAGCCCGTTACTATCCCGGTACTTGCACGTGAGGTAACCTCAAAGGTCAAGCCTGCCCCGGAGACCAAGTCTGTCTTAGAGACCAAACAAATCTCTAAGAAGAAGCCGACCTCTAAGAAGAAGCCGGTTTCTCAGTCCGCTCCTGTATTGGTTTCCACGCCTAAGAAAGCTTTAGACACTTTGTCTATTTTGAAGACTAAACGAGTTTCTACACCAAGTCCTATCTCAAAGAATAAATCGGTCTCCAAATCAAAGTCTGTCTCAAAGGCTAAACCAATCTCAAAGGCCAAGTCTATCTTAGAGACCAAACCGATCCCTAAGAAGAAGCCAATCTCAAAGCTGGAGCTGATTCTCCAGTCCGTTCCTATCTTGGGTCCCGTACTTGAGGCAGTCTTAGAGACTAGACTATTCTCCAAGCCGGAGCCGACCTCTGAGTCCGTTCCTGTCCCGGTCCCCGTACCTGAGGCGGTCTTAGAGGCTGGACCAATCTCCAAGCCGGAGCCGATCCCCCAGCCCGTTCCTGTCCCGGTACCTGCACCCGAGGCTGTCACAAAGGTCAAGTCTATCTTAGAGACTGAACCAGGCCCTCAGTTCGTTCCTGTGACCCCGGTACGTGTATCTGAGGCGACCCTAAAGGCTAGGACGGCTGTCGCAAGAGCTAAACGAGACTCTAAGACAAAGGCAGTCTCTAAGACTGTCAAATCGGGGTCTGTATCAAAGACTAAACTAGTCTCCAAATCAAAGCCTACCTCCAAGCCAAGGCGAATCTCCGACCCGGCTCTCAGGCGGATGTCCGACCCGGCTCTCACGCGATCTACAATTGAAAATATCATCGACAGTCAATGTGTCGTAAAGAACGTCCGTGAGGCTGAGCCCTACAAGACTTCCGTCTGTGTCTGGGCGCCTCAGGGAGTCCCTCAAGGGGTGCATCTCACCCAGCCCGAGTGCACACCCGAGAATCAGCTGATGCTCGAGACTCAGATGATCATCGATGCTGAGGAATCTGCTGATTCTCCTCTGTCGGACATCTATGACGCGTCCGACATCATACTCATTGGCGACGATGACGGAGATATACATATGAAAAATTCTCCAATTGGAGATTATAGATATCGCGGAAATTTAGGCCGCGTGACAACGACGAGTTTCGAGGAGAGTCTCGAGGAGATTTACGAGGAGAGTTACGAGGAGAGCTACGAGGAGAGCTACGAGGAGAGTTCTGAGGAGGATTTCGAGGAGGATTTTGGAGATGTTGACATCTACAATCCCTCCAGCAACGCCCAGGGAGCTGGCTATTCTGCCGACAATCAAGAACAGGCTTATATGGCGTCCCGAAAGCAGCTTGACGAACTTGTTAATCTGCAATCTGAAAAAATTGCTGAGCAGAAATTGCAGATGGCCAAGCAGCAAGAGCAGATGGCCAAGCAGCATGAGCTGGTGGTCAAGCAGCAGGCACAAGTAAATACGCAGCATGAGGAATTAATCACTCAGAATGCGCACATAGTCAAGCAGCACGAGGAATTAGTCACGCAGAGTGCGCATATGGCCAAGCAGCATGAGACGATTGTCGAGCTGCAAGCAATGGTAGCCACACAGCATGAGCAACTGACCAAGCAGAATGAGCACTTCGACACGCAGAATGCGCATATAACCAAGCAGCATGAGATGATTGTCGAGCTGCAGAAACTGGTAGCTACGCAGAGTGCGCAGATAGCTGAGCAACAAGCGCAGATAGCTACACAGCATGGGCAATTCGCCACGCAGAATGCGCAAATGGCCAAGCAGCATGAGCTGTTAGTCAAGCAGCAGGCGCATGTAGCTGCGCAGCATGAGCTGATTGTCGAGCTGCAAGCACTGGTAGCCACGCAGAAAGCGCAGATAGCTGAGCAGCAGCAGCAGATCATCAAATTTCTGCGACAGGACCAAGAAAGCAACCAGGTGACCCAGGACAAGGCTTCCAAATCGAAGAAGGATCACAAGTTGGCTAAACAGGCTAGTCAGAGCAACGTCGCCAATGCCCCTACTGCCCCTGACAATACACCGCAGTCTCAGCTAGCTCTTCAACAGGACTGGTTGGAGAGTCAGCTGAAAGGGTTCGTTATTGGCTCGTCTAAACAGGGTAGTCAGGAAAGCATCGACAATGCCCTGACTACCCCTGACAATAAGCCGCAGTCCCAACAAACTCCTCAGCAACACTTGTCAGAGAGCGAAGGGGCTAAGAAGATCAACTGGCGTATGTTTGGGGCGCGGAAAGGGTTCGTTATGGGCTCGCCCAAACAGGCCAATCAGGATAAGCAGGACAAGCAGGACAAGCAGGACAAGCAGGACAAGCAGGACAAGCAGGAAAGCGTCGCTAATGCCCCGACTACTCCTAGCCATACGCCGGAGTCCCAGACAGCTCCTCAAGAGGAAATCGTTACTGAGGCACCGACTACCCCTAAGCAAGCGCCGGAGTCCCAGACAGTTCCTCAACAGGAGACTCAAGAGGAGAACGTCGTCAGCACCCCGGCTACTCCTGAGCATGCGCCAGAGTCCCAGGCGGTTCCTCAAGAGGAAGGCGTTGCTGAGGCACCGGCTACCCCCAAGCAAACGCCGGAGTCCCAGACAATTCCTCAAGAGGAAAGCGTTGCTGAGGCACCGGCTACCCCCAAGCAAGCGCCGGAGTCCCAGACAGTTCCTCAACAGGAGACTCAAGAGGAGAACGTCGTCAGCACCCCGGCTACTCCTGAGCATGCGCCAGAGTCCCAGGCGGTTCCTCAAGAGGAAGGCGTTGCTGAGGCACCGGCTACCCCCAAGCAAACGCCGGAGTCCCAGACAATTCCTCAAGAGGAAAGCGTTGCTGAGGCACCGGCTACCCCCAAGCAAGCGCCGGAGTCCCAGACAGTTCCTCAACAGGAGACTCAAGAGGAGAACGTCGCCAACGCCCCGGCTACTCCTGAGCATGCGCCGGATTCCCAGGCAATTCCTGAACAGGAGAAGGTCGCTGATGCGCCGACTAGCCCTGAGAATACGCCGGAATCCCAAGCAATTCCTGAAAAAGAGAACGTCGTTGATGCCCCGACTAGCCCTGATAATAAGCCGGAATCCGAGGCAGTTCCTGCCGCTGATGCCCCGACTACCCCTAGTCGTACGCCGGAAACTCAGACAGTTCTTCAACAAGAAACTGCAAAGGAGAATGCCGCTGATGCCCCGACTAGCCCTGAGACTATGCCAGAGCCCCAGGCAGTTACTCAGCAGGAGAATGTCGCTGATGCTCCGGCTACTCCTGAGCACACGCCGGATTCCCTAGAAACTCCTGCCGCCGATGCCCCGGCTATCCCTGAGCATATATCAGAGTCCCAGGCGGTTCCTCAGCAGGAGACTCAAGAAGATAACGTCGCCAACGCTCCGGCTACCCCTGAGCATACGCCGGATTCCCTAGCAACTCCTGCCGCCGATGCCCCGGCTATCCCTGAGCATGCGCCAGAGTCCCAAGTAACTCCTGTCGCCCCAATTATCCCTGAGCATACGCCGGATTCCCAAGCAACTCCTATCGTCGATGCTCCGGCTACTCCTGAGCATACGCCAGAGCCCCAGGCAGTTCCTGTTGCCGATACCCCGACTATCCCTGAGCAAACGCCAGAGTCCCAGGCAGTTCCTGTCGCCGACGCCCCAATTACCCCTGAGCATACGCCAGAGCCCCAAGCAACTCAACAGCATTCGTCAGAGAGTGAGCAGACTAAGCAGGTTAACTGGCGTATGTTTGGGGCGCCGAAAGGGTTCGTTATGGGCTCGCCCAAACAGGACAACCAGGAAAGCGTCGCCAACGCCCTGACTACTCCTGAACGTCTGCCGCAGTCCCAGATAACTCCTCACCACTCGCCAACTTCGTCGGAGATCTCAGATGGGTCACTGTTTGGCTCACCGAGCAGCGCCTACAACCTCAGGACGAATGGTCTGGGGTACGCAGAAGATATGGATGTCGACGAAGAGTTTAGCTTGACTACGGTCCATAATAGCCAGGGGTACGCAGGAGGCATGGAAGTCGACGAAGAGCCTAGTTTGACTGTCCATAATAGCCAGGGGTATGCAGAAGATATGGAGGTCGATGAGGAGCCTAGCTCGACTGTCCATAATAACCAGGGGTACGCAGAAGGTATGGAAGTCGATGAAAAGCCCAGTTCGCTGAAGGAGACAGATCCGGAAATGGAGCTGGCTAAGGAATTTCTCGCATCCATACCTCTTCTTCAGATGCAACCCTCGACGTTATTGGCTTTACATAATAGCCAAGGGCATGCAGAAGGCATGGATGTCGATGAAAAGCCCAGTTCGCTGAAGAAGACAGATCCGAAAATAGAGCTGGCTAATGAAATTCTCGCATCCATACCTCTTGTTCAGACGCAACCCTCGACATTATTTGCTTTCAATAATAGCCAAGGGCATGCAGAAGGCATGGATGTCGATGAAAAGCCCAGTCCGAAGAAGAAAATGAATTCGGGCATAGACTTGGCTAAGGAAATTCTCGCATCTATACCTCCTGCTCAAAAACAACCCTCGGCATCATCTGCTCCCCAGAATAGCCAGGGGCATATAGAAGGTATAGATGTCGACAAAGAGCCTAGTCCGAAAAAGAAAATGAATCTGGGCTTAGGGTTGGCTCAGTTGGCTAAAGAAGCTCTCGCATCTATGCCTCCTGCTCAGAAACAGCCCTCGCCATCTTTTACTCTCCATAATAGCCAGGAACATACAGAAGGCATGGATGTCAATAAAAGGCCCAGTTCGCTGAAGAAGACAGATCCGGAAATCCAGAGGGCTGCGAAGGTCCTCGCAGAGGCTGCCATGAGTGTTGAGCCGGAGACTGACAATTTGGATTTCATGCAGAATCTGGGGCCAAATTATCGAAATGTCTGTGGTCTCGTATTCCCTGTTCCCGCGGAGGAAGATGAATCGCTCAGCAACAGCCCGGCCGACTCGAACGAAGAGTCGATACCGGCTCGTGCCCCGATTTCTCTCCCGAACCGGGTTAAAAGGCCATCACCACTCTCCCAGGTGACAAACATGTCCCAGGAGAATGGTTATAACCACGACGGAGTCCCTCAATTTTTACCTCCACCACAGACACAGAAGGCCGAGAAAAACGAACAGAGTTCCTGGCCGCCTTCTCAGCTAGGGAATAATGAGGCAAGCGGCGCGTCGTCGACCCCACTGCGCAATGGCGAGCGTCGTATACTGGTCCCAGTTAGCCTCATGGGGAAAGGACTGGCTACGTTAGGCAATGGCCAACAGCCCAATACTTTGACCCCGGCTGACGGTAAAGAGAAAGAACCAGTGACGTTTAGCAGTAATCAGGTGAACAGTTTCTCGTTCACCCGGAACATTCAGGGGAAAGAACCGGTGACGTTTGGCAATGACCAACAGGCTGATACCTCAGCCCCGGCTGACGCTAAGAGAAAAGGTCCAATGATACTAGCCTATGGTGAGCGTCGTTTACTGGCTCCGGTTAGCATCAAGAAGAAAGGGCCGGCTACGTCAGGCGATGGCCAGCAGCCTAGTACTTTGACCCCGGCTGACGCTGAGGAAAAAGAACCGGTAACATTTGGCAGTAATCAGGCGAACAGTTTCTCCTTCACCCGGAACATTCAGGGGAAAGAGCCGGTGACGTTTGGCAATGACCAACAGGCTGATACCTCAACCCCGGCTGACGCTAAGGGAAAAGGTCCAATGATACTAGCCAATGGTGAGCGTCATATACTGGCTCCGGTTAGCCTCAGGAAGAAAGGACAGACGAGCGGTTCCTTGCCGACCGCCAAGACCGTCCCTGCCGCTCCTGTCGCCCCTACCGCCCCTGCCGCCCCTACCGCCCCTACTGCCCCTGTCGCTCCTGCCGCCCCTACCGCCCCTGTCGCTCCTGTCGCCAATATCTCCCCTCCTGCCAACCTGGCCGGGCTAGCCTCGTTGTTTAACGGCCCACGCCCGACGATCCGGGCCACGCCAGTCGGGTCGGGAATTCCCTCTGTCCTTGGACCCGACGGGAACATTCTCAGCTCCGGAGAGTCCGAGTCGGAAAGTGACTAAGAGTGATACTAACAATGAAGGGCAAGACCACCTGAGGGTCTGACGATGACCTAGACCGTTTGCTCAGTAATTGCTACTATTACCATTAACATCAGCCATGTGGTCGTTCTCCCATAAACAACAGGTTGAGAACGGCCACATGTACTCAGACTCGAAGATGGCCTGGAAGCGGTTGCTCATCGCGCCTCGCAGCCTTGATATTATGCTGGGGGGCTCCTAAAAACCACCATGAGCCAGGGATATCCAACTAACTACGGATCCCTGGAAACCTATACAGGAGCCTCCGAAAGGCGCGATGGTGCTGGACCCCATGTGTCCACAAGGGATATTCAGTGGCTCATTAGTTTAGATTATTTTGTAAGCACACTTACTATGATCTACTACTACCTCAAAGACTAACTATGATGCTATATTCTAGAACTTTACAAAAAAAAAAAAGAAAAAAAAAAGAGAAAGGAAGCCCAAGAAGGGAACGATCCTTCCTTGGGCTCGATAATGTCAGCCGCCCACAGCATACCACCACACCATCCCGACAAACGACAGCCCTAGAGTCCAGATACAGACTATAATCATGCCACCATATATACTCTCCTGCCAACAAATACAAAGGCAGCAATCACCAATACTGATGATGATCATTGTTATCTTCCTCGGAGAGGACGGGCTATCTACTTCTAGCTACACTAGCGTACATAGGCCCGTCGTCCTGCGTATCCATGACGCATAGGACGGCAATCACCAATACTGAGATAGCTGGACTCTGGGGCTAAGTGATAGACAAGCATACACCACAAACACATGTCTGCACACACACATTAACAACAACAAACACCTATACAAACGCCTAAATATGTGGTGGATGCAACAAAATACGGGCGGCTGACATTAGGCTCACCAGTTCTCTCTCCGGTGGTAAGCGATCGAGTAGCTCCTACAACTCCCCTCAACGCTCTAGCCCCCATAACTAATCTACTATGCACCAGGCACAGCCATCTGGGAGAACAACCCCAGCCCCGGATCCCCAGCATCGTCACGGTCTCGCCGGTCCTCTCGCCAGCTACAGAGGGGACCTCAGGGCAGGACACGCTCACGAAGATAGACGTGCTCTGCCCTCACTACGGTCTGCCACAAAACAACCAAAAGAAAATAAAGAACAAACAAACAAAAATAAAGACAAAAATGAAACAGAAAGCAAAACAAAAGCAAAAATAAAAAGAACAATAAAAAGAAAATAATGAAAACCAAAAAATAAAAAAATAAAACCAAAAAAATAAAAACAAACACACAAGGCAGACCAGCGAGGACCGTGGCGACGCGAAGGCCTACACACACACTTACGGCCTTCTCTCTCCGCAGCTCAACAAAAGTGACCCTACCTACAACCAAATATGTACACATACAACTTACAACTTACAACTTACAACATATCACATAGGGGCACAGCTGCGGGGACAAGAATAAGGGGAATCCGGGGACCAGGAGAGAGAGAACTTGGTTACCACCAAAAAAAAACCCTCCAAAAAAACCACTTACTTACTTCCTTTATCTTTTTATCTCTTTTTTCCTTTGTCGTTTTCCTTTGTCGTTTTCCTTTGTCGTTTTCCTTTGTCTTTTCCTTTGTCTTTTCCTTTGTCGTTTTCCTTTGTCAGTTTCCTTTGTCATTTGCTTTCTTGCAGTAGGTAGTTTTTTCCTTTTTCTGTCACACCCGGCACGGGCCGACGCGAGACACGCTTACAATGAAAGATAAGTCTGCCCCTATTCCCCCCCCTTACTATTATACCAGAGCAATTAGCTAACCACTTCGACGGTCGGGGACGGGTAGGGACTTGGCGGGTATAGCAGGTATGCTTTTATTCTCTCTTTTTTCTTTCCCCTTTCCCTTTTCCCTTTCCCTTTCCCTTTCCCTTTTCCTTGTTTTTCTGTTTGAGGTTTCGATGTGGGGTGGTTGGACAGGTACTAACACGCCTACATACCCGTGCAGGAACGCGCATAACAAAGGGACTACGGTCTTGGGGGGTGGAGGAGGTGGAGGAGGTGGAGGAGGTGTCTAGGGATGGCGAGGAGGTGGAGGAGGTGGAGGAGGTGTCTAGGGATGGCGAGGAAGTAGTGGTGGATGGTGAGGCTAGAGAGCTTATGAGAGAGAGAGGGAGAAAGGGGAAAGGCAAGAAGAAGCCTAAAAGGCATAAAATGCCTAGAAGAGGAGAGGAGAGGAGAGGAGAGAGGGTAGCAGAGCGGAGGAGTGATAAGGTAGGGATGCGGTCTTGCATGGCCATCCCCAGGGGCTCTTCGTGAGCGGGAAGATGTCTCGAGATAGCCGACTCTGTCGATGACTATCCAAGGACGAAAAGGGGCGGTGGAGTGGAGTGGATATTAGGAGTTATATCACGCGGCTACGAAAAAAGTAGCAGAGCGGATATGCCGAGGAGGAGGAGGAGGAGGAGGAGGAGAACCCTGTTAGACATAAATTGTCTACATGGACAGGGCGAGATATTATAAAACTTTTTCCATCTACTCTGATGCTTCTTGACTGGTGATTATTACTGACTAGAGCCCATGTAAACTTGTGCCGCACTCGACGTTGTCCTGTCTGGATGATAGGATTATGCCCAGACTCGGAGAAATTTCCCGTGAAGCTTTTGTCATAAGGGCGTTTCCGTAGAACAGTACTGTGAGATGGGCTCCTTATGCCTACCGTAGCGGGAAATGCCTAGGGCTTACTGGTGGTTATCCGGACCTACTCATGATGGCCCATTATAAAGAGCTCTCCTTCATCTGTAAATGCTTCTTGAATTTAGGTACTAATGCTTTTTGAAATTTCTAGTATAATATTATGCCTCCTTCATCATCGTTTTTTCTATTTGACGTCACTAATTGACCTATTTTAGTTATTATTAGCAGACGCATAGTAGCAATAGACCTGTTTACTACTACGAGTCTACAATATCCTAAAGTTATAGTATCCTGTATCCTGTATCCTGATGTCCTGGCATCCATGTACATATCTGTTAAATTGCAAGCAAATAGGCAAGCAGGTAGACAGGTAGACAGGTAGACAGGTAAATAAGGCAAGTAGGAATACTCTATGTAATATATGGCAATACTGAACACCATCACACTTTCTTCGTATTAGACGATAGGTTACGTATTAGGCCTAGATTACTATACTAGATAACGGCGAGCATGTAGCACACGCAGAGGGACATATTGCCTATAATTAGGAACATATGAGTGGTGCAGGACACTATTACAGGCACAACACGTCTTTTGAACAATAGGATAGATAGAAGAAAGGGGTATATTCCACACCAACTTCAAGAGTCCATGCGAGTTACTTAGTCGCCCCCTAGTCTTTCACCTGTCCTATCATTCTAAAGCAGCTAGTCCGGCTATCCAGAATAGTAAGTAGCCTATCTAGGCTTAATCTTCGTCCACCCGCTCGCGCCCTTCTCCTTCTCCTTCTCCTTGTCCCTGCCCTTCTCCCGCTCCCGACCGGCTATACCCCCCTGCGGCGCTCTCGGGTTCTGATCCCCGCTGCTGCCACTTTTGACAGTGTTGACGCTCATATAACTCTCGATCCCGAACCGATGGCCTTGAGCACCTAATCCCTGCCCCTGCCCTTGCGCCTTGCCCGCAGGCGTGCGGCCGACGAGTACACCGTCGTCGAGCGCGTCGTCCGGGGTCCAGGCGTCATCCTCAAGAAGCTCCCACTCGGGGGCGGGCGTCTCGCGCGCCAGCTTTGCCTTCAGCTTGTCCGCCATCTTAACAACGTTTGGCATTTTGAAGCCACGCGTGAGGTCGGTGCCGGCCGCGCCACCGAGGAACGTGTGCACGGTCCCGTGTGAGTACAGGCCCATGCGGGGTGCCGTGCGCCCAAGCTCGGCTGGGTTACTGCCACCGCCACAGCCGTCATTAGCTGGGGAGGTGGTAGAAGTAGGAGGCGCCTCGGTGGCCAGTTGTTGGGGATTACGCTGCAAGGACGAGTTGATTAATAGATTGTATAGGTTGCGGCCCAAGCAAGCGAAGTCCTCGAGGTTGTTGCTGTTGTCGCCTACGGGCACGCCCTGCGTACGGCAGAGCCAGACAATGTCGTAAGCTAGAAGACAGACAGCCTCGAGAAAAGCGTTGTATGATAGCGGGTCATCCTTAGCGAGAGCCGACAGAGACTTGTCCAGAAAAAGAGGTCGGGGGTGTGGGACGTGGGAAAATTGACGATCGCCCGCGTCAGGAGGAAGAAGAGAGGTGCCAGGGAATGCGATATCCCCGTGGTGATACGAGGACGCGAGCGAAAAGATGGTGGGCCGAGGATAGTCGTTATGCGGCAGCGTGAGCTCTGCCGGAAGGCGGATAGATAGATAATGAGACGTAAGCCACAGTAGATGGGTGATGTGGGCAAGAGAGGCGGATATAAGTTCGTGATGTACGCCTACGTAGACGTTAGACCAGGTCAAAAGAATTACGAGTTGAAGCCGCGGATAAAATCACTCACCATTCATGTTGTGTAGGTCGACAACGTCAATCCCGCCAATCTTGTATTCGAAACGGACGGGGTTCCCACGCCGGACACGCTGCAGCCTGTATAGCTTAGCAACCTCCATACAAAGCGCAGCCCTGTACTGTGTCGTAACATCATATTCCCGATCCCAAGAATACTTGGTCATCTTGATAGATTTTTTGACCTCTTCGACCTCCCTGGTCCGTTGCGCAAGCAAACCCTTGGATGCGGCAGCAAGGTTCGACTTCCTGCGCTCGATATCAGCCTTGCGCTCTCGGATCTCCTTTTTAGCAGCAAGAACTTTTTCGCGAAGGTTGTCCGCGGCAGCGATGATTCTCTCCGTGCTCTCCTTTGCCTTGCGCTCCTCGGAGGCGCAATTCTCGATATAGGCGCGAGACGATCTGTCTGTGACGGAAGCGGCCGAGTTCGGGTTACTTTCTGATAGTAGCTTGTTCACTTGGGACTCAAGCTCCTCAGCCTCCATGAGGATCCTAGCATTGGCGATCCGGCCATCGTATAATTCGTTTCTCGCATCTACAACGCAGAAGAAGGGTAGCCTGACGGGATGATGCGGCCGCTGACAAATATCACAGTTCATTATAGGTTGATCTGGATCGACTTCGGCGGCGGTGTAATTGAATGGGGTAGGTGAGGAAGCCCTGCGACCAAATAAAAGCTGTGATCCTAAGGATAGCAGACTTTGGTTTGAAGAAGACCTGTGAGAATTGCAATGTGAGAAAACAGCATATTTCGTTTATCGAGGATGTTATATGATTATTAGGGGAAAATGTGTACGTTGAGGGGATGTGATGTGATGTGATGTATAAGTGTAAGACGGAGAATGAAGAATGAAAAATGAAGAAAGATATGAAAAGTGGAAAAGATGGAACCGAAAGTTACTATGTATAAAAAAAAGGTTGGAAAGGATCCTTGTGACGTGAGAAGTACAGGGGTATATCGTGCGAAAAGGTACCTGACCCGCACACCGGATTATCGTTGTGGAGAAACGACATGGGATGTACTACATGGGATGTACATATTGATGTAGGTACGATGGATGAATATGTGGGGCACCTACATTATTACGTCTTATTGGAGACTTATCTGTGTTATCGATCTTATCAACGTTATTCTTGATTGACCTTATTTCTTGGGCAGCGACGCGTTTCTCTCTTTAAACCGTACCTTTTTTTTTTAAGAGGCAGAAGAAGCGGAAGAAGAAAAAGCAGCAAAAGAAAAAGAGAAGAAGATTGTAAGGTAAAGATTATATTTCATTCTCTTCCAAGATAAGAATTTTGTTCTATCTTCTCACTCACTGACTTTTTACAATATGTTAGATAATTTACGTGCTCATCTCATTACCTAGGTGGTTTATTTATTTATTTTATATATTTTAGGTATTTATTCATTCTACCTCACTTACAACCTACCGTATTCCCTCTATTCCCAATTCTGACGTGTCTCGTGTCGCCTATTCTCTACACTAGAGGATCATTCTAGACACCGATTGATTCTTATCGCTCTCGCCTCCGTTGTCACGACAATGTCGACTACACCTAGATCGTCATCACCCGCGAAACCTTCCAGCTCACGGACTGCCTCACAGAATGGTGTCGCAGCTGATCAGTCTATGATGGTGGAGTTACCAACGCACTTGGGTGACCAAACCGAGCTGAATGATCACGAACCGGGCCTACCTGAAGAAGACGTCACGGTGAAATTATATGCGCAGCCCCAACCACGATCGCAACCCCAATCACCTCCACGAACCCAACCTTTCAAGGCAGACCCGAGTCAGGATGCTATGATGATGAGAAACCTAGATCGCCAACGTCAGACCCGGACTCCCGAGCCGCAGAAGCGACGGAGCAACCGGTCTGAAATGCAGAGCCCCGGCCATCTTGTAGCATTTGACTGGGAAGACTTCGAGGATCGGTACGAGAGGGCGTTGCAAGAGGCCGACGAGCACGAGAAACAGCTCCTTGAAGAATTCGATAACCTCGTCAAAGTATGTCAGATTGCCTTGACGACGACTATGCGCGCAGATTCATGGTTTAACTTGTGCTAGTACTTTAATGTGTGGGCATCGGCCTCATCTTCTCATGATAACGAGAGGGCAGTTAAGAGGTTTGTCACCCCTATTGTCATTGTTGTCTAAGCCTGAGACTAAAGCGCTGGCAGGTTACAAACTCGCGAGAGACACGTGCGCCTTTCCGAACAAGCGCTCTTGCAGAAGAAGAAGCATTGTAGGTGTTCGTTGTCCTATTTGCTGGACTTAGAGAGCTGACTCGAGTAGTGACCGAGGTTGTGAAGGCCTTTCAAAGTGCGCTGGCACTTCTGAGCACAACCTAACTACGAATCTACGTATCTCATACTAGCTTACGGGTCTACTAGCAGTTTTCTCTTTCCTAAAAATGAAAAACAAAATCAACGCAAGAAACTTCGACACGACTCTCCTAAAATACGGCTGCATCCTGTGTAGATGGGACCGTGGTAGATCCCGGGGGTCAAGTGAAGCAGCATGGCTATGGCGTTGGTATGTTTATTGTATGCGATGCTCTCGATATAACGACTTTACGACGCTCATGAATGATTTATGATACGACTTTATATTTACTCTAGCTTTATGACACATCTCGCATAACGAACTTGATCTACATATAGTAAAGGTCATCACTTATATTCCGTACCTCATCAGGTGTAGATGATATATTGAATGTTCTACATAAACACATATCTACGATATATACATAGATACTTATTATTGTAATGATACTTGATAAATGAACAAATACTACGTAATGCTGCATATGTATTTAAGCGTGGTCTTGGAGCTTTAAAAGACGTGAAGCTTTGACTTGACATTTTCTCTCTCTTTCAACTTTTTAATACGTCTCAACCGTAGCAAGCGGCCATCTCACGCTGTAGAATAATGTCGACTGCTCTGGGAGTTCCGAGTAACTTCAAAATCCCAGAAATCTCACAGGTGGGAAGATTTCCTATGACTACGCGCTCTTTCATTTGGCTAGTACTAATCCTCTACGCAGGCAGATATTGATTCGTTCCACGAAAAGCACTTTTCCAGTTCGGCCGTCGGCCTTTTCGATGTCCAGTTCTTCAGACCAGTAAATGCACAAGAAGATCATCAAAATTACGAGGAATATGAAGAGCATTACGAAGAGGGAGAAGAGGAAGAAGAAGAAGAAGAAGATGATGGCCTCGGTTATTATCCAGATGGCGTCAAACGCACTCTAACCGACGATCAAATAGCCATCTTTCGTCATTCCGAAATCGAGGCTTTGCGTCGCGCCAAAGCCAAGGCTGATAAGATTAAGGAGGAATCGGCTGCACTATTACATGCAGCCAAGGAGGAAGATGCGTCCAAGTTCGATAATGATCCGGTAGTGACATCAGTGCCCACGCCGCAAGACGAAAATCACGATACCATCACGACAAAGGCGGAAAAGGAAGAGGGAGAACCAAACGGCAGCGAGGATGGGGAGATCGCAGGAGATGCAGTGAAGCCTACGAAGGCCGAGGCTAAACGTCTTAAAAGACAGCGCGCGAGGCGAAAGAAACAAGAGCAACGCAAGTTCAATCCCGAGAAGAAGCCTGACCTGCGCAAGAGGACGTGGGACGTAGTAGAAACTGGTATGGATAGCTTATACTACGACGACGCCGAGGCGGGCCTGGGTGCGGATGCAGCTCCTGCGGCGCAGAGGCGACGGATTTCGTACGATGATTGAGGGCCTTGCCGAAAGGAAAAGAAGTGGGTTACTCGCGTGATGTGATGTTCCGGGATACGCAGCTGCGCTATACTTGATCAGGTTCGTGGGGCATTCTTCGATCTCTTTGTGCATTTTGTTTCCGTGATGAGAACCTTGTATCGTCATCCTTAGTCGGAAGTCTGCCGGAACTGCTCAAAGTTGGCTCATAGCTGACGGACAGCTAGTCTCCTAAGCGGATACATGTCGAACACTTAATCTTCTCTCTGAAAGTCTCCTATTCCCCTTGCTATATAATATTTACTTACAGAAGACGGCGTTGTTACTGATACTCTCTACAGTGTTTTTTATGCGGCACTGGCACTCGCAAGACCGCAACACTGGTCAAAGAATGAGTGATAAAATATATTGAACAAGCTGGAATGGCATCGAGTGCTATATACATGAGTCGGATGCACTGTGTACCTATATGATATGATCTATAAGGTCCGTATACCTATAAATGTGCCCCCTATATCTGTTCGAAAAGGGACCACATGGCCAAAAGATAACTTGTACAGTATAAGTTAAAGACACCAAAGGTATCCTGAACTATATACAACAATATCCCACTAAGGTGTATTGTGTACACATAGGTATATACATATGCCTTGTACAGTATACTACGATAGGTGCTCAGGCTCAGCATCTAAAAAGCATGTCCATCTTGGACCTTGATGCCTTAATACCTCAGGTAGAGAGGAAATAACAAAATTATTCACCAACTTCTATGTTCTGTCTCAGTGTTAGTGGCGTGTTGGTGGGAGGAGAAAGAGGGAAGTACGGTAGGTACCTAACAATACCGTACATGTCCTCTTTGATAACAAGGCTGCTGTCCTATGCAACTTATGTTTATTGTTTATTGTTTATATACATATCACTTTCCAGGTTCCTTCCTTTGTATGTCCGATAACATGACCTTAGTGTACCTAAAGCTACATAAACTAGACTTTAACATGAAAATGAAGATGAATGTAAATAAGTGGACACGTCTATACTATTACAGTACGTATCCTAATCACTAATCACCACTCACCAATCATCAATCATCGATAACCAAAGACCGGTACCTACCTACTGTGTATATTCCGTAGTGTAGCTTCCTAAGGTACCTACTTGGTATGTAAATCCCCCTCCAATCGGTTCCGTATTCTGACCGGACTAGCCGGGGATTGGTGGATATTCAACCCCCCACTTTATTGAAACTTTCTAACACTTTAGCTTTTAGTCTCGATACTGTTTTTTTTCGGTACCTAAGTCTCTATTTTCCGGTTTCCGTTTTCTATTTTCCATTTTCTATTTTCCATTCTTCAATTTTCCACTTTCCACTTTCCAATCTCCAACCCTCCAAAATCCCAAATCCATATTTATCGACATCCCAAAACATCCCACTTTCAAATCCTATTCCTATTCCTATTCCTATCCCAAGCTAAAATATCCCACCAACTTGCGCCTATCGAGACGACAATATCGGGTACGTCGTTCATTCACTACCACGCTATTGCGTGCCACCTACCGCTTCGACCAATTTATCAACGGTCAAGCGACGGCGTCCATGCCCCCGCATACCATCTTAACCCCGACACCGCTTTAGCTCAACCTCGTCCCCGTCTTTGTCCTCGTCCTCGTCCTCGTCTTCGTCCTCGTCTTCGTCTTCGTCTTCGTATCTAAACATCTACGTCTACGTTTAGGTCCATGCCTACGTCCAACATGGCGCGGGTTTACGCCGATGTAAACCAGAATATGCCTAGAAGCTATTGGGATTACGATAGTGTTAATATCAGTAAGTCCAAGTCAAGTCCAAGACCAGTCAAACCTGACCCGAAACCATGTCACATCTTCATATGAGACGAGAACGTGATTTGTTAGCAAACTGTGATCACTAACATATTCTGTGTTACTAGGCTGGGGCGTCTTAGAAAATTACGAGGTCGTCCGCAAGATCGGTACGTTGCGACGCGTCACATATCTTCGTCCATGGTAGCAGACTAACTTCTAACTCTTATTCTTTTTTAACTAGGCCGCGGAAAGTACTCCGAAGTCTTTGAAGGCATTAACGTGATTAACTATCAGAAATGCGTCATCAAGGTTCTGAAACCGGTCAAGAAGAAGAAGATTAAGAGAGAAATCAAGATCCTTCAGAACCTATCCGGAGGCCCCAACATCGTCGCCCTCCTCGACGTTGTTCGAGACAATCAGGTAAGCGGTCACCTTTTTCATTGGCGCTACACCGTTCATATCCGACCTACATGTTCTTCCCTTCCCTTTCTATTCTTCCTCCCTCCCATCTTCTTCCTTCTTCATGCCTAAGAGGCAAGCTCGGCGCTGACTACGTTACTAAAAATAAAGAGCAAGACCCCATCCCTCATCTTCGAGTACGTGAACAACACCGACTTTCGAAGCCTCTACCCTAAGTTCGTCGACATCGACGTACGATACTACATCTACGAATTGCTCAAAGCTCTCGACTACTGCCACAGCAAGGGCATCATGCACCGAGACGTAAAACCTCATAACGTTATGATCGATCATGAGAACAGAAAAGTAGGACTCTTACCCCCTACGCGTTACTTGCCGTTGGCGTTGCTAACATGTTACTAGTTACGTCTTATCGACTGGGGTCTAGCTGAGTTTTACCACCCAGGGACCGAGTACAATGTGCGCGTATGTATACTAAGAAACCCCCCCACGTCGCATTGTCCCCTTCCAAACTAGCGGCGATATATATCGATGAGTTGAAAAGATGCTGATACCGCCCCGTTTTAGGTTGCCTCACGTTACTTTAAGGGACCTGAGTTACTGGTAGATTTTCAAGAATACGACTACAGCCTCGACATGTGGAGCCTCGGGGCCATGTTCGCGTCCATGATATTTAGAAAAGAACCGTTCTTCCACGGAAACAGCAACTCGGATCAGCTCGTCAAGATAGCCAAAGTCCTGGGTACCGATGATCTCTTCGATTATTTGGACAAGTACGAAATCGAACTAGATCCCCAGTACGATGACGTTCTAGGCCACTTCACCAAGAAGCCCTGGCACAGCTTTGTCAACACCGAGAACCAGCGATTCGTGAGCAACGAGGCTATCGATTTCCTAGATAAACTACTGCGATACGATCATCGGGTTTGTGCCCCTTCCCTTGTAGGCATCCCTCTTCAGGACATATTAGACTGATGTGATTTAGGAACGACTTACTGCGAAGGAGGCCATGGCGCATCCGTACTTCGCCCCTATCCGCGACGAGGCCACGCTCACCGAGTACCTCGGCGGCGCCACGGTTAGCTCGGAGTCCTAAGCGTGTCATCCGGCCGACAGATTGCGTACTTTTCCGCTCTTCATGTATAATTCCTTAAGATACCCGGGCCTTTTCCGCTCGCTCAGCCGTCCCCAGTCGTGGCCATGAGTTATACACCCCTCGCGTATTAACGGCATCGCATAGTCGTGCGTGCTGAACTCAAGCCTCGCACCAAGACCGAGCAGGATTACTAGTTTTCTAGGCAGCTTTTACTAGAAGGCCTATCCGACGCTTCTTGTTTTGATTTTCCGTTATTCTTTTCTCATCGGTCTCTTGAGATCGTAGGTAACCCGAATAAAGATGATGAATATGATAACTTTTTTTTCTAATATTTCTTCTTCCACCGTTTAAGAGAGAACAGAATGTTCGCGAGCCTACATATACAAAATACGTGCCTCTTACTATAGGGGGCACCACACCTACCAATGGTAGGGACATAGGTTATATGTACGATGTAGTGCCGCAATCGTAGGTCTTTGCAGCGGAAGCGGAACGTGGTGATTGAACGTGACTTTTTTTATGTGGTAGGGAGGAATCCAAGGATGATTCAAAGATGGGAGAGGGAAGTAAGAGTATCAATATGTTTTTGTTTTTTCGCATGTGCATGTGTTGCAGGGGGTTTACCTGTGACGACGCCTATGACGATGCAGAGACGAGAAGAGATTGCGATAGGGATGGGATGGGATGGGATGGGATGGAGTGAGTAGGTAGGTATTTACCCCAGTGGGTACCTTTCTACGGCAAGATTTTAAAGAGGGAGCTTAGTGGATGAGGGAGGGAGGGAGGTAGTAGGTAGTAGGAGAGTCGGGGGTGTCTTTGGGAGACGATTATTTTATTATTGTTATTACTACTACTTACGTGTCTACGTGCTTATGTGTCTACGTGCTTGCTTGCTACATACCTCCCTCCCACATACCCCTATATGATATGATACTTACCTCTTACCTAGGTAGGTAGGTAGGTAGGTAGGTAGGTACTTAGCCTTGTACTAATCGATATTGTGCAGGGTATACCTTTATAACTTAGGTAGGTAGGGTAGGTAGGTAGGTAGGTAGGTAGGGTAGTAGGGTAGGTAGGTAAACAACTAAACAACAGGTACTAACTAACTAGTCTTCGTAGACCAGGAGATAGAGGTCTATGGTGGAATTATGAATCATGAACTGCTCTACTGACATATATCACTGTCGTTGTTGTTGTTGTTGTTGTTATTGTTGTCATCATTGCTGCCGTTGTAGTAGTATTGCTAGCAGTGCTAGCAGTGCTAATAGTGCTAATAGTGCTGGTGTGTGAGTGTGGTAGTGTAGTAGTGTAGTAGTGCTGGTGTGGTAGTGTAGTAGTGTAGTAGTGTAGTAGTGTAGTAGTGTAGTAGTGTAGTAGTATCTCAATTCGAGCTTTTGGAAAGACTTTTTTTTTTATCTTTTTACCTTTTTTTTCTGCTTCTTGCTTCTTGCTTTGCCTCTTGCTTTGCTTTGCTTTGCTTTGCTTAGGAGTAAAGAGGAGAGATGAAGATAGCGTGAGATGGGATAGAGTAAGGTAAGAGCAGGGAAGAGATGAGGAGAGAAGAAGAGGTGAGGGAAGAAAAGATGATAAGGAGGAAAAGGAGATGAGAGCAGAGCAGAGGAGAGGAGAGGAAAGACTATATATACTATCTATCCTTACATACCTTTTAACTATCTAAGGTACCTATTTATATACTAGGTAATTTAACCCAAAAACACTCTCTCTCCTTACTATATACCTTAGGTACCTACTATACCATACTATACTATACTATACTATACCATATTATCCTACACTCCACCCCCTAGACAACAAACAAACAAACACATCCAGCCCTACTTCATAATCCCCATTACACCCATTACACCCCCTCTCACGAGTCACACAACACATACTTACGTCCTCCCACAGCCGCTATCTATCCTCTTATACGTCACACTTCACACTTCACACTTCATATTTTATACCTATTTTATATTTCATAAACAGACATAAACATCTCGTACAAAAAAAACCCCCCGAAAAAAAAATAGACACGGTATTGATCACAGATTTCATTACTATGAATTCGCGGCTGGGCCTGGCTCTAATACGTAACTAGACACGCAGACGAGACGGTTGGCTGTACTTATATCTACCGAGCACCTAGCCACCTAATTAGTTGGCTAGCTAGCTAGCTGATAGGTAGGTGACGACGCCTGATACATACGCCTATACTCATGCACTTCAAGTACCAGTCATCGCTTTCCTCTCCGCTAGGTAGGGACGTAGTTCTCTCCTCCCATCTTACCCTATACTAATATATCCACTTGGTTACCCGCGTATACCACCACGCGGCAGGCGTAAAACGGCTATGCAGAGGGTGCCCCCGTCTACCTGCAGCACGTAAAGCAAAAGTGTCGATCACACACGAACCCGCCCTCGCCGCACCGGCGCGTCTCCCCACCGCTGTCGCGGGTATCGGCGGTACTACCGCTCCCCGCCAGACTAGGGCTCGGAGCGGCCAGTACCGCGCGCCCTCCCTGCTTCTCTGCGCGCCGCGAAGGCGTCGAGTGGACGTGGCGCATGTTCGTCACCGTGCGCGCCAACGGTGAGCTCTGGACCCCGCCGCTGGGGTTAAATCGGCGCTTAGAGCCGCGTGACGCGGCTCTGGAGTCGGTGGCGGGCGGGACACCCCGCTTGGCGACGCGGTAGGAGGTGCCAAGGACGGGGACGCCGTGATGTTTATGGTGGCGGTGGCGGTCGGCTTTTTTGCCGGAAGGCTGGGATGAGGAAGGAGAAAAGGGGGGGAGACGGGCGTTCGGACCTGTGCGGCTCAAGCGAGAGAGGAACGGGCTAGGCGCGATGCTGGGGGAGAGAATGCTCAGCTCGTCGTCGTCGTCGTCCGGATCGTCCGGAACGAGAGACATGAGCGCGAATTTCTTCTTAGTAGACGTGCCGCGATGTGTGCTATTCTTAGGTTCTGGGAGGCCTGACACTTTGCTACGCTTTTTCGGCGTGATAGGGGCCGGAGTTCTAGA
This sequence comes from Hypoxylon lienhwacheense, assembly GCA_902806505.1. Classification (NCBI taxonomy): domain Eukaryota; kingdom Fungi; phylum Ascomycota; class Sordariomycetes; order Xylariales; family Hypoxylaceae; genus Hypoxylon; species Hypoxylon lienhwacheense. The sequence continues at coordinate 388,694 of CADCWW010000016.1, forward strand.
AGTTGCTTTTATGGTGGAAAGAGCGCGATTGTGTGGTGAATTTGCGGCGTTCATTGTATCGACATCTTCGTCTTGGTCTTTCTGAGCTAGCGATGGCCGCAGTGCCAACTCGGTCGTTTCAACGGCCGCTCGAGCTGGTGTAGGTGGCACCTGCATAGGTGGATGTGTAACTTCATTCTCTTGCGGGACGATGAAAGGGTCTGGTATTGATCCAGGAGGATCCGGCTGGTTCGCTATATGGTCGACGGTCAACTCTGGATCCGCGGGTGATTCGGGGGACTGGACTTCTTCTTGCAAAGAGTCTGGTGCTAGAGGAACTGGCTCTGCTTCCGTTTGTACGTGCGTATCTTGAGCTATCTCAAGTGAAGTATCCCGCAGAGTACCTGATCCTTCTGTCTCCTTCAGAGTTTCCGGGATTCTATTGCCAATCGACGTTTGAGATGTAATTTCTGAGTCTGCACTAATTTTCGCATTTTCTGCCGTACCGCTCTGAGGATCGATTACCAGGTTTCCTGCTTGACGAGTATCGCGATCCTGGTTCAAATCGCACGATATATCCTGTGGCTCTTCTTCATTCAGGTGTGCGTCGTCTGGTTGGGGCACATCAAGTGAAAGCGTTCCGTTCTCGGGACTTTCTATCTCCGAAATGTTGGCTCTATACGGAGATATATGATCTTGCTCATTGGGTTCCTCAACAGTAGAAAAGTTGATCGAGTTATTTTCGATTATTTCATTACTGCCGTCGTCTCCTTCGCCCGTCGGAGACGCTTCTTCATTATGTTCTTGGTCCGAAGTAGCAGTATTAGTCTCTCGAGTAAGCTCTTTGTCGCCGTCTTCTTGGGGCTCTTGGATCGACTCAGGCGGCTCCGCTTCTCTACGTGTGGACTCGTCTAATCCGACATCCATAAGTTGTTCGTTTGTTCTTGAAGAGGATGAATCAGAGATGGCTTTGACTGTCTCTTCCGACGCGTCATTAGCGGGTTCGATTGTCGTCCTACGACATTTCGCCCACGTAATATCCCCGTAGAACTCTGTCTTCTTGCGAGCTCGAAGGGATCTCCTGCGTTGAGCATCATTATTATTAGATTTTGGTATTGTGTCCTCAGGTTGGACCGGCTCCGGGATTCGTTCGTCCGGAACAGGGTCTTCCAACGCGGGCGGTGGCGATGATATAGGTGTTGGGATTGGACTAGTTCTAGATCTGGAGATGGATTCTTGGCTGTTTGGTGTCCTCTCCGAATTCTCTACACGTCCGTCGATTTCCCCTTCTTTAGAACCGGAACTGTTTACCGGGACAACAACCTTTCTCGGTCGGCCAGGTTTACGGCGCGGCGTTTGCGAAGCTGAATTTGGTGTGGATATAATTGAGGTATCATGTTTGGGTCTTTCTTTATCTATCATATCCACATTTGGGGTTGCCGCTGGTGGCGGAAGCTTGCTATCTTCTATAGCCACATCTTCGACACTACGCTGTGTGTCATTCCCTAGCAGTAAATCATCTTCTTCCGAATCATCAGAAGCCGGCGCAGCAGGAGCTATATGTTTCCGCGTTGAAGCCTTTGCGTAAGCAATCCTACGTCTCGGGCGAAAAGAATTATGATACGGGCCATTATTGTACATTCCCGGCGTTGGTAATGATCCATACGGTCCATAGCCCAAAGGCGGAAATCCCATTGTCTGGCCAATGAAGCCAAATCTGTCTTGAGCCGTAGGAAATTCCGGAGTTTGCCAGAGGGGATCAACAGGTCCGTTAGCGAACATGGAAGGCCCAAGCAGGAACTGGTTTTGTGAATTAAGGTGGTTTGATTGCATGCCAGGAAGCATGTGGTAAAAGGCTCCATTTCTTATGGCGACTGGGTTTAATCCAGGATGTACTCCTAAGGAGGGATTGTATACTGACGAACTGTGTACTGGCGAGCTGTATGCTGGCGAGTTGTATACTGGCGAGTTGTGTACTGGCGAGTTGTGTACCGACGAATTAGTCGGTACCAAGGACTTGGAATGAGAAGGCTGAACTGGACGAGTAGCCTTATCCTTCCCTCTCATGATTCTCTCCTCTTCATTACTCGAGACGGAACCTTCCCTATTGCGATCCTTCTCATCTTTTAGGGATAAAAGATGGCCGTTGTCGATGACAACCTCACCGGTCTCGAGATCTATCTCATCTCCGACACCAGTAAAATCCCTTTCGTATTTCTCAAAAATACGTTCAAAAGCAGACTTAAGCCTTGTCGCAGCCTTTGCTCTCCCCTTGTCAAGTTCATAAAGAGGATCCTGTCTAGCATTGAATTGAGTAGGGCTCATAGAGAGCTCATCCAGATTCACGTCGTCGTCGTCGTCATTATCATCATCGTAAGAAGCTTGACCGAGTCTCAGTCTTTTTGAAGGTGGTTCCATCGTATCGGTTATCAGCCGTCAGTCATGCATATGAACAAATGATATCGTCCCTTAATAATTTACGATCTTTATATGATCTCTGATATTTAATAAGGAAAAGTGGAAAATGAGAAAAAAATGAGAATAAAAGGAAAGGAAAAAAGGGTTATGTACGAGATGCGTAATTAAGTATAATTATTATGTACAGTTACAGTTGCAATTACTTCAATTGAATCAATTGATTTCATGAACGCGTGAATGAAAGCGCGTTATCCTGACGTTATCTTATCAGACATGTACCTACCTACACACACTATAATAGGCATGTACTACTTGGTGGCTGGGTTATAAGAGCTGGAGTATAGGTTCGATTCCTATGAGCGCTATTGGTTTCTCGCTTATCGCTCGTTATCTGTACTATACCAAAGTGCAAGTACATAGTACCTATTACATACTTTATTTACATCGATACATATGTACTTCAATTCATATACACCTCTACACATTGTACTACACAATACATATTATCTTCAGTATTACCTCGAAAATGTTATAAAGTCGAAGAGAGAAAGAATCAATTTGTTTCAAAACATTATGAATTGTTAAATTTGAAAGGAAAAAAAATCTACATCCCTTGTACTTAGATACATGCTGAAGCACATGCTCCTTAGTACCAGATACATCCATCTTACGCTAGCACAGATCGCCTGATGACGTACTGATAGAACACATGCAGATAGGAACTGATAAGTCGGCGTCTTGAAGTTGCAACTGCGGCACTTTGCTTTTTAACAATTACAACTTCAAAAAACCCCCAAAAAACCAAAAACTCCGACAATCCTAACATTTGTTTAATCTCTACCATGACATACTATCTAACACCACAATGTATTGTCAAAAGTGTCGCGCACCCTTAAAGCTAGATAGTTCCCTGATAGATCTAAACCCAGCTGCATTTGAATTACTCGTCGGTTCGATATCCTTCCTTGAAATATCGTTGCATCTAACTAACTCTTCATAGCTTCATCAGCTCAACAACAACAACTAAATCGATCATCGCCTTCACGCTTATCTTACCCAAACGATGCGGAAAGGAGAACGCTATACGATCAAGTATCTGCTAACGCTGGTCCTGCTACCTTCAAACGAAATGGCAGCAGCTTACGGGGCGATGGTCAACCCCGCGATAGTTCCGCCATGTCCTTCGTCCTCCTCACCGAATCTCAGGTCGCTCCCCCGAGACTCACGCCTCCGGTAGAATCGCCGAATAACCCGAGGCAGCAACGGCGAAAGTCGATATCGAATAGTCAACGTAACGACGGGAGACCTGCTCAACCTCACGAAGCCGAACGTATTAATAAGCTCTTCGAAATATTGTCAGCGCGGTCGGATATCGATCATCCCATTTGCGCCGAGTGTACGGAAATGTTGGTGGACGGGCTACAGAAGAAGCTGGAATCTACCGCACGTGAACGAGATGCTTATGCGGCATTCCTCAAGCAAGTACAGGCAGACGTGCCTAGCGAAGAGGACATTATCGAATCGGAGCGAGCCCTAGAGAAAGCACGCAAGGAGGAACAGGAGTCCAAGAAACAGCTTTTGACCCTCGAGAAAGAGATGGCTACTATAGATCTCGAAATCACGACCCTCGAGGAAGAGGCACAAGCACTGGATACCGAAGAGGAGGATTTTTGGAGAGAACGTAACACGTTTGCGGTAAAGCTCTCTGAGTTTCAGAACGAGAGGGATAGCATCAATTCCATGTTTGACCATGATTCGCAGCTTTTAACAAAGCTCCAGCGAGCCAACGTCTACAACGACACGTTCTCTATCCACCACGATGGCCACTTCGCCACGATCAACGGGCTCAGGCTTGGCAGATTATCAGCAAAGCCCGTGGACTGGCCGGAAATCAATGCTGCTTGGGGCCAAGCATTATTACTCGTCGTCACCGTTGCCGATAAGCTAGGTCACAAGTTTGACGGCTACGAACCGCTGCCGATGGGCTCGACGTCCAAGATCATCCGTTACGACTACCCATCTCCGTCGTCTAGTCGGCTCGGCGGTCATCGAAGCGGGCCTCCGCCGGGACCTAAGAAAACCGTCTTAGAATTATTTTGTTCCGGCGACCTACCACTGCAAGTGCTGTGGAATCGGAAGTTTGATCAAGGGATGGTGGCCTTCCTCGAGCTTGTCAGACAGCTGGGGGCTTTCGTCCATCAGCAGACGAAAGTGAGCGGCGATCAGGGCACTTACACGGCTAATCCGCTAACGCTCCCTTACAAGATCGAAGGCGACAAGATCGGGGACGACAGGATAGGCCACTTCAGCATCAAGTTGGGCATGAACAACGACGAGAGCTGGACGAAGGCGTGCAAATTTGCGCTCACGTGTTGCAAATTCCTCATCGCGCATGCCAGCAACGTGAGCCACGTAACGAATGGGCGCTAACTACTACTTCTGCGTCTGATATTTTGGAATTAGACATGGCGTTCGGATCCGGCGTCGCATAAGATTAGGAGAATGATTTTAGCGTTATCGATCCTTAATGCAGGGCTCATCGACGTTACAGTAGTTACCTCAACTAGACCTACTCATATATGACTACATGGTTCTTTGTGCTAAGAGTACTACCACGGTAGCATAAATTCAGACAGTCTACAACATGTTCCCTAGTTGGTGGTGACAGATGCTCTAAATACAGCCCGCTAGGTAAGGTTTATGGTTCTCATACCTGTCTAACTGTATACGGTAACTATAGTCGTAGTTATTATTATTCAATAGCGTTATAGATATGTAGTTATTAAAATGTTGAGCCGTCATCATCGATTCTATATTCAACTCCATATATCCAGTGTCTCTGAGTATAGTGACATCGAGCTTTCTGGCAGGTCTGTTAGATATTAGCGATTAATCATAAAGCTCTGAATTAACTGCTTAGTTGGCAGCCTGTAACATGACATTAGGCTTCGATACGCAACTAGTGTAGGAGCCTAGAGTTTCTAGGTACGGAAGATATTATGAACCGCAAGTAAATATATGGCAATCCCTACCTTATAATTATATCTAGTATGCAGTGTATAGTATTATGAGAGGTAAATATCATGTCTATTCTTCGTACAGGGTAAAGGCCTAAACGAATTACCATCGTAGGACCTAGTAGACACCTAAAGTAGGCATGTTTTGCGTTGCTATGGGATAGTTAGAAGGCATCTATTATATTCTTTTTGTGAACCCACAAACTTGTTATTAAGTGATGCCTTACCTACCTCTTAATCCTCAGACAGGCAGACGTGCCACAGCACCACTATGTGCTAGTTAGGACCTGCTATTAGACATGCTAGGTACCTTACCTTTAACTGTCGCCTAGGCCACCACACATGCTCAAAGCTCGGCCTGGCAAACCCATAAGTTCCTTTTTAAGTTGGCCTTGCTCGAGAGTAAGTCCTTTCCTACTACATACCTCTTCTCACAACTTAGAGTCCAGTCTGCTTAACCCAATAGTCGATTTATCGTAATTTCCTTTACTATTTTCTAACTCAAGTGTAGGAGTCATCATGAATTCTCCCTCAAAATCGCCAATCGACATGATGTCTATGTCTGTCGCCTCGAGTGAAGAGTCTCAGCCCAATCATGATACAGCAATGGCCGACACCAACCCCGTGACAGAGCAGTCTAGCACCACCGCGCCAGTCGTGCAAGAAGCTCCTACACGCGAGGAGCATCTCTCGATCGAGAGTGCCCCTGTAATTAAGGATGAAATAAACGGCGATGATGCAACGGTGCTCATCAGCACGCCTCTTCATACTGTTATCGACAGCGCCGTTGAGCCGTCGGAGCCTATGCCTTCTACAACACCTATAAAGCAAGAGACCGGACAAAAAACAACCATACCACAGACGATAGAGCAACCCCACCAGGCGACACCGCGCGCTAAATCGCCTCCTTCCCAGACCGGCGCTACAACCAACGTCGAGGTCGCCACGACGTGCCACGAGCAGCTCGGGGCCAGGACCCCCAGGGCGCCGAAGTGGTCTCCGAGCGCGGGCCTGGCGACGCCAGACAGCCCTCCGGTAGCGATGAGCCGGCGGTTCCAGCTGCAGAGCGAGTTCGTGTTCGAGGCGGTGGTGCAGGAGCTGACGGAGGCGTGGCAGGAGCTGCTGGAGCGGTGCGGGTGCGTGCTCGGGGCGCGCGAGGCCTTCTGCGTCGTCTTCAGCCCGGACGCGCGGCGCCTGCGGCGCCAGGCCCTGCGCCCCTGGTACTCGCTCGGCGAGATCGCCGACGCCGCCGAGCGCGCGCTGCTCGACGCCTGGGCCGCCGGCTGCCGCCGCGTCATCGACCGCTACCGCTGCGAGATGCGCCGCGACCTCGTCGCCGAGGCCCGCCGCGAGGCCCGCCGCGTCAAGGAGGGCGTGCTCGCCCGCGCTGAACGCGTCCACGCCACCCCGCCCCATTTCCCTCCCCGCGCTCCGGCCCCGGCCCCGGCCCCGGTCCCGAGCTACGTCGTCACCCCGCCCAGGATGGGCATGAGGAGCGCGCCGTCGTCGCCGTACGTGGAGGAGGAGCTGCGCCCGCGTATCGCGCAGCTGTCCATCCATAACCGCGCTTATAAGATGAAGGAGGAGGAGGAGGAGGAAGAGGAGAGAGAGGTGTTGTACGACGTGCCGGAGACGCCGCGTAGCAGTAAGCGGGTCAAGGTGAAGCACGAGCGGGCGAAGTGTTCGTCTACGCCACGCCGGCGCCGGCGGCTCTCGAATTTGCACCGCAATTATGGGACGCCATTTCGTGGGAGGCAACCCGCCTTCCCCGCTGCTGCCTCTAACTCTGCTGCCTCTCCGCGCCGGTACCCGGACTATTACGCGCCGAGCCCTCGCGCACCACGACGCCAAGTCATGGGACGTGTTGGACGATACGCTGTCGCGGCGGGTGGGGAGCAGCGCAGGCGTCGGGTGTCTGGTAGTAGGGCTCGGGGAAGGGGTGAATTCCATGACGATGATGACGATGTGTTCATGTCGACTCGTCGGTAGGTATGTCTCAGGTCGCTGTGGTGATGAGGATTAGGGTACGGAAAAGGGGGGAGGGAGGGAGGAAAGACTAAGACATAGACTAGGTATTTTTTTTCTCTTTTGTTTAGTTGTTTGGAGATATCTTTTATTTGTATCGTAGTTTATGAATAGATCGATGTCTATGCCTAGGTAACCATGTCTGAGATGGATGACTTTATGATGAGGTGTAAGATATCCGTTTGTTTACTGAGATCAGATAGACAAAGCTCAGGGGAAAGGCTACTAAGACTCGGGTTCGGACTTGACTCATTTTGATTGGCTTTACCATGTAATAGCTACCTATCATCGTAACGACGTTGAAAGAAGTTCTTTAGGAAAATAAAAACCGTCTCACATTGTACACACAGCTTGACCCGTACATGTAAGCGATGCTCTCATGTTCCATAAAGCATCGTTTTGTAAAATGGAAATAAGAACAGGAATACAATAAGGAAATATTGAACTTAAGACAGATTCCTCATAGAGATTGTGTATAGATTCATCACCTGCTTTTAGTATACCTGATAACGGAGGTAAGTAATGTTATAACCAAGAGCTATCATACATTAGTTCACATCAGCACTAGGTAAACATGTTACTTACATGTGTTTCGTCAACGACGATCCTCTTAGGGCTCAGGGACTTTTCTCCAACAGCGGCTTTCATACTCGGGCAGACAGGGCCTGCGCAATCAGTGTTCCTCAAAGTGATCGGATTGGAGCGAGTCTGACATCGCAGATTCCCTCCCTCAGACTACAAATGTCTTGTCTTCGATATCCTTTCTACCTGTTTCCCTAGCATAACGGTTACTCACTGGGTGTAGCTCGATATTATCGACGTTCGGTGCACAATGGTTTTCAACGACCGCGCTCGCTCTATTATTGTTCAGCTTTTGGTCCCTCCCCCCAATGACCGGGATATGCTTGAGAAGAGGCCGCAGGGCGGCGGCCGATGCCGCGAAGGTGGCCATCCCAAGCTCGATGTCGGCCCAGAGGAGCAGACCGTAGTGAAGATCTTGAGCCTCTTGCCCCTTTGCGGTTGCCATCCTAACGATGATGACGAGTTTGACGATGGTAGCGGAGCTGGCACTGCGAGAATGATAATGAATATAGGACCATCAACCCACATCGTCTACTTCATATCGTGTCTCATCAGAGAGGAGGAGAAAAGGGAGGAGGAGCCAGGGACATACAATACACCCAACCCTAAGAGTAAGATGACTGATATCTTCAGCCTTAGTTCCATCTGTATGTTTCTGAGGATGAAGACGGGCAGCAGGGCGTAGAAGTAGTCGATGAGGATGTTGGTTATAGTGCGGAAATAGCCCACTTGCGTGCAGGTCTTGCTGCGAGTCCAGTTCGAGCAACCCCTCTCCGCACACAGCCACGACGCGAAGATCGTCATCACCACGGTCCAGATGGCCACGACCACCATCGACCCGATCAAGGTCCACCGCAGCCGCTTCGTAGAAGCGAGTCGGTAGAGGACCAGTGCCACGGCTAGCTTCACGAGTCCGGCGCTGATGTAAAGCGCCAGCTGGTTGCCTAGTATGAACTAAGGGCAGACCGCAGATACCGTCAGTAAAAGCAGCCTGGTGTCGAACCGAAAAGCTCAGATATGGAAAGCCGAGATCGCAGTGATTCCCTGACTTACATGCGTCATCCTGTCTTCGTCGTAGTACGGCTGTTCGTCCTCGGCAGCGTAGCCATACCGCATGGACTCGAAGCCCATGGCGCAGGATATGATGAAGCCGACCTAAAGGCGCAGAAAGGGGAAACACGGTTCGCGTCAGCACGGGCAGATCTCCACGTTCAGCGGGCGGGAATCACATATGTCAGAATGAGCACGACGTCGTCCCAGCCGAAACCGCGCGTGAGGACTCTCGTGCGGACGTAGAGGCGGGCCGCGAGCGCGAGGCTGTCGACGACTAGGAAAACTGCCATGGCTGCGACTAAAGCGTCTCGGTAGTGGACCATCTTTGGTGATGTCTCTGATGTTGGGCGAGGAGTAGTTTCTTCTTAAATCTATGGGTGTAGAAATAGTGATACAAGCTCCAGATGCCTGAGTGGCAACAAAACAACGTACACGCCATGGGAATGTTTGTAGATAAATGGATTCTTAAACCCTAGTATAAATTTTCAAGAAGTTGAACGACGAGCGGCATGCCATGACCGGCAGACCGAAGGGTTCCTGACAAGCTGAGAGCGAAAAGAATGTCTCATTGGTTCTCCTTAGACTCAGACGCGTCTAGATACACCATTCCCGCGGACTATTCTGCCACAACCTAGCTCCCATATCACAGGTCCTATAGAGCGCGAAATACCCAAATAGACACATAAAGAGCAGATCGTCTAGCCAGCCTTACTACTGCTTAAGGACCGAGCCTCACCGACTGAGGTTTCTTAGCGACGGGACCTATACGGGCAAGGCTGTCAGCAGCAGCGCCAACGGGTACGCCGTGCGGTAGCCCTGCAGACAGCAAGGGCTGGCGGAGTGAGCTGAAAAAAAGAAAAGAAAAAGGAAAGAAAAAAAGTGCGATGTAACGCCCTACTCTGCAACTCGACTCCTTTACCCCATCCCCAACCCATCTCAGGCGAACGAGGGCCAAGGAGACGCCTGTCAGAGCCTTCCTGTTTGGTTGATAGCAACAGAGGGAAAAGCAGCTTCTCCGGACACAGTTTGTCGGAGTTCGCAGACAGCCGTTGTATAAATTCTCCCATAAGGTAGCTAAACACGGCATATAAAGTCGGGAAAGGGGTATTTCACTCGATCTCCGCAATCGGGCGCGCGGCGGACCGAATACCTAGTTCTACGATATCTGCTTCGTAACGTAGCAGTGTAAGATTTGAATGTGAAATTCTCGCACCGCCCGAGACCAGGGTTAATTATCTCGTTCCCTCGAAGCATCTAACCTACCCTATTTCGCATCGGTAACGTAACGAAGTAACAATAGACACGATATGTGTCTTTGCGTCTTTGTGTTGCTTTTCCATTCATTGCCCCAAGGAGTAAGGAAGCGAGAGAAGACATAATTGTAATGGTTAGACATCACATACGGTCCGTCTTCCTACAGAGACGTAGAATTAACATCGTTTTGTCCTGTTATTTATCGACCTATTGACTCAACAAAAAGACAATACAAATCAATACCAGTATAATTACGCATGGAAGCCCTAAGCTAGAGCCATGGGTAGATACTGGTCTGATTGTTTTAGGAAGAAAATGCACAATTTTCGTGTCTCGTTATCTGATCGTCATCGTCATCATATTTAAAACCCCCTGGGCCCCCAGCCTCGGGGATTAATATGACAATAAATAAATATTTACCTCATAATACATACCGATTGGCGAAATAAACATCACTTTTCCAACCGAGACCCAATTGTGGTACGCTATATAAAACCGGGCACTATCTTAACTAAATTCGTAATAGCAAAGGATAACTTTTCGCTATACTCTTCGCCCCTGCTTCGCTGTGCCTTGGTCTGGGCCATCGACAGCTGTCAAGCTAACTTCCTTCGTGCTGAACTTACAGGTGGCAGTTAGGGGGTTAGCTTTTAGAGATAAATCATAACGGCCCTAAGCTAGCAAGAGCTATTATACACAGCTTGACTTGACGTCTGTCCGATTTTGCCATTTTACGAGATGAAGAAGCGTTATATAAATCTGTAGTAATAGTCCGAACCCAATGTATTATACCCGGTACGTATAAGCAATAAGAGCAAGTGCACGCCAGGGCATGACCAAGAAAGTTTACGGTATCTGACTTACTCACGGATTACTGATGAGCTATATGCTAGACCCAAATCGTTAAGTATATGAGAGGTGGGTGTTGGTGAGAGTTGCGTATGTGTAAAGCAAGGGATCGAGAAGTTGAGCCAGCTGCTCCCCTTCTACTGCCCTGTCTGCCTTCATTTTTCTTCTCTCAGACGCATGCGTCGGACCTCGATTGAGCATCACCGTCCTCATTATCATCATCAAGGTCTCTTACAGACGCAGTCGCACGGCAGCGAAGAACGGGATCTCGACTAGCCCGGAAGGCTCGGAACGGAGAAGAAGAGAACCGCAATGCGAGTACGGACACGATCGGGCCTCGCGGCGACGGCCTTCGTCCTATTCGCCGACTTAGCAGTGGGGGGGGCTGCCTCGTCCTCTCCCACTATATACTCGACATGGATGGCGTCGAGCATCATGTCCCGGAGCGAAGGCATCATGACGGGCAACGGTGGCTCCTCAGAGCTGCTACAAGCGGGCGTCACACAACGCGCCCTCTCCGCGCTCGCGGCGCAGTACCCCAACGACTCCCTCGCCGTCAGCGCCCAGGACTACGTCCGGACAAGCGCGACCTCCGTCGCGCCCTTCGTCCTCAACGCCACCTACGACGCGCTAGGATACCCCTTAGACCGTCTATCCAACGGCAACGCCCTACTCGCCCTGCTCTCCGCCCCCGGTAACGACAGCAGCAGCAGCAGCAACACACCCGACCTCCGCGTCGCCGTCGACGCCCTGCGCCGCAGCATCGACCTCGGCCCGCGCAACGCCGACGGCGGGCTCTGGTACTACGTCTACCCGGACTGGAGCTACCTAGACGGGATGTACTCCCTCGCGCCCTTCTACGCGCTGTACTCCGCAGACGCCCTAACCTCTTCCTCGTCCTCGTCCTCCCCGCCTTCCTCCCCCGTCAACGCCACCGGCCTCGAGGACATGTACCTGCAGCTCGACCTCCTCTGGAACCGCACGCGGTCCGCGGCGACGGGGCTCCTCGCGCACGGGTACGACGCCTCGCGCACGGCGTCCTGGGCCGACCCCGTCACGGGCGCCAGCCCGCACGTCTGGGGCCGGAGCCTGGGGTGGTACGCGATGGGGCTCGTGGACGCCCTGGAGGCGCTGCCGGCGGGGTGCCGCGGCCGGGACGCCGTCGCGCGCAAGCTCCGCGCGCTGGCGGACGCGCTCGTGCGCGCCGCCGACCCCCGCTCCGGCGCCTGGTGGCAGGTCCTCGACCAGCCCGCCCGCGCGGGCAACTACATCGAGTCCAGCGGCAGCGCCATGTTCGCGTACGCGCTCCTCAAGGGCGCGCGGCTGGGGTACTTCCCCGCCGATCCGTCGTCCAACACTACTACCGCGGCGGCGGCGGCGGTGGCGGCCGGCGTCCGGGCTCACGGGTACCTGACGGAGACGTTTGTGGTGCGCGAGGCGAACGGCACGTTGGGGTATAACGGGACGGTGTCGGTTTGCAGCTTGAACTCGACGGCGAGCTACGAGGTAAGTTTGTATGAGAGATGTCCGTTTGACTTATGCTACCGGTTAGTGGCTGACGTTTTGTTTGCGCGTGATACTAGTACTACATCGGACAGCCCATTAAATATAACAGCGTGCTCGGGTCGGCGGCTTACGTCCTCGCGTCCCTCGAGGTCGAGCGCCTGGGTACCTCTCTGTGATGGATCATTAATCCCGCGTATACGTGACGGGTCTAATTTATGCGATGGCATGCTGGTTCGTCGTGGCGCGGAGTCGGTTGAGGTTCAGCCATGTGGCGAGCGTAAATAGGTAGGGGTATTAGTATATATAGCTGAGATTAGGTTGTATGTAGTGTCTATGTATTATATACCATTAAGCCGTCTATTTGTGAGATTAGAATAGTCGCGCATACACCGTTGTGAGGTCTAGATACCCTAGCCCCATTCTAGGTGGTCCCAACGAGACGATATGTCAGGGAGAACGTGTACATATATACCATCTTGGGCTCCAGCTTTCTAGTTTTATATCGAGCTAGATCGGCCTGGCTTCGGATATCCATGATGCTGAAGCTAACACTAAGCGCGTTGGATCGGTCAAGAAAGTCCTCCAGACAGTTGAGCTCATGGTCAGTGATGACGCAACTATCCTTAGAGAACGCTGAAGACATGATGAAAGTGATTGGAAAAGTGATCTACTAAAGTGTACGTAGGTAATTGAGGCTGAAGAGGTTTAGATGAGTGCACACCTTATACATCCGATCCCTTGCATGTTGGCTCCCTAAGCGCGAACGGGATCATAACCGTAGTAGAAGATACGTGTAGCTAACACTGTATTATGCACATTTTCTCCCTGTGACACCTTAAAGGTCTACTCTTCGCGATTTCTGTGACCGGTACTTCTGAATCTAGTGTCGTCTCTAGTAGATTTATCCTACTAGAGTACCTAGGAAGGATAAAGCTAAGACTACTATTAAAGAGTACCGACGGATGCTCATATCGTTTAATAAAAATTCTTGAATATTAATCGCGTAATACGCGAGATGAGTGAAAGATATCTTATGGCCCTTCCATGTTGAGGTTGGTATCTCATAGGTATCATGAGAACAGCACCGAGAAAGAAAAATAAAGGTGATCCGTAGCACGCATACTCCCTCCTGCAACTATTAACCTGATTTACTTCAACGGCTTGAATTCTTATTATGTCCGACAGCTTTGAAGCATGTTTGACTGAGACTTAAGAGTAAGGCCTACCTCTAGTCACCCTTTGAAGAGGCCCTAGCATAAAACTTACGAGGTTGAGAAGCAAGCATATTGATTTCGTTGTAGGGCTCAAGTGCTCAGCAATAAGTGCCGAGCCATCGAATTATACTCATCCACCGCTTCAAAAGGGAATGAACGATAATCAGGCGACACCATGATTTCGAAATAATCGCTTCCGTCGAGAGCGAAGAGAACCTAGAGTAGTTAAATAGTTCTAGTCAGAAAAAAAATAAATAAGAAGAGCCAGGGTGTGCACTATAAGGGCTGAGAGTTCCATGGTGACGGGATTCTGGTTAGGTTAAAAAGGGGAATGTTCAAAGAAACCGATGGACGTCAACGCTATTTTCCCTCGGATTTCTTTAGAGTTAAAGAGTCATTATTAATCGCGAAACAATGATTCTCGTTGATCTCCAAGATTGTGGTAATAATTCTCAAGCGCAACCTATAGGATAAGCCGTAGCATAACAAACAAGGACTATTGACACATGTTATGAACGTCTTTCCCAAAGCTTCAGCTAAAGTCCGATCATATGCGCATCGAGTTACAGTATTCCGAAAGACTTGAACTTTTTTTTATCCCGGTTCACGCAAGAAAGAGGCTAGACCGCCCCTACGATGGGCACTGCTCGTGTCGGAAACGGCCTTGGCCATGTTATCTCGCAACCTTCGTGAGACCGATCATGCGAAGCCTGAGCGGGAGAATCTGATCTTAATCAAAGATATATTAGCTACGTCGATTTTACGGTTTAAAGCGGCGATTGTTTCGTCGCTGAGATGAAGTTATATGAAGCTTCCTGCTCTCGGATATTGTCCCGTATTCCAGGCTAAAGAGGCTGAATAGCCTCGTCAGGGTTTATGGGGGGACGTGATGATCGCTCTGTATGACGGCCACCAATAATAAATTGTGTAGAATCTACTTGACATGTTAATCGAATATTAAAATATTCTTAGATTTCTTGGTGTCCCGTTCTGTGGTGATATACTTGCGTTAAATCTCATTTATAGCAATATGCGCACTGGATAGTCTTCGAATCTAGAACTCACGAACATCGGGGGGATAGATGCCGTAGCTTCATCGACGGTTCGTGACGTCTAGCTATATAATGTTCTTGGTCAACACACGTTTTCCGGGAGAATCTTGAAGAGGAAGGTCGTTTTCCTCATGGCCATCGAATGGTGATTGAGTTGGGAGTAGTGTGACCGGCTCCCTTGAATCTTGAAGAGATACACGAAGTTAAACTTATGATATGATGAGCTGTTGACATCGCGTGGCCTCTGTTTATGTGAACCCTCTCAGATTTCTCCCCTCAAAAGCGCACGTTGTTGGGATATGACCTTTTTGATGGTAAAATTTTTTGTTTGATAGAGAATCTACTTAGTATGCGTCGTCTTCGTGATAAGAAGAGATAGTTTTCGTGGTATATGGCCGTTAAGCATGCCGAACGTTGGGTAGGACTCTAAATCTAGGCCTTATATAGACTATATTCCAGACTGTGATAAAGGGGGCGCTCGGGTTACGTTGCAATATAATCGAGCCGCGAAACCGATCTCCAAAATTGCATGTCGGAAACCGAAGTCTTGTTTTCCGCATTTGCTAGCATATGAAGAAGAGAGGGTATGCTCCGGCAGGATGGAATGGATGAGAATGCAATGGCAACTCGCTCGGAGCATTGTTACTGGAACGGGTGACAGTCGCGAGGTCACCTCCAGTCCTCCAAACCTAGAAATATTTCAAGATGAGCGAGATGGGAGATAGTGATAAGGAGACGTGTATATAAAAACGTCTTCTCCGTAATTAAGTTGACTGTATATATAAATCCTATCACACTGTCAGTTCTTCCTTCATCAGCCAAAACTGAGGATCCGCAGCCTTAGCATATTTCTTCAGCTCATAGCAACACTTTATATCGCGGTAACTAAGCGAAGTGGACTGATAGGTCAGCCGAAGACATAAACATGAAGATCTCCGTCGTTAGCTTCATCGTGGCACTAGCCAGGTAAGAGACGGTCATAATTCTCATCATTCTCATCATCACCTAACGATGAGCCTCGGAACACTAATAATAGTAGTGTCGTCAGCGCCGTTCCGGCAGAACCTGGTCTCAAACGCGGCGTCGATTCCGTTGCCGACTCAGAGCCAACGGAAGGGCGTAGTCCGCCGCATGTGCCGCACCCAACAAGCTCCTTGTCGAGCTCCTCATCGAGCTCCTCGTCAACTTCGAGCACATTCACCTTCATCATCACTACACTTCCAGACCCTCCAAACACCTCCACCTCCGTCAGCCTAGCTTGCCCGACCGTGACACACACAACTCGGCCCAGCGACTGCGAGCCAATGCTGTGTCCGATCCCGGGATGTACGTTCGAGCAGGACTTGATGATCCCGTGCGGCTGCGCAGGAGTTAAGACGGCCTTATTTGTGGACGGCTGTCAGACTGCTTGTGCTGAGGGATGCATAACCAGGCTCAGAACAGTGACTGCGGCGTGCGCAACCCAGACGCCGGCGCCTTGATGAGGATTCGAGTCCTAGCCTCCTAGGCCTTCATGGGAAACACTGGGTATGGGATAAGGTAGAATGACATGTTTAAGTTATGTCTATATGTTATATCTATTATAAGGAATGATTTGACGCCTATCACCTGTTTTTAGTATGTTGTATGGTCATGCCGTATCAATATTGGCAAGTATCAACAATTATTCCTTGAAAAAAGAAAATGATGTTTTGGTGACAAAATGACGAAAGACTGAAATTCAAACGAACCGTAAAAATGACGCCAAGGTATCTGTATGTAGCACATGATGTAGGTAGGTACCACGTACTCCCTGTGGCTTAAGGTTGCATACCGGTATTCGACGAGTACCGACCGGGTGGCTTTCTACCCTCTTCCGATGGAATAGATACATATAATGTACACGTATGTACATAACATGAAGGACTTGATGCCCCGCTACCATTAGGACCTTAGGTACCTACGAACCAACTACGAAATCCTCGTGATCACCTGCAATTCTTAACTTATACCTTCTACCCCTTAACTCTCTGCTGGCTTGTTTTATTCTGGTATTTATTTATTTATTTATTTATTTCACCTTGTCCATCTTCATATTTCTTTTTCCTTTCCATACATAGATTTATCTACCTTATATACTCTATTTTCATAAACTGTACAATTGTATCATAAGAAAACCAAAGGCTTCGACATCATGACGACGAGATATAGAGTAGAATGTGAGTTCGGCGGACCGCCTCCTCCACGACGATCACCAGCTCGGGTAACTGACATGAACGCTTCTATATATAGACGCGCTGAAGACGCACAGGAGAGATCAGTTCATAGGTAATACTCTCAATCAATGTCGTATTTTCATTCAGCTCTCATCATTATTCCCTCTATCGTTACCTATACGTTTCCGGATCCGGATATGCCCATGAACTGCACACAACACGCAACACACGATGAACTCATGAACAATATCGTCCAACCTCTCATTAATATTAGATTTTATCTTATCCCATTTCATTTCATTTTATTTTATTTCATCTCATTTCATTCCATAATAACTAATAGCTAATTAAAACTTGAGCAGAATGGATTAAAGGTCTACTAGCCGTACCTTTCGTCCTATACTCACAACCGACCGGAGTCTTCGAGACAAACGGGTTCAACGTCTCACAGATGTCCGAAGAGGCGCACAGACGGTACGCCGAGATCATGAGGGACATCGAGGTCATGATCGACGATCATAGTATGTCCTACCTTCTCATCTCCGTTTTCCTCCGTCCGCCCCGGCTCCCGTAACCTCGGGCCGGGCCCGGACTGTTCGATGTAACGTCAAGTCACTAACACGACCTCTTCGCCCTCCCCAAGTAACACACCAGTTAGACGCGAGCAGGGTCCCGTCTAAGCTCAAGCTGCTCGTCCCGACCATAGGCAACTTCTTCACGCGGCTGCCTCTCGAGGCGGCCTTCAAGTTCCAGGACCGCAAGCGCTACATCTCGTCGCGCCGCTTCGTCTCGCCCTCCTTCAACGACGTCCGCCTCGTCCTCAACACGGCCCAGCTCATGGCCGTCACCACCCACGGCACGCTGCAGCTCGCCACCTTCGACGGCGACGTGACCCTCTACGACGACGGCGAGAGCCTCGAGCCCTCGAGCCCCGTCATCCCCCGCATCATCGACCTGATGCGCAAGAACGTGCGGGTCGGGATCGTCACCGCCGCCGGCTACACCACCGCCGACCGGTACTACGCGCGGCTGCACGGGCTCCTCGACGCCGTCGCCAGCTCGCCGGCGCTGACGCCGCCGCAGCGGCAGCACATCGTCATCATGGGCGGCGAGGCCAACTACCTGTTCGAGTTCAGCCCGTCGTCGCCGCACCTGCTCGCGCCCGTGCCGCGCGAGCGCTGGCTCACGGCCGAGATGGCCGCGTGGTCCGACGCCTCCATCGCCGCGCTGCTCGACGTCGCCGAGGCCGCGCTGCGCGACTGCGTCAAGAACCTGAACCTGCCCGCCGCCCTCATGCGCAAGGACCGCGCCGTCGGCATCGTCCCGAGCGACCCCCGCGTCCGCATCCCCCGCGAGTCCCTCGAGGAGACCGTGCTCGTCGTCCAGAAGATCCTCGAGCTCAGCGTCGGCGCCCGCGACGTGCCCTTCTGCGCCTTCAACGGCGGCCGCGACGTCTTCGTCGACATCGGCGACAAGAGCTGGGGCGTCTCCGTGTGCCAGAAGTGGTTCGGCGGCGACGCGGAGAGGATCCGGCCCGAGCAGACGCTGCACGTCGGCGACCAGTTCCTGAGCGCCGGGAGCAACGACTTCAAGGCCCGCAGCGTCTCGACGACCGCCTGGATCGCGAGCCCGGCCGAGACGGTGGAGCTGCTGGACGAGCTGGCCGACTTCATGGGGAAGAAGCTGAGCTGAAGGACCTCTTCCATTCTTTCTTTCTTTCTTTCGTCGGACCCAAGAAGAAAAGATGATGATGAAAAAAAAGAAGTCATGATCACGGTTGGGGTACCTAAAGGTACAGAAAAGAGGGGTTGGTAGAAACCCCGAGATCGAGAGAGAGAGAGAAAGAGAGAAAGAGAGAGAGAGAGAGAGAGAGAGAAATGACGTTACGCTTCCGGGTCAGAAAGGCATGTATGGCGTTTAGGATACCTAGGTTAAATTCATCATTGCGCGTCCGGGACGGGACGTCCCTCCCTTTATTTTTCCTTCTTATTTTTTAATTTTTTCCTGAAGCCGCTAGGAAATAAAAGTAATAGTATCATGTACCTGCCTACCTACCTACCTACCTAATCGTTAATTCATCACCAGATCGCCGCCACCATCGTAGACGTTTTGCTCTCTACCTATCCTACATTAGATATCTCGACCTTATACTTTCATCTACCTAGCATACACATATGTAAATCAGTGAATTCGAAGTTTTCAAGGTACTTTCGTTATTTTTATTTTTTTTGGCCAGCTACCTCGAATAGCCACTCATACCTACATACCTCCTACCTACTAGCCACCGCCCGCCATATCTCTCACGACCAATACCACAAGGACGAAAGCAAAAATGAACGAAGCCGGTAAGATCAAAATGAGAAGTGAGGTTGCGGAGTACAGGTAGGAGGAGGAGGAGGAGGTAGGTATGTGTTATACACGCGGTAAGGAGACAGATAGATAGATCGATTGGATACCTTCTAGGTACGCCTACCTACCTACCTACTGTCCGAGCAATCTATGAGATGTCGTCCAATCATCCTGAACCATAGGTAATCAATCCAAGCTACCACGCGATACTCGGGACCAATTGCACACGTAAAACAGGATAGTTCGAAGCAAAAAAAAGCTCACTCAAACTCAAACGATCCCTCACACGTAAACCCGGTCGCCGACTACGAGATGGGAAGAAGGACGGGACGGGGACGAATGACCCAGTTACACAGCAGAATATATGCAACGATTAATACGGGTATCTGTATTCTTGACTCAAGTACCTAACATCCTACACGGTGCAGCACCGACGAGTGGTAATACAAGCTCAGATGCCCAAACCCGACGTGCGAATTGAAGTCGCAGCGTTTGATTCCTCGCTCTCTCGCTCAATAATAAATTCCCCCCCCCCCATCGCCCCCCTTTCAGAAATCAGGTTCTCCTTGAAATGTCCACCCGCTGAAAGAAAAACAACACAGGAGAGGGTTGTGACCCCTGGTATAATCGTCTAAGAAGCCAATGCGAGGGACGCGCTATCCCATCCTGATCCATCTCGTCTTGTCAATTTTTGTCTTCTCCGTTCCGAATAATGCCAGCCGCCATTTCTATATGCTTGCTTTTTTCCCCTGAGATAAAAAATCCTACCGACGCACAATCAGAAACTAAAGAAAAGACCGCTGCTCCTCAATATAGAAATACAGGGATGACTCCGTCCTGGCATGCGCCCCTTTCGATGCTAATTTCGTCCTCGAAGAGCTTTTAAATATCTCCACATAAGCCAACCCGTACATCCCCCATGCATAGACCTGAGAATGGAAAGCATCGATGGGTATTGAGGTATGTTAAAATTCGACACGCACAAAGGAAAGCTCATAGTGTTACGGCATGCTCGATATTAGATATAAATCCTCCATCATACGAGCCAGGAAGCACGCCGGGAAGAAGATACAAACAAAGAGAATAGAGGCCCTACATGTAGGGAATGCGGATTTGAGGCAGAAGATATCGGGAATGGCCACCACGTCAACAATAATGATAAGCGATTTCAAACCCCGACTACCGAAGATGTCCGAGAGGCGCGCCAAAGTTATTAGATTTCTTTAGTTTTAAGGGAACGTCCTCTTCCTCCTCCTCGACCGATTTCTCGCAGGTATCATGTGCGCCATCTCCACAAGTCTCAGCTGCTGGCTTTGGCATAGGTTCGGGCAGTTCTCCATTTTCGGTGAGGTCCTCGTGCTTGAGGACAGTTGGGGTGAGATCATTTGTCCTGACATGCTCGAGTTTGTGAGAAAGAGCCTGGAGGAACGGTTCATCAGCCGCCGGGAGGTTTCTAAGGTGCAGTGGCCCTTTCAGTTCTGGATCTTCGTTATGAGGCACCAGATCGGCTAGGGGACCTGGTTCGTCAAGCTCGGGTTCGCCCTGGTCCTCGGTACCCGCTGTCGTCCCAAAAGTGCCGCTTCTCCCTGCTACTTGACCAAGAAAAGTCTGTTCCTGTACTTTGTCATGGTTACCATCCGGCGAATGATGCTTGGGAGTTATACTGCCAGAGCTACCAGCCGTGTTAGTTGCTTTGGTCGACTCGACGGTGTGAAGACGAGATAGGGATAAGGAGTGGTTCGGCGTGTGCCCGGCATGCATAGTAAGCCTATCGGACTCGGGAGCTTTAAGCGTCTCTTTTGTCAACTCCGCTGGCATTGTGCGTGTGCGAGACAAATCTTGCTTGATTCCAGGCGGGGAAAACTTTCTCGTCCCAGCGGATGGTGGAGATGACTTGTCGTCGATGAAGGTCGTCTTCTGAACTGCATCCGGCCTCACCCGAATTCCTTCTAGCTCTGGAATAACCTCATGAATATCAATGCATGGGATGCGTTCCGGGTGAATCTTTGGCGATTCCCTACCAGGGGACGAAATTTGCATGCGCGGATCTAGAGGTATGAAAGGTTTGGATTCCGGCATCGTCGATCCGTGAAATGTAGATGGGCCATCTGACGGGCTCCGAAACTTGCCAGTTGGCTGAGAATGAGCACCCGGGCTGCCAACACCACCACCTCTAATAGAGCCTATGGAAATTTCAGATGAACCATCAAAAGATCTGCTTGCGCTGCTTTCATGGGCGCTCTTGGCCACGCCAGTCATCTGATCCATCTTCTTTTCAGCTACATCAGCTCTTATCCTCCATTCATGTATTTCCTGTTCGAGCCTTGTTTTCTCCTCGACCCACAACATTCTCTCGTCGTCCATGATCGCTCGCTCCTCCCGATAGACCTCTTCAGCTCTAGCTCGGCTAGCTTCGAGGTGAGCACGCTCGGCCTGCCAATTCTCGAGCAATCTTCTGTTTTGTTCCTCCCGGCGTTGTAGCAATTTCACTAAAGTCTGACTGCTCATTTTGTCGAGTGGGGATGTTACATTGGGTACGGCTGATGGAGATATCATACCGGACCCAGACTGGCCCCTCGCCGGAGACAAGCTACCTGACGCCTGGTCACCAATATGCTGAGAGGGTTGACCCGGTGAAAGATATTGTTGCTGAGATTGCGGAGCCGCTGCCGCTGCCGCTGCCGCCGCCGAGATAGAAGAAGAGTGTAAATAATTGGTAGGCGGCGAACTTGTTAGATTCGACTCGTCCAAGTAGGATAAGTGATTTAATGCACGCGGTAAAGATAAAGGAGAAATGACGGATGCTGAAGAATGGCTGGTCAGGTGAGAAGCGAATGGTATAGAGCGTTGATTGGGGTTAAGCATGGCGCCAGAGGGCAGGAAAGAGTCGGAGGGTAACCTCGTCATAGTGAGCATGATTAAAGGCGACGTAGTAAAGATGATGATGATGAGGGAAGGGAGTAATGAGTATGTCGTCGATTTGCGGATGTTGCGTGTCGCAAACCGATCCTAGAATCTACGTCTCCCTCCGAGTCGCAGCGGAAAGTTCTCCAAAAGATATAAAAAATAAAAAAAAAGATATAAAAAAAATTAAAACAAAAAATAAAATAAAAAAAGTAAAGGAAAAATCGCACAAAACGAAACTGATCGTTTTGACGGGGTCGTCAGGGTCGTCAGGGTCGACAGGGTCGAAAGAATCTATAGGGATCTGACGATGACCGGATCGTCAAGGGATCTCGCACTCACTCGACCGCATCGAGTCGAGGGAGGGGGATAAGAGGTAGGATTTTAAGCCAACGAACCTGTGATGTTCGACCACTTGGCAATCTGTCCCGAGTTCGATTCTCGTTCGTTTGGATTGTTTGGTATATCTGTATATCTAAGTAATCCACAGATATCCAATACTACACTAATAAATGCAACCTGCAGACTGCGGTACCCCTAGACACTTCGAGTCGAAGTTTGGTCTGATTCGTGCCTTGGAATGACCTTGATGGAGTACAAAAAGTCGCCGCGACAGAGGATAGTGAGTGATACGGAATAGCTGTAAGACGAAGTGAATGGTTACGAATAGATTTCGTATCGTAAGCCTAGCGTTGGTCCTTGGTCCTTGGTCGTCTTCCGTCTTTTGAAATCGTTGATCGTTGGTGATAGATACCAATTGTGAGATGTAAGCCAATCTCGAATCTCCAAAATCTACCTAATGTACGGAGTACGTGTACCAGAAAGCCACCAATGTTCCCTTATTCCTAGTTGCGACAAGATTGCGATAAGATTGCGAGCGTCATGTGGTGTATTGTGTATGGAGTTGATAGTTGACAGTTGACAGTTCTTGAAGCTGGATATATTCGCGTGACATGTGAGACTGGAGTATAAATAAATGAATTTGATTTGAATATTTGTAAATCTGCATCTGCATCTGTGTTTGTATTTGCATTCGCATTTGCATTTGCATTTGCCTTTGCCTTTGCATTCGCATTTGCCTTTACGTTTGCCTTTGCATTTATGCGCGAGCACACGACAACAACAACAACACGATTATGACTAGTGAAGTAGCTCTTCGAGCTGGCCAAGTTGGCGGGAACATGTATTTGTTTAAAGGTTCAAATTATTTTAGAGAGTGGGGATGAGGAAAAAAAAAAAGCGGACGAAGACGCGAGAGGTGGATAAGTTCTATGATGAGCGGATTGGGAAGATGAATCAATTTAGTTGCGGGTCTGACAGGGGGGAAGAGGTTGAGGGGGAAAGAAGAAGAGAAGGGGTCTTGTTCTTTCCGACTCACATATTTTACATAGTACGTTGAGTCCTTCCTTAATACCTCCAGTCATAATAATGTTGTTCCATTTGAACCTTGGAACATTCAATGTTAACCCTTGAAAGTTTGTTATGTCTGCGTTACATGAAGCAGGTAGGTACACTACAGGTATCTTAGGTACCTGGTATATGAATGTACCGAAGGTAGTACAGCCGTACCTGTACCTGCCTTAGATCTATTTTTCCTTACATCAATTGCCAATGTTACATAAGACAAAATGTATGATATACCGGTATGAAGTACGTAAGTTTGAGTCTATCATACATCAGGCTAGGTACCTAGTCTAGGTACCTACATATAGGTACATACATAATAATATGTATGGGCTATATTGGGCAGTGGGGCAGCAGTGGGGCAGCAAGACCTTCTCTCACAGCTGCCACGTCCTCGATCTGTCTCCACCCCTCCACTTATATAACCTAGATGGAGACTAGCGGCAGTTGATTCTTTCCGTGCCGTCCAACCAAAATTCGGCTTTTCCAAATCTCAATTCCAAACTTTCCAATCCTTTTCATATTTTCTTCACAATCTTTTTCCTATCCAGTACTCCGTATGTCTACCATTCAACTTGGCATACAGTAGATCTTGTTTTTTTCTTTCGTCCTCTCTTATTGAGTCGCCTTCTTACTAGGAGATCAATATTATCATTACTTTTTAAGGGATAATTACCTACGCTATATAGGAGTACATAACATAATATGTACTTTTTCTTATAAACTATTGTCGAATTCCACGGACTCCGGCTTGACTGTCACACGCCGATCTCTTGCATTATTCCCTCTAGTCTAGGTACATGTACCTAGAACTATTCTTCATATTTATTTATTGCCATATATATTTTATTTATTGTCATTTATATTCATGCCATAATAAGCACAACCTAATCCAGCACAGCACCGTACGGCACAGATGCCTTACGATGGCTTTAAACCAGGTTCCTAAAATGAACAGCGCAACTTTTCAGCTAGCCAGGTGAAGGCCTATTTTTACTTGTTATGCGCAGCACACGCACACACACACATATACACATATATGTACGCACACACATACACCGTAACGGCGTACCGCGTACGTATTCATCTTGCTGGCCTTCATCACAGCGTGTCCAATTGTCCCTTGCCAGCTTACCAACATGTTCGGCCGTCATCAATCCGCCAACCATCATAATATGTACATAATACAACCTCTCAGGGTGAACGTGCCAATAACCGAATTGCCTGGCTGCAGGGGGACGGCCCGCCGGGAGCTGCGAATAGAAGCCCCTGAATGCCGGACGACTGGACACTAGCCAATTAGAATCGTCCCAACAGCGATTCCTGATCTCTTACTCGCAGAAATGGCTGACATGCGTTCAGCTTCTTACCCCACAACTTACATGGTTCTTATGGTATTTTCTCTTTACCGTCTATCGTAAAGGACCCTTTCTCCTTTGCATGGCCTCCCGCGCGGTGGCGTGCTATCGTGCTTATGTCTTTTTTTTTTTTTTTTTTTTCATGTATGTACGGATTATATTTATTGGGCGGCATTCATATGATATCACAGATCATACCTAAATAAATGTATTCGAATCTATGGGTTGCATAGTTGGTCTCTTCGATCAACCGGAAATGGTAGCTCCTCACCTCAATTAGATTGCGGGATATTGGCAATTTATTTCTCAGGAACTGTCTTGGAAGGGTTCCTTTCCCCCTCCCCCTTTTTCCTAAAGACCCTGGTTGTAATGCCCAATACAACTTTCCCTTTTGATAAATAACGCCTCTTCCCACGACTACCTCTGACTCTGAAGATGAGAAGCGTTCATTGATTGGTTCATAGGAGATCGGGATAACGTCTCGCGAGTCTCATTCTCTCGCTCACATCGTAGCCGTCAGGTTTCTCGTGACTATCGACTAAACTAGTTACGATGAAATCTCAATCATACCCCACAGAGTTGACAAGGGGGCAATGTGAGCAGGTGGCACTTTATGGGGTTCACGATTTCAAGGTCGTGCTGATCGGATCGATAGCGCCCCGTGACGTCTCCAGGGTCCTTGGATGTCATATCCTCGTTCCTAGTCATAAGAAGACGAGAATCTCCCCCAATTCTGCTCAATTGACACGATCCTAAGGATGAGAGGTTTTCATCTTAATCGACACCAACGCAAAATTACATACCATTTTACAGATAATCTTATCTGATTCGGTTTGGCAGGCAGGTTAGAACAGTTCTAGAAAAGCCTTGCTCGTCTGTCAAACAAATTGTGTCGATCCTGGCTAGGGCTGAGAGTGTTGGACCCTGAAGGGTCCCCTCTTCAAATATATTTTGGCGGATACCGTTAGGACTGCCCGCACATGAACTATTTTTGAGGTCACGAGGATACTAGTTTTATTAACTAGTGATGAAACTGGACCACATTGCTACGACAAACTAACATTTGCCTGCAGACCAAAAAAAAACCCCCCCCCGCGAATAGCCAACGGCCATGGCTCATAACCTGACGCGGTTTTCTGCATAGGAAGCCGAGAGGTTGGGATGTAATAAAATGGGTACGCCACAAGCGCCCGGGTTGTTTGTCGGTAGATTTTTACTACTTCACAAACATCTAGACCTCGTCGAAAAGGACCTTATCATCCTCGAAAGGATCATTCTCCAATCATGACTACGACAGAAAATGTGATGCTGCGGTCGTCTAGCTCTATTATCAAACACACCCAACACGCACACCGCCCGGAAGTGCAATAGGTGCTTCATGAGTTTGAAGCGAAGCGAGCCAGATTGAACCGGCATATCATGCTTTACGGCGAGATTGCCGAGTTGCGAGAGAACTCGTGGGTGGAGAGGGTTAGGTTAGTATGTTTGGTATGTGCACTTGCTCTGGAGCTGACCGGCATCGGCAGCGTTCCAAGTGGACAAGATATTAGATCTAGCCATCCTCGTTTGTGGCTCCACCGTCACGACGACCTGGCGAATCCGTCATCTCGAAACAGAAAGCATGGTATTCTTTGGTGAGATTGGGTACGTGAACTTGAGTGTGAGTGTGAGTGTTAGTGTCTTGAGTGCCCTGAAACTCCCAGTCGGAATTCAGGATTATACACAGGCAACCGAAGACTGCAATTGTTCGTAGCTAGTATCCTGGCTTATCTGTGTTTACTGACAATTGGTATTGGACCAACCCTTAAACACTCGGTTTCATAAAACTGCAGCCAGAGGTCAAATATTCGTACACGTCACCATCGCGACATGGGGGGGGGAAGGGTTGATAACTCGGTTGCTTGCTGCTCTCACCGCAACAAGCCCTGGCCAGCGGTACCCGCTTCGAACGGAGAGCCTTGGCTGTTGTGTTGACCAAGATTACTGACCGACTACCCGCCACGTCGAATTTTTGTATAGGACAGGGCAAACTTATCCGTTCAATTGTCGAATTATTCCAGTATCGAGTCATGGCTCATGAGAAAAAAAATATCGAAACGAGCAGAAGTCTAGAGATGATATATTTGAACGCATCTTACCACACGCCCAAACTTATAACGCCTAGCCATATCATTCGTGGCAAATTATTCGAGAGCATTGGCTTTTATGAAGCACTTGTGCAATGGTACCGATATGGACCCGATGCCTTTTTCTTTTTATGCCTTTTCTTTTCTCCCGGAATCGTGGACACGCCGGTTCTAGATGACTGAAGCTAGTTCCTAGTTCATTAGCTCGCCGGACATGCGGATGGTATGCGGGACTCGGCGGCATTATCTTTAGCACGTCCGATTCGACTTGAAAGGATTACGGACCCTAGGCATATTAAGTCTTGCTCTTGCTAGGACTTAAGGGCCGATTCGCATTGGCGCTAGCGGAATCTCCCTTTCGCTCGAATCCTAATAGTTGATATTATCTCATTTATCATAACTATTGGCTGGGCAGGTTATGATTTCAACAACTCATCGGCTCACATATCTGCTATCTTGACGTGAGAAACTATTGGGTGGAATATGTTACCGTTAAATCCATCAAGTAGGTACGTAAGATATATGACCAGACGGATATCCGGATGGAGTTTGGTTCTCACGACCACGTCTATAGTTTTAGTAACGCGGGTGAGGTGTTATCGAATGTCTATGCATTCTACGTCGTTCTAGAGGTAGCCCGCTTGGCTCTCCATGTGATCTGGTTATCGTGTTTAGCTACCCTACAGGATCACGTCGTTGATTCCGAAATCACACGTCTTGCCATCAATAAGATTCTTTCCCTTGTCCCTAAAATTCAATCGTGAGCATTTGCAGTCAAGGTATGCCTATGTAATATCCATGTAAATTAAGAGTATCTAAGTAGAATACACCTTAAACTTATCTCGTCTTCTCTTTATCAAATTCGAGTCCTTTGTCGCGAATTCTGCAACATTGACTCGTGACAAACCCGCTCTGCTAAACCAGGCTCAAGACATTATTGAGATGTTGGCAGCAGATGCCTACAGGTAGCAATAGGTACCTGCCTATTATTTCACATGCCAGCATAAAGGCGAAGCAAAATCGGCATATTCTAGTCGTTTCCAGCAAGAGAACGGTCCCCATCTATCCTGCTCTAAACTCGTTCTTCTTCAAGTTAAAAAGCTTGATTCATAGCAGGTATTTATTAGGTGCGGACGCGGGCTATTGTCATCACTTAGGCTTCGGGGGCCTTTGGGAGACTATTATCTATAACATGAGTTCTTGGGGAGGACGAGTAGTCTAGGGATACTGCTTTTATAAAGTTAGTGGATATACATGGACATCACAGGGCCATCCATTCCTTTATAGGATCCCGTGGATGTAGCTCGCTAGATGAGTTTAAGATGACGGAGAGGAGAGCTGCTTACCAGTCTAGACCTAGATCAAGATGTGCAACATTCCACGTTCTCTGGTTCTCAGACGGCGCGTTCGTATTCTGATCGCTCGTGTCGAATCCTGGATCCTGTCGATGACTCTTAGACGGCGGAAGAAACTCGGCAGAGAGGCGTCTGGCATAGATCCGAATCACCGGGCCCTTCCTAGGAAACGAAAAGAAAAAAAAACACCTCCAGGAAACACGGCTGGAGGATACCAGGCAACCCACCTTAAGAACCCGTCGGAGTCTAGTGAAGAGATGCGAAGCCGGCGCTGGTGTCTACGGAGTCTAGGTAGGTAGGTAGGTAGGTAGCGCACGCGACGGGAGGCTTCTACTACTCCATACATCGACTACCTAGAGCAGACGACAGGGCTGCTCTATGGACCATCCGCGGGTCTTTTCTGCCGCTCTTTCGGCCGCTTTCCTTTGCTCGCTGGCCAGCCTGGGCGAGCTGTTATTCTGGCTTTAAGACAGAAAGGTGTGTGCGTGCGTGTGTGTGTGTGTGTGTGTGTTTTGCCGGTTCTAGCTGAGTCCACGGCGGGAGGGAGGAAGGAACACGAGCGACGGATTTGAGGCGTGCGAGACATCTTTTCCATTTCTTTCGCGCGGAGAAAGGAGTTTTCTCTTCCTCTTCCTCCTCCCCCTCCTCTTCTTCTTCTTCTTTTCCTTACTTGCGACAAGAGACGGCTTTCTCGTGTAGGATATCATGACGGCTCATAGGTTAAAAGGTATATATATACCATAATCTCTGATGTGTCGCGTGCTAGAGTCGTACGTAAAGTCAGATGTCAACTCGACAACTACCTCATACCCCCCAGGACGTAAGAGCGACAACACACAGGCTTCGAGCAGCTACCTATTTACCTACCTATTTACCTACCTACCCATCCCGCCTACCAACCCACCTGCTTCAGCAATAAAAAGAGACCAGACCGACCAACATATCCCAAGCGTACCTACCTACCTACCTCCTAACCCTTCCCCTTCCCATTTTCCCTTACCTCCCTATCCCTCACTAACTTCTCAGCACAGATCTTTTTTTTTTTTGGACTTCCCCCCCCCCCCCTTGTCGACGGGACCAGCCATGCCCGCCGCGACGCAGCGCCACCAGCCCATCGGCTTCGTCTGCTGCCACTGCCGGTACCGCAGCAGCGGCAGCTTCTGCCCGAACCCGGAGCGCCCGGACTGCCCGCACCGCGGCATCCCCCGCTGTCAGCGGTGTCCTATCCTCTTCACCTCCCCGCAGGCGCAGGCGCAGGCGCGGGCGGGCGGCAGGGACGGGGCGCCGGAGAGCCGGAGCGGTGATGTGATGATGGTGGCGGTGGCGCAGGAGAGGTTGCGGTCTTTTGACTCCGGGTCGAGCGATGGGGGAGGGTCGCATGCGTCTGGTGGCTCGTGAGAGAGAGAGAGAGAGAGCAAGAAAGTGTGTGTGTGGGGGACGTAGTTTCGATGGGATCCTCAGAACGAAGGAACTGGTAGTCTAGGCAGCAGCTAGCCTGTCTCTCAGAGCTTCCTTTCGCAAGAGAAGGCGGGATGTGTGGGCGCCTGGTCTGACGGCGTCGTGCTATGGCTATTCCTTGACCGAACACGCGCTCGCGGTTGCTGTTGGGGAAGATATGGAGGCGAGGAGGAGATGCGGGAGGTTGTTCTGTAGGTTCTTCCTATTCCTCCCCTTTCTTTGAGTACTCAGTAAGTTTTTGACGGTACCTAGGATGGGGCTTACTGGCTTATAGGGATGCATATTGTCACGTATGTTGGACGGAGAGCTAGCGAGCTGGGAGATCATGGCAGGGCTTCACGTTTTGTGAAGGGTGGGAGGAATAAAGCTATCTACTACGTTTAATGGTCTTGGGTTTGGTGTCTTATTTTGGTATGTCTATTCTGTGTAGGTAGGCTTTACGCTACATTGTAGGGAGACAGGTAGGAGGTAGGTAACCTAATAGGTACCTACCGAATCTACTAATGTAACATATGTTTCGGTGCTCGAATCGCCTATTCAGTTTATCTAGGTATATTACTACCATCTATGCTGATTTATGAGCTAGTTAAGTGTCATAGAACCCAGTTTCACCCACGGTGCTCTCTTGTTCAAAAACTATCATCAGATTTACATCAACCAGATACTCCTAATATGCCTCATCTGAAAACGGCAAGAGGGCGACTCGCTAGTCAAATAGTTCGCGCCAGCTAGTTCCGCTGCGGAACCGACTCTCCCGGACGCACATCTACGGACCGGCACATACGGCACCCGAGGCCCCTGATGGAAGTGAGACAGGCAGGTCCATAAGTCAGCTTAGGCTTCTACTAGCACGCCGCGACTCCAGAACCGGATGGGTGGGAGGTACATGCCTACCTCATAAGCCGGTCAGCTTGCATGTGGCGGCTTCTAGGCTCGGACTAGATAGTTTGATGAGACCTTGATGCCTAGTGGATTGCTAAAATCGCTCAGCGATGGATGATTACCAGGTGATTGGTGGTTAGGATGTGGATGGGCTGGTACATGTTGATGGGATATATGGGCCTCTGTTCAATCTGATTTCAAGATGCCATGGTTAGGCATAGGGGTAGGTATATAGGATGGAAGACTGGCTCATTATAGTAGCGAGTTTAGAATTCGCGAGTAGTGGTATCTCAGATGCATATACATTCTTATCCAAGTTCGTAGCTAGTCTCGTATAGAAAGAAGGTGTGCTTAATAGAGATGGGATTGCCATGAGAGGGCAGATGGGAGGTAGATGATAGCGAGTGGATAGTAAGACTGCCCGGCTAGAATCGGACGAGCCGTATAATACCTATAAGAACAGGATATCAAGGCAATATCAGAATAGTGTTATAATGTTGAGGCCGAACACTCCGTGAAGGGATATGCAGGCGCTCTCTAAAGCTGGTGTCTGATAGTCATTATAAGTGTCTACGTTATAATAGAATTTACCACATAACGCAATGGAGGAGCATGTCTATCATCGTCTATGTTTCTTTGAGAATTGACTTAGGTGTCTAACCCTTCAAGAGGTGTCAAAGGAGGCGCCATGCTTCTAGACATGATCGAAAAAGATGAGATGGTAGATGGCATGCTCTCAAACCTATCAGCTAGCTTGCTCGTTCGGATATTTTGTGGTCAGATATCACAAAGTCTCGTTCTACAGTACTTTAATAGATCGACACGGTATCATACCGGTATGTAGGGAAAACGACATCGCCGATCATAGCTCGGGATAGAGAAGAATATGAACACGATCCATAGTTTTAGCCCATCGCATTATAACACATTATAAGAGCCATCAAGTTCGTTCCAAGGCTTCCGCCTCACCGCATAGTAGGTGGGTACGTAGCAAACTAATAGGATGCTTTATTTATTCGTAGGATCGCGGTGGTGCTTCCGCATCGCCTTGACAGACTTCTTTTCACCGCAACTCCTAACTCCGTTCGATTTTACCGTCCTAATCAAGGTGTACTACAGAAGCAAACACGCCGTGCGCGAAGGTGAATGTGACGGCTCGATCTACCTACGTCTATCCGAGGAGCAGGAAAGCTTCTGCCTATGAGAGGAAGCAGATGAGGGGGAGCGGCATACGAAAGAGGCTTACGAATATACAGTCGGATATCGCACCCTGCGCGCCCTGGCGAATTCTAGATCTCGTCACAGTACCAGGCTGATGGGTAGGGTGTGTTAGCCATCTAAATAAAGCGATGTGACAAGCCGCGCAGCTGCTGACACAACGTCGCTCCCTCAGATCTAAGTACCGAGATTGAAGAGGGTGCCGCCGTACTCCGTCGCCGTCGCCGCCACCGCCTCCGTCCCCTTGGAGGAGCACGGCCAGAGGGGAAGAGGGATCTCGCCCTCGTCATCGCATCCAAGGCTTGGACGCATGAACTGCGCGGTTGTCTACCTGCCTAGGTAGGTAAATATCAAACGGCCTTCCTCGTACGCGTCGGTGCGCCCGATGGGAAAAGGAACAAACTTCATAGGCTGACTCGGAATCGCTTATCGTTGTTGCGCCGTACTCCGAGGCTTGCGAAGCTTTCTGTCTGACGAGTATGTAAGCTGCTTCTTGGCTCCTCTCACCGGCGGCGAGCTTGCGCGGTCGCCTATTACATGTTCTTTTTTTGTACTGTGACGAAGGTACCGGGATGTCTACGATAGGGGATGACTACCTACCTAGCTAAGGAGTTTAGGAACAACGATCGCTCTCAGCTAGACGAGACGATTGGTCTAATATGGGGCCTTGGTACTGTTGGATTCTCGTGCTTATACGACGTGTTTCTAATGTAAAATAAGAACGGATAAACAAAAGACTCATATTCGCAAGACCTCATGTTTCCCTTTCGAAGAAACGTTAGTGACACCACCTTATCATAATGGTAAGCGGTTAGGATGAAGCTGGACAGCATTCCTGTCACCGCCGTTTATTGAGGAAGGAAAACAACATATAGAACGTGGTAAGTTCGACGCCAGTGAGCTCACTATGCAGAAAGTCTCGACCGGGGCAGAAAAGAGGCGCAGTGCAGTACGCGAGACAGACCTCTGCCTTTCGATCTTGAGGCACGTCGCACGTCGCACGTCTCCTTGGCAGGAAACGCATCCTTATCTGTCACGGCGGGCGGCCGTTTCGCGAGCCACTCTTCCCCCCCCCCCTCCGCGAACGTCGGGCGAGATGTCCTGCGGAAGCCTGCGTCGTCAGGATGGCACGTACGTCACATAATATAAGAGCACATACGTTCCGCAACACAGCATCCCAGGTAAGCAGGTAGCCGTTCGGCTGTTGTGCATAATCGTTGCACGCATCCCTCCCCCGGAACCTAACCTACCTATTTTCCTTCCCTCCTCTATCCTGTAGGGCACGCATGTCGGAAGGCGGTCAGGACCAAGGGAGGGAGCACGCCTGTTGCGTGCCGGCACCGAAAGCTACCGTCGCTCCGTAGACCAATGTCCGGAAGGGACCGGGGCGTGACGGCGAAAGGATTCGTGCGTCTTCTTATAGGGAAAGAGGGGGAGTGGGAAGAAATGGGAATCTGAAGAACTCGTTTCGCCTTCAAGCGATGATGATGCCAAGTATGCAATCCGTCTGACCTCCTCGTCCATAAGAGAGTAGAGGTGGCCAAGCGCCAAGTACTGTCGGACCGACGTGTACCCCCTTTTATTGTTATTTTCTTTTCGCCGTCACTCTTTTTTTTTTCTATCTCTTTGCATTCCTGAATACCAAGAGATTCAATCTGCGCACAATCGACTTGGCAGGGACGGCAGTGGAACTCGACGCGAGCCACGCAGCCAACGGCAGGGCATGTCGGACTTATTTGGCGATCTCTCTCGCAAGTGGCCTCCACCCCCGCCGCTGCCGCCGCCGCCGTGGCCGTTGTTATCTCTGAAGAACGGTTTCAAGTAGCTACCTACTGTATAGTTAGGTAACTATATATTTTGCTTTTGCGAGAAAAGCCGCTTGGCAGTGTTCAAACGGGCTGGCGTTCGTGCGCGGTACATCCCGGGGGGCGCCTGTAGCATTCGGTACTTGGGTGATATCACGTATATTGTGCGGCGAAGAAATAATAACACTTCCCGGTGTAATGCGGTGTTCTAGAAGTGTCAGTATGATCTATCAGTTTTTTTCCCCTCTGCTTTTCAGTTTACTCGTTTGCTTTTGACGGATGCGGATATGAGCATACTCGCGGGCACGAAGGACAAAGGAGGGAGTAAGATTATCTCAGACAGGAACTCGTCAGCGGTATGGTACAGAAAGATGTTCCCGCTGTACGAAGTATGTATGTACGAAGAGCGTTTGGGAGGCCATCCTCGACACGTCTACGAGTTTCTCCAGGGGCCATGTATTGTAGATACATTACAAGGTAGGTGATTTGACAAGGCGGGATGAAGCGTTCAAGGCAGGGGTAATTACCACGCACTAGGTACTCTAGCACCCGTCTTGGCTCAGCCAAATTTCATGGTCTGTGCTGTTCGAGGAATGGGAGGGCTGGAATACGGATTACGGTTATCATAGATTCGCATGCTGACGCTCGGAACCAAAGACGAGCGTGGCGATGATGAATCATCAACTTGGGGGGAATCGTCCTTGACTCCGAAGATGGTAAGGAGGCACACGACGGCGAGCACACGAGCAAGGGGGGGCGTGTTCTCGAGCGTGGGGAAAAGAAAGGGAAAAAAAATAAAGAAACCTGGAGATGGTAAGTTCCTTTCGCCAATGATGGTTCGCATGGTAGTAGATCCTTTTAGGAACAATCGGTCACCCAGTAAGTACATACCCATACCTATATCATCAACCTGCCATCGCAAGTGCTGCAGGTTGAAGGAGAATGCTTTTACAATTTTCGTAGACACGAGATTTCGTAGACACAAGATTGGTTCGTTCTAGTGAGCCACGCTGGCACACTTGTTTGAGAAAAACATGTTTTCACCGGCTTCGTCGGTCAGGTGAGATGACTGTTCATTAAACAACCTATTCACCGCCACTTCAGCATTACTGTGTACCTATATCCTGAAGGCTGACGGTT
Organism: Hypoxylon lienhwacheense; assembly: GCA_902806505.1. NCBI lineage: Eukaryota > Fungi > Ascomycota > Sordariomycetes > Xylariales > Hypoxylaceae > Hypoxylon > Hypoxylon lienhwacheense. The sequence goes on from CADCWW010000016.1 coordinate 423,837, forward strand.
TTGGTAGCCCTAGGAAGGACTGTCTTTTATTTCTTTCTTAGTAAGGCAAGGGGAAAAAAAGCATGGTGCGTAAGTGAAGCATTATGCCTGCGCGGCTCTTGAATAGAAAGGCGGCCACTCAGAAGCCACGGCCCGTCCTGGTTTAATCACAGTGGCGGTTCGGCTGCGCTGGCCGCGGTTTCATGGTTGTCATCATTGCAATGTCATCGGCGGTAAACCTGGTCAGACGGCGCTGGTTGCCTGCGTGAGGAACTTGATTGTTAGCCCCCTTATTTCCCACCCCCGAGACACGATACCCCATGGGTAACCTTGTCTATATGTGGTCGAGGGTATAGAATAAATCCCGCAAGCACTTGCAATCACCTGAATGTAATGTAGGCCGTCCCTTTTGGTAAAGTAATCAAACCCTCCCCGTCAGAAAGGGATATTGGTATTGTGGGAAGGACGAGGGACCGGAGCTTGGATCTGGCCCAATAGTATACAATTGCGTCGTAGTAAAAATCTATTTCGGAAGTCAGTAAAACGAAGGAAATGTCTCTTAATTTTGTCAATGGAGAAAACACATGCCGATCTTGTACTCAGCCAAGAGCCTCAGAAGGCTGACTGCTTCGCCAAGCATGATAATTGCCATACACTAGCCTCTCACGAATGGCACGAACAGGCGCAGCCCAGGCCGTTCACTTGGCTGCTCTATTTCTGAATGCTTACTTGCACAGAGACAAGATCTCGGGGCGACAAAAATATCTACGTACGGAGAAGGGCCAGGTGGTTTACCACAACGAGGGACGGCTAAGCACATACATAACACGCTTCGACTAAGATCGCGTACCATGTCGTTTTGGTACCGACTCTGATTATAGGTAACTGCTAATGCAGGAGTTAAATGCAGTCCCTAGGTCACGGGAGGTGAATATTCTGATCCGCAGAAGAAGCCCGATTCGTTACTACGTGGTAAGGGCGAGTAAGAAGCACGCGTAACGAAAGCCTGCACGAGACTGCTCTTTTGGGACGGTTGCAGAAGTAGGCGAGGTCGAGCGGGCCAATTGCCGCCCACGGTTGCGTGGGGGGAAGAAATACGACGCTCCGTCGAGCTCACTGCTACTTGTGGACAAGCCTTGGGTTAGAGCAGCCCTGTAGTAGCAGGATAAACTTGGCGGGTTACCATTTTCGACCAAACCGGTCTTGTTACTCGATGTAACTACGTAAGTAATACCTATAACCTACCTATAGTAGTAGAGATAGGTATCGACACACCTGCCATCCCACAACCTAGGTTTGGAACTGGCACCGAGGGCCAAAAAAAAATCTCGAGCGCGTGGAAGGAGTTGTTGTGTTCACGTTGGACCGGACAGAAAATTGGTCTCGATGAGAAAGAAAGAGACACATAGGAAGACATTGGTGTGCATGGGATCAAATTGTTATTCCGAGATGCTGCTCGGTTGACGGGCAATCGAGCCTTGGCTGTTCATCTGATGGCGCCTGTTGTGAAATTCCGCCAGCGTCTAGTTGGCTAGGCGAAGGCTAGGCGAAGATCTCGACCGAAGCCCATCCTGCTCATTCGGTCTGCTCGATTTAGATTTCATATCTTCAGCTTGGCCCGCCTCGGAAAGCGGACAGAGCTAAGGTAGGCCGTTTCACTCCAACGAGAACTATATAGTACGTACTTGCTAAGAGACGATGATGTCGATAGTCGCCATCTAGAAGACCGAATTGATTGACGGCCCATGAACCAATCAGGGCTCGGACGCCATCCAAGAACCCTTGCTTGGATGTAGAAAACATGTCGTTCTCGCATTTGCGAACGGCGATTTCTTAATGGCCTCTCGAACCCTGCATTTTCGCCAAGTGCATAGAAAAGAATGCTTGGAAGAAAATAGAGAATAAGAAAAAAAAAACAAATTTCGTGATTTTCTTCTCGCTGCTAGGCGTCATCATGATCTCTCCCTACTCCGCTCTCCATTCAGGGAAGAGGAAGGGGGAAAAAAACAGGGGATCCCGCTACTGTCGGTAGTTGACGAAGCATTCAAGATTCTGCAACGAATGACGTGCCAGGGTAGAACGATGCCTAGCAAATCTGGTTCAGACCTTGTCGCGCGTGGTTTGGTTGATAGGTTAATAACTTTCTGCCGGGATTTAAATCGCGGATCGAGACAGTGACCATGAAATGAACCCAATACTGCGAGTACTGCAGTGATGTCTAACTCAGGGGTCAGACATGTGAGGTATGTCATCAGTCGACGTTGCTTCGAGAAGATCGAGAGATCCCCCAGTGAAAGCTGAGGCTTTCTCACGACCCGTCAGAGCAGGCAAGTCACGAAAGGGACAGTGGGCATGGCTCAGGGCGCAATGCGGCGGTACGCAACCAGACGACGACACATGCCGCCGCCCGTCTCGGGGACCTCTCGGAATGGTGTCGCATCGTCCTTCTTGCTCTCCCCCTTTGTCCTGACGAACCCTCCGCTGGGTACGCGGCGCGCCGAGAAGCTAAGAGAGACAGCTGTCCACGACTCCACGCTTAGAAAGGAGGTATCTAAGAATATCTCTCAAAATACGCCTGCCAATGCTTGGCCTAATGGTGAGTGGGCGAGGGAACGATGATCGGTTGGCCTTGGCAAATTCTCCGAAAATAGCTAAGAAATACGTAGGTTACTTTGTAGTTTGCCGGAATATCTCGGTGATAATAGTAGTGTCGCGAGCAACTTCACGGTATGAGTTCGAGTTTGTGATCAAGTGTATAATTCCGTCCGTTAGTGGATTTAATTATCATAGTAAGGTACGTAGGTAACGTAGGCAGGTAACTATTACACAAACAAGAGCTGACGAAGACGAGAGGACTGTCTACATGTTAGGTAAACGCCGGCTCATATCTACATACCTACCAGATAAGTAGTTAACTTATATGACATGATACGTAGGATCAGGATCTTGAACAATATCGAAACCGGCTCGTGTCACCATTCCTAACGATGATGCGTATTCTGTAGTCATCTTCATTACACCAAACTCATACCCAACTAGCGGTAGGCAAACAAATTGATAATCTCGTAATCGTGTCTGACTTATGCTCTTACAATCTTGACTGTCTTGGCGGTCAAGCACTTACACGTTATCTCAAGAAGAAAAGCATCACGATTGTATGGAACAGAAGAAGTGGTGCGTATGTTGCGAACGTTTACGTTAAACCGGTCCGGCAGCGCGCCTATGATCGTTAATAGCGCATAGCATATACTTCTTCCTCCGTCTCTATTTTCTATCCGGCGATGGAAGCAAAAGAGATGCTCGGCCCTTGGCAAAAGAAATAAAAAATAGATGTACTTACTCGGCCCTGGATTTTTCAAGTCTTAGACTCGTTGAAGTACATTACAATTTCAGTCAAACGCGCTACCGCCAAGGCCTTGGTCTGAATCTGCAAATTAGATGAAGGTTTCTTGGTATTATCAATTGTCTCTACCCCTGGGTGAAACGATCCCGAACACAAGTAAGAATTCAATTAAACAGCCAAGAATTTAGAGCGACGGCAATCACTCAATCATATGTTTCGTCTTTTTTTTTTTTTCTATTTCCTATTCTTACGTGCTCTGCCAACGTCTTCTTTACGACCACCTCGTAGGTACCTAAGGTATGCAATTGGCACGGAGGTACCTGTCCTCGACGAATGGGAACATGGAAAAGACGACCAAGGAATTCCTCCTGGCTTCCTACGTATATTTATTCTAGAACAGACGTCGGTGACAACAAATACCGTAAGCTTAGACTATTTATACTATTTCCCGCCTCATCTAGTAACCACATAGACGAATCGCCAAGGACTTGGCTTAGCTATTGCGGCTTCGTCTCTGTTGTATTATTGCTAGGTCAAAGTCTTTGTTATAAGTGAGTTTCATGGGCTGTAATCTTAATGCCTTTTGTTAGTCTTGTTACTGTATTATGTGTGCACTACTGGGTTTTACGGTCCTGATTGACTAGACGTAGATGTAATACTTGTTAGTTCTCATTACATTTATAGAAATGTAATAGGACATAAAAGTTATGAAGATGATTCGAATGTCCGGTGATAGTGATAGACGTGGGAGTTTAAGCAAGCGCAATTGTCCGGCCACTTACACAGCGACCAGGGCCACTTTTAAGCTGGGAATTTGCTGGGACTTGCTGGGACTTTCTGGGGTCTCCAAGGAGCTAAAGGGACAACTAATACGCGCATAGGAAAGACTTATCTTTAATTATTAGTTGTTGTTATTATTATTATTATGGTCCCCCCTTTTAAACGTTTCCCCAAGATTTCGATAGTGAACGAATAATATCATGGTACCATAAGCCAGGAAGAGCACGATCCCCGTTTTCGAATTAGACGCAGTTGTTCCTGGGAGGTAGAGGATACCTGAGAGCTACGGTACTGTATAGTACAGCACGTCCACGTCCCCGAGCTCCCCCCGCTCTTCTTCATCGGGGTTTGGTCAGCAGCGTATTTCGTACACATGTGCAGCGCTGTGATAGACGATGTAATCCGTACGTGCCAACCGATGCGAGCTATGTTGTACTTATATACGTACATACATGCCTAGATGTACTAACATGTGTAAAGGAAGAAGAATCCTAATTTCGCGCTTCTCCATCTTGACCATCGATCTAAGCATGCCACGTATATAAGTACCCCTTATTATACTTAACATAGATACAATACAGTGTAGTCTACGATAACTTACACATGCCCGGGCCGCATCGTGCACATGTCCTTACTACTAAGGTACTTACATACGCCATACGCCATATGCGCAGATTCCCAGATTCCCAGATTCTCCCCAGGGAACAAGAGTTCAATATAGGACGCTGTCGATGATAGGTATGCCAAGTGCTTGGAAAGTCCGAGACTGAAGATCCAGGCAATCCTAAAAAATGTTAGCATCTTAGATCGCTCCCCCCACCTCCTTTATAATTTATTCTTGGGATTAAAGTCCATGTTTTGCTCTGTGTTTATAAATTTGGAACTTTATAATATAAAGTCGTGATAGTCCCAAACCATGTCGTAGTATGTGCGCAATTATATATACATACTTCCTACTAGCAGGTATCTAACCTATATGTGAGGTAGATCGGTATCTTCTCCCCACGCCGTGTTACCACTCTACCGCCACTTATACGTCTGATACAGCCGTCTCTTATACCCGAGAAAGACAACGAAAGAAAGAAAGAAAAAAAAGGCATCCCCAGCAGCATAGCAACACCCCAACCTCAAACGTGAAGTTCGATCCTGACCGGACACACATCAACTTACCTGCAGGTCGTTTCCTCTTGGACCATCCTCCACCCCTCCCTCCGCAGGGTCCTCTGCAGTTGGGCTTGTGCAGCTTTCTTCGGATTTGGTGTAGTACTGGGGGTTACTGAGGATTATACTACATACATATGTAATCCGTATACCTACACCCTCTCTAACTATACCCTTTTTTACTTTGGGATATTTTATTTTATCTTATTTTATGTTTTATTCTATTCACGACATAGCTACCGTACCGTAGCAGTGGGTTGCTCGCATGCACATTACAACTTGGGCCAAAGATCAACCCAAGTGTCCACCAGCACAAGCTTCGACTTACACATCCTATCCACCTACTTGTATACATTCATCCACCTATCCGCCTATCCACATATCCACACTCACGTAGGTTTACACACAGATATCCGCTCACTACCTTGTCGATGCTTCAGCCCCTAACCTAACTTAACCTAACCTAACCTAACTCTTGTGACTATGTTACTATTATGATTTACATACATATAATCTACACCCGTCCCCCCTCCAAGAACGAATCTACCGGTTTTTTTTTTCTTTTTTCCTCTCCTTCTTGCCTTGGCATTCAGGCATCTCAGATCTCTGGACCCTACTATAATACGCCTGCGGCGCCGCATGTGTATGTGTGTGTATAGTATAGTGTAGTGTATGTGTGTATGAGTGTGTGCAACCACGGCATTGCAGCATACCCATACCATATTATATACTATACCATACATCATACATATCATACATATCATACATACCACATATAAATCACGATCACCTAAACCAAGCCGACCCGAACGCCTGCACCGAATATTCGACCAACAAGGCCAAGACAATTGTGCAGCATTTTTTTTTATTCCTAGTTACTTTTCTTACTTTTATTATCATTATTATTCCTTTCTTTTTTTTGTCCTCATCCTGGACCTCGCTTCTGGATGCAAGAGACCTCGACAAGAGATAGTAGCGGAACCAAGTCTTTCGAAAACGAAAAAGAGCCCATTGTTACAAAAGTTTTTACTATTGTGTCGATCATATCGAGTCTACCTATAGACATACCTATAGACAGGACATAAACCCAACCCAACCCGTCAACACCAAATCGCTTCGACAAGAAAGAGAGAATCCGTCTTCCGAGTAACAACAAAGGGCCGTCTATCGGAAACCCGAATCGACCGAGTGACTCCGACTGCCGACCACCGAGTTCTGTGTTTCTTATTCACAGTGGTGGCAATCGGATTCTTTCCTATTATCTACCTTGGTTTCGGTCTTTTCATTGGTTAAGGATAGGACGAGTCTGCCCTCTTAGTTGTTTAATATTCTACTTTCTCCAGTTTGATCTGAAAAGAAAAAGAATAAGAAAAAAAAAAAAGAAGAAACTAGGCAATTCCAAATTGATGAAATAAGGCTGGTTTACTGGCAGGATCAGAATCAGTTTTTTTTTTTTTCTTCAACTTCAAAATTCATTTTATACGATATTATTATTTGTTATCTTTTTTTTTTTACACTCGACACGACTTACAAGAAAATCTTACACGGTCTTAGTCCAAGTTCCGGTCTAAAGTTTTAGGGCCAGAAAAGATAAGGCAAATAACTCATACCAACCGCCGAAGTCCCGCCAATAGGTCCGGTTCCCAACCGATTTTGTCAGCAAGCTGTCGCATTAAATTGCGACTAAGACGTACCTACGGAATACTAGGTAACGATCCCCAGGCCTACATTTATTACCTATTAGGCATTCCCCTAGGCATTCCTCTCCCCCCCTCCCCCTAACTTACTGTACCTAGACACCTGGTATAAGTTAGCGCCTGTTTGGTATCCACATGTACCTTTGATACGGTACAAGCTGGGTACGGAACTTGGATACATCAAATACAGTACCTACATACCTACATAGGTACATGTACCTACCTTACCTAGGTACCTCCTAGGACCCTACCGCAACCAAAAAAAAAAGGTTGAAATTTGAAGGCCTGCCCTATTGGAACTGGTGTTATGCACGAGTAACTTTGGTACCAATCAATTCATAACGTTTTAACATTAGAATCTTGATCAAATTAGAGCGATGGCAGCCCCACAAACACAGAGACCGACCCTGGCCCCGGCGATGTCATCGCCATTACCATTACCATTATCTTTGCATTTACCTTCTACTAATTCACATTCATCCACCTTAACTCATCCTTTACATCCTTTACATCCTTCCTCTACTACCGCAACCAGCGCACCCACTACGACTACAACTGCAACAGCTGCAACAACTACAACCACTGCAACCACCGCAACCCGCGCAAAAAAGTCGATACTACCACAATTACAACAACAACAACAACAATTACCACAACTACCACAACTACCACCACCTTCAAAACCAATTCAAATACCTACTAATAGTCGTTCCGTCACTACATTAACTAGGATCTCGTCACTTGCATCAACAACGCCTCCAGGTAAACTCCGCCTCTCTCACATTCGATCTTCGATCTCTCTCTTCTTGTCAACCTGTCGCAATAAATTTCATATTAATTCCAAACCTACAGACGTTTTTCCGTCACCGTCACCTTCACTTTCACTTTCACCTTCGCTTTCGCCTTCACCTTCAACTGCTTCCTTCACCACCACCTCTTCGGTTGGCTGCAGCTTGAGTGTGAATCTGAGTGTGAATGTGAATCTGAATCTGAGCCAAAGCCAAAGCCAGACCCAAAATCAGGCCCAAAACCAGACCCAGGCTCCAATTGAAACTCTTCGGCGTTACCCTACAGATCTAAATCTAGCTAGTACAATCCCCGAAGAGACGGACGAGGAAACGTGCAGTGAATCATTTTCCAACGAACCCGTTACGCCGGTTAGCGGAAGACAATCACGGGATTTTCGTTACTGTGAACAGAACGATACGTACCATAGTCGCGATTCGATTACTAACGCTCTTACCTCTTGTTCTTCGGCTGTTCCAGGCATTACAGGCATTACAGGCATTGCAGGTATTGCAGGTATTGCGGGTATTACAGGTACTGAAGGTACCTCTGTAACAGATCACGCAGGCCAAGAAGAGGAAGGTGTAGAAGGTGAAGGCGAAGAAGAAGAAGAAGAAGGCGATGTTCCTTCCTTGAATATCATCACTAATAAAAATATCACAAACCCAAATCTTTTATTCCCTCCGCCAACTTTTCTTGTTCCACTTTCTATCCCACCATCTCGCTTACCTCTACCCCCACCATCGTCATTCTTGTCACCTATTACTTCTACTTCCATTATATCTCCATCTCCATCTTCAAATGAGACGTTAACTAAAATCCCTACCACCCAACCTGACAAAGATCGTCCCAAGTCGGCGCGGCGTCCTTCTACTTCGGGGTCTTTTGCGAGACGTTCTTCGTCTGCCTTGTCTAGGAAAATGTCTTCGATATTTAAACGAAATAGTTTCCACGTGGGGGACGGCGGTGTAACGACGGAGTTTAAAGACCCTACCTATAATTCGGGTACTTCCGAGACTACGCTCGCCTCTACTAACGGCAGACCGTCAAATGGAAGTCGTCGTCGTCTCTCTTTCCACCGATCATCTACGACGACGCGATCTAACAGTCCTCCTTCACCTGCATCCCCGGCCGAGGCTGCTTCGACTTCTAGGAATCCGCCCAATAGCATCTCGATCCCCACGTCAGGTGACTTTTTACAAAATCAGAATAAGAAGGCCAGGGCGAACACCGGTCTCTCCATCCGTAACAGGGTTGTAGGGTTCGCCTCCGCCAAGGCTCATTCGCATCGCCGGACAAGGAGTCTAGAACGAAAGAAGAAGCACGACGAATTAATACGGCAACCATGGGCAATTCCTCCGGACGCCGGCACTGGCATGAAGGCCAGGAGACTTAGTCTGAGCCTACCCGACGATTTTACCGTCGATGTCGCCGACCTCTCCAAGGAGTTCGAATATCAACACAAGTTTTTGGGTCGTCACGGAAAGCATTTGGGCAAGGGTGCGACCTCGAAAGTCACGCTGATGGTACGCAAGGGTAGCCCCGGAGAGCTCTACGCCGTCAAGGAGTTCCGCTCCAAGAGCTCGTCCGAGACCGTGAGCGACTACGAAAAGAAGATCAAATCCGAGTACAGTATCGCGAAAAGTTTACATCACCCTAACATCGTCGAGACTGTTCGGTTATGTACCGACCACGGCCGATGGAACCACGTGATGGAGTACTGTTCCGAAGGCGACCTGTTCACCTTGGTCTCGAAGAAGTACCTGCGGGAGGAGAGCCGTGATATGGACCGACTCTGCCTGTTTAAGCAGCTCTGCCAAGGAATAAACTACCTACACTCGAATGGAATCGCCCACCGTGACATCAAGCTGGAGAACCTCCTAATTACCAAGGACAGCAAGTTGAAGATCACGGATTTTGGCGTTTCCGAAGTCTTCTCGGGTATACATCCCGGCTTGCGGGAAGCCGGTGGTCAGTGCGGCAAGGGCATGGGCGAAATACGTCTTTGTAAGCCCGCCATCTGCGGCAGTCTCCCGTATATCGCGCCTGAAGTCCTCAAGAAGGAGGTAGACTACGACCCCCGCGCGTTAGATGTCTGGAGCTCAGCTATCGTCATGCTCTATCTCATCTTCAGCGCCAACTTGTGGGAGAAGGCGGAGGCCGGCCTGTCGTCGCCGACGCAGAAGGTCTACAACGAGCTTGTGGCCGGGTGGGCGAAGACCGACGCGAAGAAGGCTTCGAAGCCCGGAGAAGAGATGAAGGACGCCTACCCGAAGATCCTCGCGTTCGAATGCTGCGTCAAGCCCGTCCCCCTCCGACGCCTGTTACTCAACATGCTACATCCCGACCCGGCAAAGCGCATCGCCATCAAGGATGTGATCACAAACCGATGGGTGAAGGGTATCGAATGCTGCCAACTGGAGAGCTACGAGGACCCCACAAAGTTTATCGATGCTTCCAAGAAGGACTCGATGAAGTCGAGCGCGGGTAAAATATTTTGTCACAATCACCTACCGCCCATGAGCACAGGTCACGGGTTACCTCCGATGCCTGGTAAGCCGGGCTACTAAGAAATTTCTTCGTACCAGCTTCACGCGTTTATTTCTTTTTTTTTTTTCTGGTTTTTGTTCGATCGCATAAATTTTAGGTGAGGGTACGGATTGATAAACCGGCGTTATACGTGATATCCCGGGGACTAGGGAAGATCATCGGAAAGGGGGGTTTCAGAGGCAATTTGCATTTTCACACACGCGGTCATGGATCATATAAAGTATTGGTGCCAACACCGTACATACTAAGTTCTTATCTCTGATCATGATGGTTTTTTTTTTTTGCGTCGAGTCGAGCATCCGTCTTTTTTTTTCTAAGCATGGAAGCAAGTACAGTTTTGCCGTTATCGGCATTAAAGGCATTCAGGAGGTGACTTGTCACTGGGGAACCCCAAGATTGGACGGGTAGAGGATACGCACGGCGTGGTTCTAGCCTCGCGAGGGGTTTCCGAAGTGTATCATGGTAATCATGGTAATGATAACAAGGGAGGGGGAGAAAAAAAAACATGTCGACCTTAAGCAACGGGTCCGTACGAAACTTTTTTTGCTACACACTACGAAGACTACCTCTGTTTCTATGTTATAGCATGGAACGCTGTAGCTGAAATGTACCTACCCATAGCTGCCCCTTATAGGCCCTCCTTTTTTTTTTCTACTCTCTCTCTCTCTCTCTTCCCCTCGTCCTGTCCCCTCTTCAACTCGACTGCCTTGGCTGACTGGCTATCTCTCGTGTCGGCGGGTAGAGGCAGGGTAGGGCAGAGCAGGACAGGGCGAAATAATACAGAATGCAAGAAGTTAAATTTTTTGACAATTCATTTTTGTCTCTTTTTTTTTTCGGGAAATCGAATGTGATGTTGTAGTGTAGCGTGATTACCTGATGTCCTATACCATGTACACTTACATACGTATGTATGTATGTATGTATGTATGTATGTATGTATGTATGTATGTATGTCGCAGTGGTAGGTAAGTATGGCGTGTACTTGTATTTAGGTAGGTGGGTAAGGTGCCTGGGATGTACCTAGCCTTGGAGATACGTGCTTATACGAGCCCGAGGTCCTGGTCCTGGTATTGTATATATTAGTGCTGGTGCTGGTACTGGTGTTGGGAAGGGGAAGGGGTAGGGGAAGGGGTAGGTAGGTACTTCCTATACGCGTATATTAAGGTACCTAACCTACTTAACCTACATGTACCTAATGTTAGAGGATGTTGGTAAGTATATAGGTATTATGTGTAGGAGGTCATGAGGGGTTATACCTACATCTATGTATGTATGTATGTATGTATGTATCTACCTATCTATCAGGTACCTGGTTATATACTGGCTTCTAGGTAGGTAGGTATCTATATATCTATCTACCTTGAGTATTTACCTTGAGCTGGTACGGAGATAAGACGAGATGAGCGTTCATACCTCATAGTATGTGCATTGTGCATGCAGCGAGAGGGACTTTCTAAGGGGGCGGGAGGGGGGAGAGGAGGATTACAGGGGGGATGGAGGTACTGGTTAAGTGTCAAAGATACCCTGATACCCTTAGATTTCTTTTTTGTACATATTTTTGGCGGCGGTGGTGGTGGTGAGTTGAGCGTTTGGGGTTCTTCCCCGCGTGGTGGCGTGTAGGTTTTGTTGTATATTATATATCTTGCACCTCCTGCCTAGTACCTGGTATGTTGTACATACATGAGGTAGTAAGAGTAAGCCAGATATTAAGAGTACCGGTAGGTAGGTAGGTAAGTCGATGTTATCTGATGTTTATTACCTATGTACCTACCTACTTATCGACCTTACCTCTAGGACATACATAGGTATAGATGAGAAGAGATGTGTACATTAGGTATATGCCCCTGACCTAGGTATGTACATGTACCTAAGGCACTAACCACATACAAAGCACCATTGTTCCTATGTAAGTCAACATTCATCGAGTAGAGCGTCGAGACATCGCCATGTGCGCGCTACGAGAGAAGGTTGAAAAAAAAAAAAAAAAAGGATATACGTATAGTTAGGTACGTGGTGGTGGTGTCGTTTTCGTATGCGAGGTACTTTTCTTTCGCCCTAGTTACGGGTAGGCATAGGCTAGGTAGGTAGGTAGGTAGGTAGGTAGATAGGTAGGTAGATAGGTAGGACCTAGACGAGAGAAAAGGGGAAAGGGGAAAGGAGAGGGAGGTTCGATACCGAAAGGAGCTCGTGTTCGTCGATCAGACATACGAAGCGTGTGTGTGTGTATGACATATGTATGTATATACCTATGTAACTATGTGTGTAGCTATAAGTCGAGCGACATCAAGGAAAAAAAAAAAAAGGTTGAGTTTAGCGCTACCACGTGTTACGAGACATGTATGTATGTGGTATGTATGTACAGACTACAGTAACAGTACGTAGGATCTAGGAGGTAGCTAAACAGGTTAACTAACATGCGCGCTTGATGATCTGGGATTTTGCTCGTGGATCTGGATTGGGGAGTTTTTTTTTTCAGCTCTCTCTCTCTCTCTCTTTGTTTCTCTCTCTTTTCTTTGTGAAGAGGGAACGGTGTAGATGTCATGTACGCCGTAATATCGTCGAGGCGTCTGAGCTTACGTGAGGGTGTATATTTGTAGGTATATATGTATGTATGTGTGGTGCTAGATGAGGTCGACGGTGGATTTACGAGGTGGTCTTGGGTATATTTCTGTATACCTTAGGTAGGTAGGTGGTAGGTATTAGAGAAGTAGGTACGAAGTATGAGATGTGAAATTACTACAAGGTGAAGAATACGATCGAGCAGGCTAGTTAGTGGGTAGTGGGTTAGGTAGGTCGTTAGCAGCGTAGGCGTATCCGTGCGAGTTGCGATATAGGACTTCGGCGCCTCGGCCTCGGCATCTCGCGCTCATAACGGACATATGTATCGCATTATCACCACCACCACCACCATTACCATTACCATTACGGAGTCCCATTACCACCGCTATAGGCAGAGTAGGTAGCATGATCATAATGATATCCTGATCCCTCGACCCCCCGTCAGGTCAAAGATCTCGAAGCTAAAAAAGGGGAAAATAATCCAGAGCTAACAAGAAAGAAAGAAAGGAAAAAAATTCTCGCTCGTGTCTATGTCGATTATAGTTAGTGCGTTGGTACCAAAGAAGAAGAAGAAAAAAAGAGACAGGAAAAAAGGAATCGTCACTGTTCCCGGGGGTACGGGACCGTTTCGCCAATGACGCCATGTCCGTCTTTCTGATTGGTTGACGGCCGGGGAGAAAAAAAAAGATTTACATTGTACATAGGGAAAAAGGAAAGAAAAGAAGGAGAAACCCTCCTTCCTTTCCCCCAACTAGTGGACCCCCCCTTCTCTCGCGGATGGCCCTAGCGTCATAGCCAAGAACAAACAAGCCTTTTTGGCGAAATGCGGAACTCGCATGGGCGAGATTGATTGACGGTGATGGTGACGATGATTATGTGGGTTTCTCTTTTTTTATCACTTGCTCTTTTATTTCATTTTATTTTATTTTTGAGAAGGGGATTTTAAATTAATTGGATATTCCTATTTGAATGTATTTCGAGATATTAAATAGGTACCAGTAATAGACGCATATACCAGTAAATTACTTACTTACTTATTTACATTGATGTACACTTATATTGCGTACCTACTATAATATAGCGACTCTTAGCATTGAAATAGGGTACTTCCAGGGTACTCGGGCTGACAGATAAAGGTGCGTGGGTAGAAGTTGTACTCGAGGTACTGTGGATCGAAGACCTGGACCCCCGAGAATCCGCTCGGCCAATCGCGTGTTCCACTTGGGCATGGTCTCTATCCGGATACGGTAATCCACAGCTAAAGCGTCAGACAGGGATAAGGGGAGGATCGGTCGTGTGCTACCGCATGTGGGGGCGGGCGACAATTTAACGAGAGGTACCTGTCAAGTATCCTTTCTCTGCTATGTTGTTATATTATAGGGGCCTACAGAGAGTGTGTGTAGGGGCGGATTACTTGTAACACCCAGTAGCGTGTAGCGTATAGCGTCTTGTTACAGGTATACAGATACCTAGGTCCTAGGTACATACACTACACTACATACATATACTTCTTACCTACCTAGGTACATATTAATTGTTAGCGCCCACATCAATCAACAGAAATCTTCCTTCATCCCTCCTAGTCCAAACAAACGAAAGATCTTAGAAAGGAAGAAGAAAGAAGGAAAAAAAAAGAGGGGATCATGTCCGGTCGCTCACCGAAGTAATTAAACGGCTTGCAGAAGGGGGATTCTCGTTACACTAGCCGCCCGTCCGCCCCGTACGTGTAAGTGTAAGTAGGTAGGTAGACCACCTATCGCGGAGATGTCGACGTCGTATAGCGAGTGGGCTTTTTCAGCGGTGGGGGAAGAGGGAAGGGAAGGGAAGAATACCTAGTATACCTATCTTACCTATACTTATAGTATTATAAGACTAACATCACGAACCCGCCCCAGACACATACACTTGTTGTACACACACAGTACGCACGCATTGCCATCCAATATGACCTGCTTAACTACCTCTTTGCTCGGCTCGGTGCCGACCCCGGCTAACACGTCCCTCTTCTTGCATTGTAGCTATCAGCGTACCTAGGTCATGTACATACATACGTAGGTAGGTTCTAACGTTGTAGGTGTAGGTGTAAGTCGGAGAGATCGTTATGACAGCGTTATCTCCCACCAGTACCTACCTACGTACCTGATAAACACCGGTACTGACTTACACACGAGTACCTCATACAGCTAGCTACTCATGTAGGTATTCCATCTCCTTTCCCGCGCTGTACCGCTGCCGCTCTAGCCGCGAAATCGCCCTACTTCCTGCCCGTGGTTGGCTAGGAAGAAGGGGGAAGGGGGGGAAGGGGAAGGGGGAGGGGAGGATTAGGGACCGATGGTGGTTTAGGGCTGTTATGATTCGTGCCCGCCGTGAACCGGTTGGGATTTTTTTTTTTTCTCACCTACGTTCCCGCGAAGGTCCCTGGCTCCTCAGCTACCGGTTCTCGGTATATAGGTATATAGGGCATCTACCTGGTCAGATACCTAGATAGCTGAGATCAGGGCGGTGGGAGGGATTTTACGATATCATGGGAGGGAAGAGGGAAGATTAGGAGGGGGATTCGGAATATGAAGTTATGCGCCCTTTTGAACGAGGAACCAAAAAATAAAAAAATAAATAATAAAGAAAGAAATCTCGGCGGTTGGCCGCCGATTGGAGGTCTGGCTTGCTCCGTTCGAGTTCACTGGCGTGTCCGTTATGTCTATAGACGTTCTCTACCTAACCTAGGGTACCGGTGAAATGAGAGTCGAGCGATGGGTAACTGGACCTGGCCGGCTCGCCTATCTCGTACGTTCCGTTCGTCTATCTCAGACCCGATGCCCCCATTCCCCATCCCAGACCTACCTACCTTCTATCTAGGTATCTATCTAGTACACCTAGTCTAGTCATTTGACGATGCACGAGGGACAAAACAAGAAGAGACAACGACGAAAAGGAAAAAAAAAAAAAAAAACTCCTTGAAAATGGCGAAAGGATTTCCGGATCTCGTCGAGGCAAGGGTCGGCCACGGCTTCCCTCGGCGGACGATCACCAGAATGAACCTCTGATATGGGATCTTGCTATACCCTTGTGACGGCCGATTTCGAGGGTGGATCTCAAATGATATCGCGTCCACTTGGGTGGGGGGGGGGGATGCACCGATTCGGGGAGGAGAGAGAGAGTAAGAGAGTAAGGGGGGGACACTCACTTATTAGCCCGACGTTCTCCGGCTTTCCGAACTTGACTTAGTATTGAATTTTTTTTAAATTATAATTATTATTATTATTGTTATTATTATCACGCTAGGGATATTAATTCCTTTTCGTCTTTTTCTCCGTATGTATGTATGTATGTATGTGTGTGTGTGTGTGTGTATATGTGCGTCAAAGGCGTGGTATGGTTCCCGCTGCTGCGGCACAGTTGTACATACATACATACGGTAGCGGTAGGTCAATGCGGGCGATGGATGGGACGAAAGAGCTACGTACATACATAGTAGTAGGTAGCGGGACGAGGGAGCGCGAAGATGCGAGTGCCTGATGCTGGGAAAAAGGGGGTCGATATCGGCCAGAATAACCGACCTAGGTATCTATCTGCAGTCACACGCCCGTCTTTTTTTGACAGGTATTTGCGTATACATAGTGCCCCTACGTACTTCGTAGTTATTGCTAGTACATACCTAGTATAGAGAGAGAGAAAGAAAGAGAAAGAGAAAGAGAAATGCAAAAATTCGTCTATGCCATGTCTCTTAAGCGCGGGACCATGCAAGAGCGTGACGGTATACCATGGCACGGTACGGCTCGGGTTTAATTCTGCGTTAGCAGCGGAGTATGTACATTATTAGTAGTAGTAGTAGTAGTAGTAGTATTATACTAAACGGGAACGTCCTCGCCGACGGGAAGGCGACGACGACGACGACGACAACGAAGGCGACGTCACAGCGACGGGAGAGGGGCGCGCCCGAAGAGATCTCCCTCCGTCACGTCCTACCCCTTGCGCCGGGTCCTCGGGAACTGCCAGAGATGCCCAGCCTGCAACTACGGTCGCTGGCGAGATGCTCGGGGCGTCTTGGCAGGAGATGCCAAGGGAGCCGCATCTCCTTTTTTTTTTCTTTTTCTTTTTCTTCTCTTCCGTGACGGATGGCGGACGAGGACAATAGCGAGATCTTGCGATGGCATGCGTATACTATACACTATACTATACTACCTATGCTTCGCTATGTTATGTCCATGTACGTACATACCTGCTACATACCACACTGGATGCTCTCCGCCCGACGGGGAATATGGAGATGGTGAGATTTGGAGAAGCCTGGACTTTGTTGGGGAACGGAGAGCTGGTAGTTAGCTTGCTTACTTAGTTAGTTAGTTAATTAGTTAGTTAGTTAGTTAGTTAGTTAGTGATCGTAACTATGTTACGGTATGCCGCCTCTTCACTGTCATCTTCTCAACCGCCCCCCCTCCAGCTTCGTCCCTCGATGTGCCAAGTTCGGGTGAGATCTCTTGGCTCAGCGTGGCTAGGCGGGTTACCTGCTTGGTGATGTCGAGTGCGACGTATAGGTATCCTCTTTTTCTTTCCTCCTGCTTCCTCGCTTTCCGTGTCATGCGTACACCTGTGCCAGATGGCCGTCTCGAGCTGAGGCCGACGAAATGTCCCGCCAAAGTCCTCGGTACTTATGCAAGACTTTGCTGTTCGAACCTCCTTCTTCCCTCTCTCTCTCCCTTACATTTTCGTCTACTTTCGGTATCTGTGGCCTTCCACCCCCTTGTTTTTTTTTCCTTCTTTTTCCCGCACTTGAATCGACCCCCTTGCTCTCTCTCCCCTCCTCCTCTCTTGCCGACCGAGTTCTAATAAACGGAGGCGATTGGGCTGAATTCTGAGGCATTATCGCCAAATTTATCGACCTATTTTAGCTTCGTCTACTTTTTGCTCCTTTTGGGGTGAGCGGGGAGGGTTGGGTTTGAGGATGGGTGGGTATCACGCACAAGTGTACCAGTAGGCAGACAGACGATAGGTATTATGTCGCGCGCTGCTTGCTGCCTCTTGCTCTCGTGTCGGTGTGACGGGCTAGAGGCAAGTGAGTGAGGAAGAGGGAAAAAAAAAATTTCTTTTCGTTTTCTCTTTCGAGCCAGCCGCATCGGGGCTTTGGTAGTTTCCGGAGCCCCTTCTCGTTTTTTATGTACCCTTCTATCTCCTTTTTGTCACAATTCCCACGCGTCTGGCCCGTCTCCGATACCATGCCATGTCACCGTCGCCTTCATGCAGGGCTACCGTACCACTGCTTACGGTATATACATATCATCTGGTACATAGTATATTGTCTACGTAGATACATTCTATGGGGAGGTAGGATGGCAGGTTGAGTGGTAAGTATGACATATGTAGGTAGGTAGAGTATCTAGGGTAGGTACATATACGTGACATTACATGGCACGACATCCCACCCGCATCACATTACATTACATACGCCTATATATATATAGGAGTATTTTTATTATATGTACACATACCTACGTACACTACCATACGGACCGACGGGCTGGCAGGTAGGCAGATATATACCGGTAGTTGCGCAGCGTAGGTTGCGGCACCAGCCATGCCGCGTAACCCTCTACGGCGCATGCGAAAAAGCTTGTTCTATCTTGGCTATTGTTCCGCGACGTTGGACCCGGGACGGGAAGCACTCTCGCAGTTCTGGATCTGCCTTTCCCTCCCTCCCGGTGCTACGACGTTCGTTTGGGGGAAGGGGGGGTCGGGTCGGTAGACGATGACTGCACTGGTTGGATGAGTGATCACGAGTAGTGGCGATGGCTTTGCCGTTTCAACCGATCCTTCTTGACGAAGTGATCCTTTTTTTTTCACTTGTTTCTTTCTTGTGTCATCTTCGATTTTTAGTACCTTTTTACTCTAGTAAGGGAGTTCATGTTGGAAAAGCAGAGGTGGAGAAAGAAGGCTACTATCACCATGGTGTGCGGCGTGTGGGCTTCACCGAGGTGCGCTCATGTGGGTGGCAAGTTTCACGGTGAGAGCCCGGAACAAAAGATGTTAAGATATTCCAACGGACACGTTCTAGCTCTTACCAACGTTTCTAAGGGGGGGTAATCGGGATAGATCTGAGCAGAATCTTAGATCGCGATTGACCTGTTCAGTTGCCTTCAAACTACATATTGTACAGTAGTAATATGCATGTAGAAGAATCGACGAGAAGGCTCTTACCTGCGTTGATGCCGATTTGATCCGGAGCTCGGGCGATGCCGGACACCCGGAGTGTTCCGGCTAGCGGACTTCTCCTTTCCGAGACTTCCCGGAACCGTACTACTTTCTGGAAGCATCAAATACCCTCCGAGATTTCGTGACACGTGGAACGTATGCTGTATCTCTACGCGAGGATGACAGCTGAACGACGTTTTTTTTGTGGGTTGGAAGCACCACGTTGTTCAACTGACTGCCTCCTCTGCCTTGATACTATTAGAGGCCTTGGGGCCATTGTGACCATGATCCTTGATGGTCCGGAGAATCCAGACGTTGTTGGAAGCTTAGATATTGGCGCTACTCGATTTTCTTCCACGCCATGGCGGCACAGGCCGAAGCGTAGGTTCTGATACTCTAGCTCCGTCTCTAGGGATACTTCGGACGTCATAGTGCTATGATTAGATATTAGCACGAGAAACTACACCTTCCCGTGAGGCGTAAACAATATTATCGTCATTATTATCTCCTGTGCTCTCGGCTATTAAATTGGAACTTTCTCAAGGCTCCCTCGAGTAAACGCCAGGATGATGGTGGTATTGCGTACTTCTTCCGAGAACAAGGCTATCTACTTGTGTGACCAGTTGTTTAGCCTTGGCTCCTAATAGACGGCCATGACATCTAGGATGGTCGGAGTAACTACTAGGTAGATAGAATAGGCATTCCCCATGACGGGAGTAAAGAGAGTAACTGCTATGAGTTTGATGGGGACTATCAGTCGACTTATAGCTACTCTCTTTTGTTAGTGGTAGATAATAAGAGAAAAGGGATTTTCCGAGGATGTTTCCGATAGATATCTCGGGGGTTGTTCGTGGGAGGGAGAGGGAGGCCATCCGAGAGGTATGAAGTCTGAGGACTTGTCTCTTCAACAGCTTTCAAATCTCACATAAGACTCCTTTTCCCGTGCTATCTTCAGCATTAGACTAACCCACTCGAAGTCTTCCTGTGTTTCCCCTTATTATATATAATATTAGCATATATCTTAGATTTAATTTCGTTTGTTTACTACCATCTACATACCTATGTATTCGTAAGTAATTAAATAGTATAAAGGTATCCTAGATAATCATGTGTAGTATATTCGTGATTTTCTAGTCGAGCTTTCCTGTATGTTACCTTCTTCATGTCGAATTTTCCTATGCCCCTTGCTCCAGAACACCAACACTGCTTAAATAGAGACCTATCTATTCCACCCCCCTTTTATATATGTCCAATACAGAACATTGCTGCTGCTGGTAACTTATAAAGGGGCTTGCTTAGTTTGCCTCAACCCATTATTGTATTTCCACGGACTGGACCAAGTTACGGAATGTCTAAATCTTCCCATTCTCTAGAAAGCAGGGTCCTATTTCCAATATTAAGCTTTGAATGATTTTATATGACACCGCTTATCAGATATGAATTACTGTCAAGAGCTACAGAAGGGAGTCAAGTAGGAACGCCCTCGCTATATAGTTGTAACTGTTTAAATGAAGATATAAAAGTTCCCAACGTCCCGGCAGAGTTCGCAGAAACTTAGACATTAAAAACTGAAAACTTCTACTTTAAGTGATTGCTGCTTGTTTCTCTTTTCTTACTCATGACACAGTTAACGGCCGTAGGCTTAGCTGTACAGCTATGAAAAGAATCTTTTTAAGAAATATGGCATTCAGCTAAGAATCTCGTAGTAGCTTAGTTTATATTCCCAGATCTTCCATGACTTGTCATCACCTTGTTTAACTCCCGGCTCTCTATTGATCGCTCAAAAGAGTATGTCGTTATTACATCTATACCTAATGTAGAGATATGATGGAGTGTCATACATCTTACAGGACAAGCCAGGACGAGTCATTCCTAAAGGGGTTCTATGTTGATATACCCTTTCAATTCACAAGATACCTATAACACCCTCTACGAGGACGTAGATATCATCATCATCACAAGATATAAAGGGCGATACTTCACGCTTTCTACCTAATGTAAGAGCGTAATGGGAATGAACTCTTTACAAATACAGAGAAGAAATATACCTAAGGTAATAATTATGTGAACGAAAGGGGGTAAGGTAAAATTGATGTGTACTTAATAACCTATCCTATCTTAGTTTTACTTGTCTACTAAATATCTGGTTTCCCGATAGTAAATCGAGGTAAGTATTTGTAAAAAGGGATACTATTGAGCTAGAGTACCTATAAGAGACGTTTTTATACGCATACTATGGCATTAGGTTAGGTCAGCATGCTTTCTGTAGTAAAGTTGCTGTTATCTTGCTTTGCCTTGAGATTCTCCAGCAACGATACAACAGCCCCTATTAATCCTGTTCCCGAGCTCGTCTATGTTAATAAGGTATCTATAATACACAATAGATTTGTTAATGCTTTCCGGATAGGCACCGAAGCAATAAGTTCTAGTACTTACTCGAAGGTGCAACCAGCCAACAGGAGGGAAATCAGTTTGCTCTTACCTACCTACATAAGGCCTAGCAACGCACATATCAAATATCAAACCTGCAAATGATCAGCCCTCATAGCTCAGAGGTAGGTAGAGCATCGCACTCACAATGCGAAGGCCAGGGGCTCGAATCCGCCTGGGCCGTCAACTTATCTTTTGGCTCTAAAACGGGCAGTTTTTTGGTAGTTTCCTATGTCACGCGCCACGCTGGCGCTGCCCCATTAAGGGGTACTCCAGCCGTCCTATGCGTCATGGATACGGTAGAGGACGTAAAAAATGTTCTTCCTCCACGCGGTTACAAGGACTCAGATTTGTAGTCGACAGCATTGCTGTTAGCTTAACATAAGTTTTGGTGTACGAAATTAGGTAGGTACATGAACGGGCACCTTTGACACATCTTATATAGGAATAGTAAAAGGGGTTAGTTATTGTTAGATATTCTGAAGATATTCATCTTATTTGATGAAAGATGTATCTCTATGTCTTCTAATGCAGCTAGACTACATAATCAACTGTGTTGGTAGAAAACAGTACACTAGCTAGCCCCAAGGTTGTGACAGATAGAGCGCTTAAGAGATAGAATAATAGAGTGCTACCTATTTCGTATATCCTATTTCCTGTGCTGCGTTGCCTACTACAGAACGGATAGGCAAACTAAAATTAGGTGCTCATATGATTGTACAACCGTGATATAGATTCCCTTTTCCCTGGTTCACATCAATCCCCGCTCCCACAAAGGAAACGAAGTACTTCGTCGTATCTTTAGATGAGGTACTGTAGACTAGAAAGGAGGTATCTGGCTAGGCCTCGTTATACCTTACATTTCTATTAAAAGATGGGTGATTCGAGGAGCTGTTGAATCAGGAGGAACTCTCATCCTGTTTATACAAACATTTTCGTAGATCTAAAGATCAACTCAGGCTTCTACTACTTCCTCTTGTGTTAGATATCCATGTAATAACGAAGACAGTCTTTTTAAGCCTCTAACAAATCTGCTGTAAGACGATGGACTACATGCTTCACATAACGAGCCGCTTCCATAGAGATTCCCGAATCTTTCAAAATCGTATAAACAAATGCCGAACTGAATACGGCAACACATCTCTTCACTCCAGGCGGGAAGACACCATGATAAGACGATGTACTTCCTTCCAAGTAATCCTCAGCAGCACACTTACCCTATTTTCCCACTCGTCATCTCAGAGCGCTGGGATAACCAGATCACGTCTTATTCATCACCCTATACCGACTATAACCTCTTACCCTTAGCTATCCATCCCCCCATCCCCATCCCCTACACCCTTCACCCCTGCCCTAACCTCCCTATCAACCCCCTCGCCCACCGCGCCGCGCCACCCACCCGTCCTTCGCCGGCCATCTCCTCGAAACTAACCCTGCCCTTCCACCACCTCAGCCACCTCTCTGCCCTTGCCCCCTCCGCCGCGTCTAGCAGCCCGACGCTCACATCCACCAAGTCCGGCCGGCGGACGCTACGCCAGAACACAGTCGCGCCACAGCGCGGGCAGAACTCGCGGTACACGCCGGGGGAAGAATTATATGATCTCAAGGGCCAGCCTTCGTCGTCGTCGTCGTCGTCGTCGTCGGGTGACACTGCAGCCGTCGAAGAAAGCAGCTCGGAGGATACGGGGCCGGGAAGAAGGGGGTCTCCGAAAGGCGAAGGAGGAAGAGGAAGAGGAGAGAAGAGCGAGATATTACCACGCGGCACGAACGCCCACGTCTGTACCTCGAAGCCGGAGGACAGCCTACACGAGGGACAGGCGCACGTCCCCGCGAGGTATCTCGTCCTCGAACCACCACCACCATCACCACCACCACCACTGTCATCATCATCATTATTAGCGCCATCGTCGTCACGGCATAACCACCACTTCTCGTCGCCCGGGTTAGCCGCGACGTCGGCCGGCGCGGTAGCGAACGGCGTAGTCAAGTCCGGGAAGCCCGAGCGCGCGCGCCAGCTCGCCGCGTCCGGGCGCGTGACGCGGTACCTCACGCGTGCGCAGTGGCAGCGCGCCCGCAGCACGACGTCCCCCTCCTCTTCGTCTCCTGTCACAGCAGGCGCCGGCGCGCCGCAGCAGCAGTTGCCTCCGCTCGCAAACCTCGCCTCGATGAAGGGGGATAGCCCGCCGTCCCGGGTGCTCTCCACACCTGCGTGCGCCGCGAGCCTGAGGAGTAAGTCTCCGCGTCCACCGCCCGCACCAGCGCGCCCGACAATCACGCCCGTAGCCACCGCCCACTCCGCTTCCCCTTCCCCCGCACCTTCTCCCCCAAGCCCGAAGCGCCGGAACACGTGGCACCCGCACGTACGGCAAAAGTACCAGCGGCACTGCGGCGGCGGCGGTGGCGGCGGCGGCTGTGCGGCAGTGTCGACGGGAACGTATGCCGCGAGGCCCCGCAGCGACGGCGACGGCGACGGCGACAGCGACAGCGACGACGCGAGCACGGGCGCGTAGGACGCGCACAAGAGGCCCGTCACGCGGCGGCAGGCGGCGCAGTGGCAGAGCACGACGTCTACTGCGCTCGCGTCCGCGTCATTGTTACTGCTGCGCAAGTTGACGGTCTGCTTCGCGGCGCCGCAGAGGCAGGTTATGGATACGGATACGGATACGGATACGGGTGGCTCGGTTGGGACGGGGGCGGTGTCTGACATTAGGAAGGAGGTAGCTTGGGATGATTACGATAGATAAGAAGGGGTCGTAGGAAAGAGAGAGAGGGAGGGCTATTAGTGCCTAGACACCGGGCAGGTAGGTAGTTTGATGGGAAGGTTGATGTAGTATGGAGGCTAGCGTGGATGTGTAAAACGGATGGAATACGTGCGATCTAGCTCGTCCCGGGAGGCTACACGTACGCCAGATAGTCGGCGGGAAGGTCTCTATATTACATAGTAACTAAATCTATTATTTATAGGCAAGAAAGGATAACAGGAGAGGAAGCATATTAGATAGATGTGTAGGGTCGTCGCATGTTTACAAATCTGTTGACGTCGTGCACTTATGCTAGGCTAGACAGGCGGATCTGCGGCCCGTCGAAGGTGACGTGCTGCGGTTGGAGATCCGAGGAATAGCCTCTTCGCGCCGTCAGATCACGAGGGGACGACATTGACACTGTCACGGAGAACGAGCCATCCAATCGCAGGCATCTGATGAATAGAGAAATGTTCAGATCAAAGGAACTAAGTTGCGATCAGCAGGTCTAACTGATATGGTCTTAATTTGTCTTCGCGACAATCATGGCCATATTCTCTGTTTTTTTTTCTTGTTATGCATATATCTGCTTTCCTCAAAAACTTCCCCTCTGTCGTCTTCATTAGTATGATGATACACATGATTCGGGCGGACGTATCACCCGACGTGCTAGATATGTGATATCTGAGGGGACCAACAGCGGTAGATGATTAATATACTCCGATTCTGTCACCCCATTAGACATCATGTCAAAATGGGGTCAGAGCGGTGGACCAGGCCAACTAGACGGTAGCCTCATTGCCCTCGCTGGCCGGCTTAGGAATCGATTTTTCAGCCTCCTTCTCCCCCTCCTTACTCGATGATGCTTCCTTGGGGACGGCGTCATCGCCAGCTACCTTCTTAGTCTCCTGGTTAGCCCCCTGAACATCAGGATGCGGCGGTGCCACCCCCACAGCCGGCTGCTCTTCTATCGGCAATTCCACTTCGTTGCCATTGCCGTCGATCACGCGCGTTCTCGTCTCGTACTTGGTCTTAAATTCGACTTTACCTTCCAGCGCTTTCACTTGCTCTTCGTCGAGGATATTGCCATCTTGGTCTCGATACTCCACTCGCTCTTCTCGGCCGACCACCTTCTGGCCTTTGGGCTCGAACTTGGGCGCCCCCGAGATGCCTGCGTTCGGGGCTTGCTTCTCGTTCTCAGCTGCGGGAGGCTGGTTCTTGTTGTCTACGATAGACTGAGTTTGAGAGATCTGGTTCGTGTTCGCACCGAGTCCTGAATATGCATCATACTAAAAATTTCATCTCCATTAGTCTACTGTCTATTTGACAATGTATAACCCCCCGGTCCACATGTGCTTCACATCACCATCCAAAAACTCCAAGTAGGGATAAGGACACTTGAACGTGATTCGGCATCAACCACGCCCTCTCGACGGCATACCTTGGGAAGGAATACTTACGCTCTCTAAGAAAGTGTTGCAGTCCCAATCCCAGGTATTGAGTAGCTTCACACGACTGCATTCGGCCTTGGTCCAGGCGTTACCGTACGCAAGGGGCGAATACAAGGCGAAGACAACTGCGGAAATAGCTAGGAGCGTAACCGCGCTCACTTTATTGATAACCTGGCTTTCGCGGACGCCTGGGATCGGGACTCGAGCTGTGGCAAAGTCAAAGATCTGGCAGAATGCCATGACGGCGAAGACTAGAGCAGGGAAGTAATGGTGGAGGAAGAGTTGACGCTGCATTAAGAAGAAGGGGAAGTAGTGTAGAGCCCATCCGAGCACCAAAGTCCCAATCTCGTAATCAAACCGCTTGAAGGTGGCGTTCGAGTAGTCGTTGCAGCTACGCTGCCATCGAAGTATGGCAACACCTTTGAAGAGCACGTAAATGACGACCGCGAGGGTTGAGGTGTACCACACAATAGGATTGCCCATCAAGTAGATCTGGCGATGGTCCTTGCCCCAGAAGTTGATGCCGCGGCGAAGAAGAGGCCAGGACTCGGGACGAGAGTCCCATGCGTGAGACTCGAGTAGACCTGCGTTTGTCCTCCACATGACCTTCTGGAGTTCCCAGAACTTGCCGAAGAAGCCGGGGTTGACGTAGTTGACTCTCTCGGCATCGCTGCCTAATTGCGGGTGCCCGTTGGTTTCAATATACCATAGACTGTTGGGAAGAGTGCCACCCTTTGCACAAGTAACTTCTTGCTGTTCGGACGCCCAATCCGGTAGCTTAACCCTGTGCGAGAAGAGCACGCAGCCGGACATGATATGAACAAGTCGGAATTTGGTTTGAATGGTACGAAGCCGTTCTTTGGCAACTGAACCGAGAGACTGTTTTTTGACAATCTCGACGCGGAATAGATCATTAGCATCGCCATCAAATCCTTCATACCCGTAAGCGGATACTTCGTTCTGCCAGTCGGACTCGGTGACAGGTGGTCGAACATCGTGAGAGTGAAGACGACGATGCGTAGCCAGGTGGTATAGTCGAATCACGTCACCGTCTCTGACATAATTCTCAGTTATATTTTTCACAGTATCCCAAGCGCGCGTTCCGTTGATGGGTTCCCCGCTCATGTCAAGCGGTTGAGTCTGGTTCTCGATCAAGAAGTAATTGTTGTCGTCCTTATGAGGATAGAGGGTGATCTGTTGTTGTTGACTACCTGTTGGATACATCAGAGGATGCGAATGAAGGTAACCTCCTTGGGTGTTGACGTGTCGAATAGTAACGCGGCTACCGAAGGCAACGTCAACTGGCACATCTTGCATTCCCTTGTTATTCAAGGTAGCCTGGAACTCGGAGCTCATGAATCCATCGCCGTCACCAGGGTTTACTAGGCAGAGGAAATGGATAGCGAACATGGCCATGTATATCGTAGCGGGGACGATGATCAAGCAAAAAGCGCGGGCCAGGAAATGCTTCGCGAAGATACGCATGGTAACGGTCTTGGTATCGCCTAGTAACACCCATAATTGCACCAGAGTCAAAAAACCAACCCAGGCGATCGTGAAGAGGCCGACCCATTTTATGCTGACGGTGATACCCATGCCCACACCGGTCATGACAAGCCAGAACCACCAACCAGCATCGAACGCCTTAGGAGGGCCTTGTTCATGCTGGTTTGTAAAGGATGTGAAGGCGAGGGCAGTGAATGCAGTTGCGGCGACAAGGGGAGAATCGAGGAGGATGAGACGTGCTTGGGTCAGGAGGCCGTTTTCTGAAATACGTGTAAGCATGAGTCTAAAAGCTGGTGCGTATTTTAGGGAGAGAAGATACCAAAGATGATAAAGGCAGCACCTAGAGCGGCGGTGGCAGTACGACAACCGGCAGCTTTAAGAGTGAGGAAGACTGTTGGGACTAACAGAATACCACAGATGGCCGGGTAGAGTCGCATGGCAACGTATGGTACACCTGGTTCTAGATAGTCCTTGCCAATCTCCTTGAAGTCGAAATTGCCATTGAAACCAGCAAGCCAACCGAAGAGGGTGATGAGAAGTTTAGCTAAGGGAGGATGGACGTCCATGAAGAATCTGCCTTTGATATACTTGGTCGCGAACCCGCCGAAGCTAAGAGAGGAGAATAGGTGTTAGCATAGGTGAATTCTATAGCTACAGGGTGTTATGATAGAAAACTTACTGAACTTCGTCGAAGACGACACTAGAAGGTTGATAGATGCGGAACAATCGTACAATGGCCCCAATTATGGTCAAGACTAACATGACCTGATAGTCAGAGATAGGTAACAGGAAAACATCGTTGTCCTGGACCCCATCCGAAGTGTAGTCATTATTAGATTTCTTGACCTGATTTTTGGGGGTTATAGATGGATGAGTATAAGAACCGCCTTTTGCAGCCGGCGGTTTCGCCGAGGCGGACTTTGCCATATTGTGTCAATTTATAATATAAGACACAGCCGTTGTAAGAGACTCGACGAGGATAAAATTCGATGTAAATTCAGTGAAAAGAAGATGAGGATTATGAAGAGTTGAAAGAAAAAAAAACGAAAAAGAAGAACAATGGAATAGGGAAAATAAGATGATAACAAGAAAAATAAAAAAAAAAGAGGTGATCGTGGCCTCTTTTGAACTTGCCCGCGTCGAAGTTTTTGCTCGTGGAACAATTGATCAATTCTGCACACGAATTACCGTTGCACCAGGGAAATAAATTCAGAAGAATTAAAGAGTGTCAAGAAAATAAAATCATTCATTACAAATGACGAGAGGAGGTGGGACAAATGAAGAAGAAGAAAATAATAATAGTAACGAGATAATAGAAATCCCATTCAAAGAGATAAAGTAGGAATTACTAGGAACTGTGTATAGTTGAATTAGTTCCCCTTGAGACGAGGTGCGGCGGAGTGAGGCTTTGGAAGGGCTGAAAAGAAAAAAAAGAATAAAAGTGCAAGGTCTTCGATGTAGGACGTAATGTTAGTGTTAATAGAACACGCCATCATAATTTATTTTTAAGCTCATGTTCTTTCGTTTAGTCCACTGCAACGGTACAGTACCTTAGTACTACGCTATACATAAAAGATACCTACATATACCTAAGATATGTATCCTCCAGTGTACAGGTACCACGCGCCTGATCCTTGTGCTAGGTACCTATCATGTATGTGCATAATACATGTATCCGTACATATATAGTTCTTAGTAATGTACTTAATACCTTTCAAACCCTACTTGCCCCAAACAGAACTAATGCAGATACCCCATGGACCATGAATTGTTCCATTTTGATTAAAGGATACTTAGGTACTTTGCATAGGCTCAAAGCAGGTTCAAAGCAAGTTCAAAGGTTAAATACCCGCCACACCTATTTCAATTGTGGCTTGTCAAACAAATTCAGTCTCCAAGTTTCTTAATCATAATTATTTCATTTTTATTTTTATTTTTATTTTCATTTTTTTCTGTCCGAATCCTCTTCTTTTTACTGCGACATCAACGCGCAACTCAGCCAATCCCTTCACCCGCCTCCAGCCTCCACATCCGTGTCCACGTTCACACTTCTTGAGGGAGGCTATAACAACGTCGTCAATATGACTTCGAATACTAACGGCGATGCAGCTGCTGCTTTGGATGATATCAAACCTCCCCAGGGCATCGTCCTACCACCTAAGGAATTCAGAAGTAAGTTCATCTCAAATACCTTCACTTGCTAGTACTCGCGTTCTCGTCTGATAGCTAATTCCCTTTCAAAGCAATCCTCGAGAAGACGGCAGGTTTCGTCGCCCGGAATGGCATCGCATTCGAAGATCGTGTCCGAGATAAAGAGAAGAACAATCCCAAATTTAGTTTCCTTAGCAACGCCGACCCTTACAATCCATATTACCTCTGGAGGTTGAGCGAGATCAAAGAAGGTCGCGGTACCGCTGTCGCCGCCGGTCGTGTAGGCGAAGCGGCCGCTGCCGCTGTTGAAGAGACAAAGCCCGCAGGCCCTCCCAAGCCTCCGGATTTCCAATTCTCCGCGCGTATGCCCAACATCAGCGCCCAGGATCTCGAGGTTGTGAAACTGACTGCGCTGTTTGTTGCAAAGAATGGCAGGCAGTTCATGACCACTCTTTCGCAAAGGGAGGCTGGGAATTACCAGTTTGACTTCCTAAGGCCGAACCACAGCCTTCACAACTTCTTCCAGCACCTTATCGACCAATACTCGATGCTCCTTCGCGCTGGTGGTCTCGATGGCGAAGGAGGAAAGGTCCAGCAAGAGAGGATCGCCGAGCTTCAGCGCAACGTCGATGACAGATTCCGCGTTCTAGGCCGCGCCAGACAGAGGGCCGAGTGGTTAAAACACCAAGAGGATGAGAAGCAGAAAAAAGAGGAGGAGGAAGAGCAGGAACGGTTATCATACGCTCAGATCGACTGGCACGACTTCGTCGTTGTCGAGACCGTTGCCTTCACCGAAGCTGATGATCAAGCCAATCTGCCCCCGCCAACTTCTCTTTCCGAGCTGCAATATGCTTCTCTTGAACAAAAAGCTAAGATCTCCGTCAGTGCTAACCTGCGTATCGAGGAAGCGATGCCTACAGATGACGACGGCGCCTATAATGGATACTCAGCACAGCCTAACTATAACCTCCCTCACCATCCCGTACAGCCAGCACAATATCCGTCTCCCCCAGCTCACCCTGGTGCGTATCAAATGACTCCTCCGCCTCGTCCGAGCGGCGTTCAAGAAGACGATGAAGCGCAGCGGATACGAGAAAGAGAGGAGGCTCGTTTACGCATGCAACATGCTCAGGCCGAGGCCAAGGGCGGCGCCGCTCCAATGAAGATTAAGGAGAACTACGTCCCTCGCGCAGCCGCGCGGGCGGCCAACCGACAAGGGACCCAGATGGCCCTTTGCCCGAACTGTCACCAACAGATTCCGATGAACGAGTTAGAAGCGCACATGAGGATCGAGCTGCTAGACCCTCAATGGAAGGAACAAAAGGCCAAGGCCGAGTCACGATACGCAACGACAAATTTGTCACACTCCGATGTTGCTAATAATTTAAAACGATTCGCAAGTCAACGAGGTGACTTATTCGATGGTGTTACTGGACAGCCTATCTCGGAGGAAGAGATGGCGAGGAGAAAACGAGCAGCTCTTAATAGCTTCGACGGTAATCCCGAAGGTAGGAGCCAGGCACACATCAATCATATGCAAAACGTCAACGTCGACGAACAAATCGCGCGGATCCATCAGAGATTTGCCAAGGATAGCCAAGGTCACTGAGGGCTACCTAGACGGCTGAAGTGTTTCGGTCATTAGCTATAAGATGTACGGAAGAGGCCATCCGGGACCGGGGAGCAGCGGCTAGAATATCATGCAAGTGGCAAGATGCTTGCTTGTTGATCTCAACGGAGATTTCTCTATGCCCTCCCCCTTCGGGACCATGACGAACGTGTGGAGGGCAAGTGGGAAGATTTAAGAGCAATCATCAGGAAGGCTGAACAGGTAAACAATACCCAAGTGAAGAAAATACAAATAGCCGTCTTATATTCAAATTGCTTATACTCTTAATATAGCATTGTATCCCCCTCTTTTCGGAGGAAATAACGTCTGAGTTTCTTGTCCCATGTTCATGCGTCGAGGTCTCTGTTATACTTGCTATCTGCTTACCTACTTAGCTAGGTTGTTGGATGGACAAGGCTATGTAATGCCATATTGCAAAGGTAATGAAATATCCATTTGGTATGATATAAAGGAGCAATTTGGTTACAAGTTATAGTCTTGAGACTCTTGGGTATTACGAGTTACCTCCCATCCTGTCATGACCGTTTGGTTCGTGTGCTGCGTTACGTGATCATTATTAACCCTTTGTAACCTTGGTATATCCTGCAAATTAAGTCGTTAATACAAACGGTCTCATAATTTATATTTTTCCATAGGATTATCTGCGTAGGTGTTCATATGATTTGTCTTGTTGTCTCTTGGTTTAGAATCAGTTTTGTGATCTTGTTAATACCTAGTGATTACCTTTAATAACTCCGAGATAAATGTGGTGCCATGGGATTCATAACGTACATTGAGTTAATAACTCGGTGGTATCTACCTTAGGTAATGTAGCCTCAGGTACTTCTAGTTAAGAAATATATGTAGGATTTCCAATGCCCTGATAGACCGACCTTTCGTCATTATTATTATTAACTTATATCTACCAGGTAAGTAGGCAATCGTTCAAAGGGAAAGTAAAGCACAAACAAGAGGCAGCCTTTAATGCAAAGTCGGTAAGGTGTCTACCTACTCCAGACATGTATGACATGTATGGCATACACAATGAAGTTAGAATATTAGGAGGTAGGTACCTGTATGATGTATATCGATGTTTTTTTTTTTAGATTGAAATCATATACCTTAGGTATGTAACGTATGGACCGTTATTCTTAACTTCTCCGAGTACCTACCTATACCTATACCTATACCTATACCTTAGGTAAGTAACTCCCCGAGTATAAACACCCCGAATAAACTCAGTCCAAATACATGTACCTAGTTACAGTTACAACTCCAGCCCGGCGAGATCTATATCGCGAACCAGCTTCCCCCCTGCCCCCCTGCCCCCCTACCCTATACCTTACCTATATACCTATATACCAGGTACCTAACCTCTAGCTCAGAAACCAGATGTAAGCACTCGGTGGCTTGGTACCCCTTTCTACCTACATAGTAGAAGACATACCTACCTAACCAATAATGCTCAAGGGGTATTACCTTAGGTAGGTAGGTTAGGTAGGTATGTTTGAAAAGCGTAGAGCTGTGTATTCGATACAAGACGCCCTTCGTACAAACCTTTATGAAGTGTTATTTCCCTAGTTTGATCTGTCTTGGTAGCGGCATCTAAGACCGAGATGGACACGATGCTACGGCCTTTGGTAATGGATGGGAGTTTAAATTGATCGGCTGGTTGATTGATGGACTCATGAATTCTCCTTATATGTCTCTGTAAACACTACCTACTTTCTCACTCAGTCTATCCCTCAACTACCTTCTTCCTCTCCATCGCTCCCTTCCTCGTCTACCTCGTCCTCGTCCTCGTCCTCATCGTCATCGATTACATTCTCCACGATCAAGTTCCCGGACCTGCCCACGACGGCCGCCAGCGTCTTGTCCGCGCGCGGCTCGTACACGACGCGGGGCATGAGCGCCGCGATCCGGAACCGGTACACGTGCTCGTATCCCTCCGGGCATTCTAACTCCTCTTCTCCCTCCCCTTCCTCGGAGAGGGAGAGCAGGTCGTAGCATTCCACAAACGCGTACAGCTCCTCCACCGTCGTCGTGCCCGCGAACCGGCGCACGACCCTCGCGCCGCCGGAGGCGTCGCCCTCGGGCATCTTGAGGGCGAGGCGCACGACGTCCCCGGACCCGGCCGGACCGGGCTCGGGAGCGATGGTGCGGGCGCGCCAGCGACGCCACCGCTCGCGCTGCGCGGCACGGCGCTCGGCGGCCTCGGCTTCTTCTAGGGCCCGCTTCTCCTCCAGGGCGGCGCGCGCCTCGGCCTCGCGGCGGAGGCGGGCGCGCTCGCGGTCACGGGCGAGGGACCGCTCGTAGGCTGAGTCCTGCTCTGTGCGCAAGCTGCGAGCGCTCTCCTGGGCGGCGCGTTCGTCGCGGGCGCTGGCGAGGTCGGGCGCGTACTTGTTGATCGCGGACTGGATCTCGGCCAAGTAGGCGGTCGGCGAGAGGGGGCCGGCGAGGCGCTTGACGATGCTCATCCGGGTGCTGCCCTCGCGCGGGGTGAGGCAGACAAGGCTGGAAAAGGGGAACTTGGTACAGTTGTACTCGGCGGCGACCTGGTAGGCCTCGGAGTCGAGGACGTTGCCGCCCCAGAGGATGACGTTGCTGGCTGGGTCGGTGAGGAAGGAGATAACCTCGGGCGAGAGCAGGGTGTCCCGCGTGAAGGACTCCGTGTCGTCGTGCTCCGGCGACATAAGTACGATCAGCAGAAACTTGAGCTCCCGCTTGGCCAGGTCCAGGGCCTGCGCGAATCCGCCCTCGTAGAAGGGCAGGATGTCGTTCCCGTACTCCTCCTCAAACTCCCGCTTGAACCGAGCGGCCGTATCCCGCGGCATGAGCATCCGCCGGCCCATCGTGCCCTTCCACCCGCTCGTCATGCTCGTGGTCAAGGCCCGGGGCAGCACGGACGCGGGGAGGAAGGAGAATATGTACATGACCGTGCGGAATATGGTCGAGACAGCCTTGTAGCCGATGTTGAAGGGAGCAAAGATGATGCTAAGAAGGAGCGGCATGCGGTGGGTTGTCTGAGGCCGCGGCACGATCCTCGGGGCGGGATCTGGTCTGGCTCGGGGTAAATGGCGTCCGAAGGGTCGTGCTGATGCTAGGCTTTCCTGCAAGTTCTCATGTCTCGACGCTTGCGTGTTGTTCTGGGATGCTAAGGCTTCGGCTACGGGATCAGGACCTTCGCCGTCGAAAAACTTGGATATTGCTATCTGAACGTTCCACTGAGATCTCTCCAGTAAAGGAACGGCATCCTTAGCATCTTGCGCGGTGACCTGGGTATATTGTTCTAGAGCAGACTGCTGCTCCGGAGAGAGGTGACTTGTGTCGACACCATCGTTGTCGGCCATCCTCCGAGCATATACGATAGAGCGTAGAAGGTAGGGTGCCTAATGATTTGACGTCGACCGATATAGGAGTCCCTCGTACGTCATGTGGGTTAACAGTCCGAGAATGGCCGGCGTTGTGTCGTATACCTATATTCTGGACACTGGCAACGTTTGACGAACTCGGGTTGGTTGTTTGAAGGTGAGATTCGGACTCGACGATCAGGTTAGGTGCCAAGTATTGCCTTCTCGTGTATTATTGTACAAGACGGGGATATTCCAATACTCGACTCTAACTAGGGCATGTGTATGAACACGAGGGGCTGTGAATGCTGTGAATGCTGTGGTAGCTATTGTCCTAGAATGATATGAGGCTGAGTGTGAGCGAGTATGTATTTGGTAACTTCGTCAAAGAACTTGTTGAAGAACAATGTTCGGAATTAATAAAGTTCAGATCTGATTGAGCTTGGCCCCACTGTTTATTTTTAAAAGGTGACGACAGATGGCACCTGGCAAATGCGGTTATGTACCTAGGATAATATACCTAGTTCATGTACACCTATGTACATGCTGAAAACATTACTTGGATCTATCGCATTATCAATGGTCCGGGGCGACAATGAAAGTACATCATATGTATATATACATGTTATGCATGTGGCAACATCCTTACATACATACATTGTAGATACATCGATAATACTTAAGTACCTACCGGATATTGTTGTAACGGCACCGTACATATGAGACGTAAGTACCTCATATGTAGCGTCGTGCCTACTAAACTTAGTGGATGATGTAAATTTATGTATGTACCACCTATCAGTACCTCGGCTCATGTTTCGTA
Organism: Hypoxylon lienhwacheense; assembly: GCA_902806505.1. Classification (NCBI taxonomy): domain Eukaryota; kingdom Fungi; phylum Ascomycota; class Sordariomycetes; order Xylariales; family Hypoxylaceae; genus Hypoxylon; species Hypoxylon lienhwacheense. The sequence goes on from CADCWW010000016.1 coordinate 458,939, forward strand.
AAAAGTATCCAAGTATGTATGTATTCATACAACCCTACATATTTGAGAGATGTACTTCATAAGGTATACCTCGTACCTGAATGTGGTGTATGCAGTATGTAGGTACACTAGGATACACTGGAATACAACTGTACGTAATTTTATAATCTTAAATCCCAGCTCAAGGCTGAGAGGATAGGTACATATATTACTTGGCACAGAGAATGGAAACCAATGAGATAAGCCATACGTCGTTACTAATCTTCCGCCGCCTATCCCACTACAAGATTTAGTTACAACTTCACTACAACAACTTCCAATCCATTGATTGACACGCTTTAAATATAGTAAAAAAAAAAAGAAATAAAAATCAAAATCAAAATACATTCCCCTCGCATCATTCATTTAGTACCCTTATCGTTAACCTCGCCCTGACCTCTATGAGGTCCAATTGATACACACTTTCCTATTCCCCGCCATTAAAACGTTGGTTCCATATCCTGTTTTTGATTTATGGGCGACAATAGCCCGCTCCTGCCAGGACAATGGGAGCGCTCTGAGGTCTCTAGTTTGTCCAGTCCGTTTATCTTTCTTCCCTTTTCTACCTCTTCTCTATCTCTTCCTCCTTCCCTCTCTACCGCTTTCATGTCATGGATGATTCTCATCTTAAATCATCGGACTTGACAAGCTAATCTCATCCTTTCAAATCTGTCTAGGGGTTGTATCGATGATACATAGGCACAACGTCCAGACTGCTTTCCCCTTCGGCCTGACATTGCGACTGCTCCATGCCGAAAATACGAGAATTCCACGATACGCAGGTTCTACCCCATAGAGATGGCGAACACCCGTTTCGGCACTGCCGACAGGGGGAGGCAGATGGCCTCCCCAAGACCCAAGACTCGTGGTAAGCACCACACACGTTGCTTCATGATCATCAGTGTGCGCGCTAGCATCATTGTTGCTTCCGCATGTCTCGCTCGATACTGTTTCTAATGACTCGCTTTAAACTGTCTTAGATGCCAAGGATACTCTTTGTCGAAATGTATTGATATATGGCCACTGCCGCTACGAGGACCAGGGGTGCGCCTTCAACCACGATAAGGTCACAAATTCTATGGACAAGTAAGTAATTACACCCCTCTATATACCTCGCGTTCTGTATTCCAGTTCCCGATTGCCTGGCTGGCACGCCTTCTCCATGCTTGCACCCGAGATTCCCACGAAATTACGAGATTACGAGATTACGAGAAGACAAAAAATTTTGTTGAAGAAAAGAGAAAGGGAAGATAGCATCGACAGGGCACGCAGAAACATGAAACAATAATTTTACCAGTCGACCATCGCGGCATGCTTCGCTGTCAGTGAATATTACCGTGCGGTCTTTATACGATTATCTCCGGCGTCCTGCTAGGTCTTCATATTGGACTATATTGAGAATGCCGTTCGACAAGGACATGGATTGGCATGTCTCTAACGCAAATCCTTCACCTAATGACAACGCATACGAAGCCGAGCGAGCAGGGTGTAGAGAAGAGTGTAAAAGAGATAGGCGAATTGCCTCGGAGCCGGCGAGTGGTAGTTGGCCAATATTTGAATCCGCAGCTTTGTCAAAGCCACACATAACTCTACGGCAAACCGGTAGTTTGGAGAATAGTGTATTAAATCCGTTGGCTAGTAGCTGGTTGGGCTTCTCGCCCGACTCGAGTACCCAAAACCCCGAAGCTACAGATCCCAATCTCACTGATAATGTCACTGGCCACTGGAAATTTGGCCCGAGTCCAACCCGCAGGAGATTCTCATCCCCCCTGCTGAGAAAAACCGTTCGACCTCCATTCGATAGTGACGAGACAAGCTTAGGAGTGCCAGCCAGTTTTAACTGTTCTTGCGCTACATCTCCCTTGGATCTTGCTAACCCCTTCTCTAGCGGCGGAACGAAGAAATCTTTGAACGTCGAGTCGCCGTCATTTACCCCTACTCAACTCGGGGGCAAGAAATCTAACTTTTCCACAAATGCGACACCATTCACACCTAGAGGTGCTACTACATGTGAGGAATGCCCTACCATAGCGTCTTTTCGCATGCGTGCTCACAGTCTCGATAGCTACATCCTCGACATTACAGCAAGATACCGGAGTTTCACTATATAAATCAGTCCCCTTTGCCGATTTTGCGCCGCAGAATTATGACCTTAATACTGCTGTAAGTCCAAGCAAGGATACTTTTAGATGTAGGCTCTGACGAGATCCAGAGCACGACCAATGGCTCGGGAGACGGCGGGTCTCTCGGTTATGATCCGTTTACTATGTCCAGCGTTAACCAAGCACTCCCGTCGACTCAATATAACCCATACGCCGAAGACCACAACGCCCTAGCCGGAGCAGGCACATCTTATTTTACGGCGCAAAATTCTTATTCAGCTCCGTCACAACCCGTAAATCTGCAACCCTATCCTAGTAGCTTCGATACGTTATCTAACCATACGTAGCTCCAATATCATCTTTATTACCCCGTCACCACCGGAAGGGAAGTTATGCAGCCTTATCAGCGACAAGTATATGACTTGTTTCTTCCAGAGTCTCTTAGAGAAGACCTCCAGAAAAAGTCCGAAGCGACTAGGCAAATTCTCCCGAGTCAGCCCGGAGTTCAGCTGGCCTCTCTCCAACATTATCACTCTCTCGTCCCTTTAGATACCAAAATCCGAAGCACGGCTAGTACATTCGGTCTTCCTAGCTGGGTATTCAAAGCAACTTCCCGCAAAAATGGCAACACATTTTGCTTGAGGCGTATCGAAGGTCTGTCCCCTAGCTCATTCAAGTAGAACTAAAACTAAATAGACAACAGGATTCCGCCTCACTAACGAGGAGGCTATTAAAGCCGTGAACTCGTGGAAGAAGATTATACATCCTAATATAGTCACTACGATCGAGGCATTTACTACAAGGGACTTTAACGATAGCTCTCTAGTGTTTGTCCACGGTTACCATCCGCTCTCGAAAACCTTAGCAGAGCATCACTTTCCAACCAATCGCTATGGTCGTCCAGCGGCCGTAGCGGAGAGGGTGTTATGGAGTTATCTGGTTCAGCTCGGTAGCGCCCTTAAGGCGATTCACAAAGCCAAGCTCGCCGCACGCTGCATCGACATCACCAAGGTAATTCTAACAGACAAGAATCGCGTCAGGCTGAGCGCCTGCTCAATCTTGGACGTACTGCACTTTGAAGTACCTCGTCGTATCGAGGAACTACAACAAGATGACTTTTTTAGCCTGGGACGACTCATCCTGAGCATTGCGATGAATACCCCCCTCCGAAATCCAAGCGACCTACGGCTGCCACTCGAGCAATTAGGCAGGACATATTCACCGGAATTGAAAGAACGAATATCTTGGCTACTTAGCCCGCCGCAAAACATGTCAGTCAAAACGGCGGAGCAGCTGATGCACGATCTCGCCCAGCACCTAGACGATACCTTAGTAGCCTCATTTAATGCCCAAGACGAAACCATCGCCCACCTAGGTAGGGAGCTCGAAAATGGTCGACTAGTGCGGTTGATGGCGAAGTTGGGGTCTATCAACGAACGGCCAGAATTTGACAACGACCCTAACTGGGCTGAGACTTCTGAACGCTATACCTTGAAATTATTTCGAGACTACGTCTTCCATCAGGTCGATGCTCAGGGCAACCCGGTTATAGACTTGGGACACGTCATCAGCTGCTTAAACAAGCTAGATGCAGGTATCGACGAGAAGATCTACCTCACCAGCAGAGACCACCAGTCAACGTTTGTGGTCTCGTACAAGGAATTGAAGAAGCAGGCCCAGGGTGCATTTAATGACCTACTCAAGGCAGCTAATAAACCGCAGGCAGGCCGAGGCTACTAGGGGAGGCGCGGCGCTCGCAGTCGAAAACCAAGAACGGGAAAGGAGATCACACGGTCTGAATGAGTTCTCAGGCCGAATGATTGGTAGAGAAAAAGAAGTTTACGATGATCCTAGAACACAAGATGCGAGAGACGAGATTCTATATCTACAACAGCACAATGCCGGGAGAAGGGGTTTCCAAACGAGGACGTTGGGAATAGTATACGATGACAGCAGAAAATGGAAATTTCGGGCGAATGTCCATCCAAACCTCTGAACCGCCCAACGATAGCAATACAAACGAAGGAGGCGAGATGCCGACGATACAACGATAACTTATGAATAATATATACGCAATGACTGTGGGTTGTCGAGCCCGCCCTTTCCGTTCACAGACTAGAGATCAACCTGACCGAGAATCCGCCACGGTCTTATCGCGGGACGCTAGGCAGCATACCATTTGGACTATGTTTGCATCAGCCAGTTGAATTTATCATCGACACAAGAGACACATGACGGAATTCTTCCACTCAGATATTACCTCGGTAAATAATTAATCAGTTAGTTCTATGGCCGCTATCTCCTAAGATAATATACGGCTAGGCTACCTAGCCCAGACTATGAAGTTCAAGGAATGAGAATGGGAATTCCACCATGGGCGACTTCATTTCCGTTGTAACGGGAAGTTTTTTTGGGGGGGGAACTCAAGAAAATCTGGGGGAAGACGTTCCGTTGCGTTGTTGCGCGAGAAACGAGGCACGACCGACTGGCCCGCGTTCGCGTTCGCGTTTGACGAGCGGAAGCTAGGGGGCTAGAGTGAGTAAGATATAGAAGATCGGGGAAAAGTAAGAGGAGAAGAGGTGAAGATTTTTTTTATCTCTTCTCTCCTACTGGACTGGGAATGGATGAACTGAGGTTAGCGGGTATAAAGTAGAACACAAGTAAATGAAGTATTTTTTTCTATTTTTTCTCACTGTCGTTTGTGTAACTCTGAAGATGTCCTTTTTTTTGCGTGTGTGTGTGTGTGTGTGTGTGTGTGTGTAGGTATGTTGCTATTCACCCCCGTCTAAGTGGAATATCGTGTGGTGTGATGATTCTCCTCTGACGTACATATGAGTGAGTGAGTGAGTGATATGTTTTTCTTTCTCCTTTTTTTTTTCTTTTTTTGAGTACCTAGGTAAGGTACCTACCTACCTTATGATATAAGAGATATTGTTAAAGCGGTAGGTAGGGGTAGTTCCGGTACCTTGATAAAAGGGGGGAGGGGGGGACTATCTGCTGCGGAAGAGGCGAGTTATTTCTTACCTTTTCTCTCTCTTTTTTTTTTCTTTTTTTGTACTTCATTTTTTTGGCTTTTCAAGGGGGATATAAGAGAGTAGAGAGAGGTAAGGAGGGGGATGTATTGTGAGATACTACCTACCTCTTCTTACGAAAAAAGGGGGGACGTTATAGGAACGTAGTAATAGACGATGGTGATAAGAAGCTTTTTCCTTTTTCCCTTTTATTCCCACGCGTGTCCTGATGGACGGGCTAATATCTACTATGTCATAACAAAAAGGAATCGCATTGATTCGTTGCCCGACAGACGCTTCTCCGCTGCTCTTGTCATGTCATATCATGCTTTGCCGTGTCCTGCCCTGCTTTCTTTCATTCGTAGTTCGAGACACGACGTATAGGTTAAGTATATCCATGATCTATTTGGCATCCCGTCCAATGTCCAAGTTCCCAAGAACTTGTGTCAGGCCCTCGCGTCAAGTGATCTCCTACCTGGTACGAGGAAATGTACGCGAGGCTCAGTCATCTGACGACTGCGCGAATGGGTTCGCGATCTCCTCGCTCCCGTCTACCGGGCTGATGGCCACCAGCAGAGTACCTCTGGCGACCACGAGGCCAAGTGATCGAGTGGCCTCCTTGCCCTCGTCGTCTATATATATATGTATATATATGTTAGCTCCCACGCTAGCGTGATCAACGAGGCCGGGGTCTAGTTTGGTTCATAGGAGACGACTGGGAGAGAACTAACCTCGCATAACTTCTTGTACTTCGTCGAGCACCAAGTTCATGAGGGCGTCGTAGCCTTTCAGTGTGCCGGTTACTGTATATCAAAACTAACATTAACTCCGGCTAGATTTTACCGGCAAGACGACGTAAAAGCATCCCGGGCGAGGAAGGGTAGTAGCTTGAATGGAAGGGAGAGGGGAGACGGACCTTCTCGCCCGCCGTTAAACTTGACAGTAATCCTCTTGTCGACGTATTTACTTAGATCAAGGATGTTCTCCTTCTTGGGACGCTCCCGCTCCTGTTGCGGAGCGCCGCCGCCGCTAGCGCCGGGCTCAGTCCCGTGTCCGCCTCTCCCGCCGCCTCGTCCGCCCCGCGGACCGCGGACATGTCCGCCACCTCCTCTCCCGCCGCGGTAATGAGCACGGTCTGCCATCGTGATGGTGTGGTGGAAGTAGGATCGGGATCAGGATCGAGATCGGGACGGCAAGGCGCTGGTGCTTGGGAAAGGGGAGGGAGGGGGATTTGAGTGATAGGTGATCCGGCGAAGGGAAACCCTTGGGAGTTTGGACCTTGTGATAACCGAGAAGAGAGGTATAAGGGCGAACCAGGGCTGGACCAGGTTCACGATTCACAAGTCCAAGGATTACAACGGTATTCTCGGACAACGTACAGATAAGGAGGATCACCGGCCGCAGGTCGCGGGTCGCAGGTCGCGGGTCGCGGGGGTTAGGAAAGGGGGAGGGGAGGGGAGGAGGGGGTCTGGACCGTTCGGTGACGAATCCGTGTGGCAGACTAGGATGACTATGGTTGCAATGGGAGGTGAAGCAAGGAAGTATAGAGAATGGATGAGAGAATGGATGAGGTTATCGTCGGGTATTCCGAAATTTGCTAGTTTTTTTTCTTCTTTTTGTTCTTCTTCTTCTTCTTCACTTTCTCTTTTGCTTCCTTTTTTTTTATTTGTTGATTTAAATATATTTGAGATGACACAGTTATAAGTAGTTGAGAGATGTAGGTATTTGTAGTCTTTGATATTCCTATTTGTTCCGTTTTGACCAGATGTAAGAAAATAGAAATAAATAAAATAAATAAATAAAAACCTTGGAAAGTGGAAAATGGGACTTTTGGAGCTAATTGGCGGAACCCCGCGGTAAGGCTATTTGACAAAAAAAAAAAAATACAGAGCGATGGAGGGGCAGAGAGGCGACCAATAGATATAAAGTATGTACCACTGTTCATGTACCCGCTTATGTGTTAGGTACTTGTACATAGTGGTAGTTTCATGTTCTGGAACGCTTCCGTAGTGGTCTGTGCAATGTTGGCGCGTCCCGGAGCATGCTTTTGTACGACATCCTAAACCATTAGGTAATATCATGAATGATAAGTGCATGTATCTCTTATATTAGAATTTAGACTTATTGTTATATTAGGTACCTACTTACATCTACTACTATCTTTAATAAGATTAGGCATATAAGATATTTTATATATTTGATTAGTTCGCTCAAGATAAATTCTCTCTTTCTACCTGCAACTCTCTAAAGCCTCGACTGGGAATCAGATAATACCAAGCCCAGTACATAGTACACATCCATGGATGTATCTCTAGTACATGTATGCAGCACCGAGACCGAGACATCTACTTATGTGGTTAACTGTTGCATATATGCAAATGTATATGTGTACGAAGTACTAAGGAGCTGTAAATGCAGGGATAGAAGTTCGGAAAGGCCTAAATAGAGGTAAGGAAGTAGGGATTACAAGCTCAGGCTCTAGCGGCTTCGCAGGGATCATACATATACTTATGTATAGCTTACATTCCATGTAAGTCGTACACTCGTAGCTGCAGAGTGCCTACTTCTATCACATCTCCGTACATAGCATACATACAATACTACAAAACCTGTGATATACATATCCTCTCCCTACATGTTGAAGTAAGTATCATGTATGTATTTATATGCGTATGTATGTCTATTTCGAACCAGCAGCAACCGTAAATTGGGTGCGGGGGAGAGGTTGGTCGACGATGGAATAGAAGTACGTAAAATAAGAAAGGAGAAGGAGGAGAAGGGGAGAAGGGGGAGAAGAAGGAAGAAGAGAATAAAAGAAAAGAAAGGAAAGGAAGAGCAAAAAAAATAAATAAGAAAAGGTCGTATTCTATACCGATCTATAGGCTATAAGACAACTTGGTTCTGCAGACTGCAACAGCTTTGTCGTCTCCTTCTTCTTGCAGCTGCCTTTCTCGTCTCTTGATTGAGCGAGGATGCGTGATAGTGTATGAATACATACCACTATTAGACAGCGCAGACAGCATAGACCGGGGGCTTTAGACGACGTTTCTCAAGATCGCTTCCACCCGAAAATTTTATCCAGCCTACACTAGCCATGCAGGTAGGTTCCAATGTCAAACCGCTGTAGCGGCCGATCTTTTCCTCCTCTGTACGACGGCATCGGCCATTGGGTCACGTAATCGGGAAACTCCCGAGGTCTTTTGTAAAGACAGAAACCTTCTATTCAGAGTCGAAGATCTTCTCCTGGATATAGTTAAAGTCATAAACCGTTCTGTATGTTTTATATTCTTCCTACGCTAATAAGAACTTCGAGGCAAACCATGATAAAGCGACGAAGTGATCGACAATAATAAAGTAAAGACATGAAGGAAAAGGAAAAAGGAAACAATAGAACGGGAAGAGAGAAAAAAAAGTATCTACGTCTTGAGAGACATGTAAGCAGCCGCAAACGTCAATGAACCTCAGCTCTAGCATATGCATATTTCATATCACATCGTTATAAGTTACCAGGTAAAGCTGAATGGGAAGGGTTTATTAAAAGAAAGAAAGAAATAAAAAAAGGGAAAAAAGAAAGTATCGATGATATATTTGACGGACATGCAAATATACGAATTGGGAATTTATCCTGTAGGTGGCTTGTACCTAATTCTTGATGTAATTGGTCTAAAAAAGGGTCAGTACCTTTATACCTTGATAAACGTTTCTACCATGTATGTACGTTGTAGGATGTGACATAAGGGTACCTAACCCACTCGGGGCTAGGTACATTCTGTACATTATGTAGGTATGTATGTAGACATCAACTTCATGTTATCAGATGTTACATAGATTACCTATGTACGTAGGAGGTACATAATGTTAGGATGTCATGTACCTACATATATGCAATTAAAATAAGTAGGTACTATAAAGTTTTCCGTACATTACACGCACGAGCATGCTTCATACAGGTAAGGTACAGGTATACGTATGAGATAGGTACCATGTACATATATGTATAATACATCCTTCGAAGCTGCATAAATGTCCAATACATTTTCAAGGTACGGAGTAATCGCCCGCCATTGTTCGTACATGTAGGGAAATTACTGTAGTTATAGGTAAATTTAGGTATTATGTAGCAAACTGCCGCCGTGCATAATCCCGTAGACAGGTTTTTATTCTTACTAACCAAAGTTAAACATGCCACTTTTATGACAAGCCCTTGCTCCTGTCTTTTTGAACATTCAAGTCGCTTTCGTTATTTCCAATTTTGGTATCGTTCCGTCATGATAATTTTTTTTATTTCTTATATCTTAATTTCCTATTTATTCATTTATTTATTTTATTTTCTTCCTTTTACAACTTTTCTCTTCATTTTCTTCCATTTATATTAGAAGTAAGTACTTTTATACTACAATACAACAAGGGTATAACTAACCTATGCATGTAAGTACCATACCCATATCCTTGCCTATTAAACGTGCAGCGTTCAATTTCAAGCCCCGCGTCTATCAATTCACCCCGGTTTCCGAAATTCCCTGTCCATTTTGAACGCATTTGAATGCTTTTGAACGCATTTGATCTTCATTATGATCACTGATGGTGAATGGTTACCCGGTTCTATTCCATTTACACACATACTCCGTACTTTTTACATACGAAGTAGTTACCTTTCACCCTTCACCCTTAACTGCTCCATTTTCTATTTGCGGCGAGGCTGAGTATTATTATCCATACAACCAGGTTCCATATATCTAACTGTTACTTGGGTCTTGGTCAGGATTTAGGATATTCACTTGTGTTAAGTGTTTAAGCGCCTTTGAACGTTGAACGTATTTTATCTATCCTTTTTTTGTTTTTATTAAATTCTTCGTTTTTTTAATTCTTTATTTTTTATTAACCCCTTCACTTCCTTCATACTTTATTCGTCCATTTTATATACTACTCATACTAACACACTTCCTCTTATTCCAAAAGACTAAAACTTCTCTCTCGTCTCCCTTCACGTTCATGTACTAGTCTAAAGGTCCGTTCTTATGACTACCACCGAACTCCAAACAGCCCAGAAGCTCGGCACGCCTAACCTCGCAGATCGCGTGCCGTTCCCGGGAGTCTCGTAATTTTCAGCTTACCCGCCAACTTGGAGCATGAACTTGTAATAAAACTTAGAAAAAAAAACTTATTCCCGCCGTTTGTTATCCTTAAAATATCTACAAATCTCCAACTTCTCGGGAATAACAACCTCAGGCGAATCACCACTCGCCTCTCTATACACTCACATGTCAGCCATTATTTTCTCTTGACGGAATTAATTGGACGGGATCATCGGTTATCTTAGAATTTGCTAAGCCGGGGGAGGATCTTGTATTTCAAGACTATCACCAAAAGCTTTTTTAAGGGGAGTTTTCTTTTTTTCCCTCTTCTTAAAGAGGCATCTGTAAATCTACCCGGGTGTAAAGCGTGCCAGCATGGCGCACAATCCAGACTCTGAACCACATAAGCGGAAGAGAGATATATCTGATGATAACGGGAGTCAAGCACCGCAACATGCTGATCGCATACCGCAACCTCCTCCGCCTCAGTCAGGTAAGTCCCGCTCACCCGCACCTTCTTATACACTTACACACATGTTCCACACCTTGGATAGGTATTCGCCATCAGGGAGGCGATAATATCGGCGTGCCTCGTTTCGTATGTAACATTGGCTTCCCATCTTCATGTCACTGCAGTTTTATTGTATAAAAGATTTTTATACTTACCTCCTATCTCTACATTTTTGTGTCTTAAATCCTTATCTACAGCTGCCATGTCCCCCCTCCCCCCCTTTTTTCCCTCCCCTTACCTGAGGGAAAGAAACTTGTTTGACTACCATCGGGCCACAGACGAAGTGAAGTGTATGTACTTTACAGGCTAGTACTAACGTGATTTAAAGGCACAATAGCCCCTATAAACTATCTATCTAAGGCTCATTCTGTCAAGCTTAAACTCATCCAGGGCGACAGCGATACTTTTACCGATGTCCTCACCCTGGTCAACGAGTATGAGGGTGAGTAGCCAGCCTCCATTCTTCTCCACTTACTCCTTCTTCCCTTATCTCCCTTCCTTGAACGACACATGTACTGATGTGGATCAGGGGTACTGAATAGACATGAAAGCCTCGCCTCCAACCTGGGCGCTAAGCTGACAGGTAGTCGTCTGCTCAAGGCGATGGAGGGTGCCTTCGAGGGTTCGATAACGACCACACCGCCACAGACAATGTTTACCCCCGATCCCGTCACATGGCTAGATATCGTGGAGTTTGCCAAGTCGAAACCCGGAGACTTCGTCCTGACACCTACCCCTAGTGGCACGCGCTGCTGTCAATTTCCCCTGAAAGGTGTCCAAGTCGAGATCGGAGAGGATGACTGGAGGCTTATAGTGTCGGGGGCACTTGATAGATTTAGACTCGTGCCGCCGCAACCGCTGGAGGAAGACGAGACGGCAGAGCTGGCGACCCTCGAGATCGTCGAGCAACGCCTGCAGGTTCTCATCAAGAAGGCGGACGAGGTGGCACGTAGGGCCCGCCAGCTCAACTACCACTTAAGCGGACGAAAGGCGTCCATTCATGCACGCCGTGCATCCCAGTCGGCTTCTGGCCCTGGCTTTCAAGCCGTCAATCAGTCGATGGGTCCCGGAGCCAACCCGGGTTACGACCTACATGCCGATCTTCTCCAACAATTCCAGGCCCCCTCGCAATCTTCTAGCCATCGGATCTCTTCTACTGGTTCTGTCCCGCCAACCCCAAATTTAATGGGTACCGCTCCGCCGACACCAAGGACTTCTGTTCAACAACATACACTGCTCAGCAGCAACCGGCCATCGCCAGGCTATCCCATAGAGCCAGCAGTGAGAGACGTCGAGGAAGAGAACCGCATATTGGTAACGGCTAAGATCGAGAGACTGGCACGTGGAGACATTATACACCCACCATGCGACAGGTGTCGCAGACTCAAAACACAGTGTATTAAGCATTTAACCGCTTGCCAAGGATGTACAAGAAAGCACGCAAGATGTGTATGGAAAGGTTTAACGGAGGAAGAGGTGGCTTGGCTTAAAGGAGAGTCTGGTGGAGAAGGCGATGATGATGGAGATGAGCTGAGAGATACCAATAAACCCGGATTCGGAGCACAGCTACACCCAGAATTCGGAGAGCGTCGAATAGACACAGAACGAGGCGATGAGCGCGAAACGAGCCTGTCTGGCTCAAGGATAGCCATCGGTAGATCTGCCGACGACGTATGGAGAAAAGGACCGGAGACGTCGGCCAGTAGCAGACACGAAAGCATGGACATAGACCCGAGAGATATTCGACAAGAGCAAGAATACGCAAGCAAAGAAACGTCCATCGGAATGTACCGGGAGCAGAAATCGATGCTCAGCCATATGGCCTCCGTCGCATCAGCAGCGGCAGACGCTGCCGCAATCTCGCGGGGGGGTCAACGGCGGTCCGAATAGCCGATACTAGGTAACTAGAGTAGGTGGACTCTTACCCAAGGACAAAATGTACATGGACGGAATAATATATACGCACAGATCTTGTATATAATTGAGCAACATGGGACTGAGACGTACGGTTGGGCTGTTATACCCGATATAATTTATTCGTGTTCAAGGGAATTCGCTGATATTCATCATCGACTTGATCGCCGGCCCGATGCGGTTCCGGCTACGACGAACAGAAAGAGAAGATTCCGCAAACTCTATAGTTTCAAAATAAGATACCATCTCATCACGAATCAAAAGAGTCTTGGTCCATTTAGTCTAGCGTTAGATCACTAATATTCTATACGTACCTCCTAGTCTTCTCGATTCTAAAGGAGGGAAATGAGGAGACTAATCTAAGAGGGAAAGAGAAGGCGAAGGAAATACAGAATTAGAGAAAATGCATACTGGAATAAAAGGAGTAAGTGACATTTAGTGGGAAAAGGGGTAAACCCCAGTATCTGTTGAGAGCAAAAAGGAAGAAAAAGGAGAAGTATGACTTTAAGGCACATGATTTATATGATTCTTTTTACAAAAAAGAAGAAATAATATCCTTAGATACCTCTTATACGGAGTACTTGAATTCATATTTCTCCAAAATCAATATTTAAATAATGACAAGTCAGTCGAGTCCAAGACATATTTATTGAGGTACGTCCTATAATTTATGATATATTTGTTACTCAGGATGTAGCTCTGTTACCTACTACATAGTATGTATATACCAGGTAGGTAGGTATGTAGGTAGGTACGGAGGTCGCGGCCAAAAGTATGAAACGACCAGTACTTAGGCTACTGTGTGCGTAAATCAGATTCTACTCATATCGCACTGTGTAAAAGCAGTCTTATATATTGCATTGCTGCTCGACGTACGTATATTAAAAGTATCAAAGTTATTTATAATTAGTTATGAGATAAAGAAGATTAAAACTCTGATTATGGTATTATTCATTTGTTATTATTGATACCTAATGTTCTTACAACGGTACGTAGAAAGAGTGAGGCACTTGTGATACGTACTAATAAACTAGGTAATATATCAGGTAAAAGGCAACAGCTACCATAAAGAATCCGGATATTAAAAAAATGATAAGCTGGATGATAAATTCAAATAGGAATATACTAAAATAGCTATATATCTCCAAATGAAAGTGCTATTATGGAACCTGTAAAAAAGCTCATAGAAGGTTCAGATAACAATAGTAACAACAACAACAGCAGCAGCAACAACAACAAAAGCAACAAGAGCAACAGCAATAGTAATAGCAGTAGCAATAACAATAATAATTAAACTAGCTATCTCTATTATCTCAACTAAGTCTGAATAGCTTCAATTAATTATATAATAAGGTGCTTTTAATAGAGTACATAAAATAGTTGGTAAAATTGAGGTAGGAATATCCACACTGTGAAGCCGCAAGTACCGAGCGTTTCATACTTTTGGCCTCGACCTCCGTATTGATCGTGCGTTTGTAATTGCATAGTGTACGGAGTAATCACCCCCCGGCTACTGTGTCCCGGATACCGGGGTAGCGGGTACCTGAGCCACAAACAGAGATGACCCACTTAATAAGTTTCAGGAAGCGCACGACACTAAAACTTTTGACGCGACAAGATAAGAAGAAAATTGCATGTGGCGTTGGGGGTATCCATCAAAAAAAAAATTAAAGGAAAAAAAAAAAAGTTAAAATGCTGGTGCGCAGATTGACGTCGTCATTTATTTGAATTTGAAGCTTCAATATTTTTTCACTTCTTACATCTCACATCTCATACCCTTAAAAAGATATTTCTACACAAGCACAGTATATTAAATAAATGTAGGTATTTTACCTCATGTGGTATAAATTTATCTATACCTAATGTATACTTGTATAGAAATATTTTTCCCTTACAGAAGCGCATCTGTACCCTTCTTCCGCGAACTCTTGGAAAATTCCAATATTCTAATCAATTTATGAGATGTGAACAGTCAATGTCGATATTCCACCTCACCTACCCATCGAAGCAATTGAACTGATACATACGATCTTCGTGACGGGCCACCATGGCTCAGTCACCATCACACGCCACTTACGCAATGTCTACCACTCAAAAGCGTCTCGATGGCGCATCACCTATTCCGCACCAATCTCCCTTACCACAATCGCGAGAACTCGGCCTCGTAACTCCCGAGGCCACGACGACGACAACAAAATCACCATTTACAAAGTCTTGGCCGCATCTGGTTGCTGGAGGGTACGTTTTGATTCCTTCCTCTTCGCCTATATAATAAACATGTGGCTTTTTATGAATGAGAAAGGGATATATATGAAGCTTTAGAGAAGACATATATACAAGGCTATCGCTCATCCTTTTTTTCTCTTCTGTAGGATCGGAGGCATGACGGCATCCGTTCTCACCGCACCGCTCGACGTCCTCAAGACGCGACTCCAGTCCGACTTCTATCAGGCCCAGCTCCGAGTGGCGCGCAAAGCTACGGGCGAGGCGCGCCTTGGTCCTTGGAGGACGGCTATCTATCATATGCGGGAGACGGTGCAGATATTGCGCGACGTGCACCAGACAGAAGGATGGCGAGCTCTTTTCAAGGGCCTGGGACCAAACTTAATTGGGGTTGTGCCGGCGCGGAGTATCAACTTTTACGTGTATCCGACGAGCAAGCGGGCCTATTCGCAGTGGATGGGCATGTCCCCGGACAACCCGGCCATACATCTGGCAAGCGCGGTGACTGCGGGGATTGTGACAGGCACGGCGACGAATCCCATCTGGCTCATCAAGACGAGGCTACAGCTCGACAAGAACAAGGCCGAACGGAAAGGCGACGTGAGCGCGCGCCGGTACCGCAACAGCTGGGACTGCATCCGGCAAGTCATGCGGGACGAGGGACCGCGCGGCTTTTTCAAAGGTCTCAGCGCAAGCTATCTAGGCGTCACCGAGAGCACGCTACAGTGGATGATGTATGAGGAACTCAAGCACCAGCTAAGGTTGCGCGAGCAAAGAATCGTCAAGAGCGGCAGGGAAAAGAACTGGTGGGACCACACGGTGGACTCGACGGGTAATTTCATGGGCGCCGGCGCAGCCAAGGGATTGGCTTCTATCCTGACATATCCACACGAGGTGAGTGCCTGAAGAACGATACTAGAGCACAGCTCGAGGACAGTATTATTCTGTGAAAGAGGAGGAGGAGGCTAACGTTACGGCCAGGTCGCGCGGACACGTCTTAGACAAGCCCCGATGGCGGACGGTCGACCCAAGTACACGGGGCTAGTGCACTGCTTCCGGCTCGTCTGGAAGGAGGAGGGCTTCGTCGGATTATACGGCGGCCTGACGCCTCACCTCATGCGCACGATCCCCTCGGCCGCCATAATGTTCGGCATGTACGAATTCATCATTAAATTCCTGGGCGCGAGGAGCTAGATTGTATCATATCAATCCACGCGATAGCATCCTCCCCTTCCCTTCCTATACTCTTATGCCTTCCGGTCTTGGGACATCGAGTCCCCGGCCGTGTATATTATCAACTTACGATATGGAACGCGAGACCAGGGAGGTAAAAAAAAATGCCGTTAGATGGCCCACGTCTGCACGTCTCTAATCACCTTAGCTTCGTCACCGGGATGTATTTTCAGAGTCGCAGGTTTGTTGATTTTAGGGAACACGGACTCGATTTCGACGCGGCGGTCTCTCGTACACGTACGTAACATACCTACTCCTCCTATCTTCCTTACCTGCCTAGGCACATCCTACATAGGGGTAGGTTAGGTACTCTACCGCAAACTAACATGCGATATCTACGTGGCAAAAGAGAGAGAGAGAGAATAAATCATCATCAATGTGTCCATTATTATGTATATCCAACGAGACGGGATTACTACGTCTATTACTACTACTACTGCTACTATAGAAAGGGGGTTCGGCTAGTGTCTTGTCCGGTAAAAACAGGAGCATAGGTGTGTCTGATCCAGTGTTTCTGGATGGTCGGGGAAGGGAAAAGGAGGAGACACGAACGAACGAATCAAGGGACATATGGACACGTACGGACGCATGAACGGGGTTGAAAAGTAGGGCATGAGGTAGAACAGGGCACGACTAAGTAATGAAGACAAATCTACTCTTTAATTCTGCGTCCCGACTACGTGTGGATGTTTCAGAGTGTTCTATAATTGTTCTTACAGCACGGCCAACAGATTAAGCAGTGGAAGGGTGTACTATTGTAATGGGGGAGAGTACGAAAGCATTACGTACGACGAAGGCTAGTCGATATAGGTATCCCTCCTAGGTATCTTAGTGTAGCCCACAGATTCTATTATAAGATAGACAGGCAGGTAGGTAGGTAGGTAGGTAGGTAGGTAGGCTGACGACTTGTGTGATCGCATCTTCTTCCCTGGGAGAACAGAGTTATTCGAAGGGTTGCGAAAGGGATATATATACCTATACCTACGTACCTGCCTACCTATATACTTAGATAGGTATATAGGTACCTAATAATATGTGTATATTAGGTATATAACCTCCGGGACGTCAACTATCCGCTCTGTTACAATGCTCACTAAGAATCGAGATCTCCCTCTTCACAGAGCCAAGCTTCCTTTCCACCAGCCACCTTTCGCGGCAGGCCGCTAAAAACATCTCTTTACGTGGTGACGGGTAATCCCTAATAACATTGGTTACGTACCTGTTAGTTTAGGCTACAAAAAATTTTAAAAAAAAAAGATTTTTTTTTTTTGCTTGTTTTTCGTAGAAGGGGTGAGTGGCTAGAAGAGGGAAGAGAAGGAGAGATATATTTAGATTGCGCGTGCACCGCACCGCATTAGAGAGGGGGGTCCGAGAAAGGCAACAACCAGCTCCCAACATCCCCCCCCCCCTCTCCCTAAAAAACCTCGGTGATCCTATTCAGGATATATGTAGAGGTAGGAAAAGCGGGGGCTTTGGACGAGAAGGGAAGGGAAGGGAAAAAACACTTGATAGTAATACCGAGGCTTGGAAAGAAGAAGAAGAGGAAGTGGAAGAGGAAGAGGAAGAGTATAGGTAGGTAAAGGGGAAAATGAATATTATTAAAGATGTAGGAGATATGTATGTATGTATGTATGTATAATGTAGATAAGTCAGGTAGGTGTGCTATATTAGGAGGAGGAGGTACAGACAGACAGGCAGACAGACAGACAGACAGACGTCTTATATCTGTTCTGGGTTTGCATGTGAGTTAAATTACAAGCTTAACTGCTTAGGGGTAACGGTCTCTGGATCTCTGGTTGTCATAGGAGGTGTGTTATCCTAGGTAGGCAGAAAGGAAGAGAAGAGAAAAGAAAAGAAAAGGAAGGGAAAAGGGATGGACGGAAAGACGGCACGTTCTTATACAATACCTATAGGTAGTGCCCCTTAGATAGGTACCCTTATGAGGTACTGGTCTAATACATACCTAGCTGGTGGTATATGCCCAGGTACCCGCAGGCTATCGCCGCGATGTTCACGTGGGCGAAGATGGACGTATACCTACCTAGGTACATACCTACCTACCTACCTACGTATGAATCAGGGGCAGAGACGAGATAACCGACGAACGGACCTCGCAAGTTCAACCGGCGCCCGCGTCTCCCCTCTCCCTCACGGATCCGGACACGTGTGTGTGTATGTTGTGTATGTTGTGTGTGTGTGTGTGTGTGTGCGCACCGTAGGGCTCGTCCCCTTCCCCGGCGGACCGGTATGCGCAGCATGGGTGGAGGTATAGTGTAGGGCTCTAGGCCCGGATATGAACAGGCGATGTTACCCTAGCTACCTACCTGCCTTCTATGTGTGCCTACCTAGTCCCACGTGTCTGATATTGCCAAAAAGAAAAAAGAAAAAAAAACCTGTCATGAGCAAAGCTCGCCGAGGCCTTGGCCTCGAAGGGAGGACCGTGGTCTTATTGTATGTATGTATGTATGTAGGTAGGTAAGTACCTGCATGAGATGGACGCGCTGTGTTTGCGTGCTTACGTACATACCGTACGTACGTACGTACATACATACATTACATACAGGGGGAGGGGGGCTGCTGCTGTGACTATTCCTTGCTTGGCGAAGGGTTGCTGCGAGGGTGCGGCGTGGTCTACCGTCTCGTTCCTGACCGGGACTAGACCGTTTGTTTGAGGGCGGGAAATGGATTGAGCCCTAAGGTGTGTATGTGTGTGTGTGTGTTCGCTTTCCTAGAGGCAAGAAGGGCGCCGAGGAGGATACGAATGAAGAAAAGGGCGAGTCAAGGCCGGAGATGGGACGGATGATTTCGAATCTTGAATTACCTAATAAGAGGTCGTGCCGGGTGATAGGTTACCTACCTAACCTACCTGACTGACTAGATACGGTAGACGTTAGCGGCCTTGGTGATCCATGACGACCCCTTACTAGGCGGTTTTGTTATAATGCAAATGTTAGCCGCTATTGGTAATTTCGGTGTTGCTCGATGCGATGCCTGATTTTTTCTCGTCATCTTGAGCTTCGTGCTCATCCGGCTGCATCCGACTTCTACCTCTATTACTGTGTACGTGCCTATTATTTTCTACGTGAAAGTGATGATGAGATATTAGACGGCCTCTTCTTCTTCTTCTTCGCCGTCGTCTCTATTCTTGCTTTTGGTTAACGTGCTTATGGGTTACTTGCCATATGGGAGATTTTAAGAGGCACGGCTCGGGCTAGCGTATTTATATCTATACACTAGATGCGTTGGTAGCGCACATTACATCAGTGTTTGGCGCCGGCGCGGCACGGTATCTAATGGTCACGAGTCTGTTGGTTGGACTAACTGCGTAGAGACATGGCGTATGCTCGTGATGCGACGGTATATCTTAAAAATAGCAAGACATATCTATATATACATAGGATAATTAAATATATGCTATAATCTCTAATAACTAGGCCTTGCCGAGTAACGAAAGTATCGACGGTTACGACGGCCGAGCTTGCGAGCAGCGAATGACGATACGGAAACCTATTCGAGGCGGAGAACCTGAACTGCAACTCTGCGGCGGCACCTGGCTAAAGGTTTTTTTTTTCCCTTCCCTTCTCCTTTTATAGAGGCGACTATGAAGGAAGTACATCCTATCTGTTTGCCATGGCTACCTATATATCCTTATGCTTTGGCCTAGACCATCGTAGAGTATACGTGGAGACGACCTAAGCTGTCCAATATCCTTGCACGAAGGAAGGTTTAGTTCGATGCCAATACAAATAATTTACTCTTCGCGGTATATTAACAAGCAACGGTGGTACGAGAGTACGGAGGACGTATGTAAGTCGCTGTTATAGATACCATGCAGATCTTGCAAGCGAATGTGGCATGGCCATAACAATATAAGGCCAGGTGGCCGGCTGTTTAAACGAGCCTCAAGGATGGAAAAAGGGTCTTCCCTCGTCATTCATTCACATGTAACCCACCCCTATCGTCGCCATCGCCCGTATCTCCTGGCTTCGCCATGTATTCTATGAAATATCTCGTGCAAGCCTTATTGTTACTGGGCTTCGTCATTCCTACTATCTGGGCGGAGGACTGCGAAGACGACGATTCTGACGATTACGACGAGTCCAATGATGATGATGACGATCATAGCTCATATGAAGGAAGTGGTTCGTCCGGAGACAGTGAAACATACAAATGGACTACCATAACCACAGAAAGCAGCGTTCCGTGTCGTAATATCCAGGCGGGCTTTAGAGTGTTTTGGTCGTGTGATGGAGCTGACAGAATTTCGGTGGAATGTCTTATGCCGGACATAGTGGCATGCGGCAACATGGATGGCAGGACGGCTATCTTCTACGAGCAGGGCATAAGCTACAATTCAATTCGGGAGAGCTTTGATACCTTAGATTTCGTCACGATCGATACTGTCTTGGGAGATGTATGGCGGGATGATATGGCTAGGCGTATACCTCTGAATATTCTCACGCAGAGCGCGAATGACCTGAGGGCAAACGTGCTTGCGGCCATGGCAAGACTGGTGTCGGGTGATGCCTATTACCTCACACTCGAGCGGTACGGAGAATCCAGGTTACTTAATAAAAATGACAAGTGGTGGTATGACTGTACGTGCCTAGGAATTTCGCTTTTCATCTCCATCGACTTTCCTCCCCATTCTCACTCACACCTACTCACCCCTTACATCGGGAAACTTGATCTCTTCTGTCTGATTACCTAGACTCAAGCTGAACTCGCTAACTTGCCACTCAAGATTCGCTTCCTTTCCTTTTAAACGACAGGAGTCTCGGGCAAATCATCAACTATGCCGAGCACGATATAGCTAATCCCCGTCGCATGTTCCCGTTATCTCACATTGAATATCCAGTCAGCACCCCGTTCGACAGGAATGGGCTTGTAGAGCCTACGATACCTGACGTCTATAAAAGATGGGAAGGAAATGACACATCCGAGATCAGCGACGTGGCGGCGAAGCCGAGAGAGAAGACACACAGGCGGAGAAATAAGAAAAACAAGTGTAGCACCAGCCGTGATGGCGACACCGTGGACAAGACCGTCACCCACACCCGCCACGTCACAGATACCCGCCACGTTACAGATACCCGTCATGTCACAAACACCCACCATCACACGACTCACCCGAGCACGTTAACGTTATCGGCACCCGCCACCACCGTGTCCTGCGGCCTGGTCGGACAGGACCCGGACAAGGGGGTGGACGCGGTATACTGCCTCTGCAACGAGACCATCACGCTGCCGGTGCGGACGGGCACGCACCTCCCCTACTCGGAGAGCTGCGCGTACACGACGATGCCGAACTACGCGCCCACGATGACGGTGACGACGGCGACGCAGACGTGGACGAGCAACTGCCAGGCCTGCACGGCGGCCGGCGTGGCGGGCACGGAGGTGTGCGCGTCCGTCCCCAACTGCACGCCGACGTACGCGCCGACCTTCATCGCCTGGGTCAGCGACTCCACGTGCGCGATAGGCGACGCCGCGGACGGCAACAACGGCACCGACATCGGCAAGACGCTGTACGGCAAGCTGACGGACATGTGCAACAGCACCCAGTGCAAGACCGACCCGGTCGTCATGGACAACGTGGAGACGCTCGTCGACCAGACCATACAGAATTTAAAGCCTGCCATGTACATCCAGAGCGCCCAGTAGTAAGCATCATCTCTCCTCTCTCTCTCTCTCTCTCTCTATATATATATATATATATATATATATTATATATTGCTAACTCATGCCACCTCGGCTCCTCCTCCTTCGTAGCACGTCCCTAGAAGATCTAAAGTTCATGTTGGCGGCGGGAATCGCGGCGTGGATAGCGACGCTGCAGGACCAGACCTCGTCCCTGTGCCAAGAGGTCGCGTACGAGATGGACCCGTCCTCTTCGTCGTACGACTGCTCGACCTTCACGCCCCCCATCCCGTCGAGGCTGCGGCGCAAGGTCCGCCGCGACACCGGCGAGATACTGTGGGAGCGCGAGGACGTGGTCTTGGAGGAGCGTCAGTGTCTGATAACCGGCTGTAACCCTACCTGCGATGTAACTACAACGGACGCATATGTAACGCGCCGGATGAGATAGTACGTTTTCCTCCCCCCTTTTCCTACCTCCGTTTCGAGCTTACCCCCATCAACCTCCATCGTCATCGTGGATGGTTCGGGAGGAGGAGAGAGACAGAGTCGCTGACCAACTCTCGTCCGACACAGCCGTCGTCCAGGGCACCCCGACGAACCCGTACCGGAGCCACTTGAACCTCGGGGTGAAGCTCGAGGATTCCGACTCCAGCACCTTCGTCTGCGACGTGGCGGTCGATATCCTGACCGGCCTAGCCGCGCTGCTGGCGCCCGAGCTCCTGGGGGCCGAGGTCGTCGGGTCGAGGCTCTTCGCCGCCGTGTGCGAAAAGATGGTGCAGGCCGGCAACGACGGCGCGCAGGCGGCCACCGATATATTCACCGACCCTGAAATTCTCGCCTCCCTCGTGGACTTGGCCATTTAAGAGATCGAATAGGAAGTTTGGGAAAGAATATATATATATATATATTATATATATCTCCTTTTATATGTATGTATCTCTGTGTGTATGTGTGCGTGTGGTTGTGATGAGCGTGTAGATAGATCGTCGCATATAATTTACCCCCCTACCCTAGGTAGCTACTTAGCTAGCTAGCTTTGCCCGGCGTAAACGAGAAGGGAGCTCGGTTAGGATCGTACCTTAGTTAGTACGAATCATTGTTTTTTTTGGCTACTTATCCGTTGGGTTATCCGACATCACACGCCATTAATAAACGAGAGAAAGGAAAAAAAAAAAAAGAGATAAAACATAGTAATATCAAGTCTTTCTGAAATCCTACAGTCTGTTATTCGTGATAAGCAGTATAGTGACAAACTTGTGTCCATTATGATGACACCTCTTCTTCCTACTCTTTAAGACGTTAAACGAGACATTTCGCGGCTTTTATATACCTCCTGTGAGTAGACACGTACTTGAATACCGTGTGTCTCCCCTAAGAAGTAGGAAAAAAGAGAAAATAAATTCAACATGTATAAAAGTAAAAGAACATGAGTAAATAGAGACATTTACCATAGACAGAGAACTGGTTGTAATAGAACATCATTAATATTCCACATTCCCGTTACTGTACGTAATCGGCATTTTCCAACCTCTTCCTCGACACGATGAGATAAAAAAACATTTATAGAAAATGCAATGGGGAAATAACATTTTTTTCTTTTTCTTTTTATCTTAAGCTACGTAGAATTTTGTTTTCCCGACAAGTTTCCACGAGACGTGATTTTCCAACCAACCGGTTCTCGGCTGAATCAGCTACGTCCGCACCGGCATCATGGAAAGAGATAGAGATAGAGAGAGATAGAGAGAGAGAGAGAGAGAGAGAGAGAGAGAGAAATGAATAAATCTGACCTCACGTCTGCCTGCGTCATCTGCGTTCGTCTACTTCCACACGCACATACACAAAAACTTAGCAAAGTAACATGACCGGTCTCTTAGTCGGCCTCCTTTCTTCATCTCATCGTAACGTCGTCTCGGTCGCCCAGCTACTACGCTTCGACGCTACCTCTTGTAAGGAGGTATCCACAAGCTGCTTCGGCGGCCGTTTCCGAAGCTTTCGGGGTGGACGACGGCCACCGGATATTTGTGACCCGTTCATGTTAGTCAACGAGTCCAAGAGGCGCAGTCACCAGGCGTTACGGTCCCAGTTGGGATCTATGATTCAGATTAGCTAGCGGAATTTTATCACGAATATACGCAGCCAACGTCGCAAGTATGATTTCCCCTACAGAAGCACATTACAGCTTGTCCAATACCGCCATATAAGCACCTCATATATAAACCAAGACTCATGATCGAATCCTACTGGATTATGGAACGAGAAAAAGTACGTCAAGAATTTTGCGACCAAGACACTTACCCTGTACGAACGCAGCCAAGACCTTGCTTCCGGTCTGGAGGAGAGGGTGGCCGACGACGATCTTCAGGAACTTTTCGAGGCCGGCACGGCGGCCCTCGATGACATCGTCGGAGAAGCGGTTCGTGAAGACCTTACCGGGGAGCGGAGGAATGGTGACGCGGGCGCTCTCTCGCTCGAGGATGTCGCGAAAGTATTCGAAGTCGCTGTAGCGTCGACGTACCGACGAGTGCCGTAGCTTAAAGGCGGGTATATTGGTCCGACACACAATCTCGTAGTCGGTATACATGCTGCGCGACGTGCCGTGGGTACGGGGGTTGCGGACCTATATCGGGATATCGAGTATCATTGGTCAACCGTCAGGGTACAATAGGTTGGTAGAGTCTTGCTGGTCCTATCGTTTCATACCTCGATCTCGAGAAAATTCTCGGGTGGGCCATAAATCTCGTCGAACGACTGCTGGCGCGTGTCTGGCATGGACTGCATGATCGGGCGGGTTAAGCCAGCCATTCCGCGCGGAGAGCTTGGTGTCGGTTTAGAAGTCGACGTCTGATTCGGTGACTTGGGAGGTGATGGCGCGGCACCTCCGCCGGTAGCGGGGGCCTGTTGTTGCTCGGCGGACGCCGTTTTGGCGGTTATCTTGTCAATGCTAGTGGTGGTAGTGGCGGCGGTGGTGGTGTTGATGTTGATGTTGATGATGTTACCGGTCTATATTCTTCTTCTGTTCCTGAATCCAGAAGTTTATACACTTCTTTCGGTTGATAATTAGACCAGATTATCAAAGGCGTAAATCGTAAATCATAAGTAAGTTTTTAAGTGGTAGGCCGAAGATGAAAGACGTAATGGGACCTCTTTTGGTTTACTGTCTGTAATTGATTGGAGGAAAGAGAAAAGAAAATAGTGTAACTATTATTTATTGTATTTATTGTTGTTGTTGTTTTTTTTAGGACTGACGACTGTAGATGACAAACGGTAGGAAACGTTAAAAGCGGGATGCCGTTAGCGGGTCGGATAATGTTACATAGTACAGTTTTTACTATGTACATACTAATGTTCGTTTCTTGCCAAGCATAATGGAAACTTAAATATCTATCATTTCTTCAATCTTCCTTCTATTTATGTACTAGTAGTATGATACGAGCGCTGCGCAGATGTATGTATGTACTTACTATTGTACATGTGCGTACCGCATAGGCGGGGCTTCGGAGGATTACATACAATCATTGATGTCACCCCATCTACTCATCCCACCTATCTACCTATCTAACCGAGTTATCAAGTAATACTCAATACACCCATCGGAAATATGTATTTAATGAGGCTATGAAGATTTACGAGTTGATTACCTAAATTCTAACTTCATCTCATCAAAGTCCGTGTAAGTCAACCCTCGTCATGCGTCTTCTATCGTATTGTCGCAGCATGAACCTGTCAATTATATATATAATCATAGCTCCAACTTTATTATCTTTACCTTCATATTACTAGCCCTTACAAATCATTTACATGTATCACCGCTCGTTCTTATCATACCGTTGCTCCCTGCCCCTATGCTATTGGATGTTAGTCGTTACTAGAAGAGACGATAATTATATCATATTAAAGAGTCATTAACCTTCTATTTATCTACAACTCTCAATTCACGATGCCAACTCTCCTAATCATCCGTAGCTTACAAAAAGTTAATGAACGCGTGGAACTTGTTATATCGGGAAACGAAATCATAGATTTATCGTGGTCTAACTAAGCCGCCTCGGAAATGACCTCTAATGCTGGCTACCTAGGTAGATTTCATTGTGCGAAATCGACAGGTGACAAGTGCCACCGCTCTATATCTTTCTTTCTTTCTCTCATTATCATAAATGAAGAAAAAAAATCAGCCCATGAAGATCCCCCTCGAAACCCGCACCCCTAAGTCATAGTATAGGATATTCGATCTGACCGGCAGTCTCGTCCTAACATAGATAGTCGGATCGGATAGGGTGTCGCTCATGCGCTGGAGTCTCGACCGGAAACACACAAAAAATGACCCTTCCAAGAGAAAGCTCGCGCATGATACTCTGCTGAATGGTATCCCGTTGGCTCAGAATGCTTTCCTTACAATGTTTTCACACTGCTGTCATATCCCCAACGCCCGGCAAATAAAAGCATAGACATTCGGTCTCGTATGTGGTATCGTATTTTCGTTAATCATAAGGCCACCCCACCACCTCCGACATTAATTCGTGCGACTGCGACGACTCCCAGGAACCGGATAGTCCACCGAAGCGCCACACGCCTCCATGGCCCCCTTAGCCTAGTAAGAGGGGCGCACACCACCAGAAACGGCACGGCGCAGGATGCTCTCAATGGCACCCCACTCGGTAGCCGCCATCTCCGCAAGCGACAGGTTGTCGAATTCCGCTCCCGGCAAGCGGCGAGTCTCACACTAGAAGAAACCCCAGTAGTCGGACGTCTGACCCTGCGCAGCATGTAACTGCTGTCTTCGGCTGATGGTCAGGTCCTCGACTACGCGGTTGGTCTCGCAGCGGATCATCGAGATGTAGAACTGGATCCTCGATGTTAGCAAGCGATCTACGGAGGTGAAGGAAAGCAGAGAAGGGGTTAATGGCTGGGGATGTGACTTACTTCGGCAACGTCCATAGGGACGCCGGGCTTGACGCTAAGCGCGTACTGGTGGCGCCAGCCTTGCGCAAACGGAGGCATAACATAGTCTCGCATTTTGAACTCGCTCAAGTTCATGGTAAATGCGATGTTATCTTTCTGTGCCACGGTGAAACCTGGACAGCGCATCGCCGCATCCACGAGACGGTCGAGCAGCTGGGGCGTGATTCTTGTCACGTTCGGCCCGCGCTGTCGGCTGGATGAAGTTGCGAACCCGCCGCGACCGCCGCGACCTCCACGGCGACCGAACCCCCCACGATGAGCGAACTCTCTGCGCGGGCGGCCGCCGACATTAGGTGGGGTGTCGGGACTCGGCGAGGCGTTCAACCCCTTCTCGACCTGCTCCTTTAGGTGCTCGATGATCTTTAGCGCCGCCTCGTATATGTAGTGGCGTTGCTGCACCGTGATGCGCTCGGCCAAGTACCAAGGCATCTTCTTAAGGGTGCTGATCATGCACTCGTAGGGGCGTTCGGGGCAATCGCGAGTGTAGTTGTCCTATAGAGGTGAGATGTTAGCGAGGGAAGGGGCTAGAAACGAGCGATGAGGAGGAAGAGGGCTGCGCATACCTTGGCAGTGCTCTCCGCATGCTTGCACAGCGTGATCATCTCCTCGTGAGTGACGATCTCTTTGAAGTTTTCGCAAGGGTAGGCGGAGTTTGTGGTAAACACGTGAGGGCTCGCCTCCCACTGGATGCCGTGAGCGACTGGAAACAGCGCCTTCATGAGCTTTCCCTGGCTGGAAAGCGTCATGTCGACGTTGCGGTCGCCCAGCCGTGGGTGGCGTCCGCACTCGACGGCCGTGTTATGCCTGTTGACCGCGTCGATTGCGTCCCCGAGCGTCATGAACTCGACGAAGCAATCTTTCGTCTCGCCCGACACGCGATCCATGATGATATGAACTGGCTCATATCGGTCGTTGAGGATCCGGGAGCTGCGGCCGAAGAAGGCGATGACCTCGGCGCGGGTGACCTTGTACGGAACCTAGAAAGGAGAAGCACGAGTCAGTACTCACCGTCACGCATTATCGAGAGTGTCCTGTGGTAAATAACTCACGTTGCTGAGGCAAACGACTCCGTAGTTGGCGCGCTGAGAGAGACGACATGTCTCGATGAAGGGGATATTTTCCGGTTTGAGGATATCCCGGATGCAAGGGCGCCCGCTGAATCCCGTCAGCATGTTGAGCATGTCTGAGCGCTGCTGACGGATAAATTCAGGCACGGGGAGGAAGCCTAGCGGGCCATCATTGGCACCGCTGCTATTGGTAGGTGCCGACTGCTGAGCGCTGTAATGGTCGCCAGCAGCCTGGTGGCACGGGACGACGGCTACGCCCGGGGTCTTATTGGCCGCATAGGGCTTTCCCGCCTTGACCAGGAACTCATGGAGCTCCTGGTTGTACTTGCCCTGAGGTGTTTCGCAATCCACCGCAGAGGCACTCCCCTCCTCCTCCTCCGCCCCGACTTTCTCGGCATTCACAACGTTAGAGAGAAGACTATGTCTCTTCGGAGCCGTGTTAGCCTCAGTAGTGTGGGGGAGGAGGGGAAGAGGCGGCGTGATTAGGCCGTCGCCCTCAGTGGCCTGCACGCGCCTGATGGCCCATTTATGATGGACCTCTCCAGATGCCATCTTGGCTTGGCGTTTACCTACTCCCAGCGAATCTTCGTTGTGGTTGTCTATCTGAGATGAGACAGACAACCCCTCTGCTGGCTGGCCAACGGAGCTAAGTAACTCCAGGAGCATCCCTCTCTCCTGGTCAGTAATCCGACTGGACCCCGATCCGGTCGGATACTTGAATGTGGCTTTCTATAAGAGGACATTTATTAGCATCGCCATGGTTGGAATGATGTGGAGGATGCTTCAAATATGTGTTGCGTAAAAGGGAAGAAGGGGAGAAAGAAAAAAAGAGAGGAATTAAAGTAATTCAACTCGAGGTGGGAAAGGGGGTTAATTCTTCATACCTCATTCTCGGCTTGCCTGGCCGCACCAATCGATTTATCATTCTCTTGTTTGCCTGCATACATCGACAAGAGAGCTCCAGACGACCCGATAGTTGCTCGAGCAGTCTGAAGATTACCCATAGGAAAAGGTGAGTCATGTGAAGCAGCGCTGCCGAGACTAGCATCGATAGTACTAGTGTACACATAAGGATTGAGGGTAAAGCTCGTCTCCGGGGTTCTGGCTGTGTGCGAGCGTGGGAGGCGGGAGTGAACCCATCTTGTGTGGGCAGGCATAGCCTCTTGACTTTCGGTAATGTTGCCCATCATCTTGACAATTATTCCTTGCGCTTCAGGTTTGAATAATTCCTGAGTCGGACACGGACTTATTAGGTAGACTAAGGAAAGAACAAGTTAGCACAAGCATAGAAGCGATATAGCAACATTCCCTATCTATCAATAGAGGAGGTGCTAGCGGTTAGTGATATACAGGAGCAATGTACATGTGAGTGTGCTACTCAGGGGTGGTTGACATGTGAAGATAGAAGATGTGGAAGAAGGGATGGTGAAGGATTGTGAACAATGTCTGCACATACTAACACTCGTTGATGGTTCAGTTAGACTATAGGAAGAGAAGAGAGAATAGATAGAATAGGCAGAATGGATAGAATGGATGGAGGAAGTAAGAGTTAGGTAAATGAATAGGTAGAGAGAAATTTGGGATTGGTGGGGATGTGGTTATATGTCTGAATTCGCGGATGAAATATGGTACCTTACCTTTCCAATTAGGATATCAAGATTTTCCACAACTAGTAATAGCAATGGTTAGTATGAGGAAGAAAGAACAGGTAGAAGATGTTAACAGAGGGGCAGTAGGAAGTAGGGGTATGTGGTCAGGAAGCAGTTAGAAGCTGTTCATTGGTTGGTATACACAGTAGGTAGGTACTGATGTACTTCAGAGGGTAGATGCCTGAGTATGAGTAGCAGGAAGGTTAGGTAAGTGAATATAGCTTTCACCCAATGGTATGTACCACTCGAGCTGGAACAGGAAAAGGTCGGTATAGCTTAGGTAAGTAGTAAGGGTGCGAATAAGACGAAACTCATGTACAAATCATGCCCCCGCAAGGTTTGTAATGCGAGATATAAAGATGACTTACCAGTAGGTGGTCGAGGCGAAATGTGCTACACAAGACGCAGGAATCGGGGGTTGATGAGATAGAATAAGTAGTGAGGACTGGAGACGGGAATAAAATAGATAGATTGATGACAAAAGGTAGGCACTGTAGTGATAGTAATTTGGTTAGAAGGCAAAAAAAGTAATCAATGAGAACGTTGGTGGAAAAGATGGATGGGAGGAAGGGAAGGAAGTAAATGTTGTGAGATGGGAAAGGAGATGTTATGTGGGAGGGTGGGCGCAAAGAGGAGATATAAACCCATGCTGCGCTATCTAGTAGGGACAAGTGATATCTGGAATGCGACGTACCTGATACAAAGAATGTGTACACCTTTGGATCTTGGGAGATAAGTTCAATTCGGGTCCTTCGCGTCCTCGTTGTGTTGAAGGAGATGAAATATCAGACTTATTTGACGTTCGGAGATGTTGGTCAGTACTGATGAAGGCTCGATCTGTTTGATTGAGTAAAGTACGAGAACAGGAAGACGTCAATATTTTCCGAGTGAAGACTTGATAATATCGATGAAGAATCAGTCAGGGTCTTAAAAAGAACAATAGATGTAGAAAGATATTTGTATGAGTGGTGGAAAACCGATCATGAAGGTAGATGTTGGATGAGAAGATGGAGTGGGAGAAACAAATCATTGCTACGTACCACCTCTACGGAACTTATATAAGGAATTATGCGATAAGAACTTCTGCTAGGTATAGTATAAGGTATGGCTGCTTGGACAAGGAAACAGTGTGCTAATGTGCTATGAATGGTTCGTAAAAGTTGGAAAATGTCGGCGAAGTCAAGGAGTTAAATTTGCCATTCACCAGGTTTGACTCAATACTTGGTACCTGGTGACTTATAATGTACCTTACTTGTATAGAGATATATTTTGCTAATAGACAGTTTCAATGACTCTATAGGGAACAGGTGTACCTAATCCGACCCATCCAGGTATAAGTCAGCGGCAACCAAGCTTCGATGATTAACAAAAATACAAACATTATGTGACTAACCTTCAATTGACACTTTTGTAACAGTGTACCTAGGACTGTTCTTTAGGTTTACTTGGATACTGTCACATTACTAATAATCTTACTCTATTAGTTTCAGCATCCTTAGATGCAGTCGAGCTCTCCTATTCGCGGTATTCGATTTTTAGATACTCTATTGTTAATTACATAACCCTTTGAATGTGCAGTGGAGATTCTATCTCTGGAATTTCTCTCTAATCCTCTCCAAGATGTTCATAAATATTGATCAAGGTAAAAGAGGTCTGTAACTTCTGCTAAATGATCTTAAACCTCTCTGTAACTCCACTATCATCGTGAAAAGTACTGGTAGCTATCTATTCTGCTATAGTAGTTCATTATGTGCATTATTCTCTTCGGTATCGCGAAGACATTCCCTGGCCTATCTCGCCTTGGTACAAGTTCCCGATAGATGTGATAATGCGAGCCTCTACGTCTCCTTTCGTCCCTCTTATTGACATGTATTCTTTTCTGTGGAGCCTCCACTTACATCGTGTGTTATAGAAGGAAACGACCAGATTTACTTGTTAAATATATTCCTAATGCTGGAGGTTTTAACCATCTACAGATATGTCGAGACAGAGAGAACAAGGGAAGATAGGCTAGAGCTCTTTGCGCAACAATTTGATTATTACTCCTATATTGTTAGTTTTAGAATACAGCACGTTACACCAGGGGCATCATAACATCCTTTGCAACCAAACCTATACGAGAGCCAGGATAGAAGGTAGGTAATGGAAGGAAATTCAATGAAGAGATCATTTATACACATTCGTATGGCTGCAACAACAGCACCTGAATACTCCGAGTTAGAACAAAAATTATAGTAGCACTGGCTATTTAATCTAGTCTCGATGTCTACTCTATATTTTATCTCCATTTATACCGCCACCTTCTCGAGGGCAAAATAGAACTGGCTTCCTAGTGGTTTGATGCTGTATAATAGTGTATATTGTGTAAATGACTGTCCAATATACGTATTGACGTAAGCGGCTGAAGGAGCCTAGGACTGAACACTGAATGTACATAGTATGGTACCTTCATACTATCATGGTCACCTGGGTGCCTTGTATTCCTCAAATAGAGGTTTACTATTTATAACTGGGTTCCCCATGTACATGTATACAACGCATATCCAAGGATAACCCTATCCGGAACTCTGTTTCGAATATCAGCAGAAATGGTTCTTGCACGGGTTGGATTAGGTAGCAAGAGGTACCTAAGGTACGTAGTAGTACCTTCCATAGATATTATGTACATGTATTTAGAGACAGGGTTATAAGTGAGTACATATACGTTGTACCTAGGTATAGGTTCGATTTCTATGAACGAGAAGTTTGAAAAGAGGGACAAGCATCAGTAGTAACATTGAACCTTTTTATGATGAGAAGTGAGTTAACGGTAAGGAGGTCCTTGTTTGTACCTCACTTTAACACAGTTAACAGTTACAGGCTCTACCGCTACCGATTCAAATCATGGTCAGAGTTCGACAAAGTTATTTGTCGTGAGCAATATCAGTTTCTTCGTACCATGGTTAGGAGATGTTCTACAGCTGTCATTTATAATCTTACATAATACAAGTATAAACACGATGTTGGCTTGAATACCTGGACAATAATAGGGGTAGGCCTTGGCTTTAGAAAAATGCCTACATTACTGTAGGTAAGAGAAAGTATGGATTGGGTTGAAATAGATAATATTTTTCGAAGATTGATCATTGCATCCTAATGTGAAATGGGAGGAAATATAGACTGTATTACTAACAATTCCATTAGCAGGGTGGAATAATGGAGTATAGAATTGATCATGCAAGGGGGACTAGTACATGCGGGTAGAGCCTATTAGCTACCTAGGAGGTAGGTATCAAATTATCATGTATTCTAGGAGGTAGCTAATTTTGAGATGGTTCTTATGCAGGAATGATTTATTCCTTGATTACTCACACATACCAACATTGGCTAGAATGATCATACGGTGTAAGATTGGTAATTATATTCATTTTGTATAAATCGGTAACGGGTAATGTTAGGTTTGTAATTCTATTTTGTAGTTGACAGACCATGCTCTGGGTGTGTCAACTCTCCATTGTCATGAGTACGGAGTACTAGCTTGATGATTCGACTTCGCTCGACTTCTCCTAGCAGGCGGCCCAGTTTTCCATACATGTGAGTATCTCAGTCAAACTGGTAAAGGTCAGTAGAGCATTACGAAAAATGACGCGAAGAAGCTCACAGGTGTTAAGAAGGATTCAGCTACGAATCTTGCTCGTGCGTTCAACTAATGCTGGTGAGCCTACAGTGTGCCACGGAATTGCGGCGGTATGACGACGTACAAACAACTTCATCTCGGAGATTTCCTTGTCTACTTCTTCCATAAACTGAATGATGAAGTCCACAAGTTTATGCTTCAACATTTCTTCGGTGTGGAAATTTGTTATTAAAAAGGAGATGTCGTAACCCTGTTTAAATCAGGTTAGCCATCGCGAACATCACGAACATCACGGACATCACGATTAGGGAATACCTTGATTGGTTTCCTCCTAAGGATGAAGAAGGCCTCCGCTCGTTGAGTAAGGAATCGGGTAAACTTGTGGACTAGGATATTTTCGATCTCGTCGGCTTGCTTGATCTTGATGCTGATCCGCACACTGTTGACGCTAGGCTCGATCAAGACCTTCTCATTCTCGTTACGGGAGATTATCAAGGGGTTCAATAAAACTTCGGGGGACGTCTGAGCTTCGATTTCGGGGACATTGTGACGTTCGGAGGTCTGGGAAGCGAAGTTGGATAGGCAGAGGGCGGCCGTAAGGGTGCTCCGGACGCATTGGAGGTAGGGCCGGAGAGATTGGGACTGGATGGGAAGTAGGTTAGCAAGTATGTCTAGATTAAGAGACAGAAGAGGGAACATACCATGATGAGAAAGTATGTTACTATCCCAAATCTGATTTTTGGTCTACTTTACAATATTACCGTATAAAGGGGGAGAAGTGAAGCAATGTAGTGTCCAGCCTGACGCTGGTGCAAGTTGTTAATCGTCAAGTTCAATGTGGGGCATCATTTTATGGATTTATGTCTACATACACGCTATGCATGTACCTGATATTTACGTAACGCAGCTGGGGCTTAGGTCCAGGCTCTTATACCGTCCATGTACCTACCTAGGTACATAGTTACATAGATACCCCACAGCGCTTGAAGACGCCGTGGCACGTGATGTCGAATTAAGATTGTGGCTGCGAGCTTTCTGCAGCCCCGCAACTCAGACCCACACCAGGTGAAACTCTACTATTAAAAAAGCCGGGTAGAATTATGTCGATTATTGGGTGACGCACTACGAGTTTGCCTTAAGTAACTTGGAAAGTGCCTTCATTGCCAAACAAACTTAATCTTGTACACAACATATTCTCTAACCGTCTTCCTCTTTTACTCTTTTACTCTTTCCCTTTCTTTTTTTCATTTCATCCTTTTATTATTTTCTCCTCCTTTTTCCTTTTTAATAATATTCAAGAATCTTAACGTCAACCAGTTATTTCTGTAACAAAATACTATCATCGTAGTATTCAAAGATGGCGACTATACCAGGTAAGCATCTCGACCTTTATCACTAAAGTGTAAAATAAGGCATAAAATCAAGAAAAAAAGAACTTCTAGCTAATCTACCTCCTTTCTCTCCCTCCCCCTTTCTGTAGTCGTTGTCAAGCACAAACGTACCGAGTACGAGGTTGAGGTCGATCCCGAGTCTACAGGAGAGGTGTTCAAGTTTCAACTTTACAGTCTTACCGGCGTGGAACCCGAACGCCAGAAGATTTTAATCAAGGGTGGTCAACTCAAAGATGATACTCCCATGAGCAAGTTCAACTTCAAGCCTGGTCAGTCGATAATGATGCTGGGTACCCCGGGGAAAGAAGGTCAGGAAGTGCTTGCTCGGCCAAAAGAGCAGATTAAATTCGTTGAGGATATGACTGAGGCCGAAGCTGCTCAGCAAGAGGGAGCTATACCTGCTGGCCTCACCAATCTTGGAAATACTTGCTATCTCAACTCCACCCTACAGACTCTTCGTGCCATCCCAGAGCTGCAGAATGCCTTGGGAAAATACGAACCCCAGGCCGGAGGGGGTGTTATGATACCTCTAGACCTTACGAAGCAGCTTCGAGATCTCTACAAGTACATGTCCGAGACACAGGAGGCCTACATCCCTCACGCATTTCTTACCGCCCTCCGAACCGCCTTCCCCCAGTTTGCTGAACGCTCGCGTACTGGTAGCGGCTTCGCCCAGCAGGATGCAGAGGAGGCGTGGTCTCAGATCGTTACTCAACTCCGTCAGAAGCTACGCGTGAAGGAGTCTCCTGATGCTGCCGAGACCTCCTTCATCGATAAGTATATGCAGGGAGAATTTACCTCCGAGCTCGAGTGTGATGAACCCGAGGCTAGGGAAAGCGAAGAGCGCATCGTCTCGAAGGAATCTTTCCTCAAGCTTAACTGCCACATAGACTCTAACACCAATCATCTGCGAGATGGAATCGCGAACGGCTTGACGGAGAAGCTGGAAAAGAAGTCGGAAGTTTTAGGTAGAGACGCCGTTTACACTAGAACGTCCAAGATTTCACGACTGCCCAAGTATCTCACGGTGCATTTCGTCCGCTTCTACTGGAAACGCGAGACCCAGAAGAAGGCGAAGATCATGCGAAAGGTTACCTTCCCTCATGAGTTGGACCTTGTGGAATTTTGCGACGATAAGCTGAAGGGAATGCTTGTTCCGGTCAGGGACAAGGTCCGGGAGGTGCAGAAAGACGAGGAAGATATTGAGCGAGCGCGCAAGCGACGTAAGCGAAACGCTGCTGGTGATGATGCTGAGGACATCCCAGGTGGTAAAGGTGCGAAGAAGGAGGATAAGAAGGAGGATGGCAAGAAAGCCGGTACGTCCGCGGACGGCGACGTGGAGATGACCGAGACGTACAAGACCGATGCTGAGATCGACGCGGAACGCGATGCCGCGCTCCTCGCAGCTAAGAAGGAGCTGAACGCCCTCATTGACCCGGATTTGGCCAAGGATGACGGGGCGAACCAGTCAGGATTATACGAGCTTAGAGGAGTCGTCACGCACCAGGGTGCGAGCGCAGACAGTGGTCACTACACGGCTTACGTCAAGAAGATAGCCCCCGTCGACTCTAAGACCGGGAAACGAAAGGAGGAAGACGGAAAGTGGTGGTGGTTCAACGATGACAAGGTGTCGGAAGTGACATCGGATAAGATCGAGACGTTAGCCGGAGGCGGCGAATCGCACTCGGCTCTCATCTTGCTCTACCGCGCTATTCCCCTACCTTCATCTGAGGGCACGATGGAATAAATACGAGCAGATAAAGACATGATGCGGCATTCGGGCGTTGGAGCGCATGGCAAGCAGGGAATATGTGGCTAGCATTAGACTCACTACTATTTGATAGGGTACGGTTCTAAAAGTGGTCGCTACGTTCTAATATGTTATTGACTTTTTCCTCTATTCTGCCCGTAAGCCGACTTTGGATCGGCCCATTAGGCGTGCTCTTGATAATGTGGTCTGATGTTCAGTATCCACGCTCTACATATCCCGGGGAGCAACTAACCCAATAGACTTATCTCTCTCTTGAGTCTCGCGTTTGCTGAGGGTAGCTAGCATACAGTAGCTCCTAATCGTCGTATAGGATCCGTCTCTCGCTGTAGCCAGTAATCCCTGCCTACCACTTAAAGCGTAAACCGGGAAGCTTTATAATCGCTACCTAAGGGCGTAGTCCTTGCATGTGTGGAGAGGAGTATCTTGCGAGATTCTCACCGATGATGAACATATCTCCATACGACGTACTCGTCGTTTCCACCTACATACATACAGGCCCCATGCTCATCTCATCTCATCTCATCTCGTTCTATTTCGCCGACTCAGGATCAACTCCCCTCTCCCTTTTCCCTCGCCTCCTCCTGCTCCTGCTCCTGCTCCTGCTCCTGCTCCTCCTCCTCCTTCCTAATCCGGGCCCTGACCTCGGCCAGCTTGCGCTCCAGGGGCGCGCGCTGCCTCAGCAGGGCGCGGCGCCGGTCCTCGAGGGCGCGGGCGCGGTCCTCGGCCGGCAGCTCGATCACGCGCCGCTTCTCCGTCGCGTAGTCGCGCTGCGTCTTGAGCCCCGCCCCGTAGATCGCGCCGACGACGGTGACTGCCGCGATGGCGCCCGTCCAGACGATGCGTCGCAGCGGGGCGTTGGCGAACTTGCTTTTCGAGGCGGTGGCCGCCGCTGCCGTGCTTGTTGCTGCTGCTGCTGCTGGGTTGGGGGGAGGTTTTGCGTCGGGGGACGGCTGGGTTTCTGTTGTGGCGGAGGAGGAGGTTGGGGGGAAGAGGGCATGGTGTGTGGGTGTAGGATGTATGTATGTATGTATGTATGTATGTATGAAAAAGTTTTCGGCTCGGGTTTTTATTCCCAGTGGCTCCTCCAACACGCGTCGCTGGCCTTCTTCTTTCTTAGAGCTCGACGGCGCGTCGCGGCATCGCTTGGCGACTTTGTCTTTCTTGGGTCCGGGTGGTCGGTACTACGGCTGCTGTTTTGGCTGCTTGCGCCGTCGAGAGAACCGACGCGGGGAGTCGGGCAAAAGGAGGTAGTCAAGGAAGACGAGGACGTGACAATGTCTCTTTCTCCGCGAAAGAAAGCGGGATTCGGAATCTCGGGTGATTCTTCGGGAAGATGATCGGCGGACGTTACGGAGGTGGTAGACGAGGTGATGACGATGAAGGAAGTCGAGGTTGCAGAAACGGCGGGCCAAGGTTGCAATTCGAGGTCGGCGGTAAAAGAGAAAGAGTCGGCGCCGCTCGGTCCGCCCCCGGCGTCGCGGGTCCTATCAGTGGAACCAATCCCAATCGCGAACAGGGACAGGGTCCTTATTAATCCGCATACAAGATTATCGCTGAACGACATCATAGAAAGAGCTACCACATGAGTCTAACTAGATGAATATACATAGGTACTTTTATGTATATAGAGTATAAAAGGCTTTTTTAAATCGGTTTCTTCAATCTTTAATCTTCAATCTTCATTCTTTAATCCTTACCACTTTTCCTCCTTCACATATTATTTAGAAATTCAAAACCAGGACGGCGGTTGTCGGGTTTGAATATCGTAAATTCCAGCTTGATTCATACAATTCTTACCATTGGATCATTTCCCCTTTTATCTAGTGAATCACGTCCACTTTAGGCGTCTACTTAGAACTGCATCATCTCGATTAGACTAACATTTACGATCTCATTTTCTAATACGCTCTCCCGAAAGCTACTTATTCCAATTTATCGAAAGTCACGCTCTGATTATTTACTACTCGATCTCTACCTCGGGGTATTTATTCGCTTGACTAGTATAAAAACCGTTCATAATAATATAAGCGGTTTCTACGCCTTCGAGAAACGCAGCAGTGTAAAGTTGGTGGCTTACTCACGCTTCATCCATTTCCATTTCTTATCATGCAACCATAACTCACATCCCGTAACAGGCCCGGACGTTCACACGGACGGTCATCTGAGGCCCTTAGAGCTTCTCATCTCAATAAGAACTCCGTCCACTATACGAAGACACCATGGCTACCCCTCGAGTCTTTCTCGTCCGCCACGGCGAGACGGAATGGTCGCTTAGCGGGAAGCACACTAGCGTGACTGACATCCCCCTGACGGCCAATGGCGAGAAGCGCGTGAAGGCGACGGGTCGTGCGCTTGTGGGGGATGACCGGCTGATCGTGCCGAAGCAACTTGCGCATATGTGAGTTGCCTTCTTCTCATTGCGTCGTCGTTAGATTGCGCGTGGCTTTCAAGCCTTGTTCGAGACGCTCCCTTTCATCGAATGGTGAAAGTATAGGTCCAAGTATTTCTGCATGGCCTAGCATGATTTGGATTTCTCCTTATTCGGCGTACTGTTTGTCAAACTGAATAATGTCTTATTCTATGATCCGAGATTTGCTTGGCTTTGCTTAAATCTGCCCCCCTGAATTCATGATTTATCGGCCACATTTCTTTTATATGATAGTTCAAGCCAAATATAAAGATTGCTCCATTAAATCGCCCAGCTAGTTTGACCCGTATACACACAGGCGTACTAACTGTACCTGCTATAGATATGTGTCGCCGAGAAAGCGAGCCCAGAGGACCTTTGAACTACTTAACTTCGGCGTCACAGATCCCCTACCATGGAAGGTCCACGGTGAGAAGCTTCCCGACTTGGGCCCAATCTGCGGGGCGCGGGTCGAGGTCACCGAGGACATACGCGAATGGGACTACGGCGACTACGAAGGTATAACGAGCCCCGAGATCCGAAAGATCCGTGAAAAGCAGGGCCTAGCTCAAAAGTGGGATATATGGAGGGACGGATGTGTCGGCGGAGAGTAAGTGATCGACCTAGCTTATGCCTCTTAGTCGGTACCATTCAAGCTATGGATGGGCTCTCAACTTCTCAAGAGCGATGGGCTAATGTTATTCATAGGAGTCCCGACGATGTCACAAAACGTGTAGACCGTCTCATCGACGAGATCCGGGAAAAGTGGCACGCTCCTGTAATTGGCAAACCTAAGTCAGACCAAGTCCCGCCCGCAGACGTCTTGATCGTGGCGCACGGCCATATACTTCGTGCCTTCGCCTTGAGATGGACTGGTAAGACGTTGCAGGAAGGTCCAGCTTTCTTGTTGGAAGCCGGCGGTGTCGGGACATTGAGGTGAGTGTGACTATTTCTAGATAGGACATGTGGGGATAGTTCTGACAAAGATCCTCTAGTTACGAGCATCATAGCATCGACGAGCCCGCGATATTACTAGGCGGTGCCTTCGCAGTGAGCACTTAGACGAGCCGAGTACTCGGTGGCGTATATGGCGAAGTCATGTAACGTACCTCCATCTGTCAATAGAGTATTTTCCTGCCTTGTTTGTTTGAAAATACATATACTACAAATAAAATGTTAATAATTATCGAAGATATCTTATAGATAAGAGTGAATATGCAACTTAGGATCGATATAAAACTGTCTTATGGCCGAGAGACGGAATAGGGGGGGCGTAATTTTATCGCAAGACGTAAAGCCAGTATCATTACAGAGAATATAGGAAATAATTACAGACATCGATGCTAATCATCCTTAGGCACCGGTACATTTATCCTATCCCTTCATCCAGAAGCAAGTCGAATCACACGCGTGATCAGTCCGATCCCGCATCTCAGCCTGGCATCTACGAGTCCCCGGACTTATGTACTTTGCAGCCGTCTAGAAGACAGCACCTGCTTCGCGAAGAAAGGTTATATACCTGAATTAACCCGCACCCTTCCGACCGAGGCCACTAGCCAGATCTCGCTCTGGGCTTCCTAGCCTAGTGGTAGAGTCAGTAAAAACCTAAGCAAGTGTCCGGGCTTTTCGTAGGTCTAGGGTTCGAGGCCTGAATAGGATGGATATTGGACTAGACTAAGCTTTTTTGACCTTTTTTTTACGTTTTTCTTTCCGTGTCTATCTTGTTTCTTGCATTTATTTTAATTGGGCACTTTCTTAGGTGTTCGTTCCTTGTCGCGGAGGTATTCCTGTTTGTAATTCTTTTTACTTATGGCTATATTCGTTCGTTCGAGTGTTGGGCTCGTCGTATATTTTTTACGAATCTTCTCTGCTTCCCCCCTTTTTTTATCATCTGTTTTAGGGTTTGCGACACTCGAATATATTTCTACTCCCGAGATATATATGTGTATTGCCGCAAGTTCCTTTGACGTACTCTTGCGTGTCAAATAGCTTCCTATTTTACTTGATCGCGGATGTTGGTGTTTTTTGGTAAGACTTCTATACAACTTACGAGAAAACCACTGAGAAAACTAATACAGATATCCTCGATAAATGGAATACCCCGTACTACTAACGTCAACTAAGGCGAAGGCCTACCAGTCAACTAACACTTGAGTATCTATAATTCCCTTTCCAAGACACACCCGACTCCGTTGACAGCAGGCGTTGATAACTACGCTACTATTCGCGAGTTCCTAGATATTACCTGCATGTTCACATGACCTCGCCCAGGGCCGCCACGCATACGATGATAAGTTACCTGATAATGGAAAGGGAGAATTCTGGGGACATTCCCTTGCCGAGAGCAGATGAGTAGAAGAAGAGACGAGGCAAGCGACAATTCTACTAATCAAGGATTCCCCGCACGCCCCTACCACACGGACAGGACGAAACCATTTCCAGCTTCTCGCGTGTCATCAAGCCGGGCATTTGGTAGAAGGGATAACTAACCTATCGCGCAAGGAGCTCTAGCCTATCTGTCTAATGACGCGATATATACTTACAGGAATTATCTTTTGTCTATTCTAGCTTAGACGTACCTCTTTCGTAAAGTAGGTGCCCATTCCAGCGTACCTTGAATGGATGAGGCCTCTGACTTTGCGGCAGAAGCGAAGGATGGCTAGGTGCGTGTCTATATATACAGGCTATGTGCCCCGATGTCGTGTCGACCTGACGTATAAGAATAGAGTCCTAATAGTCGCGAAACAAGTTATTGGTTTATATGTGAAGGAAAATTCATATCCTCAACCTGCCAGAGGTTTCAGTTGTCTACGAGTATATGGGCATACGCCCGAGATAGAGCACAGAAAGGCTCTTATATGTATATCGTGCCTCGAACGGATAGGCTATGGCTCCTCGCTATGGCTCCTTACGCGATAATATGGTCATTACACCTTCTATATGATCAGTCTTATGACACAGTGGAACAACCGAGCCTTGTAATACGACAACTGCGATTATGTTACGGAGTGATATATAGAAAGCGGTCGGAACGTCAAAGCCCACGGGGTTTATCTTATGGTAGAATGGCGGATCGGGGTCGTCGCGGCTTCACGCCCCATGTTTGGAATAGGTTTGCTTGGAAAGACGAGTGCTCCAAGATACAGGTACATATATGTAAAGAGTTAGGGGGTATTTACTTCATATAGCTCTCCTAAGTTACCTAACTATTCGGCGTAGGCCTGCCGCTTATTCCACACGATTGTTTTATATTCGACGGACAGCCGTTGTACCGCATGGTGAAGTCTCCCTTAAGTTTACATAATACGACTTTCCGCCTTCCAGCATGGAATAAACCCATATCAAATTCTAAATACCTACAAGCCTACAGTATCATAACTCCGTTACATCCCCTTTACTTGTCCTAGATAAAGCAAACATAGATACAGTTGGGCGAGGTACAGTACGACCCAGGGGCAGATTGAAAGCGACCAACTAACCCGCCAGCTTCCCGTTACCGTTAGCCACCCCTACCAGCACACGTCCCGTTGCAACGCGCCGGAACCGGAACCCTAGTCCCCCCCCCCAAGCACTCTGCCTTGCCAGGGGACCCGGTAGGACGAGCGTGATCTGGGGGCGGTGCTGCTGGAGCCATAGGAATCTCTCCGAGAACCTTGCAGCATAGGTACAGACACTATGAAGCATCGTCTACGTACTTAGTAAAACATAGTCGCGGGCCCCCATGTCCTCTTCGCTGCTCTTATGAGGAGGATATTAGTATAACGAGCTACATAGAGGTGTAAGCAGTTGAGGTATAGTACCTATAGTAATTCTACTTAAAAGACATAGATTCTAAGCTAGGTATCTAGTCATTCCCTCCTTACATATAGTATGTACCCGCACCCCGATATCCGGCCTCGACATCAACACCTTCTTACTTTGCCGCACCCGAGACGATAACTTGCATCCATAGTTATTCGCGCGAATGGAGATATCAGATCTTCAATACTGGTATATTGGAGAAACCCCCTCTTTCTCGAGACATGCCAGAATCTCCTCTAAACGAACCCCGAAGACAAGCCATCGTACTCGACTCGACCTCGTAGACGAACGAGCCCCGACCACGCGTTTCGACTGCTATATAAATAGGTAGCCGGTTATATACCAAAGCGAGCCGCGGGCGTAGAAGACGAAGGGAGAGGATACGTGGTCTATCTCGATGACAGGCGTACGGACGTAGTAGACGTAGCCCAGACAGGTTTCTATCACGTTGGGAGTCGATTGATCACCTCCGTATCTTTTATATCTACGGGAGAGCTAGTAGATACCTCACCGTAGGATACACGTACGTAGGTGTAGAAGTAGGCGTAGATGAACAAGCGATACGACACCGAACAAGCCGGAAAGCGGAGGTCGAAAGGCGTTATACGTGGTGTAGTCTAGTTATCGCGAGTTTCCAACGCTGCTATCGATGGAATCGCGATACCTAACTCGTTAAACGAGACGATTAGTTGAGCTCTGTACTCTGCTCTGCTCTGCTCTGCTGTTCTGTTTATAGGTATGTAGGTACGTAAACGGGACCATTCCTCAAAGGAAGTATTCCATCCTAGGGGAACCTAAAGCAGCAGAATCATCGTGTGAATACGTGCAAGTCAATTCTTCGTCAAATCTGTCTCCTTACGTCTATTCGAGCTTTAATCGAAGCCCCCTTGACTTGACCTTTATTTACTACTTCGTTGACACGAAGCCGCATAATTCCTCCCTCCATCGGGAATAAATAGAATATACTCTACTCGCTTATTCCTATATTTGTTTCTACCGATCGTACACTACTTACAGAGTCTATAAACTATACGTAAACCCCAAAACAACCCTCCCCGACCGATCGCATCCGACTTCTCACCGTCCTGCGACTAACTAACGCCCTCTATGGGGTCTGAAGCCTGTTTGAGAAAAGCCAAGCAATAAAGTCTTGACGTATCTGGCAACGAAGTAGCGCGGTCGGAGCCCGGGTATAAAAAAAGCAGTCGATCGTAGACACCTGGACACGACATTAAGACAAGTAAAGGGGGAGAGATAGACATCTATTAAATCTGAGCCGTTCTACTAGCGTAGATCTATCGAGTGACGCAGTGACGCAGAGCGATAGCTGTCTGTCTCCCTCTGAAGATACACAGGTAGGTAGA
Source organism: Hypoxylon lienhwacheense (assembly GCA_902806505.1). NCBI lineage: Eukaryota > Fungi > Ascomycota > Sordariomycetes > Xylariales > Hypoxylaceae > Hypoxylon > Hypoxylon lienhwacheense. The sequence continues at coordinate 502,691 of CADCWW010000016.1, forward strand.
TATAAATAAAGCATGGCCTGATGCTCCCCATGCAAAGCTGTGTCGTGTGTCTGAATAACACGGCTACTTACTTCTTACCTACCACCTAACCTATACAGCCTACATCTTCAACATACCCGCCACGAAGACAGTATCCTCAAACCCATCTCATCGACGTAGATAAAAAAAGAGGCAAACAAAACATGCATGTATATATGTATATTCTAGCATTACCTGTCCAATCCCAAGTGTTACTTACTTACTTACCCACCCCTATACCTATGTGTTTATTTACGTCTACCTCCTTCCCCCAACAAGGTAGGTAGGTACTACATAGCACTGCTAGACCGAAGCCCACGGCTTCATTGAAATAAGGGGAGCAGAGGTATACCATGTCAGATAACAGAGACGAGAGATTCTATACCTACCGTCATGTCATAACCGACTTGACCCTCTTGTAGCAAATGTATCCTATTACTTCTAGACCCTATTCTGCGCTCGATGTTATAAGATGGTACCTAGGTAAGTGCCTATGCCCGCCTTACGCTATGCATTGTAATTGTAATTGTAATTGTATAGTATGTACATAGTATATGGCACGTATATTTAAACCGTCCAGACAAAACAAAAGCAAAGTAGAAAGCTCATGCTCGTCGTCCATGCGAGCTTACGCTACGCCTACGTCTACTTCTACCTCCCATCTACGCCGGCACTTTGTCTATTCAACTCATATCACCGTCTAGGTACCGTGACCCTTTGCCCCGACGTATCGCCCGCTCGACGGGCTCGGATCCCTCTTACTAAGGTCGGCCGTCGGGTCGTGCGAGTACTATAGCACAAGCAAGCTACCTTCTCCGGCTCCGGCTCGCGTCATCTGGTCTGCCCGCTTTTCGCCAGGGACGGGCGCGTGCGTGGGAGGAGATCGTGGCTGGTGATGGCTCGGCGACGTCGTCGTCGTCGTCGTCGTCTTCATCGACTAAGCACGCATGCGGCTCGGAGGAAAGGAAAGGGAAAGGCAAGGCAAGGCAAGGCAAGGCAAGCATAGGGTTAAGGGTAAGGGGCCTCGGGGCTTTCGAACTCGAGCAGATGGGAGCGTCCCGTCGGCACGAGCCAGGACGCGTTGTAGCGGTGGTTATTGGGGCTAGAGTAAGCAGGCTAAGAGGTAAGTAGTTTGATAGATTAGGTACCTAGGTAAGTGTCAGAAAGTTCCCGATGCCTCTCTCTCTCTTTTTAGCCGATGTTAGCTTTGTGCCCGTTGGGCGAGGGAAGGGTGTGTTGAGCAAACGGCGGGCGTAGGATATAAAGCATTCGACAGAACCGGGGGTTCCCTAACTCGATGGAATACAGGCAGAGGAAGTTCTGAGAAGAAGAGATTGTTTGCGTGTGTGTGTGTGTGTGTGTTGTGTTGCTCTCAGGGGATCACCGAACGCTAGTTCTCTACACTAGTGAATAATGTACTTTATTGCTAGGAGAGGAGGGGAGGGGACAAAATAATAGGTTATAACGAAGGAAAGTCTAATGAGGTAAACTAACTATAGACACTGTAGGTAAGGTAGGTAGGTAAGTAGATAGGCGTAAGTAGCATAAAGGTAATGTAATAGTCGTTACCTACCGGTAGGCATTTACGGTACAGCCAGGCCGTCCCGGTTAGTCTCCTCGTTTCCAAGGGAGACCCCAGGTAAAATTTTTAATTTCACCTTATCGCCTCTTGTCCGGAACCGCGTCGTTGGTTGGCTTTATTATTTTTATTTTATCTTATTTTATTTTTCCCTCTCTCTCTCTCTACCTCGCACGTCGTGGAGTACCATATCCTCCTACAACCTCTCCCACCATCCCATCCCATCCCATCCCAAATACCTACGCTAAACAAGGCAAAAAGCCGAGTACGCAAGCAGGCAGACAGGCAAGCAAGCAAGTAACGCAACTACGTTAGACAGATAAGGTCTTTTCTTTTCCTTTTCCTTTTCTTTTCCCCTTTCCCTTTTCTTCTTAGGCTTTTAAGGCGCCACGATATTCGAATCCATCGGGTTCAATAGAGAGTTAAGAAAAGAAAAGGGGGGAGGATGCGATAGGGGGGATTCCCCGATCGATGGAGAGGGAGAACAAACGTATTGGATGGGAGGACCTACCTATGTAGGCAGAGTTTCGGTACGGTACGGTGCGTGGCGTCGTCCGCAAGTGTCGTCCCACAGAGTCCGGCGAGTCTCTAACTTTAGTGATGAGCAATTTCTTTTTCTTTCTTTTTTTTAAAAAACAAAAATAAAAAAAACCCCCTCTCGACCGAACGGAACGAAACGAACGCTTTGTGTACACATAACATACACCACGTGGCCACAGGTAGGCAAACTGGGAGTTTCTATTTTTCCTTTTTGCCCCCCTCCCCTCCCCTTCTTCCTCGGAGCCCGTAGGACGAGGGTTGATCCACGCTAGACATTATTTTCCCCATCAAGGTAGTTTGGATATCTGTAAATACACCTGACGTATGTCTAGGCAGGCAGGCGAGACAGAGAAGATCTCCCAACGTCGGAGTCCTCAAGATTCATCATAACTGAAGATCGTGATATATACACCTTACCGATACGCTCAAGCAGCCGTGATTCCATACGAAGAAATTCCCACCGCAGGGCTGTCCTTGTACACGTTAGCTATCGCCGGCCAAGGCCATCACGCCGAACGCTAGGGAGAAGCCTTTTGGGGAGGGGGGGGTTTCCTTGGCTCCGTATCGAGTTCTATGTGTGTACCTTACTTAACACAACCTACCTTAACACTCCATTGTCTCCGTTGCCGCGATGAAAAGGCTAAGTAGAGCCGAGGAAAGAAAATCAACCTAGCATATGGTATGTGTACATTGTTGAGCTCTTAGTGCTACCTCTTCTTATCCTATTGTTCCGGTTTCTTGTGGGAAGATAGAAAGAGAAGAAGAAAAAAAAGAACGAGTATTGGTAATACGAAGTATCCAACTAGCTGCCCGACTATCAAAACTAAAACTTGTCTCGTCTCTCTCTCCCTAACCAGCTGAACTAGTTACTAGTAGCTATTTAGATATTCCCCCATCCACTCTGGTTTACGATATCGAGTACCTTACGCGGGTTATATCATGCATAGTATCTCTTCCCACCTGGTACCTAACAGATCTAGGTACGGATAACAGGAATAGGAGGTAGGTAGGAGGTATATAGCTAATTATCATGCAACTAGCAATTCCTCGGAGCCCCTCGCGGGAGCCACGCAGACTAAAACGTAGCTATTGCATTTCATATTCATGCACGTGTTCCTCGCAGAGAAAGCTATCTATTAGTTACTTCGGCTTCCCCGTACCTGTACCTGGTAATAATCGCATCGTTCTTTTTCTTGTCCTCATCTCGCATCTCGCATCTCGCATCTCGTCCCTTATATCTACCTCTTATCTACGTAACGATACATACCTAGCAACCCGATATAAATAATGCGGTCCATCCTTTCGGCCCTACAAAAACAAGGGGGAGGGAGACTTCGATCTAGACGCCATCACGTCCGTGCTCGTAAGTCGTTTTTAGCTACCCTATTTTTTTTAAACGCCTCCCTACCTATATGTTACCTATTTATACTTACTAGTAATTAACTATCTGTATTCTCACCTATTACCTAGGTAGACATGCGAACGTAGTATAGGTGCCGTTTTAAACATTAGTCTTGTTCGAAGCCCTCTGTCCGATTTCGTGATCACTCGGAGTGCTAGCTCTACATAGTGTTTGTATATGTGTGTATGGGTGTGAGTGTAGTCAGGGTAGTTAAAACAGTCGTCTCACCTCTCTGAAATTCAACCGTTTGTTACGAATGGATAAACTAGACTAGGCTCATCGACTGTCTTGTTGTTGTCTTGCCCTGTTCTTCTCTTTCTCTTCCTATCCCTTCGCCTAGCCGCGAGCCGAGAACTTTAGCATGTCGTAAACGCTGATGCCAAGTGCGAGGCTTAGAAGGTCACGATGGCGTTGGCGTATGCGTGTAATAGCTTGGGCTTGGGCATGGACTTGGGCTAAAAAAGATCCCTCCCCCCGTCTCCAGAGAAGAACCGTAATGGCGAACCGGGATACCGCTGCCAATGTCAAATTAGCTATCGAGGAAGCCTTGCTCTCGGATCATTTCCCGCGGCTGCGTACGGTATGCAATGTTATGTACTGTATGTTAGGTAGTCGAGGTAAGGCAGCACGTCCCCCATTAACCTAGAATATCCAGAGGAAAGGAAAATCCAGCCCTATTTCTCTTCGATCCCTTCTTTCTCTTTCTTTCTCGCCTCTTCTCCATCTTGTTAAATCCCACTGTGGCCGAGGTATCCACTCGAACAGGTCCGCGCTGGTCCCATCCAGGTAGCCAAGCACCTGGATCGTCAGCACCCCCCCCTGGGACCTCTCCATTATCTTCGTAGATATGAACGTAGTGTGCAGCATGATGCCGTACGGTTAGTCTCAGCGTTAGTGTCCCGGACCCAGCATTTCGCCTTCAAACCCACGCCCCTCAAAGGTTCCCGAATATGACACCGCTATTTGGTTAATACGTAGGAATCAGAAATATTTAGCACGTCCTCGATGATAGCACGTTGGTTGCACAGGTCTAATTGCGTCGATTTATCACCCCAAAACTCTTCTCTTTTTCTCTTTCTTTCTTTCTTTCTTTCCAAAGACGGGCAAGAAAACAAAAGATCTACTAAATCGTTTAGATTATGAATAATGATATTGAAGGCAACGCGACGTAGCATAGCGTAGCAGTGAAAGCTCAGAGGAACAGAGATGCTAAAACAAAATCAAAGCAACCGCCAGTAATCAGATTTTTGCCGTGAGGCGAACCAATCTTCTTATCCCTTCCCATATCCGAATCGACTGGGCATTTTTAAGGAATTAGAGGCATATGTAGAACCGTAGTGGAAGGAAAAGTAGAAAGCATGCTATGATCGGGGTTTGTCGCCAAACTAGAAGTGGTGATCTAAATAGTCTTTCGAACGACTCGTTCTCCTGTTGTCGTACTCGTCCGTGGATGCCCGCAAATTACGCCCCCAACTCGTACTCGCCGCCCTGATGAATGTGAAATGCAAATGCCGCCTTGAATGCACTCCCCTTCGTGGATCGGAATTCGATTAAAAAACAGCCCGAACTCGTCGCTGGTCAAAGTATTTCAACAAGCCGCCAGCAGCCCATCTAGTTTTCCCTTTTCCCCCTTCCCCTACGCTCCCATTCGCCGACTATATTGATTTTCCTCGCCATCCGGTGGCTGCTGTACCGAGCAAATCCTGTCCTTCACCGCTAGGTTCGCCGATTTAGGCGGCCCAGCATTTTCTGATCGATATCGTTGCTGCTTGCAGAAATAGGAACGGTACCCATTATGTTTTCTAGGCTCATCACAGAACTCGCAGTACCGTGCCCTGCTGGAGGGCCGGATGGGCTGCTCCTAGGCGGTGGTGTTCTATTGTCGTACCCCGTGTACGAAGCCGGCTGGGGTTGTAATTGCGACAGCGGTTGTAGGTGACTCGGGCTGCCACTGGACGAGGGAGACCGTCGTCTCGGGTTGTCGTCGGGAAATGTGTTTGGTGGCGGTAAACGCATTCCGTGTTCATCGTCCGAAGGTCTCGGTCGCCGCCTGCTTTGGTCAGGCCTCTCCTCCGAATAAGACACGAGCGAACTGGTTGGCGAAGGCAACGGTTGGTCATACTGCGGATTTGCGGCCTGGTAGCCACCAGCTTGGGCAAGACTCGATGGGCCTGCCAGTGGTTGTCCATATGCGCCGAACAATTGAGTACCTGGCGGAATGCCGTTCGGTAGTGCCGAAACGGGCACAAATGCAGTAGATGACGACGAAGAAACCGGCTGGAATACACATTCTTGGTTCATCTTGATGCAGTTGGTGCATTTCCCTCCAGGGGAGTTTTGGTATCCGCTACAGCGAATCTATATTTCCGTTAGCTCCCCCCTCGTTATATCTTGGAACGGGTTCGTCTGTATAATGTGACCTTACCTTCCTCCTTCTACAATATCTGCATGCGATCGAGGTGCGCTGTCTAGGAGCAGACTGCTGCATCACGGCAGCTCCCCCAGGCCCACCTCTCGCAAACTCGGGTGGGTATGCCCCAGGCGTTCCGCGATCCGCCCGATATGCGAAGTCGTACGGACTTGGGGCGCCGTAGCCGGAGAAGTAAGGCGACGCTCTCGGATCTTGTGAATAGCTGGCTCTGGGATCTTGGGCCGGCGCATGGACTGGGGGAAGATAGGACGGGTGGGCAGAGCCCGGAGGAGGGTATGCGTTCCCAGCGCTCGGCGGAGAGTACCCTGCACTTGGAGGCGCTGGCGCAGCGCTGGGTGGAGGTGGATATCCATTCGTCGAACTGGGCGAAGGACCATAGCTGCTAGCCCTCGGATCCCATCCTCTACCACCGGACGAGCTATACGCGCCCTGAGGGTCGTGAATAGATGGGAGTCTTACCGTTCCTGTAGCCATTTGTGGTCGTGAGTGATATGGAATAGCTCTTGCACGATCGTCTTCTTCACCAGGAACTGGGGGATACTGAGATTCGTCGCTTTGATTGTGCCTCGGTTGCTGTCCTCTTTGTCGACGGTCTTCTGCCATGCTACATTAACAGACGCTTGAGGCGCCAGGGTGGAGGTTGAGAGCGATAACCACGCGGTTATTAGGTGTGATTTTTAAGTGACGTCGAATGCAGCGTATGTATTTCGAGGACGAAGCGCACCCTCCTTGTTACTTGGTGTTCTCAACTTTTTTTTTTTTTGCACTTCTCTTTTTTTTTCTCTTCTTTTCCTTCTTTCAGATGCGCAGTTGCCGAGATAAGGCAGCGCAACGGCTGATGACCATATCAAAAAATTCAAGCCTTGAAGAAAAAATGCGACTGAGCCGTGGCAAACTTCGAACACAGAAGCCGTTAGATACACCTATAGCAGAATCGAACTCTCTTTGCTTTTAAAAGGTTACGGAGGCCGCTAACAAAGCACGCAAACCAGGGTGGCGGTAGTGAGTTGTATAAGGACGTCACCGATATCAATCCTAGAAGAGGGGGAAGGGGGAGGAAAATACAGTGGTGCTAGAATAAAGTGAGAATGGTGAGAAGATCACAAGAGCGCGTGGAACAGCGGCGCAAGAATATTTAGGTGGAATGGCGGGGCCAACCGTGTGGAAGGGGAAGAACCTTAACAACGACACAGATGGCGGAGTCTGTAGTGCCGGGAGGAAAGAGACGGGCTTGAGTCTTGTATAGTTTGATTGCGGATGACCCTTGGGGGCTGCTGCAAGAGAATCTCGGAAAAGCCTAGCTAGTCCGTTAGCTGGAATGAACCCGAGTATAATAGAGTAGGGGGGGTGTGTAGGGGAAGGGGAGGGGGGGGAGGAAGCATGAGGTAGAATAAATGAAAATAATCAAAACAGTAATAGCAATAACAGCAAACAATAATGGGAATAGTAATAATAATAATAATAACTAACAATAACAAAATAAAATATAGGGATGTTTCTTTAAATCAAATAACAAGAAACCAGGAATGGTTTAATCAAATACCCAAAAATGATCATACATGCGTTGAGGTGATCATACCTCAACCCATGGGTCTCGTTCAAAGGGGAAAAAAAAAAGAATTACACACGACTGCACATATACACATATACGCACGCATACGCACGCACACACATATAACCACAGACCTTTTGCGACACAACGCTAGACCAAACTAACCTACTATCTGGAGAGACTGGGCTACTCACAGAGACAGGCAGTCAGCCAGCTAACCAACAACCAATAATAATGGTAGGATGTTGGATGATGAGCGGGCTGAGATCCAAAAGCGCCGGAGAAGCTAAGTAGGCAAGGCATAGGCATATATTGGAGTGCAGTATAAATGTAATGTAATATAAATGCAATGCGATGAGAATTTGCTAGGGGTCAAGAGGATGAGACTGGCAACAGGCAACGCTGGCTGGGTATGGGCGCGTTGGGGCATGCGTAACTCGCATGTGTATGTATATGTGTGCGTATATGTATGGATATGGTATGTTGGAGGAATGCCCAAAGAGGGTAAAAGTAATGAGAGGTAAGTAAAATAATACCAGGTAATAGATAGTGGTACTGGTACTGGTACTGGTAGTGGCAGTGGCAATGGTAGTGGTAGTGGTAGTGGTGGTAGTTCGATCGACCCCGTGTAAGTTGATTCGCGCGATGATGCTGCGCCCGAAGTAGGACAGGCAGGGTAAGGGAAAGGAAGAATCGGATTCACATTCAGGTTCAGGTTCAGGTTCAGGTTCATGTGGTACTTAGGAACTTGGGGACTTGAAAGAAAAGAACGTATTAAGGAACGAGGAAAGGAGGGAAAACGGAGGGACCATGGACTGGAGCTAGGACAACTAGGAAGACTACCTATGTATGTAGAAGAGGGTCAAGGCCCCCCGGAGGGGGGTGAAGTAGAACAAACGTACCTCTCTTTTCTTTCTCGAATGAGTGACTTGACTTGATGGGACTGGCTGCACGTAGGCAGAGCTAGGGCCCTACTAGCGGCAGCGTTCCTTTCCGGGGTGGGCTAACGAGAGCCGGTGATTCGCGCCGGTGGACCAGAAGTAAAAAGAACGGGACCGCCGGCAGGATGAACTACTGCGGGCAGCTGAGGGTGTGTGGATGAGCTGGCGACCGATAACGATGTTCTAACATGAGCTATTGAGTCGCTAACCGAGCAAGAAGTTGCCTGTACCTAGCGGAGTGGCCAAGATGGGCTGGACGATCTCGCTAGCAGAGATAATTTTCATCCAGTTGCTGGTCGAAGCGTTGGTAAGATTGGTTGGGTGAAAGAGAGAAAAAGAGAGAAAAAGAGAGAAAAAGAGAGAGAGAGAGAGTTTAAGAGAGAGGGGTGGGTGTAAGGAGAGTAATAGGAGTAATAAGAGGAGTAATAGGAGGAGGAAGAGGAGGAGAGTGAATGATATTCGAGAACTTGACGGACGGATGGATAAGCCCCAGAGGTGTTGTGCTCGTCCGCACCGAAAACCCAAACGTGAGGTTATTTGTAGGTGATCCGCCAATGAGCTTGGACGGAAGATACTTAAAGGGTAGGGAAATTAAATAGGGAAAATAAAAAAAAATAAAAAAAAAGAGAGGAAGGGGGAATAAATAAATAAATAAAAAAGAAACCGAAAGGAAAAAAAATTAACCTTTCGCACGGTCGCAAATTGAATCAGTTGATGATATGCGACGAATATTTTGTTATCGACGAGAAAATGAAAAATAAACAATTTTGAGACTTGAAGAAATAAAAAAAAAACTACTGTTAAAAAAAAGAACGCAAGAATACAGAGATAAAGATAGAGATAGAGAGGAAAGTTTAAAAAAAAAAAGAAATCAATGAGAAGGTGCCCACAAGTAAAATAGAAGGTTTGAAGGTACTTCTCTCTTGTCGCACGGAGTTATTATTATTCTTATTATCCTTAGTTATTATTATTATTATTGAAAGTTGCAGGTGCAGTCTGATGTTCGAATTGGGGAAGAACAATAAGCTTTGGGAACCGGGGGGGGTGCAATTGATGTTTTAAGCAGGGCCTGTTTTTTGTTCCAATCAAGTCCAGGTTTAGGCTTGTACCTCGCGCCTAATGGGCAATGGCGGAATCCCGTCAGAACGGTTAGGTCTAACAGGTCGCAGAACGGGCCGCAGAAGGAAGGGCCAATCTGATTTTGGTCGAATGACTGCCCTCCTTTTTTTTATTTTTTTATTTTTTTTTATTTTATTTTTTCTTATTTTACTTTCAATGGTCGTGTGAAAGTAATGTCCGTGTAAGTGCAACTTTGAATATTTATATGCGATATAAGTGAGACTTCTTTTCTTCGATTTTTTTTTCTTTCTTTTGCTCTTAAGTTATAAGTGCTTTTTTTGAGGCTGAAGAGAAATAGTCATATAAAACGGGTAAGCTTTATATATATCTTCCCTTTCGATTATCGTTATAACAAATAAGGGTGACGGCGATAATGAGGATGATAATAATGATAATAAACCGGTTATTATCTTCTTCTTTCTAGTCAATATTCAAAAATTCCATAGACGCAGAACTTGACTTCGCTTAGGTAGTATCGACTTACGCAAATATGTAAATAATAATATGCAAGGTACGTGCGTACTGCACCGAGGCAAGGTGGGTATAAGCCGTATGTATAACTTATAACTTCGTTATTATATTTATAGTCTTGGTCGTTGCTGCGCTCGAGCGTCGAGGTCAAATATAAGTTCCAAATTTTGGAACAAACGTCTGTAACAGAATGTGGCGATGTCTTCGTTTGTATGTACCTAGCCCCGATGTGGGTTGTCGTGATGGCCGACTTCGCTTCAAAAATTTCATCTGCTTAGGTGATGGTGATGATGATGATGATAAATGATGATGACAATGAGGCGCCGTGGCTGGATCTCGACACTTGTCTCTCTCTCTCTCCTCTTTCCTCCACTCTTCCTCTCTTCCTCTCCTCCGTTACTTATTTTTAGTACGGACCGTGATGGGCTTGCTGTGCCACCCCTCGTGGCAGCAATGCGACGGCGCGGAGGCGTATCTAGCCGCACCGATCCTTTCCTCCAGTCCGTTTGACGGTGACGTACGAAGCCAAGAGATGTAGGTAAGTAAATATAGTTTTCTAACTCTCGTACGCTTCGCAGGTGACCTCTGCGAATCCAATCTTCCTATATCGCTCCCTTGAATGAGATATTAATACGAATAACTGTGACATATTTTAGATAACTAATTGTATTTATACTTGGTATTTAAATACTTACCCTCACTCTCTCGTCTGTTCACTTTACTCACCTCACTTAACCTTACTTAACAATATCGCAGTTGGGTTTTCCTTCCAATGCAGTTGAGTGCGTTAGAGCCGCACGACCAAGGTCGAGGCCAATTCGGATAGTCTCCCTTCCGCTTCGACTTGTCTGGCGTCTGATTCCTCAAAAGCAAACGTGGCTTGTCCCGAGGGCTTGGAACACTTCGGGTAAGCTGTTGGCGGACTATTTCGGCTTGCCGGGCTCGGGCTGGCTGGCTGCGCAGTGTGCATGCACTACCACACCAGGGGGGGGGAGAGGGGAAACGTGAAGTTTGCCGACAGACTTCACGACTTGCATCCAACCTATAGGCTGTAGCCGCGATGGAGTGAGGTAATATTCGTTAGATCGAGTATATGAAGAAAGATAACTTCATAAGTTAAAGTTGAAAGTTTTTCGAATGCAAGTCAGCGAGATGATAATTATTATGTTAGATCTTAGATTCTTGGTAGCGGGGTGGTCAGCTTGGTTTCTCTGTTCTTCTTCTTCTTCTTCTTCTTCTTCTGCTTGTGGTTTTTTTCCTCGTCCTTTTTTTTTCTTCCTATTCCCCCCTTTTTTATTCTTGATTCTTAACTTGATTTATTCCGCTATTTTTTATGTCCCGTTACCCTCTTAAATTCCTCCCCCGCCCTCTTCCCTCCTCTTCGAGTTTGCACTTCAGATTGCTTGCTGCTGGATGCCAATCAAGCCCCAGTGGGACTTTCGGTTGGACCCAACTGGACGAGGTCCAAGTACGTAGTGCGTAGTACAACACCGCACGTACGTATGTATGGGGAGAGTGTGGTGTGTAGATATCATACGCCTGGATGTATGTAGGTATGTATCTTTTTGCTTCCTCTATTTGATGGGATAGGTACCGGTACAATAGCGCTAGGATCCTTCGCTTCCCGTGGTTAACCCTCTAACCCTCGGACATGGGGGTCACGTTGGATGGATTATACAGGCTGGGGGCTAGGTAATAGGCACCTGATGCACGCAACGCAAAGCGTACAAGACCCTCTTCGGGTTCAGATGACGGGGTAGCCGTCTGCTAATCACGATGCCGATGGCTTGACCCAAGGCTCTGGGCACTCAGCTTTCTATTCTCCCCTCCTTGTATGGACAAGGATTTCCTTTAGCGCGTGCCGGTTTGTTCTCACACCGCTGCTTTTCTTCGATGAACGCCCAGGGAATTATTCAATCCTGCCCTGTCCGCCCTGTCCCGCCCTGTTCTGTTATGCTATTCACCTGTTAAGCGGTGTTTGGCGATGCGTAGCGGGCTCCTTATACGTATGTAGTGATGGATATAGATATAGGTATAGGTATAGGTAGATATAGGTAGGTATATGCTTGTTGATTGCCCCTAATGCGTCCAACCATGGATTTTTTAGGAGCCAGCCGTCCGCACTAGCCTTCCTGGAACGGGAATGCGACAACGGAATACAAGGCGGACGGATAGATCCCAACGTAGTGGCTCGACGGGGTGACCCGAAACTCTGATCAACGGCCTGCGCTGCGTAGTGCCTTTTTGTTTTGTTTTGTTTTGTTTTTGTTGTCGTTTTTTTTTTTGCTTTTGTTTTCCTTCTTCTCCCTCTTTCTTCCTGGGGACTGACCAATAGGTTAGATACGGTCGAACCACAAACCCGGCTCCAGCCTGCTATATTACAGAAAGTGGTGTATAGGACTGCGGCCGATATGACGCTGCGCTTTTTATTCCGGTCACCGCTACACACACAACATTAATGGCGCGGGCCTTGACGATAAGTAGCTGTACTTGCGAGTAGCAGCACGGAGGAAGATCCAACCAAGAATTGACCCTAGGACCTTGACCAGGGGGCGTGCGGTTGACAGGCCAGTTCAAGCTGCCGACCCTTGACGTTTGCGCGATGCGCTACGTGGCCAATGATGCCTATTACCCAGACGGAATAGACGAGCTAGCTTCTGTCGATTGCAACAGTGTCAAGATGTGCGATCGCTGCGCTTATTTTGATTAGGACGGGCTGCGTGGGGAAGAGTTGAGCTATCGTCCATCCGTAATACGTGCAGTTTTAGATCGCACGGGATTCACAAACACAAACGGCGTAGAATATAAGCGATGGTACGGATAAGTGGCTGTCTTGGATAAACAATCGGGTATACATTAAGTAGGATTAAATCTAAAAAGGTTGGGAAAGTAACTGTCTCGCGCCCGGGGGGAGGGAAGATACCAACACTACCAAGGTGAAGGATTTTAAGGAAAACCTGGGAACGGTACTAGAAGGACACAGTCGTTCCCGCCATCGTTGCGGTGAGCTTCCAAGGTCGTACCGAGAGGTCTACAAGCCGCTGTCGTGCAACATCCAAACGACGATGAACCCCTGAGGCCATATGCAACATGTGGTGAGATAGAAACACTAGATGGTTGGAATGGCAGGCCGGATGGGGAACGGCGGGGTTCATGATGTAGACTGCATGTGTTTTCCACGGTTGATATCGTAGTCAAGTCACTTTGGATATACCGAAAGATGCGAAGTGAAGGTGGGTGGCGTATTCTGCACGGTCTTTTCTAACTGCTACCTCGTGATCTTCCCGCTATGGAGAATACCGCGAAGGGAATGCCGCCCGTCCTTTCGTCATATATCCGTGCTCCCTGTCTTACCGTCTCGCAACTTTGGACCACACCCCTCAACATATCGTAGCTGTGCGGTGCGGATCTCTTTCTTCCTCTCTTCTTCCCGCTCTCGCTCTTCTCTCCGTCGCCCGCATAGCTGCAAGAAGGGGTTCAAGGTTCCACCGTCACCCGAGACTCCTTGATGCAATCCTCGTAAGTGTACGTGTGTGCACCGAGCATGTAGGCCTCGCTGCACCCCAACGACGTGATGAGCAGCACGCAGTCAGCCTCGGCCTTGTCCTCCTGTGGGGTGCAGATAAGGTAGCGTAAGGGCACCATTCCTAATGCTTTATCTTATTATGTACGGATAGCCAGTAGCATGCCGCCGTGGACAGCCTTATATGTCATCAAAATTCATCATGTACCTGTCTCTCATGCTTATTTCTTGGAGTAGATCAAAGGTCTAGGCGGATCGACTGAACCCTTGCTCTACCGCTGCATATGGACATACAGATTACAGCACTGCATAGTAAGAATCCCAACCCAGGCACGTACATAGTACGTGAATCGATTATCTGCAGTGAGAAGATCATTGCAATAAACAAATACTACATCTTGCCATTATGACATGTGGTGATATGAGCCATCCATGGGTTGTTTCAGAGTATGCAGCATTGACTGTTCTTTGCGGCCGAGATGGTGTTCTAGAAACGAATAAGGCGGTACGATGAACGTGCGTGTACCGTAGCCCTGGCAGGCAGTGTCCGGTTCTTGATAGGTACCTCCAGGTATAGCTATCAACAGACGGGCGTGTATATAATAGAAAAAGATAGTACGTATGTACATGTACATATTCTCGGTTACCTCGCTGTGTCGTAGGTGGTGTCGAACCTGTCCTCATTGGTTCTCGTGTGTGCTATAGATACCCCCCGTACGTGGGCTAAAGGGGTATTTATGACTTGTAGGCATGGCGTGAGAACTCGCGGAGATATAACCAGACCCAAGACCCAAACGGGTGGGTTCTCCGGAGGACTGAATAAGCAAGGGGATGGCCCGGGGATGCGTGAAAATAGCAATAAAAGATACGGGTTATACTGCGGTGTTTATGCATACCTCAGTCTCTGACACGATACGTCCATACTCTAGAATAGGATGGTGCGGAGAAGCTTGCAAAGCAAAAACCTATAAGATTTAGAGTTATTTTACTGATCTCGGGTTCAGGAGATTAGAAGAGATGACGGGACTTTTGTTTGAACGATGTCTTCATGCATTACCCCCTTCCTATCAGGTACCATACACACACACACACACACACACACACACACACACACACACACACACACGCATAGGTACACATGGCATACCTACCTCGTAACATTGCCTTATAACATACCTCCTACCTCCGTAGGTAGGTACATCCAAAACTTACCATTTGTAGAAGCTGACGAAGAGCACGAATCTAGAAGAAGACCGGAGCACATCAGTTCAATGTAGGCCTAGGTACGACAAGTTACCTATTATTTACTACCCCCCAGGGGTAAGGTAGCGCATATCACATGTCCATGCATCGGGATTATTCGACACCCTCTTGCGCGCGCATTAAATAGGATTCCACGAGCTGAGCGGAGTTAATCAGCCATCACATCGTATACATTACATTATACATGCAGGATATGGATATGTATATTAGTATTCTATACCCTAGGCCTAGGTCCAATACTACCCGAGCTACCTCTGTAAGTCATGACAGATCCTCCCGTGGTCGGGTCGCCGTTAGTCCCCTTTCACCCAGCTTCAGCCCGTCCCCCGCTTCCCACAGTTACATTTGGCTGCTGATCCCATTGCGCTAGGCCGTCTAAGGTAATTTACCTTCCCATGTCCGACTTCCCATACCTCCGTTTGGTAATAGATGATCCGAACTGGCCGATTTCATTGGTCCCATAACAGCCTTCGAAACATCGAATCTGGTTAAGCCAAGGCAGGGGGGGGATTGTCAAGGGGGCGGAGCCAGGGACCCAGCGGTAATGCAAGCAAGGGAGCAAGGGGAGCAAGGGAAAAAGGGAAAGGGGTGTTGAGGTTTGTGTGGCACGCTCCGTACATACAAAGCAGCGAGGGATGGGGCTCACGCGCCCATAAGAAAATCCTACGGCTTTTTTTTCCCCCTCGATACAAGTTCTCATGGTCTACGGTCCACAGTCCATGGCTCATGGCTCATGGCTCATGCAGCTTCGAACGGAACTGGTAGTCTATGAATAAGAATATTCATGCGAACACTCCCATAATAGTTCTCCCGCAGTCCTCAAAACCTGCTCGATGCCAAAATTATCACAGATTCGATACCTAGTAAAGGCCGACTAACTATTTAGTACAAAAAGTAGCTGCTTGCGCAATTCGACCAACCATCGTCGGCTCTCACCCCCAGAACATCCAGAAGACCGCAATACGCCCGGCTTGCGGACGCTCTCGTGTAGCCCCTTGGAGCTAGATATTGTGCCACATTGTCCAGATGAGGGTAGATTCTCCCGCTCTCGTTGGTGCCGCTGAAAAGAGGGTGTGGCCGGTGATGTGTGTGCATATGATGATGATGATGATGCATCGTACTACGCGTTCAAACTTCTCACCGTTGAGAGTCAGACTCTTACCACCCCTTTTTCTTTCCTATCTGCAAAGGAGGGAAAGGCAAGAAGAGATATCCTTACCCATAAGGCCGGAGGTTACTATATACGATGCAGCACTACCTTGCATATCCGCGACGCAGCGGAAGAAGCCACCGTTCCTTTCCATGCAACTTTCTATATTTTGCGTCGTTGCATCGCTATCCGACCTTCTCGGGACCCCGTTGCGGATTGCACATATTCGTACATTCGTACGGACTTGCTGACCTGTTTTGGTCCCTGACTCAGAGACGGTTTCTGACAAGAGATGAAGAAATGAGGCGCGAACCAATCGTATGATCGCAAACATATTCTCAATTTGTAGCCGTTTGCTATTTCTTCTCCCTACCCCCTCCCCCCTGACAGAGCCGATGCCACGCGCAAGGGCCGGCTTCGGGTGTGAGTGGGAGCAGCAGCGGTGACAGGTCAGGTCGCGATTCTCACCAGGTTTTATTATTTTGTTGGCAAGTTAGGGTACGTATTATATTGGTCCTTGACCCTTCGTCCAATCAATTCCTTGGCAGGGGAGTTTGCTGGATCGCAAAAGCGTGATCGATCAGCGATGCCGTGAGCGGCCCGAATTACTTGATTTGGATTCTATCACGGATCGTTCGCCTCCTTCCATAGAAATCATGGAATCCATGGAATCCATGAACGGTTTAGGAGTAGTCGTCATCATCATAATCATATAATCAACACTATAATCGTCCTTCTCTTCCTTCTCGTCATCGCCGTCATCCTCATCCTACGGACTTCTTTCCCTGTCTCTTTCTCTCATCTCTCATCTTTTTATCTTCATCCTGGCCCTTCAACTCTTACCCTCGTCTTCACCCTCAGCTTACCCCTATCGATAGGTGATGATGGGTGTACTATGTACGGATTATCGAGTGACGCATTGGACGTATGCATCCGCCACCTTTTAGGCTCTTCCCGCGCTTCGTACATATCCGCTCCCATCCGTGCAGATCCACGTTCGTTGGAATGGGTAACCCCGTCGACCCACCTCTGTGCCGTATCTGCATGTCGTGTACCGTGTACATTCGGTTCGAATGGCAGCTCTCCAGTCTCCAGATTCAGATTGCTCCATCTCGACCTTGTGATAGGTACCTACATTACGTCCTTACATACAAATATTAGTACTAGCTACACTCAGTTCGCCGTAATCCCTCTCGTACCTCGGGTACTATGCTTTAATTAGCAAAAGTTCACTCAATTCGCAAAATACCTTGAATTATAAGACGTTCTTATACAAATATCGTGTACTATATAAAACCCCTTGTCGGCATTTTGCGAACGAAGTGAACTTTTGATAATTAAAGCGCAGTACTCAAGGTACGAGAGAACTACGGCGAACTGAGTGTAGCTAGTACTAACGCACACACACACACACCTTTCTGAGATGCATTCCCGCTTACTGTTGGCTCAAATATTGGCGCTTCCATAGATTCGGCAGCCAATGACGGAACGGCAGAGAAATGTTCTAGTTTTCTTTTTTTTTTCTCTCAACAAGATCATACATGTGGTCATTTGCTTCTAGCCCACGTGGATAGCACAGTTCGGGATCTTGGCCCACGACAACTTTTTTTCATCTTCATCACGTAGGAGGTATGTACGAAGTAGCCCAGGAACCCCATCGGAACGTGAGCCACCGGTCTATCCGCATATCTACCTTATAACCCATGCGCTACTGTGGCATGGGTCAACATCTAACGTAGGATACGATGCTTGGGGATATCGTCAAGTCACGGTCCCATTGCATTCGAATGACGATACTATGCTGGTAACTATAGTCGGGTACTAATATCCTCGCGGAAATACCAAGCACTGTCTGCCCTCCAATAACGCTGACGAGGCGCTATTTCACAAGTCAATGCCGGCCCCGTGTCCTACGCAAAACTCGTCGTCGTTGGTCCGAGGGCTTAGAGCTGGGATGGGATGGATTTCGATTGTGCGCCACGGCTGTCTGCGCATGTTGGATGTTGTAACCCAACCTCCCTAGTCCAGATTTCAGAAGGCCAAATCACGGCCGAGGGGTGTAGGAGGTGTGGTGTTGCTCGGTGCTCCTGGTGCTGCGTGATCTACGGGGTTGGGTTGGTTCGGCGCATCAAATTATGGACTCGCACGACAAAATCCCGACGCAGACTTGGCGTTTGGCTTGATGCTTGCCTGCATAATCTGAAGCCGACAGCCCATCGTACGCCCCCGTGCATCAGTTACACATCTGTATGAAGAGGCACCTCGTCACATCGACAAAAATCACGAATGGCGATGAATTGAGGACGAATTGTATTAAACCCGTTGTCAGCGGCGTAGAGACGCGTCAACGGCCTCGGAAGATGTTCCGATTGAGTGTACGATGCGTTATTAGCAGGTAGGTAAGTACTTGGAATGGGGGTATTCTCGAGAAGCTCTACAATTTGCTACTTGGTGTAGCTATAGATATCACCTGGTACCCGATGGCATTTTATCTTCTTACTTAATGTTTACGTTACTTTAGGTAGTAGTCTTTGATAATATGATGGTGTTGGCAGTATTCCCGAATCTTCAGATTCCTAAGTTCGCAAGACCCTATTTTTGTCGAG
Organism: Hypoxylon lienhwacheense; assembly: GCA_902806505.1. Taxonomy (NCBI): domain Eukaryota; kingdom Fungi; phylum Ascomycota; class Sordariomycetes; order Xylariales; family Hypoxylaceae; genus Hypoxylon; species Hypoxylon lienhwacheense. The sequence continues at coordinate 521,286 of CADCWW010000016.1, forward strand.
GTCGCCTCATCGTTTTAATTAAATAAATCAATAAATTGATCCTCGCTGGGACGTACGCGATATAAAAATAGAAAGCGGGTACAGGATGCAACAATTTGTACCATTGTAAAGATGGGCAATTCGTCTTCTCACCGAATCTAACAATAACGTTGTCACCGAACGGAACTTTGACTCCTAGATAGGAACCCTTATATCATAATATCTATTAGTCATTTATCAATCCGCCTTCCCGATGTACAGTGAGGCTGTGATCGGACGAAGCTATTTTACTACATCCAGGAGGAAATTAATAGATAGGACTCCTCACAAAACGAAGCCTTCATCGATCTGGTGGCATGTGGGTCTTCACCCTTTCCATCTTTACGGTCTTGTCTTGTTTATCATCTTGACTTGCCTAAATTTTATTGACGCATGAAGTAAGGAGGGTGCAATAATATACAATCAGTTTTAAGCAAGATTTACATAAATTTTCACTTCGATATATCTAGGCTTCCCCTTAATGAACTGAACGAATTCCATTTTATGTAATCTCATTGTTTGATCCTTAGAGGCGTTTATTACTATGGGCTATTTTGCTACTCAGGGGGTTATGTCATATATTTAAGACTTGAGTGATTTAGGTGTTCATTAGGGGATTTACTTACATCTGATGTTAGATTCTTATTAACATGGATAACGAGCATTAAGTACCTATTAGTTGATGAGAGTAGCTTATTAATTAATTAACTCCTTGGAAATCGTACATGATTTCGGCTCATATTTTCATATGTTTCTCGCTATTAAGTCTATGCGGACCTGATACTTCCCATATTTACCTTTTAACCCAAAGTATGATATAAAACAAGAACATTAGCCTCGGAATCTTATAATTATAACGAAAGGGCATGCATATTTGATTTTTCGTGATGCCTGTTGTCGATTTATTATACATGGTAGATAGTGGAGATGTGTAAAGAGAGGAGTTACCGATCCATTGGATCTTTACCACGTAGTAGGATTTAGACCCTCACTAAAGGCCATTATAGAGAACCTAATAACGCAATGGCCACCTCTCGGTTTGTGAGAACTACTAAATGTACTGATGGGTTGTGATTCCAGGCCTTCCCCCTAGGCTACAATTCATGTTCGTAGCGGCCTCAACCTAGTTCATATACTCATATTTTGTATACCTCAGCAGCTACAATACTATCTCGCAAGATAGTTGAACACTATAAGTAGGTATTTACCTGATTACACGAACTTGATATTGAATTATTATCCGTTTAGTATGACTGAACCTAGCCGTAATTCAAAGATATAACTTGGAAAATACTCAATCATAACACTGCTTAGCAAGAATTTTATTCTCAGACTAACAGGATTCATCTATTATAGACGACTCTGTACATGAACAACAAAGTAATTAGCGCCGTGCTATCATTACTCTAGTGGGAAATCCCTTGATTTCGAGGTATCTATTTGAGTGTATATAAGTATGTGGTAGCTAGAACTCCATCTATAGCAGCTCTCTACAAGTGTCGAGAATTAACTCTTATTGTTCGAATTATCCAGATAAAGAATAGCGTTTGGACTACTCTTATTAGGTAGTGATCAGGTTGAAAAGTAGGTTACGTAGCAGCACTTATAGATGATGAATACAAACCATTCAGGGGTTAAAACTTTGCACTTATCTCGCTACTATTCCCAATCATAGTTCCAAATCAATTATAATTTGCGTCTACTTAGAAGTACTCATTCGGTTCCTTCTAACTTTCCAGACACGCTTTGATATTCGATGATGGACTAGTAGGGTTGACAATAGTATTTACGATATATCATGCGTCAATCGTTAATATGTGAGAGCCCCTAGTATTTTACATAAACTCCTCGCCCGTCGGAACACCAAGATGATCACTAATACAAACATTAAAGGCATTATCATCATATGCCGTAGGTACCTCCTCGTCGAGCAGTTCAAAAAAGCCTGCTAATTGACATCTTAGTCTATAGCTAGCCCTTGTACAAGCTCCTTGCTTCTAGTACTACGGTAGTTACATACCTCCTATCTAGCGTATCTAAATTACAACAGCTTAAAAAGTTCAAACAAGCACGTGCAACGAAATTTAAATTGTAGTAGTATCATTAAGGATCTACTCCTGAGAGCATTGTTCTCACAGCCTATCCTTACTATCATGTGCCACCTAGCTTCGACATCGTCGTCTAGGACGATTAAAAATTTCTCTTCATGACAATCTCCGCCAGTATTTTGTAGCTTAGCCGGCAGCGTCATTCGACAGAGATGGTACGAGAGCGATAGCTAGCCTGATTGAGAATTCGTCTGCTCCGGAAGGCTGCCGACCTCTGGCAAGTTCCGCTGACAAATGACCTCGGAGAGCAATCTGCATCATCTGCATCACCTGCATTTTCTGTTCGGCTTCTTCCATTTTTCAATAGGGGCTTACGCTTGAAGGTAGGACCCCGGCACAGACACTAGTCGGATGACCGCATGATGGTTGCCACGTATCGTCAAGCGTGCCTCACCTTGGCCAGAGCAAAAATTCGTTAGACTCGTTCTTTCTTGCAGCTGCAATGGCACGGGACCGCATGGTGATCCAGACCGCAATTCTGACAGGATGCAATCAGGCGGACGGGCCGCGGGTGCCAAGTGTAAAGAGAGAGAGAATGAGAATTCCTTTGGACCGGCTTCTGCATTGGTCCGTCTGAGAGTCACAAGTTTCGACGAGAAGTTACAAAAGAAGGGGGGAAAAAAACCACGTAGACACACCGACAATTCAACGGCCTAGATCTAAAGGAAGAACAGACCCAAACTCTCGGGCTTGGTAAAATATTAAGCGCTTAAATCACCTTTGAACCTGTACTTATACGGACTATGTAAGACGAATAGTGATTGGACGAAGAAAGTGACCCGAACCAATCAGGGGTTCTTCAAACCGTGTTCACGTGACCCAATATGCATGCAGCGAGCCGCTCCCGCAAATTGAACCCCGTTTTTACTTGATTAGCGACCTAGCCAGTGTTTGCTCGCCCCGAATCGTTGCCGACTACGGTGGGTACCTTCCACTTGAACTACGTAAAGTCGGCGGGTACGTGTCGCACAAATATGCACGCTTCAAAAGTCTGAAGCTTACCGTACTCAAGCTGTATGTACACAGATTAGTACCTAGGTACCTAGACGCCGACCACATGCACGATGTTCACATAAGTAAGTACCAATGTACCAGAACAACCTAGTATCAAATACATGTAGTTATATGCTTGTGTACAGTACTTCAACGTAACAATTAAAACTCTTCTGTTAGTTCTCCTTGTCGAATCTAGTTCCTCAACCAACTTCTTTAACCTAGCAAGGTAAACCGATGACGTCTATTGGAAGAAAATACTTCGCAGGCATTCCCCAGGTAAACGGCAAACCAATGCCAACGCAAGATGCACGAAGACTAACAAGAACCAAAACGCCGCTTATTGCTAGTTAGATATAGTGCTGATAGAATATATTTATATAACTATACCTTACATATAACCATACCTGTAGGTAGGTGACATTTATAGTCGTATTCGACTTTCTCTGCATCTTGTTGCCGACGGCCTACGTAGTAATTGTTCGTGTGCCGCATCCCCCTGTCTTCACTTTGTCGTTACACATACACCCCCCCGACCTCCAGGGAAAGGGAAGCAAGGGGTACCTATCCACGGTTAGAATGGGCCTTATTCCGAGAAGAGTTCCAACATGGAAGACCCTATTTTGTTGAGACTGTTACATTGAAGCTATCCTACTAAGTGTATATAATCCGCATTATACACTAGGTCTGTCCCCAGATATCGTGACACCTATGTGTAACGCGGGCCTCAGTTAGGAAGCAGCCTCCTCGCTTACCGAGCCATCGCCGAGCTGGCTCGAACTGAGCAGGTCTTCCTACCTGGCCCTACCTGGCCCTACCCGGCCTTGTTGGTCTGCACGGGTATAACCGAGGCTACTTAGCACAAGAGTCGGGGACTCCGAAGCTACTCAATGTGGTAATATATATATATATATGGGACGTTGGTCCTCACGTCGACCTCCGGGTGGATTACCATGTTGGGCAAATAATGTAGCGGGTTTGCTTTCTACGGTTCTATTTACACGCGTGTAGGGCCTACAAAACATCATAGTGCTCATACTCACTTACATACGTACTAGTAAACAATATGGTACATAACAAGATACTGTGCCTGCCTTCATTCATACTCCTGGTATATATATATACTATGCCGTCAGAGGGCTGGGGATGCATGTCATTGCTATAGCGTGCCCCTCCAGATTCTAGGTCAGAGCCTAGAGTCTAGACTCCTAATGAACGGATCCTCATAAAAGCGAACCTGGATGAGCGTTACATCGCCAACACCCCGAGCCGTGTTCGTGTTGCCGACTACCGCTTTGACGGCCGAGCCAGCGTCGCCTTATAATCGACGTGGTCGCTGATCTCGATCTACGCCGGGGGGAAGGGAAAGGGGGGGTAGGAGGAGAGTAGCCTATGGTCTGGATTAGACGAGAAGGGAAATCCCTTCGTCGTTATCACGAGCTGTTTATTGCCAGGCGCAAAAGTTCGAGGAGGCCGAGCTTTGGCAAGCGAGGAATATGAATATCTGCACCCTGTTCGTCTACGTATATAAACGTATACGCCTCACACGCCCGTGTGTATGTACATCATCCTTTCCTCTTCAAGAGCGCCCATCATATCAAAAGGTAGGTTGGTCGCCGAGGCATTTCCAAGAGACTTGGCAGAGTGCCAACCGGGCTAAGTTCTTCGAACCGAAACGTCGAATCTTGGGATCCTCCTCGGCGGAGGGATTGATAGGTTGGAGTAAGGGTAGGTAGGTAGAAGGCTATGTATACTACAACGACGACAGACGTCTCGCACGTTGGAGGGCTGTTCTCAGATTTGAAACGAGATGATTTGCATCCAAGTCTTTCAACAGCCGACATTCCCATACCGAAGTCATGGGAATTTGCATGCGGCACGGATTCGAACCATGGAACGAAGCCTTCTACGGACTAAGCGCATCGTTGGCCAAGTGGATCTCACTTTATTTATTCATGCGAAATTATAGCGGCTCGATAGCTACCGTACGTACCTCTTACTTTTCTCTCTACATATACTACAAGACATATTATATTAAATCGTCTATTAATAGGCGAGGTGAGTATGGGGGCGTTATAGTGGTTGATATACATCAAATGCTTCATACACGTGTGACTAGATGTATGAATATAACGCATCTCTGTACAAGACGTTGGCCCCTGACAAAATATATTATACAGGTAGTACAGGTTAATAAAGACTAGAGACTAAGTAAGAGGCTGAGATTAGATGTTAGGCCAATAAGCCATGATCGTGACGATAGAACTAAACCGACGATACGCGACGGCAAAGTAGAGAAGCGGCGGTGAGATATACCTGCACATGTGCCGCCGTACGCCGTCTAGTGCTCTTTAGATCGGATTTAAGTACGTTTCACCGAGTGAGCAATATTTAAATTGATGTTTACAGTTATCATAGGTCATTAATGGAAAATGCCTCCCTACGTGTAAGTCAGATACTAATAACAGACTCTCTCTTTCTCTCTCTCCGTACCTCTCTCTCAATGATCATAGCCACCAAAAATAATTATATTTACCGGCATATGTAAGTGCTTACAGTAAGTACATGCATAATCACCAAATCTCGTCGAACCAGCTTCTCCTATTCAAGTGTACATTTATTTGCCTTAAACCTGTCGCCCGTTAGCTGCCCAAGTGCGGCGTCCGTGATACTGAAAACCGTTAGACACGATCCCGTCATCCATGTATTGTACTCCGTACATGATCTCATAGTACCTACCTCTTTAATACCACATACATACCTGTTAGGTATATGTATGGGGGCGTATATGTATTGTTTAAGTCAGGTACGAGACATGTAGGGGATATCGAGAGTTTTACGAATACATTACATTGGGTACATATGAAGTAATATACAATGTACCTACTTACTAGCAGCAGGATACTCGAAGCTTCCGATTATTATAACGTACATACATGTAGTAAGAACAACGTCTGCATCAGCTCAGTAGCGTCTCGTAGCTACCTGAATGCTTATGCACTAAGAAGTAGTGTGTACATCTAAATGACATCTAGACGCATGGGGGAGAGAGAGTATACTGAATTGAGGAAGCCACATGAGAAGTACATGCCTCTAACCTTACTAGTTAATATGCACATCACAACTTAAACTTCATCATTAATAAGACTTTATGTCAACTACTACATACATACCCTTATTGATTGTACCTGCAATATAGGAACTTGAATATGGTGCATAATATGCTTTGTACCTTCCCCAGGATCGTTAAAGATCTATCATATTCATCATCTCTCATAAAAAGGTAAAAGGTAAAAATAAAATAATAAAAAATAAAAATGAAAACTTTCCATCTTCCCTTTTTCATCTTTCGAATCAAACAAAATCCGTATCCACCAGGTTTATTACCTTGGCTAACGCGCGTGATGCAAATATGCCCGCGCCGTTTAAAAACCTGGATACGAACGGCCAGGAAAGCAGGGGTAAAAAATAAGATGAATTTCATGGTTATTCCTTATTCCTTAATATTCCTTGCCTCACGGTACCTAATACCAAATACCCAATACCCAATACCTAATATCTAATACCTAATTCATCCATCCATCTCGTCTTGTCTCCACGGCTAGAATTCAGTCTAATCCAGTCCCTTGCTGCCGGCCGGCAGGCAAGAAATTAGTCGTTATTCGGTTACATATAATACCTACCAGGTAGTTTATGTTATTGGGGGGTAGTTATTGGGTTAATATTGTCTCTTTCCCAACGGAGCTCAACTTTTCAGCTATGCTCGAAATCCACAACCTTCTTCTTTCAATCATTCCTATTATTCCTATTACTACTCTGTCCTGTCTTGTCATACCCATTTCCTTCGTATATTTTACCCGACATGCAGGATGACCGCAGCAGCATGAAGAAATCCCAACCACTTAAGCGCCCGGTCGATGCCCGAATCAGCTTACACTAAGGGAGCCAAACCTCATGGAGATGCTTTTGCTTGCCTGCCGCCATGGTCTAGGTAGCAGCAGTTGTTTATTTGCCTATGAAGTGGTAGCAACATCTAAACTAAGCTACCCCCTTTCCTCTTCGGCCGTTAGTCTATCCTCGTCAGGAATTTGAAATCGGGAACTGGGAACTGGGAATTGGGAATTGGGAATTGGGAATAGGACGCATGGCAGTCCAACGAGTTCATATCATCCATGCCCCCTTGTTTTATTCTAGTTTATTTTTATTATTTTATCTTTATTCTATTTTACCTTATTTCATCTCATTTTTATCATCATTTTTATTCAAAAATTTCCCTCGAATCCCCCCCCACCGGTATCACTTCTCTCGTCCTTATCACGGACACACTTCCGTTTTCTTCACCTTGCAGACGCCTGTGACGCCGTTCGTTCTGCGCATCTGCGTTCTTCTACTCCAAAAATCACCCGTGCATCCATTCGCTACGCCCGGTCCCTTCCCCCCGAAGAGCTAGACCAACCCGAGCGCTGATCCAGACTGGCCTCTGCCTTGGCGCCCCGTTCATGCAACGACAAGAAGCTCTCTGCTGGCGCACATATGCGTCCTCTCCTGTGACTGCGGTTCGCTGCGAGCTTGCAGCTCCGTCGATACAGCCACGACGTAACCTAAACGACCTACTATGCAGGAATCCTGCTAGCTTTTTAAAATCTCCTTGGAGAAGGCCGTGAGTCATAGCACTAAAAAAACATGCCGCTGAAATAGCTAGACTGGTACCGCACATCCTACCCGTGAAATTCCAAAGAACCAATGCACATGCGGGAGGCACTGCCCGTAGCGCGCCCGCAAGGGAGGTTTAAAGACAAAGAGAAAGAGAGATCCATTTCGAGTCATGCAAGGCATGGGAATTATAGTATAGTATGACCGTATGAGTACCCCCTTAGGTAGTAGTATTCTACTACGTATTACATGGTACGCGACGTAACCGACAAGGCGACCAACTCCGCGATTTCGTGACCCATCGACTCCAGTTTTCCATTGCTTTTCATAGTTGCATGCAATGATCAAGTTTCTGTTGTCGTCTGCCGTGGTACCGTTACTTCCGGTTTGCCTCTTTCGGTGCGTACCGTACCGTACCGCACCGTACCCAACCCAACAACGTATATCATCGAGGCGGTGAACATGATCGTACCTCGCTAGAAAGGTCATCGGACGTTGAAGTAGATCGACAGGTTGTGTTATGAAGGTGCTGACTTTCGTAGTTCAGTTAGTACCAGTGTTAATCATTGTCCATCCTTTTCGCCACACGCCCCGGCGTATCTTCAAATATCTCTTAAGTCTAAATCGAGCCTAGGGTAAGGGTGTCCCTAAGTACCCGGGAAAAGTCACCGCGATGTCGACGACAAGTCTACGAGAAGTCGCCGGAAAGTTGCCGGCAATGTGTATTTCATAGAGCAGAACGCACTGGATTTCCAAGGAGAAGGGTCACGATGAAAATCAATCTCCAAGACGCAGCAAACAATCGAAACGACATTCTAAGAACGATAAGCTACAGAGTAAAAGAATAAAACTACGCAAAAAGCTATATCACAAGATGGCCGAGGCTAATAGGCAGTACTTCAAGTAAGTCGATTTTCCATCTTCCGTGCGCATGTCCGGATCAACCGGCTGCATATCCTTCCTTTCCGGTCCTAGAATGTAACTTCATGCATCTCGGACTGGTCCCATTTTGTCATGTCTCTGTCCAGGTGCAATAGTATTGTACCGGTTGAATTATATCGAAGTCGAGGTCGAAGTCGACCGGTGGTTGGTCCACAGGGCGGCGAGAGAGGATAGTTTTCCAACGCTCGTGATGCACTCTCTTTTCTCTCTCTCTCTCTCTCTCTCGCTTCTCCAGAGACAGACAGGAAAAGGTGTGTGATAGTGGCTGTGTTCAGAATCCACGTCATCGATGGGTTTACCTTGTTTGTCCTCGCTTCACTTCCCTTGAGAGCATTAGGACGAGAGATCACCATGCCATGCATGCAGTCTAGTACGTTACAGCGCCCTTTTTAGGACGAGTGCACCATTGATATTATGGATCGATTGATGCGGCACGGCGCGGCAAGGTGCGGCGCAGTACACCATACCGAGACTGCATAAGGGAGAAGAGGATCTAAGCTAAAAGTGACCTGTCTATAGCGAGGTGGCAGCAACATGTGACACCAAGTACGGTGGGATGCTCGACCGTCTTACCGAGGAGATCCATGCTCGATTAGATTGGATTGGTGTCAAATGGGCCACTACCGACGACAAAGATGACGATGTCGATCGAGACGGAGAGGGAGGATCATTGGAGGGGCCTAAGCCCGTCCGACCTAGGACGTCCTCTGTCAGACTACTGGACTACGCCTGTGGCACGGGCGCGATGTCGAGAGTGAGTTGTCCGTCCACTCTTTCGAAAATATACCAACTCCCTTACTCCGGCTCTCCACTTCGTCGCCTCGATGTAACGTCCGTTTATGACTGGCGTGTCAAGAGAAGAAGAAGGGGAAAAAAAAAATTATTCTGACTAGACGTCGATAGGCTCTGGCTCTTTATACGACGCAATGCGTTGGAATTGATGTCTCGGAGAACATGGTTGCGATATACAACACTCGCGCCGAAAACCAGGTACGTCTAAAAGAATTTAAAAAAAAAAATCGACAAAACAGGTTTCCATACCTTTTAGTAGTCTATTGATGTCTTATGTTCTTTTTATCTTTTTATTTTTAATGTAGAACTTTTTTGTCGTCGTTGATGTCTTCTTCCTACTACTACCACCCCCTACCTCCCTATAGGGCTGCAGGCATACCATGAAAGCGTCCAACTCGATGAGCGATAAAACACTAAAAAAGTTTTTTTTCTTGCAGGGGTTATCACGCGACGAGATGCATGCAGTGGTGGGCGATCTCACAGCAGCGGACGGGCCGCAGCCGTCAGATCTCTTGGCAGACTCACGTTTCTTCGACTTCGACGTGGCGACGGTCGGGGGTGGGCTCCACCACTTCGCGGACCCGGAGCTCTCCTCCGCTCGCCTAGTCGAGCGCCTACGCCCGGGCGGCGTGCTGCTCGTCTGGGACTTCCTGCCCTACGAACCCCGCCCAGCACACGCCAGGCACCACGCGGTCATGCACCACGGCCTGTCGGAGGAGAGGATGAAGGCGATGTTCGAAGGCGCCGGCGCCGGCAAGGGCTTTTCGCTCCAGGTCCTCGGCTCCGGAGTCATGTCCGAGTTCCCCGCTGAAGGCAAGGACCTGAAGTTACAGATCTTTCTCGCCAGAGGAGAGAAGGCCGCGTGATATCGCGTCGCCTTCTCGGGCTAGAAGAACAATCTCTCTTCTATCTTTTTCCTTCCTTCCTTTCCTCCGTCTTTCTTTATCTACCTATGATATAGATGCTGCAGGCTGGAATCTCCTAGAATAACCGCATTTACAGCTTAACAGCCAAATAAGTCGGGACGTCCTTAAACAGGTACCTACCTCTGTATCGCGAGTCGATCCTGTGTATCTCTCGTATACGCGGTATATAGATAGGTATAGTCGCGATGTTTATACGAAACAAGTCGTCCTCTTAAGCTTACCTCCTTTGTCGTGTACATACCTCGTGACGTATACACGGCCGTCGGGAATTTTGCTCAAACCTCTACAAAAGTCTCATCGTCGGTAGTCGCGGTCCATCTCCCGGACGGCCTAGATAGGATATGCGAGGGAGTTACTTATTGATCTATGCTAATCGCTTCGTCTCTAACTTACGTAACGTCTTTTTTTTCTTTTCTTATGTGAGTTATGTCTGAGCATAATGACTTAGTAGATACGTCTCTAATACAAATTTACCTTTACAATCTCTATCATTCATACTTAGGTAGGTAATGACACATACACTTCTGAGAACTAGCCTTAGGTATGAAGATACGCATAACACGCAACGCGCGGCATATATCCCGCGCAAGAGATCGGTCGCTGCATTAACAGGCCTTGGTACGCGTGTTGCTATACCTCCTTTTCGAAGCAGATCGCGGTTTATATATATACATACGAGATAGCGCGGGCCCTTGCTCTGTGTATACGGCCTTGTAGGCGCTGTCGATACTTGTGTACGTTGGTTTCCTGGTTAGGGTGTTAGGTTTAGTACTTTAGGATCAGGATAGGAGGTTAGGATATTGTTCATTATATATAACGTTGTATATATAATATAGCTTGGGGCTAAGGCGTAATTTGGCAAAGGGTGTATGGTATCTCGCGTGTAATATCGACAACATGTAGTAGGTAATCATGGCTAGGTAACAACCACGACTAGGTCTTGAGATGAAGCTCTGACATGACTCTCTCTGTGTGTCACTCAGCTGGAAACGTGACTATCCTAGACGCGTAGGAGAGATCTGACAAAGTATGAGTCCGTTGTGTAGGATGTATATCAAGCATATATGTATAATCTGCTTATGTTTTTCCTTCTTCGCGAGTCTAGTTGACGATGATCTCGAGAATTATATCTAGGAGACGGTATCGTTAGCTTCGTATGTCATCTACCGTGTACCTATCATAGGTCTTGGTCGCAGAGAAGGAGATCACTTGTCAAAATGTGCCCTATCCTTTCAACTAGCTAAAATCTCGAACGGTTTGAAGGTACAGGCGCAACAGCGTATCATATATATAGGATCAACTGGTCAGTCTAGACTTGCTCTGACGGGGCGTATCGACAAGAGAGAGATATATGACAGCTTCCATCAGACATATGACAACACAAAGAAAAAGAAGACGAAGGGCATGAGGTTTGATGAATTATCAACACATGACAGATTTTTTTTCCTAATAAGATAAACACCATAAAACATCACGACGAAAAGAAGGAATGAAAATGAAAATAAAAATAAATGAATTAAATAAAATAAATATGCAAAAAGATTGAGGAGGTACATCCGCCTTCGCGAATCCACCCCCTCTGGTCGCCGCCCACCCATGACAAACCCAATTAGAAATTGGGGCCGTCGGGGGGAATCGAACCCCCTACTTTTGCCGTAGCTTCGAGATAACTCTCTCGTCAGTGCTTGGCGCATCAGCCCCCTCGACCATAGAACTGATTGTCCCTCGTGGCAAGAGGAACCATAACTACGGTATATATGTACTTTGTTAGGTACATTCGATAAGAATGAGAGAGCACCTGAGGTATGTAGGTACGTTATGGTACATGTATGTAGGTATCTAGGAGGTACGTACCTGGTGAAACTTGCTGTAAGAAGACCGTCGCGCCTTCCTTGACAGTGGACTTCCTCAGTATAATGGGTAGATATAAGCTTTGGTGTCTGTTTCCGAGCTGGAGTTTAGAAGGTGGGTACTGATACCGGTATCGTTGTAGCATACATACATACATATCTCTTGCTGAGAGTTCTTTATACTTTAATATCTTCTATTTCTACTTCTAGCCATTTACAACATCACACACACACACACACACACAGAGATATACACAGATATACATACATATATATACATATATATAACATGGCCTGTCCAAGGACTCCAACAGCAAGTCTTCCAACCCTGAATAAATCATATATTTCATATTCCTCATAACTCAGTCTATCTAATATCCAGATCCCGGGTATACGATCTCCCAAATCCCCTCGAATAATCCAAATAACTATACCAAGTATAACTCCCCAATTCCCATCCTCCTACCGACAACCATGGACCGACTTATAACCCATCCGCCCATTTCTCGTCTACAAACCTAAGCAGACAAAAGGCTCCCAAACTTCCGCATTTTCATCAACGTTCGTCACCTCTCTTACCCATCCCGTCCCCGTCCCTATCCCTACTTCCACGCCTCGCCTCAGCACAAAGCACCGCTCAGCATACACACCTCGATTATTCAAGGCCCGCCAACCCTCCCCCAGTCTCCGCGCCGCCGTCGGCGTGCCCGTCCCCGAACACCACCGCCTCCAGTCACGATCCCACCCTCCCACCGTCACCGCGATCCCACGCCACCCCTTGTCGCTCCTCTCACCGCCCGCCAGATTTTCCACGATCCGAGCTACGATCTCCCGATCCGGGTCCTCGTCGAGCCCCGGCCCTAGGCTGAATCCAAAGTTAGATTCAGAGCTGGATCCGAACGCGGACGCAGACACGAAGCCGGAGTAAGGGCGCAGAACGGTCTGCGTGTGCAGCACCAGCGTATCCAGGCACGGGAACTCGCGCAGCGACCGCACAAACCCCTCCGGGTCGTCGCACACTGCCGCATCGAAATCGAGCTCCAGCGCCTGCAGCTGGTCCATGCCGCGGGCGAGCGCGGAGACGTCAGCGGCGCACAGCGTAGGGCAGCGGCGGCGCTCGTCGGTAAGACCGACGTGGTCGCGTAGGCTGAGCACACGCAGGGTGTCCGCGTGGGCGAGCAACGCCGGCACGGGGGAGAGCAGCGCCGTGTGGCAGGTGAGCCCGAGCGTGTGCAGGTGCGGCAGCGCGTGGGAGAGCAGCAGATCGCGTAGCGCGGCCGTGGCCTCGGCGCGACGGTCTGGCAGGACGTGCGTGGTGGAGTCGTCGCAGCGCAGCGAGCGCAGCCGGCCGAGGTGGGAGGCGGGGACCGAGATGAGGAAATGAAAGACGGGCACGTCGGCGAGGGCCAGATGCCGCAGCTGCGAGAGGTCCCAGTGCCTCCGGACCACGTCCGCGTCGTGGTCCCAGTCGTACGACCGCAGCGAGAGGTCGCGGAAGGCGGGCAGGCGCTCGGTGCCCTCGAACGAGAAGCGCGTACCTTGGCCGCGGTCGCTGTAGTGGAACGTCTCGGTGCGCCGGGCGGCGAGGAGCAGGCGTTTGAGAGACTCAAGGCGGGTGGTTAGCGGCGGCGTGGGACTGCTCATCTTGAGAGAGACGAGCCTATCCGCGGGGATCGCCCGGAGGTACACATCGTGGAAGTCGTTGCCAAAGTTTCTCAGCGGCAGGTCTTCGACGTATAGCTTCACATGGTTGAAATTGACGTGGTCTGGGCTCAGGATATCAGACGGCATCGAGACGACAGAGCCCTCCGCTTGATTTCCCACGCATTGCCATCTGGATGTGTCAGTTATAACGATCCCCCCACGGATAAGAAGGCCGGGTACCTCAACGACGTGAGCTGTGGTATTCTATCCAGCACTCTCCTAGTATTCAAGGGGTCTAGATCGCTTCTCACTTGAACATTCCTCGTGAACGAGTATAAGTTTCTGAGAATGCGTGGGAAAAGATACTCCGTTCGAGGATCTATGACGCGCTCATTCAGCCTAATTGTATGAAACTGGATAGGAGTGACGATATTTTCAAGCCGCCTTGACAGTTGACGAGCACGAGCTAGTGATCGAGGATCAATGTCACGTAACTACAGGAGTCGCTTGCTGTCAATACTGGGGACCGGAACACTGCAAGCGGTCAGTGGACGAGGATACGATACCTGTTCGACAATGAGAACTAGAAGCTCTGTACTAAGGTCGTCCAAAGACATGGTCTGCGCGGAGTAACGAGCGGCGAGCTCTCTCGCCACGGGTCGGTTATCACGATCGGTCCTCGAATGGTTGACCGATGTAAAGTGGACGGGAGGAGGGAGATGTAAAATCATTACTTGGGTCATGGCGGGCAGGGTGTGAGCCCGACGAGTCCCGAAGGATACGCCAACTCATGTGCTCTATCCAACCGGAGATGTCAGACTCCCTTTAGGCAATGAACATACCCCCTAATATACGAGAGTTATGTATGAGGAAAAGATCTAACCATCCATTACGTTCAGTCGACTTAATAATGAGATGACGGGCGGTGGGACGGAGAAATTGAGGAAGAAAAATAATAAAAAATGATAATCGATATGATTAGACGAAGAAGCTAAAGGGGGAAAAGAAGGAGGCGTTTTTAGCCTCGAGCTCGACTTGACAAATCAGAAGCGGCATAGTCGCTAAACCATATATGGGTAAAATAACGAGAAAGTGAGCCGCACGATAAGGGGGAGAGAATTACAGGGCAGAGGTAAAGAAGAGATTTTCTCAATAACGGCCCGGCATATGAGAGAACCTTACTGTTCCTCCCTGATAATGCCCATAATCGCAATGATACAGTTACATTTAGAAGGGAAGCAATGAAACATGCGTCGTCTAGCCTGACAGACCACGGCGGACTATGATAGACTATGATGGACCGCGATGGACTACGAAGGATCGTGGATGCTTGTACGACCGGCATTCGACCGGCAGCTTGGCCATGCTGTGTGCGTTGTACGTATGTGCGTACAAGGGTGTCTACGACGTATACCGGGAAGTCGGAAGCACTTAAGCATACCTCAGCATACCTCAGCATTACCTCCACCTGGAGAAGAATCGCACAAGACAGAAGGCTAGTGAATAGAAGGGAGGAGGAGGAGGGGGGGGATATTTTTAGGGGTACGTGTTCGTCCCGTCCGAGCCCGTCGATCGGGAATGAGATAGGCTTGTCAGATAGACATAGCTAAGATGATCACGGGCTAGCATGCGTCACTGTGGTTGGCGATGGAGGGCCGGGGATAAAGCCATCAGCCATCAGCCATCAGACGACTTGTGCAATGTAAAAATGTAGATCATGGAAAATTGTTGTAGATCAGAGGAAAGACGAAGGGATGTAAGTGGGAGAGGAGGAAGGAAGAGAGGTATTGGCGTATTTCGTATATCCGAGGTACTTGATGTAAGTACCACATTTACACATTTCGCACCTATAGGAGGATTCGAATTCCGTACCTTGACGAGATGAGGTAGGTACCACAGGATGTACGGAGTATGTACTTCGTACGTTATCCTACATACATAATGTACATAATGTATACATGTATGTATATATAAGGACCTGGTCAAACGAAACTCTAATAAAGGTAACGCCACGTGACATTCGCAAGATTCGCCCGAATTGGTGGACCCCACATTGGCGCTAAAATGTTCTTGGGTTCCAAACTGGCGGTAGGACTGGTCGCGTACGGGGTTTTTTTTAGGGGGGGAGGGGGGAGGGTAAAGGGGGGGGATGCGCGCATCGGCGCTGAACCGAGCCCCACCGCCGACTTGAGCTTTTCTTTAATATTAGTTACCTCTTTTTATTTTTCTTTTGATTTTTTTTTTTGCTAAGGGGCACGTGGAACAGCTAGGATTATGAATATAAAAGAGAGAAACTTTCCTGCCTTACAGTTTAATTACCTAGTTATTTTTTATTCGGCACAGCAAATCTTAATAGGTACGAGGGAAGGATTCTTTTTTTTTTATAATTTTACTAAAAAATTTTATCTCATGGCCAATAAACCGCGCTATGTTCTAGTATGTACCTACTTTTGCTTCCGAGATGCACATACATTATGTCATCAATACTGTTAATATAATAAGTAAATAAAAGAGCTGCGATGACGTGCGTCCGTTGCCTTCTTACCTAGGTAAGGAAAGCAAGGTTTTGCAAACTCGAAGAAGCATACCTAATAACCTACTCACTAACTGGGTAACTACCGTAATGAAATATCCGAGATTATAGTGTACCTATGTGTATGTTTTTACATGTATGTATAGGTCCCTTCATACATTAGGTACATTATATGGACATATAAATAGAAGAAGCCAGAGAGTTAAACTTATCGAGAAAGATATACGTCAGATCGGGGATCTACTATCTGCTGCTGCTGCTGCTGCTGCTGCGAGCGGGTATTTATGTAAACGGGCAAGACTAGCAGTAGGTACTACATTGATATACAATATGGGTAAATAGTACGGAGTAGATGCTCAGGAATGAAGACTACAAAGGTTTGCACAAAGGCTTGCGGATGAGTATATATATACTATGTAAACCCGGCCGGCCATTAAAGCGACCCGCCTGGAAGGTTCGAAGCCCTCCCCCCCGGAACCTGTCTGGGAAAGGTCGCCCAATCGCATCTTTGCGTTTGGGAAAGAGGCACGGCCGGCTTTTATGTGGAGCTATATTACCTATATACATACCTATATTCATATAACACAGGTATACTATTATATTATACTAGTATACGCTATATGCTACTCGCTATACGCTACGGAGTAATATCGCTGTACCGGATTTTTATACAGGACGGTACCTTACCTTATATCTACGGCACCAGCATCTTGGGTTTTCAGATAGGAAGGTCGTTTATGTACTTACTTACATACATATAAGTATAGTAGTGTATAAACTACGACATGTTCCACGTAATTAAAGGACCTACATACGTAGGAATATCCTAGTGCTCGCCCCCCCGTTTAAGAATATGTTTAATATTACTGTGTATATGCCGTTCCGGGACGATGTCGAGGGCGTTAGTTGTCCCGCTGGACCATGAGAGAACTAACGGTCGTAACTGGATAGATAGGCTATCACAGACTACAGTACGTCGAATAGCTGGCGTAGAATCCGGTAGGTTGGGAGACAGAAAGGGGAGATCTCGTGTTTCGCAGAGTACATATAAGTGAAGCGATGTCTGTCGCCCTCAGACGGACGAAAAGAAGAGGATTTACTACAGAAACTGTTGAGCTGCTTTCGATAGTCTCAAAGTTCATATCTATAATAATAGCAAATCAAAGGTAATACCTATTAAAATAGGACTCCTAAAGAATAAAATCTAAGAAGCAAACTCTGCTACAAGGTTACTTAGGTACACATCGCCACGCGAAACACTCAACCCCAACGAGGTACCCCAGGTCCTTATACATACATACAACACCATCCCTCATCTACCTCTCCGTCTTATCTACCTACCTACCTTAGACCCGTCCTTTTGCCACCCGCTTACTCGTCCCAGTGTCCCGCCAACAGAACCAGACCTCTAAAACCCATAGAAGGTAGGCAGCCCGAGCATCGACAGGACAATATACGTCGTCGTCGCAGCAGCGGCGTTACCTAGGTACGTAGGTAGGTAGGTACCTACCTACAAAAGCACTGTTACCTCTACTCCTTATACTACGGAACACGAAGACGCGAGAAAGAACGCGTAGTAGTACGGCAGCGGTTTGTATGGAGGTCTTCGTATATACCCTGATCTCTCTCTCTCTCTCTCTCTATATATATATACATATATATATTATATATAAACAGAGAAAAAAGGAGGTATGTACAAGATAGCTTTGATTAGGAGGTACCTAAGGTATAAAAGATAGATGCCACCGCCACGATGACTGATATACCTATTTCACAAGGGAAGCATCCAGGCCTAGTCCAACACACGCACCTTATTCTCGTCCTTATCCCTCCCTACCTACCTACTTTACCTCATCTAGCTCGCCTTTTCCTATCTCTTATTATACTACCTAAGGTAGGTATGCAACTCGTTTCGTCAGGAGGTATATGATATGATATTATGTGAGATATCTTACCTACCTAGGTACTAACCAACAACCCAAGCTCTTCGCTCCGTCGAGAGTACGACACCTCAACGTGTCGCGTCTACCCTTATCCCATTCTCCGTCTCCTACCGGGTACCAGGGATACAGGATATACGACGTACAACTACCTGCCTACCCTATACTCACAACCACACACACACACACACACACACACATATATATATATATATAAAGAGAGAGAGAGAGAGAGAGAAAAGTAATACTCTGTAAATTAGGGGGGAATCTCGTGTCTAAAACAAAAACCAAACCCAAAAAAAAAGCAGCCCAAAAATAAGTGGTGGTAGCTATGCTAAGTACACGCATCCATACATCCATACATGGTACATACCTATACATTCTCACATCACATCACATCACAAAAAACATCATCATCCATGACCATCAAAGTTCTTAAACGGTACAAGAAAAAATGGTTCGGGGGAAAGGGAAAGGGAAAGGGAAAATAAGGGGGACAGGGAGGAAGAATGCCCTCTCCCTGATTCAAGCAAGGTGAAAAAAGTAAGGTATAAGGTATACCACCTAACTAACTCCCCCCCCTTCTTCCTCAACTATTATCCACCTATTCAGTCCACACACACACACACACACAAACATACCCATACATCATCGATCGATCGGTCTTTCATAAGCGCTCCCCTCGTCGTCTCGTCGTCTCGTCGTGCTATTAGGGGACAAGCCCACAAACATCCCCGGCCTAAACCTCCCTCCTCCCCTCTTAATACCGATATATCGGCTCCTTCTGCTTCGACCCCGACGCCCCCCGGTCCTCGACCTCGTAGTCGTCGCTGCGATCGTCGTCCTCCCGTGACCCGGCCGCCCCGCCGTGCATCGTCTCCTTGCCCAGCGCGCTGTCCTGCCTGCCTACGTAGCTGGGCGTCGTCTCGAAGCCCGGGTGGAACGGCTCGAACGCTAACCGCGGCTCGTCGATGTAGTTTGACGCGCCGCCGGTGCCGCCGCTACCGGCCCCCGATCCTGATCCCGATCCCCCGCCGGCCGCGCGGGCTCTCAGCCCCGAGGACTCGTTATCCGGGTCTCTGAAGGGATCTTCGTCGTCGGTGGCTGGCGTGTGCGTTCTCGACGGACCCGCTATCGATGATTCGCGTTCCCTCTCCTTCCCTTTGCCGTTTTGATTCCGGGCCGACACGCGGGGCGGTTCTGAGCCGTTCCCCGTCCGGTCTGACTCTACGGGGCTCACGGGCGCTTGGGGCAGAGGTTCCATGACCGCGACGAGCTTCCTCGCGTTCAGCATTGCTCTTTGATGTAAGCTCAACGACGCTTGGAGCTGCTCGTTCGTGTCGATCAGGCTCTCCATCGTGTCGTTATCTGGGGCCGGATCCTCGGCGGTCATGTACAGCTGTATGCTCCGACTCGCGCTCGTGCAACGATCGGCAAATTCCTTGATCAGGTCGTTGCTGAGCACTTCCATGGGCGGTGTGTTCGTGACGACCTGGTGCAGAAGTTTCGCGGATGTCGCCGCTTCCTCTAGCCTGCTAGCTAATTCGACGGGGTCCGGTAACTTGCGATTTGAGTGACTCCGAGCGAAGTAATTCTGTGAATGCGCGTCATACGGGGCCGCGTTCGGCGGCGGAGGCTGAGGAGCGCGTCCCTGCTAATCAAATATCAGCAGAACGCCCTAAGCAGAGAACGGATACAAGTAGTGAACATACCCCGTGATGCCGTTGTATCTTCTCCTTTTCCTTCTTCCACATCTCAACAATGAGAGT
The DNA here is from genome assembly GCA_902806505.1 of Hypoxylon lienhwacheense. NCBI lineage: Eukaryota > Fungi > Ascomycota > Sordariomycetes > Xylariales > Hypoxylaceae > Hypoxylon > Hypoxylon lienhwacheense. Next base: position 541,454 of record CADCWW010000016.1, read on the forward strand.
TAAGCCCTCGTCGTAGGACTTGGTGCTCTCAAACGAATCCAAGGTTTCCATCATCATCTGGCGCACGCTCGAGTCGCGACCGGACTTCAGCAACTCTTTCGAGGTATCGGTAAACTTCTGATCCAGATTTCTGGTAAACGTTTGGCCGGGGTTGTCGGCAAGGATGCGGACGAGCATGATGGCGTTGTACTGATATGACGGCTTCGTCCAGTAGTCCTTCTTCAGATATTTTCGAATTACGCGCGCGCATTCGGCAGCGGCGGCGGGGGATGATTCGGCAGCCTCGACGATGGGAGGCAGGAAGAGAACTTCATCTCCGGTATTGTTGGCGTCGGACTCGCAAAAAGATTTCTAGTCGGCAGTCAGGTCTCTTCGGTTCTCAGGCAGCAAGCATCAAGTATTTTTGATGTGGTGGGTGCGGACGCACCACGCAACGGGCGGCCGTAGCCTCAGGGCTCTCGCCATCGGCGGCGATGGAAGAGCTAGGACCTGAAAAATGCATGTTAACATGTTTTCAACCGTCACACTTGCGAGTGGCGCAAGACTTGTCATGATGAAAGAGGACCAAGTGTAGATGTGGGCAGCATAGGCGTACTGTTGCTAGGATTCCTCTTCCTTATGGTGCCGAGCACCCTGCTCATCTTGAGCGACTTCATGGTCGCGTATAGTTGTTGATTACTTGTATGTAGACAAGCAGATATGAAACGGAGGCGCGAGTTGAGATAGTTTACTCTTTAGGTGTTAGACGTGCCGAAGTTCACCGCCAACGCCAACGTTATTCGATAAAGGGGGAGGGGGCGGGATTCAGTGGTAGACTACCGGTACTATGTATGGATGTATGGATTAGACGAGCCCCCGCCAAGATTGTTAGGCCAGAGGATAAAAAGAAGCAGGTTAAAGGATTTGAGGGTTGAACGGTTTGGGGGCTGCGGCGTGACGGAGGCGGATGCACGGTCTGGACGAATGGATGTAGCCGATAGGGCTATACTTGATATTACCGTGTTTCAGGCCTGAAGCGTTTAAGGGTTTGACGTTGTAGAGTTAAGTTGATAATTCATAAATAATAGTAACAATAATAACAACAATAATAATAGTAATAATGAATAGTAATAAAGTTGATCGTGAGAGAGAAAAAAAAAAGATGAAGAAGATTTGGGGGAAAAAGATGTTTTAGGAGTTTAACTCATACAATGTAAGCTAAATCTCCAAATTCGATATACACTCATATACTTCGTATCTAAATATACAGCATTGAAAGTAATCATGTTGGAGAAGTTACCTAGTACATACATACATTCACCTATGATAGTAGACAGGTACCCACGTATACATATATACCTACCTACGTAAGGCCGCAGGTTACCTTCAAGGATACTTTGACCGCAAGGCTTCCAAGACCACGGCCCACCTTCCTTGATATTATGGATGTACAAACTTACAGGTACATTGATCTGTACCTTCCAACTCACTTTGATTGCTGCAGTAATATAGATCTTATCTCAACCGCGACTGCCTGGAGGACAGAGAGTCTGCATTACCCACGAGCATACATAAGTACATATAAGGATACTTAATACATGTACCATTATACATTGAATAAAGCAACAGACGTCGAACCAATCATTCCCCCCTTTTTTTCTTTTCCCCCTTTCAACTTTTTCTTCAACCCCCAAACGATCGCAAGACACAAACATCGTCACATAGCCGTTTATAAATCATGCACAGCCTCGTAACTACACGCAACCCCTCCCCCCCCAACCCCCAAGGCCACCAAGACCATATACACGCGCGAACATGACTCGGTTTCTTTTTTTTCTTTCTCTTATTTCCCCATCTCTTCTCGACGACTTGGCCTACGTATATTATTACCACTTACACTAGTTCAAGCCCCGTGCGGAGCGGACGCGCGGCACGCCAGATCGTCTCTCCCGTCTCATGTGCATCGCTCGTACGTAGCAGTAGTCGTAGCGGCAGTCGTAGCGGTAGTAGTATACCACTAGCGCCACACACGTTTGCCGGTGGTCAACTGATCGACTAAGATAGGTTAACTATACCTTTAACTTAGTTTCGTTATAAACGCTCTTTATATAACTATATAACTATATATATATATATATATACCTAATATATATATCAAAGACATAGGCTAGGTAGGCATCGTAGCTGATATGGATTTGCCGCCACGAACGAATGAATCCCGCGATGGTCACGGATTACCCCATATATGTAGAAGAACCCGTACGTAGGTTACTACATAGAACATATATACAAACATATCATCGTCTGACTCCTCCATACCTAAGGTATCAAGTAACATTTATAATAATCCCTCCTCCCTATTCCCAACCTCTGATACCCTAACTATCAACCCTAATAAATGCCCCCCTTATATACTTACATTTATAATCTCACCGACATTCCCCCTGCCCTGCCCTGCCTTACCCGTGACGTGACATGACGTGGTATACACACACACACACACACAAAGTATGAGTAACACCGCCCTCGTGGCCCTTGCTCGCTGGTGTAATATAGCAAAGAAGCATTAGTTAGTTTGTTACCTAGCCCGTTACTGATCCATTCTTTTGTGATTCTATCTGATGATGATGTTGACGAAGAGCTCGACTATAACAGTATGCTTCGTCATAGCCTGGGTGGCTTATACACCTACTTACCGTACTCACCTACATATACCCTACTCACCCATGCCCTCGCTATACCCTCTCCCATCCTCTCTCCCATCCTCCCCCCCTTCCCTCCACCATAAATAAACAAGCAATAAACCCCCACAACAAAGCCTCCAGCCGACTACCTCCAAGTCAAACATCCTACTTAACCTACCTACCTACCTACCTCCTTATTATAACCACACCAGATATAACCACCCACGCCATCCACAACACAACCAAGCATCCCGCCACCGCCGCCGTCGACAAGTACCGCTTAACCTGGCTTAGCTTAGCCTAGCTTAGCTAGTAATTCAACATAACATAACTTACCTAACTTACCTACCTGCTTAGAGAGCTCAAGCACCTATCTACCTCCTACCTCCTACCTCCTACCTCCTACCTCCTCCCTAACCTATCCTAAGCTGACCTACCTTATAACGCCCCCATCGTATCAAGATTCAAACAAACCAGTACCCAGGTAGATCAACCACGGGACTACCTCCTACCAGTAACCAGCTGTATTAGTTAGTACCTACCTACCTACCTACCTACCTACCTATAGAAACCGCTAGACATCTAGATACCTACTCCAATCTTGGAAGATGGACATCCTACGCCAGCTACCTACCTGAGTTACTAGGTAGACAGCCCACAGCACTCGCTCGATACGCGTGCAACGACGGGAGTATATCAGGTTAGGTTCGATAGCAATATTGTTAAATTATCGAGGGATAGCATCTCTGCCTGCAGAATCTATCTATCACGCGTCCAAGCTATATATTCCTCTTCAAGTACAGCACATCGTAGCCACGCGCTCTCGTGTAGAACAGACAACTAGCTAGCTAGGTAGCTACCGCGGTTGACCCTCGTATACGTTTGTGAGGCCAACAGGACATATCATGTCATAAGTTCACGTGTTGCCATATCACATAGGACACAAACGAAGCAATAGCAAAAAAAGAAAAAAAAGTACGGTAAAATCACTCGTTGAAAAAACAACTTCGAATTAGATGCTCCTAGTTCAGAGCTCATGCAAAGCAAACAGAAAGCAAAGCTCTAGCCGACCGATGCCCCCCATAACGCGCATTCCTTTGCGTGCAATTCTTAGAAAAGCTCTCTCCCCATCTCCCCCTCCCGTCTATCGAGCAAAAAATAAATAGAGCTTCGTCTTTCTGCGCCATACGCCGTGAGAATGCCTACGTCATGTTGCTCCGTAGTATACATAGTGGCGGAAATCATTTTATTCCGTCATATCTGGTAGAAGATCTTCGAGATCTTCTGGGGATATCGCGAAAGCGCTAAAAGAGATCGTTTTGTGGGTGTCGTATCTTGTGACTGAAAAAGCAAATGCAGCTAGGTTGTTGAAAAACCAACGAGCAACCGTACACCTTAGAACGCCGTATCGGGCATGTTTAAAGCCATGCATAATAAACGTAATAACGCATGAACGATGACCGTGTTGAAGCAGGCGATTTGGTGACCAAGGACAGATTCACGAGTGAACAAGTCGGATCCTGTTCACAGGTCGAGGCGGTGCGACTGCCATTTTTGGATGTGCCGCTCCAGCCTCGCTTTCATCTCCGTCCTCCTCGTCCTCGTCTTCCCATATCGATAATCTGCTCTTAGTCGAAGATGGGCCAGCATTGCCCTCCGGTATACTTTCGGAACCAGCAGCGACAATCGTCAAGCCCGTGTTGCGCGATGGCTGCTTCAAGCCGTTTCGTAAGCTACCCGAGAGCTTCGCCTGTACCTTAGCCTTGCTGTAGGTTCTAACTACAGTCTTCGACTTTCGGACGGCGGCCGTCTTACGACCCGGAGACGCGTTCGAACCGAGAACGGACTTAGTGTTCACCGAGATCGTCGATACGCTACGCTTGATAGCAGTAGCGGCGCCCTTCGCAACACCCTTCGCGGCTTTGAGACCGGCGGTAGAAAGAGCTTTCTTAACGCTCTTCCCCTTCGTTCCCGTCGCGGCCTTGGTCTTTCGCTTCTTCGCCGCGTTTCCACTGTCCTCGTCATCGCCAAGCGTCTCCTTCAACTTTCTCTTGCCGTTTTTCTTGGTCTCTACCAGGCTCTCCTTTGGTTGCTTTGGCTGTTTGACCTCCTTGGGCTTCGGGCCCAGGACTCCTCGACAATTCGCACTACCACAAAGACACTTTTGGACGTTCTTAGCAGAAAAAGGGTCGAAGTTGTAGTCGTATGTGAGTTCCTCGCCCGTCGTAATGGGGCGGTCGCCTGCAAAAAGGGCCATACGGGGTTGACCAGAGACAATCCACTTGATCATCCGGCAATTCGGAGAACATGAATGGTTGACGAAACGAGCGATACTACCGGTCGTTGCGTCAATTATCATGTTCTGGTCGAAAGACATCAGATAATAACACTATGTTTGTTAGCAAATGTTGCTAGAAATGCATACCTGAGGCCTGCTATCAAACTTACCTGATTATCTTGGTATTTTTCGTTCATACGGCGATCACACTCTTCTTCTGTGATGATTTCGCCGGTATATTCCATGATGATTTGGTTAGGCTCGAACCCGCGATTGGCTCGAATGCCGTAACCTCGATCTTCGGTCTTGATGACCTCAACCCCTATGCGGTACTTTCCGCCCGCCTTTATGCGCTCCTGCAACTTGGCAAAAGCGCGGTTTTGACACAATCCTGGGCCAACATTGCAGTTTGTGTCATCACACTCGTAGAGCATGATCCTATTTTGACAGCTCTCGCCACAGCCGTCCTCAGGAGTGCACACGCACTTCGACTGGTAGTCTTTGAAGTGCGGTGTCTTCTTCCAGTATGCTCCCGCATCGCCGACAAACCGATCTGAGCATCTGTTAGTTATTACCCACAAACAAAAATCTTATAAAAATAGAAAACTCAAGGATATAAAATATCAAGGTAATCAAACTCACTTTTGGTGATCTTCCTCCACTCATCTGGCTTCGGCTGTCCCGGAGGGAGAGGGTTGCAGACATCAAAGGGCAGCTTGAAGTCGCGGCCCTGGATTAACGTGCGCATCCCATTGTACATGGGCATAGGCATCGCGTTGTTCACCTTTCCGCTTGGCATCAGCTCCGGCAGCTGCGCCAAGCTCTTCTTCTCAGATTGCGTGAGACCTTGATAGACATCAACCGGGGTCTCTTGACCGGCGTATAATCCGCGATCAAGGTATGTCTTTACCCGTCTCTTCTTAGCGGGCGGCTCCTCGACAACGGGTTCGGGCTCCGGGCCCGCAATCTCAGGCTCCTCCTCCGTGGCCCTCGCTCTCTTTCTCGAAGGTTGTCGCTCATTAGGAGAAATGTATTTGCCGTTGGCCCACGTAGAATAGACAACCGGCTTCTTATCAATGCCGGCAAACTCGTCCGTATCCTGCAGACGTCGCAATTCGCGCGACATCTTACTGAGGCCTTTTTCAAACGTCTTCCGGCCTTTCTTGCTCAGAGTAGATAGCTTATCCGCTAAACTCTCGGCTTCGACGCCCGAAGAACGCGTCGAGATGCGTCTTGAAGGAACTTCTTCCTTCGACTTCGACTTAGATAATTTGGCGGATTTTACCGACTTCGCGTCCTCCGCCTCTTCTTCTTCAACGGGGACCTCTCCAGCGATCGTGTTACGTCGCTTTCGATCGGATACGATATCCCCCTTGGCTCGTCTCTTGCCATGAATGGCGGTGCCAGCTAATTTGGCGAGGTTGTAAATCGGCGCACTGAGGCGCTGTCGACGCGAGCGTCCATTCGCCGCGGTAGTCGGAGCAGGCTGTGCGGCTGATTCGGTGGGTTGGGTCGAATCAGGGAGTTCACCGGACGCGACGATGGAGTCGGCTACTAAGGTGGTCGCGTCAAGGTCCGTAGCATCGGTAGGCTCATCGACGGGGCCAATTGCAATGGCATTGTCGATCTTTTGAGTGTCCGAAGCTAAGCTAGCGGAATCGGCTATGGTAGTAGGAGGTGTAGAACTTATAGACGTAAGGGTAGAGAAGGTGTTGTCAGCGACGCCGACGCTGGACTCTGATGATAAGGCGCGTGTAGAAGACATGGTTGCGTGTGAGTCCATGACCGAGGAACGCGATTAAATATGCGGCGGTGAAGCCGAAATAATAAAAAGGTAAAAGAAGACGCGTTAAGTGGGTGGTTGTTTTGGGGAAGTGATGAAAGGTTGTAAAAGAGAGGAATGAGTTATGTAATGCGCGGGTTGGTGGGTGCAGGTGGGTGCAGGTGGATAGGCGCGCGTAGATGGATGTACTGTACAGTACTTGGGGGGTAAAAAGAATAGGTACGGGTACAGAGATGTATCGATGTATCGATGTATCGATGTAATTGAAGTGTAATGTCGTGTGGTATCTATATGCGTGCGTATGCAGGCAAATGGGCGTATCAACGCAATGTACTGCTGTACCCAGGGTCACCGTAGTACGTACTGTAGGAGTACCACCTACCAGTATGTAGGAGTACTATGTAGGAGTACACTATACCTTTACCTTCCTAAGCGGAATTAGGATCAAGGTTTAGTGTTAGGGAGGTGGAAAGTAAAAGTGTAAAGGTTAAAATAAAAAGGGAAGGGTAGGTAACCTGTAAGGTATTCGTATTGTAGGTATTCGCAGGTATTGACAAGTATTGAACAGGTAGATCCTGCTTGGCCAATAACTTGCAGTCTTGCACAGGTGAACTTAGTCCGGGGGGGGCCTGGCCGCCTGGGTCTCTCCTCCCACTTTGGACTTTGGTTAAGAAGGTGCGGGTGAATATAGGTGTAAATATGTGTGTAATAGAGGTAGAGAAATGGTAGGTACGAAGTGGTACAGGGAATGGGTACTATGCTTGTGTGTAGTAATAGCAATAGTACTTTAATAGTAACCCTTGAATAAGTTACTTTCACCTTTTTATTTTTTAAGTCCGGTCGCGTTTGTAGGACGATAAAAAGGAAGTATCCGAACTTCTATTTAAGACGATCCCAAGTTAGGATGTGAAGATGGAAGATGGAAGATGAGGATGAAGATGTGGTAATGGGGTTTGGATCAACTTACAATCTATTATTCGGATATGTCGTGTTGTTTGTATGTTCTTGCGATGATGTCTCGATCTTTTCTGATTAATAAGGAGTCCGATCCGGTCTAATGGTATCCGAAAGGATTGTAAAATCCAGGAAACGATATCCTCTTCTCAGCTTAATCAGGTCAGCTTCAGAAATGAACAGATGGTAATGTCAAGGTTATCGAGAAGGCGAAATATCTAATATCGGTGTTTGGGATGTTGATATGGGGTATGGGTATTTTATATGTTAAGAGGTGATGGATGATTGAAGGAATGAGATGTTGAAGTGGATAGTAGATGGGTATATGAGATGGCAAATGGTGTACGATGTACGATGTATGATGTATAATGTACAGCGTAGAGTATATGATGAATGGTTGAAGAAGATTTGGGTTGTTTTGGTGACAAGATTGGAAATTTGGGGGATTGGAAAATAAAGGGATAGAAGAAGAGTAAATGGAGAGAATGGATGGAAGGAAAAGTGAAGAGAGAAGTGAAAATGGAAGAAGAAGAGGAAGAAGAAGAGGAAGAGGAACTGGAACTGGAACTGGAACTGGCTGATTGTGACAGACACTAACCAACCTTGTCGTTGCGGTTTGTGGTTATGGTAGTACTTACAATAGGTATTCTACTTCGTCTTTCTTTCTCTCCGTCTTGATCTCTCTCTCTCTCTCTCTCGCAATCGAAGGAAATGAATGAAATGGAGAAATGTGTGTGCGTGTGCGGAATATGGGAAAAGGAGGTATTTTCAAGTACAAAGTGTGTAAAAAAGAAGAAAGGTGGACGCGATGTACTTTGCTATTATTTTTTCTGCCGAGTTGAAGATGAATCGGCGGTGGGTAGGCGATGCGATATGCGTGCGGTCAGAATGAAAGAATTAATTAGAAGTTGACTCGGGGATGTTTTCCTATATTTTTTTTGTTGGATGGAAGAGAGTAAAAAGATGGAGATTATTGGAAAAGTGAAAAAAAAAAAATGAAAAATGAAAAAGGAAAAGTGATGTATATTGTATGATGTTTGTGTGTAATGTGTGAAGTGTTTATGTATGTTGATTAAAAAGTTGTGGGTGCAGAGAAGGGGAAAATGAGAGATGGTAGATGAAAGTTGGAAAAGAGGAAAAAAAAAAAAAGATGTAAAGTAGAGAGAAATGTTATGGGCGCGGGTCGAGAAGAGAGTAGTAAAGTGGTGAGTAGAGGTAGAAAAGATTAGGACTCGGAGGAAGACAGAGAAGGTGAGAAGGAGAAAAAGGAGCGTGCGACTGCCTCAAATTATCATCTTTAAAAGGTAAAATAAAATAAAATATAAATTAAGGTAAATAAATAAAATAATAAAAAAACACTACATATAAATACTATATAAGATGAACCCTCCCCCCCAAATACCTAAACAATAAACAATAAATAAAAAAGGGCTGGGAGGATCGATTTATTCCAATATCTTTTCTTCATCGCCTTACGTGGAAAATCCCATGCTAAACCAGGTGTTATGGCTGGCGTTCATAAGAAAATATAGGTATAGATTATACGCCTTTGCTTCTTAATCGTTAGCCTTACCCAAGTTTACTACCCGATCAAGAACCGGAGGATCACGAACCACTCACGTACTCCGGATTACATAGATCATTCTCATCCGAGAACACCCCAAGTCCTAACCAGCCTAGCCTAACCCGACCACTTCTCGTTCACCTCTCTCTCTCTCTCTCTCTCTCTTTCTCTCCCTCTCTCCCTCTCGCCTTCTCCCCTTCTCTCCCTCCCACTCTTCTCGTGACTTCGTCGGATCATCTAGATAGTAACCCTCCCCTCCCCCCCCCCCTTGCTGCGGCTGATTGACCGACGGCCTACCTTACCCTGACCGACCACCTATCCGTACTCACATACGAGGTAATTAACCATCTTACCAACCCGTAGTCCGTCACCAACTGCGACTCTTGATCATCACCATTCTTCTAACCATGACCAACTAAACGCCAACTAGAGAAAAGGCGAAAGAAATGTGAAAAAAAAGGGGGGGGAGGGAAGAACCCAACCAGTTGACCAACAACCCCCCTCCCCCTCTCCTCCTCGTCACCGTTCGTCGAGATTATGGGCGGGGTGTGTGTGTGTGTGTCCTAAGGATGACGAGATTTTTGCTCGCCTCGCTTTCTCCTCCTCCTCCTCCTCCTCCTGGCACTATCTCTCTCTCTCTCTCTCTCTCGCACGGGGACGACGGGCACGCCTCCGATCGTCCCCTAGTACGTAGATCGCGGGAACCATTATTACATAGAACGTGCCACACCACCTCTTCCGTAGCTTTCGCCCCGAGGCGGGGAAGGGGGACGTGTGGAAATTTTTCGTTAGACCCCCCTCAGTTTCTACTCCGAGAGGAGGGTATAAACAGGTCGAACGGCTCTAGACAAGAACGCGGCGGCCAAGTCACTCAAAGGCAGACTGCAGTGCTCAGCCTCGCGCAGCTACGCATTCGGTCGGCGGCCTGGGACGTTCCTCGCGCTCGATATCCCGGTGGTCTGGGCCCGGATGGACGGCGTAGGCTGGTTTGCGGTGAGAATTGGTCGAAGTGTCATCCTGGAGGAGGAGGAGGAGGACGACCCCTTGCGCTGATTCGGCCTAGTCGAGGGTGTGTAGATCCCGGCCGTGTCTGGGACTCTGGACTCTGGGTATATTATATTCATCGTGCCCGCTCCTCCGACGGGAACCTCGACAAAGCCACACTTCTAGGAGGGGGAACGTGGGAAGGAGGGGGGGGGGGAGAAGGACAGCGAAATATTATCACCGAAAAATTCACGGGTTATATGTTGACAAGCTATAGTCATTCACGTAATCCTTAGGTGTCTTAGTTATATATATATATATATATACATATATACCCGCGATGTCCTTGCCCTGTTCTGTCGGATGATCCTGTCTCTATGATCTTATGTGTCACCAGTCGAACAGCATACATCGTAGGCTCAAACCGTGCCAAACGTCACCTGATTGATCCTTTCCCTCCTCCAAACTTTACCGCTTGCCTACCCCGTATATAATAGCTTCATGTGACTCCATCACGCTTGATTATGCCGTCGTCAAGCATATCTACTCTCCTGAATCATTGGGTACGAACGGGGAATATGGAGACGGAAAACAACGATATCGCACCTCAACTACAGCCAGGACCGGCCTTGATCTTCGTAGATTGTTCCGCGATCATCTTTCCGCCGGTTTGGGTAATTATCGTGAAGTTGCATCCAGATCGGCTGGGAAGACGGTGGACGGGTTTGCGACGGTGGGTTTGGGACAAGTTATCCGGATGAGATGGACACTAGCTTGGCGTGTGTACGTGAATGACGTGCCAGGCGCACAGGTCTGCCCCTCTGTTCTTCTCGTCGTTATTGATATCGTTATTTCGTTATTGTTCAAACTCGGCTTGAGCGACTCTAGGGATCCGATGATGTGCTGTTTATCCATGCGTCAGCTCTGCATCAAACAAAATAAATAATCACAATTCGGACCGATGGCGGGGTAAGGGGGAGAGAGAGACTGAGCGATTGACTTATTGACTTGGCCGATATTTTGGACGACGCTCTTTAGGATCCGTCGGAGTTTTCGATCTTGCCACCTTTGTGGGCCTTGGACTCCGGCCATAAACAGTCACGAACTGCTCTTCCCGGCACGGCGGGTAGGTTTCGCTGAGAAGCAACCGTCAACCGCCAAAATCCAACATCCAACAGCCAACGGCATGTTCGTCCCTTGTGACACCAACTCGGGCAACAGAAGCACATTTGGTCGGTGTTAGCTAGCTGAGCACGTCGCCCCGTAGCCGAAGGCGCAGAGGTTAGGATAAATCTAACGGGCTCTGGACACCTCGTCATCATGTCAGCAGGTACGTCGAGATAGTCGAGATAATCGAAAATAACGCCGAAGAGCTGCTAAAAGACTCCAATTGGCCAGGAACCATATTGCTCCATAGGAGGTACCTACCTACCTAATACCTGGTACCTTTAGCTCAGATCGAACGCTGAGCTCATGGACCACGATCCGTCGTACCACCACGCTACCGGAGACGTCGCGAGATGGGATGAGATGGGATGGGATACAAGACTCGAAATTTTTGACTTGTCAAATACACATGGAGGTCTAGGTAGGCAGGTACCCTTATCGAATATCGCCAACACAGCACGATCTCGTCCACATCCGCCCGAGCTAGATGTCTCGGTACGTAACTCGCTGATTATCAGCGTATGTAACCAACAATACCTATCCAAGCGAGTCGACGACGGAAACGACTCCTTCAATATCTTCATCTAGGCATGAATTACTAGATGACATGTCCATAAGCCCCAAATGCGTAGAAGAACCCCCTTTGCTCCAGTCTCCGGACAATCCCCAGCCAACAACCCATACCACCAAGTCCTCCCGGCTCCAAAGACCTCATCCGTGGATATCTACCTTCTAAGCATGATCACCATAATAAACATCCACGATCGATTATCAACGTATATAGGAAGTATACACCACCATCACCTTCCAAACCTCGCATCATCACCCCCTCCACCCCCCCAAAAAAGGACCCTCAATACCCAAACATCGACTTCACCAACGATCCTACCCTCTACATCCATATCCAATTTTTTTAACTCGAAGATACCACTCAATACATGATAACCTACCCCCATATATCCCCTCAGTTAGGTACATATGCTTCTCCGCGCCGCCCAAAAAAAAAAGGCCCTCCCATCCCGCCGCCTCCACGAAGAGGCAGCAGCAGCAGCAACAACACTCCTAAAAAGCAAGAAAAACACACAAACACGCACACGCAACACGCAAACCCATCTCGTACCTATCCATTAGAACAATAATACCAATCACCCCTTTTAAAAAAAACACCATCCTAGGAATTCTCACCAGCACCTACCTACCTACCTACCTACCCTTAGTACCTACACTCACCCCAACAACTACTATAACACGATACCGCCCATCCAAGATCTATCTATCTACCTACCTACTTTTCCATCTGTCTATACATACCTGAAAAAGATGGCCAAAGAAAAAAAATACTATTAGTTAGGTAGGTAGGTAGGTAGGTAGGTAGGTAAACACTAACCACTAGGTACCTGGACATAACCACCACCGCCGCCGCCGCCGCCAACGCTTGTAGCGTGCTACATCTCATCCCATCGGCGATCAACCTCAAAAAAAGAAAGGAAAAAAAGAAAAAGGAGGGGAAGACGAAAGCAAATCCAAATGCTCAAATTTACCTATTCCCTTCTCCTAAGGTTGACATCAATATAAACATCAACATCACCACTTCTCGAGAACTTCCCCCTCAAGTCCTCGCACTACACTGCCTACCTCCTCCTAAGAGGTAGGTAGGTATATTTAGCAGGCACACAAGTAGCGTCAGTAGCAAAAAAGAATTAATGGCACATTATTTACAAGGAAAACATGGTATTAATCTATTGTCGTCATTTTGGTAGGCTTCAACGACCTACGATTATGTACAAAGGAAAACATAGTATTAGTCTGGTATCATCATTTTGTAGGCTTCAAAGCAATAGCCCCCCCCCCTTCCTAACCCTGCCATGAATATGCTTCGATTTCATGCTATGCGACCCGTCCGTGATATGTACCCTTTGTCAATGAAAAGCAGAAGAAAAACAAATAACTCCGGGGGAGAATACTCCCATAAATGCAATGCTCGAGAATGAGTTTCGTCATCATAGAGGTACAGGGTATATTTATCGTAGTCATAAGGGTCGTGGGTCATTAGGTTATGTGCAAGCCTATATGGAAATAGGCTTACACAGACGAATCCGAACTCATGCCGTCGTCGCTGCTGTCCGTCTGGTTCAGGTTGGCAGACGCAGTGAGAAGAGCACCGGCGTCCGAAAACTCGTACGGATCGTCGATGCCCTTATCCTGGTTCTCCATAGCGTTTAGACGGGCCGCTCTGCCTTCCTTCTTGCGAGGCTGGGGTGCTAGATAGTGAGGACAGGTTAGCGGGATTTCACATGTGCGGCTTTCAGGAAACACCTACCTCGGTCATTCTCCTGGACGTAGAATCGGCGGAGCAGCGAGACCGCCTCGTCACGGAGGTAGCCACCCTCGACCGGGTAGCCAGGTTCAATATTGCCGCCGTCACCATTCTCCTCGTCTCGAGGAACTGGAACTGCTCGACCCCTATGGACGCGATCGGGATCTTGAATACCGTACCCATGCTGGTACGGTCGGTCCTCCGGTCGCTTGACAGGCTTGGAGTTAATGTGTATTTTGAATACACCTCCAGTGCCGCCAAACTTGTCGTTCACAGCTCCAAAGTAAACCTTCTTGATACGCACCTGGCGAAGGTAGGACGCGCACATGACGCAGGGTTCGACAGTGACGTAGAGAGTGGTCTCCGAAAGGACGTCACTGTAAACGACTTCGGCTGGGTGAAGCTTCTGGCCGTAAGGGTAGACGTGGCCTTTCTTAGGGTCTACGGCGTCCCAGGCAGCGTCGTCCAAGAACGGGGTGACCCTGTCGCGTTTGTTAGGATCGATCGGGTCCTTTTGGGAAAGCAGAGCAGTCATCGCCATGAACTCGGCGTGGCGGGTACCGTTTCTGCTGATGTTCGTGGCATTCATTCCCTTGGCAATGATCCTTCCGCGATAAACCAAGACACAACCAACCGGTGTCTCGTTGGTGTTAAGAGCCAAGTCGCCCTAATCATCGTGTCAGCTCATCTGTAGATGGTAGATAAATGATGATAGCGATTAAATAAGAATGAATCTTATGAGTCACGATAGTGACTTGAATAGCGCATGGAAGAGTCAAGGCTAAAAGGAAAATGGCGCAAAAAAGAAATCCAAAATAAATAAATAAATAGACTTACCATGGCAACTGCTTCCCTCATGAACTTGAGGTGTTCCTCTCGCTCAGCTTTCTCCTCTTCGGTCTGAGGCTCCTTCAATCCAGGTAGGTCGAAGAAGCGTGGACCTGGCAAAACAAGAGGCTCGCGGTCCGTAGCCTCTTTGGGAACAGGGAAGGAGGCCGCTACAGCGACAGGAACGGTTGGGTCATTCGGAGCATGACCATGATCATGATCATGATCATGCCCCGTACAGGCGCAAATTATCCCGACATCGTCAAGAGTGAGCCGATCAAAGGTAATTTCTTTGACCTGCTCGTTCGGGATGCTCGGGGAGTTCGGGGGCGGGGGGGTCGGGGGGGTGGTGTCGGACTCCATTTTGCGCCTATTATTGTTTAAGGGAGGAAATGCAGCGGTGGTGTGCTGGCTGCGGCTACCCGTGTTTTGAGGTCGAGATTGATTCTCGCCGCTGAGGGGCTTCACCGCTGGGGACTGGGATGGGAGATTAGGGCGGTTATTAGAGGGACCCGCGTTCTCCTTTCTACCATCGATAGGTCGATGAAATGATGAATCGCGATTGGAACCACCTCGCCTAGCTCCGAAGGATCTCTGACCGTTGGGGTTGTGGTAAGAGTTGCTAGGATTATTTTGATTGGAAAGGTTCGGCTGGTTAGGATGACCAGAGTTACCTCTAGGGTTTGTGTTACCCTGATTGGCAGCAAGAGTAACACCGGCCGAGCTAAGAGGTTGAGAGACCGGAGGCGGCGCAGTGGGTTGGCTGGCCGCATTATTGTTGGCGATGCCGTTTGACGGACCGGAGGGGCCGCTGGGACCGCTGGGACCATTGGCACCATTGGCATTACTAGAGCCGGTGGGCTTTGGGGCATTGCCCTTAGAGCCACCACGACCACGTCGTCGAGAAGGCATTGTATTGTCTCGTTGATTTATCAACGGCGATAACGGAGCGGATGAATGATGTGAAGGGGGAATTGAAAGGGAAGAAGAGGAAGAGGAAGAATGAGAGGAAGAAGGAGACGATGATGGAAATGGGAATGGGAATGGGGATGAGGATGGAGATGGGGATGGGAATGGAAATAATAAAGAAGGATTGTGATGATCTTGTTCAAGATCAATAAAAGAGTCGCGAGGAGTTTGCGATGATGGGATGGTGTTGGGAGATGGTAGAGAGGAAGAATGAGAGTCGGAATTTTGGAAGGGTAAAATGGTTAATGAACGTTCTTGTTCTTGTTCAGATTCTTGATTTTGCACTTGGTGCGGTTCAGGTTTAAGTGCTTGCCCTGATGACGAGTGAATGGAAAATCGGGTGAAGAGCTGGTTGAAAGGCGCAAACAGCACCTTCCATAAGTTCACGGCGTAACCTGACATTTTGTGTCCCGCCATTGTTTCCTTCCTTCCTTTTCCTTCCGCAACTTCCTCTTCATTCACTATTCTTCTTTCTTGTTTCACTCAGGCCTCCTTCAATTCACCACCTAAATGGCAACTGCTACCCAGATACCTTATTTATGGTACGTATCTTGGGCAAACCCGCTAAGTGAATTTTTTTTTTAATTTTTTTCTCTTTTCCCTGTCGACCTTGATATTAGAAAAAAATGGAAGCCACGATCTCGTTCAACTTCCCTATAAGTTGGTGAATGGCGGTTTTCAGACGAAGCAGTGACGACTAACTATGAGTCTTAAGGCAAACCCTGCACGAGCCTCCTTCCAATATCGACGCAAACTGACTAAGAGAAGTCGAAGAGTTTGATAAGATCGAAATAGTATTGTATTAACCAGAGGTCCTGAACCTTTTCTACGAAACTGTAGTCTGTCGTATTGTAACTCTTTTTCCCCTGAATATTGCCAGACTACTTGAGTTTCTATTTCTTTTTTTCTTATTCTGGGTTGAATTTATGTATTCAAAGTGATAAACAATTGTAATTAGAAAGATCTCGAAGTATTATTCAAACTTCAGAATTGTGCTCGAAATCGAATGCCAGACGAGGAGGTGATGTATATATATATAAGGTATCATATAGTAATAACTGTGTGTAGGATAACTAAGAGGTCATGGCGGCGCGGCTGAGAATTTTCTGCCGCCGCTCGATAAGATATAACAGGTACATGTAGCTTGTATATGTATGTACTTTCAATGTATATACTTGTACATTTGGTATATAAATCTATATGTGGAATACATACTGCACAGTACAGAAGTACATACTTATTACATATGTACCTAGGTATAGGCAGACACAGGGGTACCAATTAGAATTACCTAATATACGCTAGCTCATTCAACTTCGGAGAAGCTGCGATTGGACGTTTTAACTAAGAAGGTTCAAGGTTCGATCAATTGATGTTTAACATTGAATGGAAATATGCAAATACTTATATACATACATGTATCAATGTACACACAGAGTGAATACGTACAGGTACCTAAGTACTATGTCAAAATATTGAATTGAATCATTCAATCATGTGTTTCAAGTTACACAGTACATGTACGTGTGTACAATTTATCCATATCAAGAGATACGTACTCAACTTGCTGGTGACTGATACATTAGGGTATGTACCTTCTATAGCTTCGCCCATTTTTATCAGCCTTCCTACAAGGAAAGGAATAGGTAAATATTTACAATATGCATACATATGAGGTAGTTAATCGATAATAGAGTTCTTTCTAATTTCGCATCTGATGTTGTACATGTATCTATACGGTACATACGAAATCTTCAAGTACAAGACTCTGCCATAAATATAGCTCTATATGAAGTAAATACAAATACAAGGGCCTAAGGGCAGCAGGCATCACGATCGCCAGCTAATGTTGTTCAAGCAAGTCTTAATCACTGAGATTGGCATAGGCAATGAGAATAGACTGGACAATATTTTGGTCCAAATAAACACAAGGTATAATTAATTGTCAATAGATTATCATCAGGACCAGCCCTCATCAAACATCTTCCTCTTGCTATATGGGCAAGATCTCCATTCCAGGTATACCACTTATCAAACATGCGGGATTCCTACTTCCTTGCCAACTACTTACAGCCGGCCACTATAACTCTACTATAATATATTTCTAGGCCCATATCGATTCTGGTATTGCAAGCCCTGACCATTGTCGTTATACAAGGCCTGTCACGTGCATGGTATGTTGTAACAGCGCCCTGGCTCCTTTGGGTAGCTGCAAGGAAACTCGTCGTCCGGCGTAGCTTCGAATTTTGGACAAGTCTTCAGACGAGACCAAGTATTTCGGCTTGGTCGTGTTTGGGATGCTGATAGGGAGTCGCTGTAGAAAGAAAAGACGATGGGTAGCCGAATCCAACTTGTCCATATGTGAAGCATCACGCAACAAGAGCGTGAAGAAAGCAATTGAAACAAATGCAAATCGCGCCAAGATGAGTCCGTTTGCGAGCTGCTGAGCCTGATAACCGAGCGATTCCTGGCGGCAGAATATACTCAAAGAAGCATATACGAACGACGCTAGACTTAATAGGCATGCTGTAAGTCCTATTGGCTTGAGCCATTCGTAGACTCCCGACTCTAATTTTTGCAGATGTCTGCAGAGGAACAGAGTAGCCATGATCGCCACTGGTCTCCTCGAACTAGTTGCAGGTAAGGACGCGGATGAGACGGTTCCGCCGACGCTACAAGTCTCAGGAAGTCTCGAAATGGTGGCATTTTCAAAGCCGATGCGGGAAATATTGGCGCTGGTCAACGCGCGTTCATGAATCTCGTGAATGTCATGTCCTGTAATCGGACTCTTCCGCATGGATTGCGCCCATGAAGAGGACAGTGACGAAGACATCCTATCCCTCGTGGAGGACTTGAGGATAGTAAGACGAAGTACTGCTTTCCTGTCGGACCTCGTCGATTTCTGCGAATGTGTTTTCCAGTACTCCTGCGAATTGTTTAGCCGGGTATTGCTGCTTTCGTGGCTATACATGCGATAATGACTTACGCGTTGAGAAGACTGGTCGCGTTCCCGACGTGACTGTTCTATCGGGAGTAAGGCAATGCCTGTCGTAGCCTGGAGAGCTAGGGGGCCCATTGTTGCAGTTCTCGATGTACTATTATCCCCTGGTACTACAGTAGCTAGATGCTGTAGACTTCGTGGTATGTGTTCGTCTGCACTAGCTGATGACGATAAGGGATGCGATTGAACCTGTGGATCGCTCATTCTCGTTGGTGGTAGTGGTCTACGTCTGCTTGGGGTAGACCGAGCGTGCCACTCCATGGACTGTCCGGCTTGTTCACGGTCGTCAACTACTGCGTCGGACGGTGTTGCTGGGTTGTGAGACATGTATTCGATGCAGGACGCGTCTAGGCTGGTCGGCGACTGCGCTGGTTCCTGCCGTATGAGCGATATCCTGTGGTCTGCATTGGTCGGCCTATCTGGTCGCATTCCAGAGTTCCGACCTTGATCTGC
This sequence comes from Hypoxylon lienhwacheense, assembly GCA_902806505.1. NCBI lineage: Eukaryota > Fungi > Ascomycota > Sordariomycetes > Xylariales > Hypoxylaceae > Hypoxylon > Hypoxylon lienhwacheense. The sequence goes on from CADCWW010000016.1 coordinate 560,415, forward strand.
AAACGTTTCCTGTTCGTCTATAGCAAATAGTCGCTGGTGGTTTGTATGTTCAAAGTAGTTAGGATGAGATGTGGCTGCTACTTCTCTAATTAGGGTTGGATCGTCGTCAAGACAAACAGAAGAACTAGGTGAATATAGGTTGAAGTCGGCATAATCGTTGCCGCTTTCGCCGCCAGGGTTGAGATATGGTGGCAGGGGTATTTGGGCTTCCATTTCGGCGGCACCAGTGGTCGTGTTCTCGACGCTTTGTGTCTGTGCGGGAGAAAATAGTTGTGACGGATAAAATGAGTTGGAAGACATGGGAGTTAGTAGATCCGCAGGATCGAAGAAGAGGTCGTAGTTTTGCGGAATGTCCTCGCTCGCCTCGTCATATTGGATGAATTGGTCCCAATCCATGATTGGGTCAACCAACGCCTCTGGCATAGTTGAATCAAAGGATGATGTTGCCGATAAGTTTGCCAGGCTTGATGGTGACGCGCATAACAGTTGATCTGAAGGTTCATAACGCATCTGTTGCGGAGCCGAAGATGATGCCGAAGATGATGCGGACGATGGCGCGGATGGAGCGGCCGTCTTCTTCGCCTTCCTAGTCCTCTTGGCTCCGGAAGAACCTGCCGACCTCTTGTGACTTGGATCGCAACGGACCTTCTTCTTACGACAAGCATCACAGGCTTTGATAATTCGCATGAGATGTGCGTGGTCACGTTGCTCTTTCGTCTTGCAGCCACGGGAAGCAGAGTTAGTGATATCCTTCCCGTCCCTAGTCATAATCTTCATGCCAGGAATATGAGAGAAGTCAGCGGACTGGGCCGCCTTCTTAGGAGACTGCTTTCGAGACTTAGAGTCATGAGAATGAGACCATTGGATCTCCGACATGGCAGGAGACGTGAAGTTAGAGCCGTAACCGGAATCGAGCATAGTGCTAGTCGGTGACTCAGTGGCAGAACCGAGGGAAGGGTAAACCATGAAGAACTTGAATAGTTCGCCGGTTGCCATGCTGTGCTCGAAGAATTCCATGGAGACGGCCACACGCTTGTCAAGGATAGAAGCAAGGCCGGGGACGTAAGCGTCGATTAACTCATCTAATTCCTTAGAACCCATAGCAGGGAAAAACTGCAAAGGGGCACCAATGACTGGCTGGCGGACGGAAAAGCCCATCAGGGCGGTAGAAGAGTTGTTTCGAGACATGTATGACATGTTGTAAGCGCCGTTCTAGATGATAGTGAAAGGATAGTTATGATACAGGTTGAGTAGATGATGTAAAGTGGTGACTTGGAGCAAGCTTCGGCCAGCGGTGAAGGTCTGACGAGGATTGGCCGATAAGAAGCAACGACTTTTTGCCGTAAAGGGTGTTCGTTGCCGCCAACTCGAAGTTTTGAATTAGATACTAGATGAGGGAATAATACGATAGTATGACTTAGTAGGTAGTATGACTTAGTGAGAGTGATAGCCGAATAGCTACAATAAGAATAAGTGTGAGGTGTAACAATTGCTCTCTATTCCTACGGAGACCTAGTTGAGTCAGGACACCTTGGTCGACGATGGCCTGGCTCAGGAGTCCGAGGTGGATGAGTAAAGGGATCTTCGTGGTGAAGAATAAGTGATGTGTAGATAGTTCTACTATGACTAGAATGAAGAGAGGAGGGAAGAAAAAAAAAAGAAGAAGGAGAAAAAAAGGGAAGAAAGGTCGAGGTTCGGGAGGGAGTCACAAGGGGATATTTCACTTGCGATTTCCCTTAGCTTTCGTTATACATAGTACAACTTTACAAAGTGCAAAGCCTCAATTAACCAGCAACGTTAGCAAGAAAAAGAAGGGCGGAGCAAGGTAACTTGGACCCACCACGGCGAGGAGGTAGTTCTACGAATTAACCAATCATGATCGTTCGGTCAGGTACTATCTTAGAAGTATCTTGTTGCTGATTTTGTTAGTGCTTTTCGTAGAATCTATATAGAAAATACTAACATCATCAAGGTTCTAGTCCCGTCTGAGCTGGGGAAAGCTGCATGGGGGCCTGAGGCATGCATCGGCCAGACAAAATAGGTATTTTTTTTGACTCATCTAAGATGATGTTACCCACTTTTACTGCATACATTGCATTGATTTATGTTCCTGTGTACTATGTATGGTCCTATGTATAGTCCTATGTATGTTCCTCCTTTAAATACAAGCAAAATACTTGGATACGATGAGGTATGTATCTACCTCACTTCTAGCTTCATGTATGATGTATCTGCTGCTGAATATCATATATCCATACCATACATGTACTGCCGGTACAGATGCACCACCTAGGTACTTGACATTATGTATGTATAATGTAATGCATACCGTACGATAAATGTCGTATATCAGAACCAATTACCACTAACATCTATCATTGATATAGAAGATAGGTCTCCGTTAAATAATACAGAGTACATGTTTGCAACTAAGTACTATACAATGTTTTCTCATCCTTCTCTCTTCTCTCAAAGATCATTATATCAACTACACACCAAATCTCAACCCATACTACAAAACAAGGTACCCAGTTATACATAACTTAACAAGGGAGGGATTCACGAACAAAAAAAAACCCCCCCCCACTAGATCTTGTTAGATGATCTAAAAAATCTAAAGCAGGCGCAGGAAGCCAAACCTCATTTGTAAGTGCAGCTGGAACGGATATATGTAAATGTAGGTAGGTAGGTAGTATGTACGTACGGTGTATGTAATGGTATGCAGATACTTAAGCAGGGGTTTAGGATCTGGCAATTGAGGTACTTATAGCATTCATTGTAATGTTCAAATGCATCATGTGGTATTAGATGTGCGGACTAATGTACACACGTATGTAAACTCCTGCTGCCCCTACCCTAAGTGTTTTTGACAATGAAATCTCGTTGCCTAATACATAGTACCTACCTGAGTAGGTAATTTACGTAAGTCGAGAGGCACATATCTGCAGCTACGAGGCTTAAAAGTAATACCGGTAGGTTATGTATTAGGGGGCATGTCCCTGCCCATCATGTCATCATCCAGGAATAGGGTATTACGGATCTAGGGTCCGCTAGTACCTGTTGATTAAAACATAGTGTAGCTTAAGGGGTGTATGAGGTAGGTATGCCCGAGTTCACGAGGGTTATTGTCTCTGGAGATTTTTTTACTAAGGCGGAGATATCGGGTTACTTAAATAGGTAATTTTTAAAATAGAAATTTTACTTAAACTTTATATATATATAATAAATAAAAAATATATGAATTATTAATGGAAAAATTTCTATATTTTGAATTAAATATTTTTATTTTTATAAAAAATTAATATAAAAAAGAAAAAATAAAATAAAATAAAGTTTTAATATAAATTAAAAAAAAAAAGATTTATTTAAAAAAACTTTTTTTTAAAAAATTATATATATAATTACATTATATATTTATAAATTTTTATTAATAATAATATTTTATTTATTTTATTTATTTTATTTATTTTATTTATTTTATTTATTTTATTTATTTTATTTATTTTATTTATTTTATTTATTTTATTTATTTTATTTATTTTATTTATTTTATTTATTTTATTTATTTTATTTATTTTATTTATTTTATTTATTTTATTTATTTTATTTATTTTATTTATTTTATTTATTTTATTTATTTTATTTATTTTATTTATTTTATAATATAATTATATAAAATAAATTTAAAAATAATAAAAAAAACTTTTTTAAAATATTCTTTTTATAATTATATTTTATATTTATAAACCCGTGTTAAAATTTATAAATCTTTTTATATTTTAATATTTTTTATATATATTTATATTATTTTATATTTATTTATATTTATTTATATTTATTTATATTTATTTATATTTATTTATATTTATTTATATTTATTTATATTTATTTATATTTATTTATATTTATTTATATTTATTTGTATTTTTTTATATTTTTAAATAATTTAATTTAATAATATTATATAAATTTATATATAAAATTATATAAAATCTTTAAAAAAAAAAAGAATTTTTAAAAAGTTTTTTTTTATTATTTTTTAATTTTTATTAAATTTTTATTTTTTTATATAACGGTATTAAATTTATAATGTAAAAAATATTAGTATTAATATATATTAATAATTATATATTTAATTAAAATTACGTGACTGGGATATAAACCAATTACGTGATATAAAAAAGTTTAAATAAATTTTATTTTTATTTTTTATTAAATGAAAAAAAACTTTTTATTATTGAAAATTTTATTAATATAATGTTTTTATTTAATTTTATTATTTTCATTTTATTTAATTAATAATAAATAATAATAAATATATATATATATATTAAATATAAAAATAAAATTTAAATATTTTATATAAAATTAATATAAATTTATAAAAATATAATATAATTATATATAATTATATTAATATTAATTTATATATATATAACGTAATTATATATATAATTATATATAATTATATATACGGTTATATATAATTTTTTAAAAAAAAGGAAATTTTTAAAAGATTTTTTTTTCTTTTTATCATTTTTATAATTTATAAAATATTTATTTTATTTCACGTAACCGTGTTATATATATAATTTTTTTAAAAAAAAGAAATTTTTATAACATTTTTTCTTTTATATAATAATGTTATAAATACAAACAATATTAAATTAAATTAATATAAATTATAAAAAAATATAAAATAATTTAAAAAAGTTTTATATTTTTTATATAAAAAAATAAAAGTTTTTTATAAATAAAAATTTTAAAAATAAAATAAAAAATAAAATTAAATAAACGATTAAAAATTTAATTTATAAAGTTTAATTTTAAATTTTAATATAATATAATGGTTTTATTTAATATTATTATATTATAAATATAAAATTTTATAATAAAATTATATATAATTTTAAAAAAAAAACATTTTTTAAAGGTTTTTTTTTTAAATTATTTTTTTAATTTATATTAAACTTTTATTTTTTATATAACCGTGTTAAAAACATATAAATTACCTCGTTATATTATTTATATTAATAAATATATTATTTTTAAAATGTTACTTTTATTAAAAATATATATAAAAAATGTAAAAATTATATATATATTTTTTTAATTTTTTTTAAAAATGTTTTCTTTAATATTTTATTTTATTTTATTAAAAACGTGAACTCGGGTGTGTGTTCCCGGGACGGGAACCTCATGTATATATATATATCTCCTATATGTAAGTATAAAGAAGGATAAGTGATGTAGTCATAAGAGCCAACTTAATTAAATAAATACCTATTAATTAACGTACCGACCATATCAACCGCTCAACCCACCTCAACCGCTCACAATATTAACTTTTCATACCTATTATCTTTAAAAATTAATAACTTTACTAATATAAATCTAATACTTCTATAATTTGGATATATATTTCATTATTATTAGGTAAAGGTAATATAAAATTAAAAAAATTGTCCGGACTAACTTCGGCTCGATGTAGCCGTTCAAAGTTAAGTTATATATAAAACGGATTTAATGACTTTTAAAATTCATAACACCACAAATTCAACTCCGTTCATCTTATAATTTTAAATATGAATAAAAGAATAATTAATATCTTTAATATAAAAATCTGAAAAATTCTATCTCTTTCCATTAAAAAATTATTAAGTTTTATAATCCAAAAACAAAATTTATTCAATTTTGGATAAAATATTTTTTTAAAATTTTTATATAATACACCCTATTTTAATTAAACTATATTTAAAATTTGAAATTAATTAAATATAATTTCATTAAGTTATGGAATTTTAAACATAAAATTTTCCGGATTTTAATATAAAGAAATTTGATTTTTATCAGATTACATAATTACGCTATTATTTCATATAATTCACTCAAAGAATTTTATATTAAATTAAAAAAATTATTTTAATATTTCTTATTTTATTCTTTATATAATATTAAAATTTTAATTTTAAATTATTTAATTTAGTTAAAATATAAACATTTAAAGGTTTAAAAATTAAAAATTAAAAACTTATTTTCTATTATTTACATCGGGCCGAAGTTAAGCCGAATAATTTTTATATTTTTATATTATATTGAGTTATTATTTATAAAAGGTATATTAAAAATTTAAAAGTATTGGGTTTAAATTAATAAAGTTATTAATTTTTAAAGATAATAGGTATAAAAAGTCAATATTGCGAGCGGTTGAGATGGGTTGAGCGGTTGACATGGTCGGTACGTTAAATAAGTAAATAAATAAATAAATCGTCCATTCATAAGCGTCTCTGTGTTTTCCAGACCCTTTCCATATAAAAGAAGAAAGAAAAAATGCTCCCGGACAATGCATGCGTGAATCGTAAAATGAATAGATAGATGTAAAAGAAACATCTCGATGCCTAATTAGTGAAAAAAGGAGGGGGTATCAATGCCATAAGTACGCAAAATAGTTCGTAGGCCATTTCGTACTTCGATGAATAAATGTATCATCAACAGAACTCCGAAACAGAACTCCGAAACATCATAGCAGTATGTTAACTAGCATCTGGCGTGTATGTATGTGTGTGTGTGTGTGTCTCCGTACATGTCCGTGTCGAGGCTGGTCAGGCCGTCATCAGAGTACCGAAACCGCCATATCGAAATCCAGCTAAAGGAGAGTCCAGATTTATGGGACACTGGCCGCGAACCCGATGCCTAGTCTGATACTTATTAAATTTCTTCGCCTCTACTTTATACTAAGACATGGAGACTCTTCGACTTACCTCGTCGACGACCCGGGGCCTGATACGATCCATGAGCATCCATGTGGCTACAAATCCGATCAATATAAATATTAGGTACCACCGACAGGTCTCGCTTGCGACGACCGGACGATCCGGTAATAGGTTCTTTTCGGTAACCTGACCACTTTCCCGAAGAATTGTGGTTAATAATGGGATTATGATCGAGAGTAGGAAGCCAATAGGCAGCCTGGTATAAGATAATAATCGTACAGGACATCGCCGACACGAGTACCGTATAGTACAGTCCTTTTGAACGAGATGGGGGAGATGCGGTTTAGGGCACGGCCCAAAGTCAGAGCGGGTACCGGATGAACAGTTGCTGTTGTCCCATTTGACATTATAGAAGTAGGGGTAATCGTATGAATTACCGGTACTCGAGAATGAGGTATTCCAGCCTCTTGAACCTCCCCCGCTTGGCCAATCTTGACCCCATTCCGGTTGTATGTTCGACGAAAACGCAGCTTCAGATTCGCTGGATTGGGTCAACGTTATCGCCGACCTTAATCCAGATTGGGTCATAGATCCGTAATACCATCCCTGGCAAACACCACCACAATTCGGTGTGAGACACTGAGATGGAGATGGCGGCGGCATGGCATAGTATGGAACCTGCATTCTTGTGTGGCAATGTGTACAAACGAGGTAGATAGGCGGAGTAGCGTTATTGAAGTCGTGGTGCGCCGCTCGAAAATGCGATGGCAGCTCCCGGATGGGGCCCGTCCAGGCACAGGAATCGAGAGAATTCTCCGACGCGGTATCAACCGAGCCCTTAAACTCGCATTGCCAGCGATTCGTCCAGAGCGGCATCTGGCTCCCAACCTCGAAGAGCTCTTCGTGTGTCGGTTGATTTGGCAGCCGTGTAACCATGCCGTTGCCCGGGTTGTATGTTTGGTCCGGAGCGTCGAACATTGCCCTGTTTACATGAAGCCAGTTATCGTGGTTGAACACACTCATTATTTGCTGTACGTTTGGACGGATAGTTTCTTCGCTATTCTCCGACTGCAGGTCGATGGTGTCGGTCGAATTCGAGTCCTGTTCGGGCTGCGCCATCGCTGGGCTTAGATCACCGCCGGCTCCAAACGTTGCTTGGTTGGACGTGATGGACGGAAGCAGTCCGGTATTGATCCGGTCCTGTAATCTAACACGACTAAGGGATTGCTCGTGTGTAAACTTCTCATACTCTTCCTCTAGCATGGAGAAGTCATGACAATTACACTGCGGAAAGAAGTCAGTCGTCACTACCACGATCCAATATTTTACTTGCAGCACAGCCTCACAGTTATCTTCTTTTTGCGATGGTGCGGGCAGGCGAGTTTGAGCTTCCGCTTCAGTGCAGTATAGAATTTAGTGTTTGGAACGAGCGGCCCTCTCCTCCTCCCACGTGGTCGTCTTGTGCGATCTACATCCTGGCCAGCGAGGTCGTGGACGGAGGCCGTCTCAGGATCGTCGGCAGGTGAATGGGCAGTACTAATGGATAGGGCTACCTGACCGGGTGCGAATCTCTGAGCTGCGGCATGGGCTTGTTCAAGGGATCGTTCATGTCCCTGGCGTATTTTGTTATAGATCTTTTGATTTTCTGGGGTTGGTTCGACAATAATTTTGGGTCTAGATGTCTGAGGAGAGACATGTTGCGATGCCCTACGATCTCGCTGGTGCGCAGGCATCTTCCTAACGCTAGCACGATGTGACAGAAACACACGTCCCTGTCAGGTAGTGGTAAGCAGCCTTGCGGTAGAGGAGAAGGCAAATAACCGTGGAATAGGGCAGGGGTGGGTTCCGGTGATAATGGTCAAGTAAAAGGAGTACTTAGATCAAAACGTGACAAGATAAAAGTTGAAGACTGGTGGGTAAGGCAGGTATGTAAGGGAATAATAAGCGTAAAAAGAACCGAGAAGAGTTGGATAAAAAATGATTTAAGACGTAGAACTCGAGGGGTGTTGAGTAACATACATACATGCATGTACTTTCTCTGTCTCCCTGTCTCTCTCTCTCTCTCTCTCTCTCTAGCAATTAATGCGCTGCGCCATGACTTAGAGTAATTGAGGCTGACAAAAAGGCAGACTCACTACCCAGACCCAGATCTCGAGGAGCCAGACAAATTTGACACAAGAAGGGCCACATGAACTCGTTGCTGCGCTGGAAGTTCCTTACCGATTATTGTATCTCGCTTACCTGCGTAAAAGTCGCTTGACTGCGCTTCGTCATCTGCCATGATTCGATCTATGTATACTCTCACATATACACACTCGCATAACTCTCGTGGGAGTTACATGGAATTTGTGAAATGTGCATACAGGTCGTACACAAACCTATAAGCCAATATGATCGAGCTCTACATATATGATACATATATGATAAATGTAAAGAAAAGACTCGATCTTGGTCTTGTTTCCCTTGGAATTTTTTCGGTGAGATAGAACATAAGGGTTGTCGGTTCGATGTGGAAGACAATAATTCGATTGGAATCCTTGGAACCCTTGGAACCCTTGGGACCAAAAGATAAAAAAGCAGTGATTCGATTCGCGCGGGGAAATGGCTTTTTTTCTTCCATTTTTCTTTTTCCTTTCCCCTTCCCTCCCCTCCCCCTCCCCTCTTTTCCCCTTGCTATCTCTCTTGCGAATAACACGACAGATGCAATCGAATGCCCCACCATCCCACTTACACAGTCACATACATACCGTACATTGCGAGCATGTATGTACGTAACTAGGTCGACCAAGGACAGGGCGTACATAATCCAATAATTTAGGACTAAGGTGCCGGTATCGAATAGGAAGCCTTGTACGTTACTCTAGTCACTCTCGTCACTCTAGAGGCGAGAAATATACACAGAAGTGGTTAGGGTCCGGTTGACACGTAGCATACCCTACCTAAGTAGGTATTCTTCATCTGAGATGATAATTGAACCGACATACGACGCTTCATAACAAACGTTCGGGTGCTTGCGGTCTCATCAACATCACCACGTTGGTCTATCTGAACTTCATGTAACCGGGCAGAACTGGGTAGAATTGGGCTTGTTCTCCGCCTTTGGCCGACACTCGCTGGATAATCTTCCAATCGAGACGCTGAACTATTGTGTAGAGAGCTTTGGCACCGCGGATTCGCGCGACCAGGTTATGGTGTAACCTATACGAATTCCTCACCTACCCTCAAGCCTTGTCATAAGCACATATCGAACGCAACGTAAGCAGATATATTCCCAACTTGTTATTGCTGACTATACCTCTTTCTTTTTGGCTTCGGTCTCTCTGCTCTCCTTGAGCTTCTTTCGGTATTGAGGCGTTCTAATAAGATATGATACTTGCACGCACTCTACGGCGGTCGCGTGAATTCAAATAAGTCGTGCGCTTCCCTACTCCATGGTCCTCCGTTCGCTTTAGTAAAATCACACTTCGGTTCGGTGATAGTTCCGAGCCGGACCTCTGAGTTGGACTTTTGCTTATTATTTTCCATTCTCCCGGGCTTCAAACCTTTCTCTAACAATCCTTCCGGCGGTAAGGGGCATTGCGGAACTTGACCGGCAGCATCCGAAGGCTTGGCAGCTTTTCTCCCTCGGCTGGCGGGGTTGGCTATCCTTTTGGTAGGTGGAAGCCGTGCTTCTGTAGCATCGTCGTCTAGCACATCTTGTGCAATTGGGTTCTTGCCCATTCGGATTGACGCCGGCCCGGCTTGTTTCTGCGGTTTCTGCGGAAGACAAGGAACTACTTCCCCTTGAGGCGGTGCTACATTCAGATCTTCGATAGATTCGAGTTGAATGATTTCGACAATCATTCCTTTTCCTTTAACTAACAAATGATGTTGAGGTTGGTCATTAGTGATGGCTCGGTCAGTATCTGTTGTTCTCTCTTCCACGCGACTCTTCTCTAGAATGGCTGGCTGCACACCCAGATGGTTCGTGGGAGAATTGTTAACAAAGCTTCCCTTATCACATTCACCTCCAACATCGATCTCTTGAGAATCGTGACGGGAATCCAGTTCATCACAAATAAACCCGATGACCTCCTTGCTCCGTATACTCTTGCGGCCGAGGCTAGCAAGGCGAGGAGCAGGGGTGCTATCAGGTAAAGTGATGTCATCGTCGGACATGCTCTGATCCTCGTCACTCCTTTCCGCCGAACGAGTGTGTGCGCTTTTCTTATTTGCAGCTTTTTTCTCCTTTCCCATAGGCTGACTTCCATTTCGCGAAGATCCGGGAATCATAGTAATAGTATTATCTTTACATCTAGACTCGACTGCATTTTCTCCTGCATCTTTGTCATCCTTATTACTCTGGAGTTTTTGTTGGTTTCTTCTTGTCTCTGTATCTCGTGTGCGTTTAGACCTGATCCTTTCAATTGGGTCAGTTGCACGTCGTTCTTTCTGCCGAGAAGAATTGGTCTCGGCTTCAATGTTTATAGAGTCGTCCTTATCAAGTGCATCGTTGTCCGAATCCCCTACTGTGGCATGTTTCTTGGTTATCCTCGATGCTGATGAATTATCGCATTTCAAATTGTCGGAAATCATGACTAAGCCTCGTTTCTTCCTAGGCTTGATTCGCAACTCTGTTCGCGGTTCATTTATAGATTGTCTTTGAGAAACTTCCTGATGTTTTTTATCACCGGTTGTCGCTTTTCCTTCGTTTTTAGGCTCGGCTCTTGTGGAAACCTTTTCAACCTGAACAAATGACTTGGGTCGAGAGACCGATAACGAACGCTCGGCTCCTTTACCCTTCAAGTTTGCATTTACCGACGCTCGCTGTAATAAGTCGTTCTCAACAACGCGTGCCCCAGCCTGTCCCTTTTGTCTTGATTTTGGCTTCTCTACTCCCGTAGGCGTATGGCGATCATTTTCTTCCTCAAGAGCAACAACACTTTCAGTAGGAAATGATGTAGAGCATGAGTCAGCCTTAGCCTGCACTAGAGCCCTAGTTGGTGGTTGCGCTACTTGCTTCGGAAACGTGATCCTAGGCATAGCAGGTCGGACTTGTTCCCGGGCGCTTATAATGTCTGCGGGGTTTGGTGTAGGCGCAGAATCTGTATTACTATCACGAGCATTAGAATCAAGCGACATTGAATGTTGGCTGTCAACGACAGAAGACACCCTTGGAGGTCTACTCCATATCTGCGAACTATTTGTGGACACGCCCGAGAGCGTCAAAGAAGCGCCAAACAGACTCTGAGCGTAACCACCTTTACTTGGAGGCGATGGCTCCCGTCTTCTTCGCTTTGAAGGGCGATCATCATTATCCTGGAGCAACGCGATATTTTGCCTTTTCTCGTATGGCGACTCGGTAGGTATGAGAGCACGCCCATGATGTCCGGTTGGTGTGCCGATTAAATTATGGAGAGGTTTATGTCGTAACTGAAGACGCGGGGGAGCAGGATGTGGTGTAGCAGTCTCGGACGCTTGAGGCCGTCGTGCGAGAGCAGCTGCGTGACGCTCTACTCTTTCACGAGCTCTCTTATCCACTAGTTCGGACAAGTCTTGATCGCGGCTCCCAGCACATTCGGCGACTTGAACGATGATACCTCCTCTCTCAAGTTCAAGTTCCTCGCCGTCGCTAAGGTCATAGTCTTCGCACCAGTGGGTATCTCCAATAAAGTTACCACGGTCGTCGTATACCATGATACGCTTATTGAATGTATGGTATTTTAACCTGCCATCTTGCCAGCGCTTTTGCTTCCTGCGAAGATCGCGCGTGAAGAGGCAGACGAATTCAAGGACCGGAGCGGTACTTCCGGGCGTTTGACGATGATTCGGATTCGGATTCGGATTCGGTGATATAGGGCTAGGCGTAACCTGTATGGCAGTAACCATCGTTGGCATCAATGAATGTGTAGTATGTACATCGGGTAGATTTCTATGATATAGGTAGTACTGATTTTAATCGTGATCATGTATTGGCGTGTCGCGGGGCTCGAATCGAAACTTGACCAAATAGAAGTAGAAGTGGTGTAAGTATGAAAGTGTGAAAGGGTGAAAGGGTGAAAAGGTGAAAGTGAAAGTGGGACCTCGGGACCTTGGGACGGAACTCCTAAGCTTGAAGATGTTCGGAATAAGGATCGGAACGCGCTTGCATCAGATGTTAAAAGTTTATATAGTAAGCCAGTTCTAATTATGACGGAAGTCGCGTCTTCTGTAACACGTCAACACGTGCCATGTATGTACCGGTAGCACGTTTTAAACCTTACATGTACTATGTGTGGTATAGGTTGGTACGTATGTATGTACATAAATATACTTGACCTAATGTTGCAAGTCCCATTATACAAGGTTATAGGTAGGTATCTTGGTACCTATCCATAGATATGTTCAAACTTTGATGCTGTGTGTTATGTACATCAATGTTAAGAGCTATCCTATTTGCAAGATATAAGTTTTTTATTAGTTGATTATTTGCATAAGAGTCTTTTGATGGTTCATAGTCACCTATAAAAAACAGAAGAGAAAAAGAAAAGAAAGGCGGAAATTGACGAGAACTGAGCTGATCTTGGCTTGTCTCCATTATTTCTAGGCAGCCCATCCTGCGGGCAATCGCAAACTACCTACATATCCGTTGTATCATGTAGTTATGTGTATGTATTTTATACTCTACTAAGGTTTCAATCCATGGCCACCCAACATCAACTGTTTCAATGTTTCAGTGTTGAAACTTTCCAACTTACCACATTAACCCCACGGCCCCCAAGTACATACTTTGCATGTAACGTAAAGTATATGTACAATGTACCCACATGCAGCCATACTCTTATGTATAAGTACTGGCTGGTAGAAGTGGTGATATCCTACACGACTTCCTCTTTGCTATATTCGTGACTTCCCATATCCTCTATTATTAATTGTTAAGCAGTAGAAGTGACAGAAGTGACACAAGTACGAAGCTATAAACTACTTACATAAAAGATCCCGGTAGCTCGGTAAAAACGGCAGCCATCCATTCGCTGTATGTATATACCTAACCTACTATAGTATGTACATACATAGGAAGTTATGCACATGTATGTCTCCGAGCTGCGCCCCAATTATCTGTTCCCCATCTTGTTTTTTTTTCTTCTAAACTCCTGCTTCTATTTTATATTTTTACCAACGGTTTCTACTTAATCATCTCTACCTAATTAAAAAAGAAATAGCACAGTACTGTAAAGCACGGCACAGCTTAGCTTTTAATCAACTTCACTCTTTACATATCATCATCAACCGAAATAAACCCTCCCATCTTCTAAATGTCATACATTCCCTAATTCTCTCTCTCTCTCTCTCTCTCTCTCTCTCTCCTTTAGGGTGTTGTGTTATAAGACACAGATCTAAGATCATAAGACGCAAAACACAAGATCATAGAACTTGAACATAAACATAATCAACCATACGAAATTACGAATTACAGGGCTCCTCGTTATGTCGCATCTCCAAGCTACAAACCCCACACTCTACAGCGTCTATTATTGATCATTCTAAGAATTTGCCCCGCCAAATGCCTGTTGTTGTTGTTATTCTTTTTCTTTTCTTTTTTGGACAGTGAGCTTAATAAAGATTGAATAATTCGGCCTGAGTTATAATATAATACAATATATTATAACTAGGTACATCTACCTTCAACGGCTTGGTAGTTTTCGTCAACATGCAGTCCATGCAAAGACAGTTCGGAAAATTGCTTCATAAGAGCCCCGGAGATAATGCCCGGGTGGCTGTTTTGCTGAACGATTATGAGGACGCCGATAGGGTTCTTGCTAAGGTATGAGCTACAAAGATCGGATAGTATCAATGATCATGATCGTGGACATAGTCACGGTCATGGTCATGGTCATGATCATATTACCGATGATATAGACGCTCACATGCTAATAATCCACCCCCCCAATAATTAGATCATCGACCATACAAAATCGTGGCGCGAATCTTGGATCAGTCTAGCTCTGACGCAGTTAAGCATCGTTACTGAGTACGACAGCCTCTGGGATCCTATTGTTGGTGCCACCGATGGACATGGAAAACCAGCTGCCCCTACGCCAGATCTCCAGCTCGAACGTACTCTAAAGCTAAAGGAAGCCTATACCGATCTCAAGGCGGAGTTGCTCGAAGAGGTTGGTCTCATCGAATCAACTATCATCAGGCCTGCCACAGACGCCCGTGATTGCATTGCTCCCTTAAGAAAGACGATCAAGAAGCGAGAGAATAAGAGGTTAGATTATGAGAAGTGTCAGGATAAGCTCAACAAATTGCAGAGAAAGGCGTCCCGGACTCCTAAGGAAGACGCTGCTTTGGCTAAAGCCGAGGCTGAAGTTGCGCGAACAGCTGAGGTACTAGATTATAACCCACCTTATGACAGATTAGAGAACGAGGTGATGTATAGTGGCTAACGATTCCGACAGGAGTTCAATACTTCAGACTCACACCTTAGGGAGACATTACCACCCCTCGTGTCGGCGACGTTTAGCATTATACCACCGCTCTTAGGAGGAGTGGTGGTGATCCAGAACAGATTGCTGGCGCTGTATTATACGACCCTCCATAACTATTGTCAAGACCATGACATCCCCTCACCACCACCTCCGATGGAAAGTGTGGTATCCATGTGGTCGGCTAATTATGAGCCTATCAAGCGTGAGGTCGAGTCGATAACGTGCATCGCATCAGGCAAGGCTGTTCGCCAACCTATGAAATTACCCGATGATTCAAGTAATGATGACGATCGGAAACCGTCCACTTCATCCACCGAAGAGAGCGGGTTTCGCCGCTCGTCGTCCGGACTTATCGGCAGTAGCAATGCTAGCCCTCCCCCGACAGGCCCGCGACCAAGCCGCATCCCTTCCTCGGCCTCGATAGCATCATCTCAAGCTAGTGCTAGGATGCCGTCGAAGCCATCTTTCACTATCAGTAACCACCTCGCCCCTACCGATTTCACCACGGCATCTCGACTCGGCCAAGGATTGACACCATCAGTATCGCCTGGTTCAACTCAGCCCCGAGCAGACTATTTCGGTCGACCTTCCACCGCATCGACGACGGCATCCAGTACTTCGTTTAGCACAGCCGTCAGCGCAGCATCTATCGCGAGCAAGAAAAAGCCGCCGCCGCCGCCGCCCAAGAAGATCGGCATGAGCCGCTCAGAGGAGTTCGTAGTCGCCCAGTATGCATTTACCGGACAAAATGCGGGCGACCTGTCCTTTAACGAAGGCGACAAGATAAGAATCGTCAAGAAAACGGGGACGGATCAGGACTGGTGGGTCGGCGAACTAGACGGCGTCAGGGGCAGCTTCCCGGCAAATTACTGTAAGACGGCTTAGATTAGAAAAGAAAAAAGAAAAAAGAAAACGGCGGCGGCGACGGCGGCGGCGGCGGGGGTGGCGGCGCGCCCGGCGGGTCTAAGTTAGCATTAGGGATCAACCAACCAACCAACCAACGCGCTCCCTTTCTTTTACCTCCTCCCAATCCGATATCAAGATGTTATGTCATGCCAGAGAACTCTTTTTTTTTTCCTATATTTCTGCATTTCAGGCCACGACATGTCATCATATATATATCAAGTTTAATTTTCTTGTCTTCCCTTTTCCCCTTTTCCCTCTTCCTTCTCACTGATTTACATATATATATATATGTGTGTGTGTGTAACATTGTTCCGGGGGGGGGGGAGTTTCTTCAAATTACATTTGGATTATTAGGTACCCGAGAGTTAGTTAGGTAGGTAGGTACATACATAGATGGGCAGACAACAGGTATGAACAAAACAGAGGAATGGTAACAGGTACCTACTCCTAACCTTACGTACTTACTTACATGTACCTCTTATTTACCAGGTATGTTAGATAGGTATTTACTTTTAATTCGACATTTCGAATCAAATGTTATTCCAGTCTGTTTTTTTTTAAGCGTAAGATATACACATCTATCTACATAAGCGCTCTCATGTGAGGTATATAGGAAGTAAGTCTTGATCTAACTTCCTACATCTTAATCGATACCTACCTACGATGTGATCTCTTATAATCATCATCATCATAAGATGCTACAACTCGGTAGACACGAAATATTGGTAACGATAAATTGGTAATGTGCGTAGGTAGGTACCTAGCTATGATTTAATGTATGCCGTGCAATCTGCTTAAAATACATTGCTTCCATTCAACCGCGCCGGGTATGCTTCATGCCCATGGATGGTACGTAGGTAGATAGGTCAGGCAGACGACTTAAAAATATCGTATCCGCTCCTCTCCAGCTCATCTCTCCTTTCTTCCCACCCCCTTAATGCTGGTTCTGTTATGTCCCACCGTTTCTAAAAGCAAATGCACCAAGTACAGATCTCGCCTGCTGGGAAAGTGCTGTCCCGCAGTAGGTAGATCAGCACGAAGAAAAGTCTATGTTCGAGTCCGAAACAGAGAATCAGCCAGGATGCGGATAATGTCGATAATCACTTCTGCCGCGCAAGTCGCAAAGCCTGCCACCCTTTCCCTACGCCTGGTCGAATCAATGCATGCAAGTGTAGGTCGTATCATGCAGTCTTAAAATCGGGAGATATCGGGTATCATAAACGAAAACAAAAGAGACGATGTGGTTTATGGCGTCAGCACGTGTGCCGTGCTAGAAGCTATAGATGCGACGGCCAACCCGCCGAAAAAAATACAGCGATGAATAAATCCAGACCACTCAATGCAACTCCCGAAGTGATAGCGGTAAAACAGGGGAAAAAAAGAAAAGAAGTTGCCCATAGTATGACAAATATTTTCCCATCCCCACGCATAGAGCATATGAGGAGTTTGGATGGTGGGAAGAGAAACTCGACTGAGCATCCACCCAGCAAGTGGCCACGACCCTCATTGGTGGAGGTGCCAGAACACTATAGCTGGCCAAATAAATGACGTCCGGTATCAAAGAGCTCAGTAACAGCAGCAGCGTATGCTGCTTATTGTCGACTGAGACAACAACTTTAAAAAGTGCGAGAACCCAGCTCAACGGCAGGCGATGTCGCACCCTCTCTTCGTTTGCGCTCTTCTTCGGCTCTGATAGCACGGGCGATCTCTTCGACTTGAATGTCTCTCGGGCCCCGTGCTCCCAAATAACTATCTTCTGATCCCTCCAGTTCCATGGGCGTCACAGGTCCGGGGGATCCCAAGGGGACCAGCCTCGGCTTACTCGGCTTGGACATGCTGGTGAACCCCATCGTCCTCAGCGAGTTCATCGCCGAACTGTTCACGCTTCCGCCGTTGAGAGCCAAGGTAGCTTGGGCAATCATGTCGCGTTGGTACTGCTGCAGCCTGCGCTTTGCGTCGGACTCGTTGCGCGAGTGGCTCGGCGCAGAAGATTCTCTGGTAGTAGATACGCTGCTTTCCGACTTAGATTTCATCGAGGCCGCGGGGCTCGATGTTGGAGGTCGGCCCTGTTGCCTAGTTCTCTTTTCTTCTTTTCTCTTGACATAGTTAGAAGGGTAATATTTGCCCATGGGCAAAGGGCTGTCCTGTGCTCCGGTGGGGTTATAACTGGCAACGGGAGTATTCGATACAGATCCCGCTAGACTTGCGGTATTTGGCGGTGCCAGTCTTGTGGCTCGTTCTGCCATAGTAACTGGAACTGCAGTTGAAGAGATAGTTCCCTTATATGAACCAGGGGGGATGATTGTGTCAGCAGCAGGATGATCGCAACCGCTGGCACGCTCGATGGATTTCAAACGCGCCCTCGAAGCATCAAGTTGAAATGGATGAGGGCAATAGGTTCGGTTTTGATCCTCATGTAAAGGGAAATAACCACTGCGAGAGAAAAAAGAATATGGATTATTAGCTGGCACTTGGGTATTACCGACTCAAGAAGAACAGAGAAGAACATACCCAGGAAGATCGCCGCGAGCGGAGAGCGGAGCGGGTGGAGTATAGACAGGAGCGCTGTTGACCTTCTTGGCAGTTGGTAACTCGATGGTGATTGGTTTAGTTCGCGCAGGTGTCAACCTAGGCGAGTCGAACAGCGACGGATCCTTTTTCCCTGAATCAGTGGATAGATTTATTAGCATTGCTGAAGGGGTATGACGGAATGACGCAGTGGACAGATGCAAGCGCGGCAGGACAAAAAAAACATAAGACTACCTAACAGGTACTAAGTATACTAGTACACTGGTACACGTGCTCTTCAAACTCAATGAGAAAAGGAAAGGGAGGGGCAAGTGCATGGAGTACATGGATAGACCTCGACGTTTCAGAGGGGCTTTCAGGCGACTCTTTCCTTAGCGGCCACAAGTCCCTACTGAAAATGATAAAAGGCACCTGAAGAAAAAGTGGCATCCTTGGAGATGCACCCCGCCTTAGAGGGACCTGATAGTGGAGAACACTAGGTTTAGTGACTTTCCGGGCGCCATCCAACCACGGTCCCCTAACCGGCGGTCACACTGGACATTGGAAATGGCAAGTCTTTTGTTTTTTTACTGAAAATCGGTACAAAAAAAAGTGACCAGGGAGAAAGAGGAAAGAAGGAAAAGGAAATAATAAACTTGACACAAAAGAAAAAAAAAAAAAAAAGCAAACAACTCCAACATGTTAGTCCGTTGTATCGTTCATAAAAGGTGCCACAACCGGACCTTTGAACATCACTCCTAAAATAGGACTGGTTCTCCGATATAAAAACAAGGCCCTCTTTCCGCGATAACGGAATAATTTTTTGTAAACCAGAAATAGAACATACCGCCACTAGGTCTAAGCTTCGGGGAAGATCCGTGTTGATTATACGAAGGATTATCCATCGTGGGGATTGGTGAGGGTCTCTTAGAGAAGATGATGTCGTCTGGCCGAAGATCGGGAGACGAGAGCGGTGACGCCTCAGATGAGTTCGACATGGTTCTCGCAGGCGGCGGCGGCCGTCGTTTCATAGAGGAAAAATACGAAGATGGTTTGAACGAACGGCCGAGACCTGCCATACTATCGCCGCCGCCTCTAAACCGCAATCCTCCAGACCGACCTCACGATTAAAACCCCTAGATATAACGAAGACACGGCGATAGAAGAAGAAGAAGAAGAGGAACTAATGAAGAATAAGATCTTGGTTAATGAGACTCTTCGAAGATATATCAACTAAAAACACAACCAGTGACGGATCAAGAGATAGGTTCAAGCACCTAGACAGACAAGAAAGGTGAAAAAAGAAATGAGAAAGTTGGGTTTATTACTATTCAAGTAATAAGTTCGAGGTGTTTGAATCCTCGTTGTTCTTGTTTTGGCAACGAGGTATTAGAAACGAGACCGGTTGGGATTTATTTTATCTTTTCCCTTCCTTGAGGCGTTTGATAAAGGTGAGGCCGTGCTAGTGAACAAGCGGCGGCTCGTTGCGGCGCTTGGCCAGATACCAAGCAAACTTGGCAATGCAATAATAAATCGGGGAGGGATGAGTCCTGGTAATAACATGAACTACCTTACCTAGGTCCTAGGTAGAGTGGAAGGTTGTTGGTGGGTTCCAACATAAGAAGTTTAGCTGACTATCCGTATATTCGCCGTACCAAAGGGGAATGGTTGTACGTGGTAGTCTGATAGATTACAGGCTTCAGTGTTATTGATAATAGATATCGAAAGGTTCGATGTATTCGAATGAGAGGAAAGAGATCTTCGGTTGTGGTCTAGATCGGACTGGGTAGTGGTCAACATGTAGTTATGTGCCATGCGTGCGCGGATAGAAGCATTGGACGTATCAACGCATCCAATGGCGAGTTGATCAATTATTGATGTGTGAGATGAAGATGGATGGATGGGTGGATGGGTAGATGAATGAATGGATAGATGAAATAGGTGAGTGTGAATACTTTTAATGTTGTAAGAAGTAGATAGTGGTTTAAGTTACATACATAATAGGTAAGTAGTTACCTGATTATTGATACGATGGATGAGATGGATGATGACTAGTGTAAAAGAAGACCCGCTTCCGTTTCCCATATCGCTCTTTCTCTATTATGACCAGGTATAAATAGATGTGTACGGAGTATAATATCAAATACACATACATACATTGTATACATGATGTACACATGCATGTATGTGATGTGTATATCCATGTATGTAGGTATACATATGTAGGTATGTACCAGGTGGGTAATGACTGATAGGAAGGAGGTAGGAAGAAGGTACATATGTAAGTACCACACACGCATCCAAATGTATCTTAACATATGCGCGTATAAGATCAGGTGTGTTCAAGTTCAAGTTATGAACTTCAAATGTATGTGGTGATGAAAGGGGAAGTTCTTAGCAGATGATGTCGAGTCTCAACCTACTTAATTTTCGTTGTCCGAGAGCAGAGACAAGGGCTCATCTTAGTGGATGGTAGAGAGGGTACAGCATAAAAAAAAAGCAGAAAGTGTGTTAGAAGAGGTGGCCAGGAATAACGTGATGGTGAGCCCGTGAGCCCTTGAGTCCTTGAGCCCGTAAGCCCGTGAATTATGAGTTTATGAGTTGGGTGTGATAGTGTAGGTATATGGTTACCCTACCAGGTAGGCTTGTAAGTTCGTAGATATTAAACAACTACAGTACAACCCAGCCGACCAAGCTTGACTTTGAACCGGAACCACGGAACCACGGAACTCCAAATGGATGGATTACCTTTGAAGTTTTTGAAGGTGCGAGAACCGCCGTAGGATTGTATTTGGAAACTTGAAGTTTTATTTTCTTTTCTTTTTTTCCTTCCTCATTTTATCTCGCTTTAAGCAACATGAATGAAAGACGATGACACCTGGGTTTTGGTCTGTGAAAGTGCTTACCTACATACACTATAAGACTACCTCATAGTACCCTTATTATTATATACACCTAGGTATGTACCTACATAAGAGACGTCATTTAAGGAGATAACTCAACTTAAATTCCTTGGAACTTACTTCCTGCTACCCTTGGATTTATTAAGAGGTAGGACCTAGGTACCCTTAATACGGTCCCGTCTATCTAATAGACTAAAATCGCTCCACTTCATAATGCATGTATACAAGGTACCTGGTAGCACCAGTGCTATAAAATGTCAATTTGTCGTGCCTGGGTAGGTGCATATACACAAGTACACGACCAGTTTTATATGCAAGCCTTGTGATACCTACATGTACGCATGTACATATTGATCATTTCCACCTTTTTGATTGGATAGCCCTATCAAGGTGTCACTTTTATCATTTCTATCATATTTTGTTGATACGACAGCAGATTGATGTGAAGAGAAATTTTTTTTAAATATTAAATTTAAATATTAAAAAGCAAAAGGAAAAAAATTCATAAAAGGAACGATATGATAACGCAATGATAATTATTATATAGATTCACAGCATCAACGGCGATCGAGTTGTTCGTCTAGCCATGGTAAACCAATACCTAACGTCAATGATATGCCGAAATGTCGACATTAAATCGAACTGGCACTGATGTAGCATTGTACGTAATAAGTAATTTTCCACGGTCACCTTCCCATCGTTCAACTAGCAGAAATCGTACGAGCCTTATTTTACACATCAACTTTCAGAGTTGTTCCACCCACACCAATCATACCTATTTAGGTAGCTTCAATGTTACCTCTATGCTGTACCTACCTCTACCGTACCTGTAACCCTACACGTGTGTTGAGGTAATTTACGTACACAAATTTGTATGAGGTATGCACAGCATTTGAACTCTAGATAGAGAAGATGCAAGGATATTGACGATACTTCCATATCTATGTACTATGTAGTATGTAACTTTAAATATATGTACCTAATGTATGTACTGTCCGGCGTTTGAATGTCCCAAAGTTGCGCTCGCAACGCTCGGCCGATTACGTCTTCTGATTGTCATTTACCGGCCGGCATAGAACTCGCTTCTCTTCCAATTGTTCTAATTTAATTACTTCGCCATTACACTTATGTCATGCTCCGTCCACAACGACACATGACAGCTCCCGGGACTCGCCCTTAACCGCAGATGACACTAAGTGGATGAGCATCGCGCGTACTACCCAAGCTTACCTACAGAAGACCAACCTATGGCAATGCAATGGAGGTGCTAAATGCACATCAAATCGCCTCCGTCCGTCGTGCCAACGTCTACGCCTAGGACCGAGCCTACACACCGTTCCGAGTACAACACAAGAAAAGCGTAGCCTCGCCATCTTAACTAGCTCTAGAACACCGGGGAAGAACTCTACCTGGAATCTTGTCCTGGGTAGTGTAAGCACTATCTCAAAAGAACCCGCCTAGTCTCAGTTCCGGTGTCAGATTTAGACATGTATATCTTGATGGAACAAGTCATCATCGTATACGGTGAGGATGTCCTACTGAAGAATCATTGAACTAAGAACCTAAGGGCATCAATATATAACACATATGGTTAGGTGAGTATGACAGGTACCTATCAATACTTGGGAACATTTCTCCAGACCGAATACACGATAGGTACATTACCACTAATTCGATTCTTTCGGATTATTGCCACGAGCTAATCTTTAGGCGAATATCTTTGCCAAAGCTCGATTGAATCACATCACTCTGTGAGATCATTCAGCATCCGCGCTAAGTTCGAGGTTTATTAATGTGCCACGTCAGGTTCGTCAGGGGTATTACGCGTTGTGTGCTGGCTTCGTGCTGCTTTTGAAGATAGAAGTGAAAGAAAAAAGGAAGTACGCCGATATTCAGAATACCTGACGACGCCTCCCGGCCTTTTGGCGAAGCTGAACGCGAAGCCTCTTCACAATAGTGCTTGGGTCATCGAGCCGTTGAGGCCGAGACTATCATCCTACCTGTCGGGAAAATGATAGGTCTCTGCCGATCTAGTGAACCGGCGTTTGGAGACAATCTACGCTTTTACTTCCACTTCTCCTTCTCACTCATACATATACTATTTGTGTGTATGTACCTAAGTAGGTAGTATTACAAATTTACCTAGGTACAGCGTACGTAGTTAATTATCTGGTGTGTGCCTATCTTTTTTTTATTTATGAACTACATTTGTCGAAGGATTTGATTCAAATGGATAGCCCTGTTCGTAGATTGTGGCCTAATAAGGTACACTATTTTTATAAGTCGGTACGTTTTAAATCAATAACCTAGTCGTTTAACATTCGTCTACGTTACTCCATGTTAGTCTTACCCTCTAAATCATTAGGATCAGATTAGGAGTTATGTCCTAGACCCTGAAACGTTCTTCTAGTCTTCCGGTTCGTCATGTTTGGCGTACCTTGAATGCGATGCCTGGCAAGATGCATTAAAAACAAACAAAAAAAAAATAAGAAGCGCCAATCGCTGACGTCCACGGTCAAGATAAGGAAAATTTCAGTTAAGGGGGGGTTTTTTACTACCGGTATGTAATCCAACGAAGAGTCCATTTAATTGATAAACGCACACCAATGGACGTGCGAACCACGGACTTGGATCTTCGGCCAAGACCAAAAGAAGTGGAAGACCCTTGATTCTTGAATCGGAGCGCAGGAGAGAGAGAGAGAGGCTTATGACGTATGCGGTGGGACCCTTGGCGCATAGCTCGGAGATTCTGAACGAGTTTTCTCCTACCTGCCAAATCATAGAATTACCTCTCTCTCTCTCTCTCTCTCTGACGATATGTAAATAATAAGAGAGGCTCCTGTTTGACCATGATGGGTATGCGAGAAAGGAAGGGGGGGGGGGGGGGAAAGGGGACTTTAGAGGGTTCAGGAGAATATTGTTACCGGTCGATAAGTTACATTCTATGGAACTAGAAGGTCTACACTAGGTGTCGGGTAGACTGTGTGTGTGTGTGTGTGTGTAACAAGGTAAGGTAAGGTCTACACTAAAGTTGAAGCTAAGGCACAAGAATATCCGTTGTGGAGAACCGCTACGGACGGAAGCCATGTCCTTTTAACTCTACACTACTCTTCTAGGTGCACGGCATCTATACACATGTACTTAATGTACTACCTAGGTACCCAAAAGATGACCACATAATTGACGTAGTTAGGTATGCACCTCCTTATAGCACTTTTATATAATTTCGACTCTATGCTTCATACATATTTGAGGTAATATACATATCACCTACCTATCAGCTCTTGTTCGAGATATCGAGATGCTTACCATATGAGAGTGTGTGTCTGCATAGGAAGGCAAAGGCGATCATAAATAACACATTTGACATTCACATGTTACATATAATAAATAAATAAATACATACATACCTACACTTGACGAACACAAGTAACGATGGGAAAGTTCTTCTAATATGCTGCCGTGCTTCGCTATCTGAAGCAGTCTTCATCTTGGACGAACGAAAACTCGAGGCAAGTAGACAGCCAGACAGACAGACAGACAATCCTATCCTCATGAAGAAAGAAAACGCTGCATGAAAAACGCATCGCAAACAGGAGGCGAAGATCAGGCATGTAACGTGGCATGGACCATAATAACGTAAGGTAATAAGGTAATATATATCGGATGGGCAGAGCCTCGAGAAGTCATCGGGAGGCTGCATGATGCTTGTTGCATCTGTCACGTCACGTCACCGCCCAAAAGCAATTTAGAATAATAGCCTGCTTCGAGGTATTATACTCGTCCAACGCCAATTTGCCCTCTCCTCTATAGTTTTATTTTACTTTCTTTCATCATTGTCGTCATTTCCCACCTTCAGCCCCTCTATCGTTTTCAGCCAATGTCGAACGCGAACGCGACTCCGCCCTTTGTATCCCACCGTGTGTACGACAAAAAGATAAAGAAGAAGAAAAAGGAAAAATAAAAACAACGGTTCGAGACGATCATGCCCTCCAAGCACTAGAACGTGAACGTGTCGAAGCGTTACGGCCCAGCCGAGCGCGTCCAGTGAAGCGGCTGTGTCGATCTCGGTGAGTCCACCAGTAGGCGCCACTAGCGATAAACCCGACGAACCAAAGCACCGCGTTGACCAAATCAATCCACACCGCGTTCTTCATCCGCTGGATGTCTCCGTCCCCTTCCGGATTCTCGTGGATATACATATTACCAAACAAGCCGAAGAGCGCGATCCACAGGATGAAGAGGATGAAGCTCCATATCGTCACCGCGGCAAACCGTAGTATGAAGGGAATGAGATAGAGGAGCGCTGTCAGCGCGGCAAGAGCCCCAACGACTTCCGCGTAGACCTATGTATGTAGGTAAGCTATCGTCAGCCTTCCCCCCTCCCCTTTTTTTTCAAGCGAGAAAAAGTCTCCAGATCGGCTCCCCCACACCAAGGCAAGGGAACGAAGATGAGATGAGATGAGATGAGATGAGATGGGAATGAGAAAAGGTGCTTACCCATTTCCCATCTACGTATTTGCCTTGGGATTGTGCGCGGTGTAGGTCGACGCCATATAATCCGCAGACGGTGATGGCATAGACGAACTGGACGAAATGAAGAATGGCGAAGAGCAGATAACTCGCAGACAGATCTAGAATAGCCATAGTCTATAGCTGCGAGAACGAAAATGCGAATGCAAGTGAAAATATGAGCTAATGTAAGGAATGTAAGATGCAACGTTGATCAACCGGTTTTAACGAATACCATCCGCGGATGATGGATGGTGACTCTGCTGCGGGTAACACAGCTTCGAGCCTGGCGATGAGATGTGAGATGTGAGATGATTGTAACGAAACCCCAACGCCGGCTGCTGCTGAAGAAGGAGGAAAACGGGAACGAATAGCTAGTCAATAAGTGAGAAGTGAGAGGTGAGAGGATAAGTAAGAGATGCGAGCCTCAAAGCTGCAAGCTGCAAACTGCGAACTTGTTTTGGGAGATAAAAAAGAAAGTAAAGTAAAGTAAAGTATTCGGCCAGAGCGTCGGTGACGCAATTTGATTATGTTAGGTAACGAAGGGAAACCCAGAAAATGTATGTCCCGACTCCCAAGATTGTTCTAAAGTCGTTTAGGCGGTAAAGGCTTCGTACCTAAGTATAAGATTACCAGGATATGTCCGTTACTAAGGTTATGTAATGTACTCTATACCCTAACTATGAGCGGGATGTACTATCTACTATAGTAAAGAGTGGGGAGCATTTCCTAAAAGAGAGAGATATCTTTAGCTATCTTTAGCATCGCTCAAAAGGGATTTGAATAAAGAGAAGGAATGTGATAACTCATATAATTCGTAGAGATTGGTACATGTTGTACATATGTACTAACAATTACAACAATCTGGTTGGTTACCTAGGTAGATATAGGAGTACCTTCTCCATCAACTAAGTTTGAGCGAGAACCAATTGATCCCGGTAACTATAACTCTCATGGATGAGGACCCTTGCTATAACGTCTTATATCTGGCAACTACACTACGAATACCATGTAAGAAGATGCTTGCTACATATGTATCCGTGCGAGTGTTCCTTACTACCTTGCTGCATCTAACATACTTTCCTATATTATGTACGTGCCACTGGTTCCCGAACCTTAACTTTAGTCTTTAGTCTTCAGGTTCCAGCTTCTACTATGTAGCTTCTACTATGTGAGCCAATTGTAAGAAGATATGTACCACTTACATAACGTAGTGTAAGTGAATTCGGTACCTTCAAACTTAGATTATCATCTAATACGGAGGCCTATCGGGGACTACTGTGTATATTCTAATCCGTAAAAGCGCCGCAAATTACCATATGGGTAGGTATTTGTACCGTTTCTGCATAGCCATGATCCCTGATCCGATCTCGTGTAATTGCTTTTTCTACTTTTACTTCTTTGAACACTTCTACACTTTTACCTCTACTTCTTTTATCACTTCTACTTCCACTTCCACTATTACTTCTACTTTTACTAGTACTAGTACTATATACGTCCAACATCTATATCTTCTATACCAAAAAGAATCAAATATAATACCCATACACGTCGTCAGATGGGGGCCAGATTCTTGGTAATAGCCGATAACAATAAATAATTAAATAAACAATCAATATCCACATCAAACGGCTATCAAGAACTCGGCTGAATACCCCCAACTGTACTATACGCCTTCGGTTTCGTTCATCTATCGATGAGAAGATGAGAAGGTGGTCGGGGGCCGACGCAAGGCCGATAAGCCCCCTTCCCATCCTCGCTGAGATCGTCAAGAGAAGGCTCTCAACTAAGATAGACCAAAGACTGATACTTTGGTCTTTACTCCCTCCTCCTATCATCAAGCCTCACCCTCCTTGAACATTGATGATGTCGATTAGGGGCATTTTACACTTCTAGAGCAGCCGGGCAAAGTAAGGTGTATCGCCTAAGAAATTGAGACGCCCAATAAGAATGAATATGGACCTTGATCTCTCTAAAACGTCTCCAATTCGCTGCCTATCTAGTTATAGTAGTCTCAGGAGCCGCGGACTCATATAGCCGCCACACTCATGTGTGAGAAGAGCCTCAAGCAAACGACCACCTTCGTGTTTGTCTATCGTAGCTACACCGTAGGACCTCCAGGATAGTGTATATAAAAGGTAATCAGACCCCACGACCAAGCTCGCGGAGGGTTAGGCGGGACGCTTTGCTGACACGGACAGAGCTCCGCTACCGATCAGCTTGCGGGCGACGTCTATCATCTCCTGAGTATGGATAGCTAGCTGCACACTTCTACGGTCCGGCTCTTCCAGCTTACATCATACACATATATTATCGGAAGGGAGTTCGCCTCTTGAGGCCTCTGAAGCCGAGCTCAGTCGTAGCCTTCACCCGGATCTATCGGGACTAACCTGTGCTTTCTCAGGTCGTCCAACACCGCATGCGCCTGCTCAGCTCGATACATCTCGTCACGGTCCCAGTTTCGGTATACATCGCGACACAATGACAGCTGCACGAGTGAGATGTCCAAAAGCGGGACACACCCGGTCCTGGAAAAGAAAAAAGCATGGGATTCAGCCCTATGAACTGCCCCACGAGCTATGGGGCCAGGACATGCTCCCCTTCTCTCCGTCTCTCTTTGTACCTTTCTCCCTCCCCCCCTTTCCTATTCTGTACAACTGTTGGTGCCGGCTACCAAACCCGCGGGAGCCAATGCTATCGCGTAACCGCGTCAATATGTTACCGAACATCGAATAGTGGCTGTACGAACCTATACGCACGCTCTTAGGGAGCGCCGCTTACATGCTGAAAGCTTAACACACGCAACCCCAGTTACGGATTCCAATGACTCAAACCGACTACCTAATTCGACGGGAGCAAGGCCGAAAAAAAAAGCATCGAAGTGGAACTATATTGTGATACCGAATCTGTTTGGACTTCAGACCATGGCGGCCGTCACATGTCCAGCTTTGAACCGGTCAGTCGAATGGAGATGCCTCATTGCTCGCAAGCTTAGTCTACTACGCCAGCGGGGGGTTTTCTTCCTCTTCCTGTCAACTATAACACATTGGGCGGGCTCAATAGGCATATTGGTTGTCCTGACCGAAAAAAATCCTAGTCATACGCTGACATAGAGTTACTGAGCCACGGCAAAAAAAAAAAAAAACCTATGAACGTGACGACAAAGTGGTTAGAACTGGTTCCTATTCTGACCTGCTTGTTGTGATATAAAGTCCACGATGGATCTTCTAGGCTTTATAAATCTTCGTCCAAGACACACCTCAAGGTCATTGATTTCACAGAGAACAATCTTACAAAGATCACTTGACTACTTATATCGTCGTTTTTGCTCAATATCCGATATCCATCATGTCTTCCAAATACTTCCATTACACCAACCAGGCGGGCAACGACTACGCGAAGGAAACGCAAAGTTACCACGACCACCATCATCACGACCACCATCGTCATCGCGGCTTTGCAGAGACGCCCTGTGTTGCTGTTGAAGAGCTCTCTTACGAATTGCCCGGGCCTAGCAACGGGCCACCCATGCTGACGATGCCCGACAGCAGTAACGTACGCTGGAATTGCGTAAGTGCTTCTTTATTGTTAATTTTTCTTTACAATCTTTTTTATATCTCGACATCCCTGGTTCTTGGCTAATAATCACTATAGTGCAACTGCGGTACCGCTACCAACTCGAAAACGCTCGACCTCGCTTGTCCTGACTGCCAGCATCGGAGGTGCAGCGGCTGCGAAATTTTTACCATGTAACATGACGGATATGCTAGGCACATGCTCTAAGTGCATGATGGAACTTTTTCTCTTTTTCTCTTTTGTTGAGGGGGGGGATTTGGAAGCCGACAACTCGCACTCTACATACACTCACGCTCACACGACCCGTTCCTCTCGCTCTTGGTCGGTAGATTATGTTTCTGCCGCATCGGGGCGTTAGAGGTCTCGTATTCGTTCCCTAACTTATGTCCCTCCATCCTTCTCCCTCTCTTATAGTCGATGGATTCGGATAGAACCGAAGGCTCAGGCCGGAAATGGTGTCTTTGTATCGGGAAAAGAAAACCAAAAAGTTGGTACCGGTCAGGGTTCATTTCATGGAGAATTAGATCTTTTTTTTTTTCTCTCTCTGCCTCATTCATATAACAAAATGCACTTCCCTCGCGGGTTATTATACTTTAGAATTGACCTATTAAAACTCGCGTTCGCCGAAATCGCCTAAGTTGGTGTTGAACATGCGCTATTATGATTTACCCTGCATAATATCGGGGCTCTTGAGGGTCCAATTATGAGTCTTCTTATGCATATAAGACTGCAGTCATATGACTGACTGATGAAGAAAGACGTATTTTGAGCCTCATGAGGCTCAATAACAAGGAAAAAAAGAAAGAAAAGGGGGAAAAAAAAGCCTGTGACACCAAGACAGTAGCATTTCAAGAAGGGGAAAAAGAGACGCTCGAATAAAAGTCCCTTCATTGACCGACAAGACTGACAGCTAGGCTACTAGATTAATATTACGGAGAGTTCCTCTTGGGAACGGGGACCACCAACGAAAAGTAATACTAAGCCTACGATACCGAAATTGTTAGACATCTGACTGCTTGGTCGCCAATCGCCAATCACTAAGAAGAGGCTTAACATGAAACGGAAGGAATAGGTAAGCGGCCATTGGCATCGGCAGTCGAGAGGTACCCGTGTTAAAACGATCCCTGAGCGCGTGATACTCGGACAGGGTCGGGTCGAATCAAAGAACAAGTCAAGCCAATGCCAGGGCAAGCAAGGCAGTGAAGGAATGATACTAGTAGTCTAAGGGCACTCTCTAAACTGGTAAAGTCATGCTGATGTTGCCTTGGAAGGTTGCATATACACGACCTCGCTCGAAGGGAAGAAGAGCTAAGGCGGATCCGTCAGCCAGTTGTCCTGGCTATAGGAGTAGCGGTATAGGAAGAAGAAGAAGGAGAAGGAGAATGAAGAAGGGGAAGAAAAATAGGGCAAACGCATATGACGTTCCTGTTGGCCCCCCCTTTTTTTCTTTTACCATTCATATCGGTCATGTTTAAGAGAGAGCGGGGCGAGTATAGAGGAGAAAGAATGAGGCTGCTGGGCGTTTTACATACATACAATGTGAAGAATGCCATACATATTATGGGAATTTACCAGGATATAATTGATTAATTCGGCTAGGCTTAACGCAATGTCGAAGAATGACTAGATGTTGCCTATTCCGAGTTATTCCCTATGCGGTGTATGAAGGAGTGGGCGAGGCATTATTAAATATAATATATATATATATATATATAGGTATATAAATAAAAAATAAAAAAAAGGGAAAAGAAGTAAATAATATAGTTACTAGATGTGTAGAAAAGAAGAAGGAGGGAAAAAATGATTGGCGCAAAGTAAAGTTGTTTCTCTTGACGTCGTTAGCCGAGAATTGATACCTAAGTACATGCGGCTCTGCTTGTACTCAGGTACCCATATATATGTTGCACGTTACTGTACCCTATACGGGTACATGCTCATGTATAGCCATCTAGATCCGCCTATAAAATGATCCGTATGCCAATAATATAAGAGGTACGTACATGCCCTACATATCACGTACAACGTAGGCAGTTTAATGTCATGCGTGTAAGGAAATACATTAATGTATGACTACATACGTCTTGGGAGGTACTAAACGAATACATTTATTTTGTATATACTATACATACATACATATGTGCATATATAATGTAGGAAGTAGGTCATGGTACTTATAATTGTATACATTAAATGACTTTGATCAATTTGTTACTGTTCTTTTCAATTAACATCTTATTCTGAACAATAACAATTGGGAACCTACTCACCGAAAATTGACGAATAACCTTGGCCAATTTCGGTGTTGGATCTAACTTTTTATTTTATTTTATTTTTTACCTTGCGTTCATTTTTTGGTCTCATTTCCTTCCTTGATACTAGCCAGGATCGATGACAACTCATATGCGAAAAATACGCCAAGCATTACTAGCACCACGAAATGTGTGTGACTTATATACTATCCCCTAAGTACAGGTATTATAGACTGTATATCAGATATAATGTCAGAGTGGTAACCTATATACTTTATGTATCTTATACCCGGGTACCCATATGTCGACGCTACATACGTACATATGTAGAACATTGAAGTACTATATCCACTTAACAAGGTACATACCTACATACTTATACAGTAATCTCTTTCGTAACTAAATGAAGCCCAACGCGAAACGGATCCCTTATTGGCTAGCTTATTTGTCCCCGCTGCATTCCCTGCATGTGCCAACCTATTCTTCCTTCAGGGTTCGTATATAGGATCCACTCTTTGTTACTGGGTATACCTAGATTTCGCCTAGTCACCTTCGAATAAGCAAGTTCGAAACAACTACAGTATAGGGTAACTATAGGGATTATAACGGTAACTCTCCATCCCCCATACGGGTACAAATCGGACGTTACACGTCGGGGATTCGCTCTTATCATATTACTCGGAAATAGCCAACGTAGCATAGTTAACCTTCTTTTCCTCACCTTTACTTCAACTTTCTCAAGAGAAACAAAAGGGAGTAACTATATTAAAAAAAGAAGAAAGAAAAAAGGAAAAAAAAAAAAGAGAATGGCGGAAGAGGATAACCTCCCTAACCCACCTTTCATATCCGTGTCAGGACTGCCCAATTTCCGTGATGTCGGAGGTTATCCCGTAAGCCACGCGGACTTGGCCTCGACCTCGACCGCGAAGTCTAGCCAGCTTCTAGACGGGACTAAAAAGGTAAAGGTCGTGCGCCGTGGTATCGTCTACCGGTCTTCAGAGCCTTCTAAAGTTACCGATGATGGCGTGTGCCAGCTGCAGGGATTGGGGATAGAGAAGGTATATGATCTACGTTCAGCTGTCGAGATCGAACGTGGCCAACGTGATGGTTACGGGTGGAAGATCAAGGAGTATGTAACACCAACTACTCTCCATTCTCTTCCTCTCTCCTTCTCTTCTCTTCTCTTCTCTTCTCTTCTCCTCTCCTCTCCTCTCCGCCGGTCTAGAAGAAGACCGAGAAATCCCTAGTCGAGCTGACTTGGGCATCATCGGGTTCCCAAAATGTCTGCTTCGGGATCCCTACATCGCTTACCGAAAGGAGCAATCACTGATTCGAGCATTGTCATCATGAAAAAAGGTGGGAGGGAGCTAGCCGCGAGTTCGTCCCCGTCTTTCTTGACCGGGATTATTCGCCCGAGGCCCTGGCACTACGATACAAGAATTATTCTTCGGAGCATGCGCAGGTACGTGTTGCATTGACGCGCGTTACGCTTCAAATAAGCGACGGAATGAATAACTGTGTTGGAATCATTTCAAATCTCTTTCTTCCAGTTGGGAAGGCCTTCTCTGCCAAACCAACCCCCTTTCTCTTCGGCCCGACAGCCAGGCTCAAACAGGCGGGCGCTTAGCGGATAAAGACTGGGGATAGAGGTAGTAATCCGCCTTATTTGGGGGCCGAGGCTAGGTTATGAATGCGATATGTGGTAGATGGGGGCGTACGCTCGCCTCGTCGCGCCTCGTTGACTAGTTAGACCTTGGATACTGGGGGCTTGAATCGCTTCGCTAATCGTATGGGGGCCGAACAGCTCAGACTTAACCATGACGCATGCTCCATCTCCTAGACTAACCATGCCATTTTCTTCTCAAACTAGGGTTTCGTCGCAGCGTACGGCGACATTCTTGCCGCGGCGGCCTCTCCGAGCAACAGCTACCAGCCCTTCAGGACGATATTGGAACATCTAGCCTCGTCCTCGTCCTCACCGCCGGCGCCCTGCCTCGTTCACTGCACCGCGGGCAAAGATCGCACCGGAGTAATATGCGGGCTGATCCTTAGCCTATGCGGCGTAGCGGACGAGGTCGTCGCACACGAGTATAGCCTAACCGACTTGGGCCTCAGGGCGCGTCACGAAGAGCTCATCGCGCACATCATGAGCAACCCGACGCTGCGCGACCACCCCACGTCTGCGAAGAGGATGATATCATCACAGTACGTCCTAATACTTTTATCTCTTCTCTTTCTCTTTCTCTCCTTGTTTTTCTTCCATCTCTCTCTCTCTCTCCCTCTCTCTTCTTATGTTCCACGAATTCGACAGCCTCTTGCTCTCGCCTCAACTTCCTTTCCCTTCTGTCAACCTGCTACCGTTAGCCCGTCATTAATCACCTTTTCCATCTTCCAATCATCTTCCCAATCGTCACTCCCCCCCTCCCTTTCCTTAAACCGTATCATCCCTATCCATACGCGTGCGCGGGGGAGGAGATCAGGGGGAAGGGTTGCTGACCTCGACCAACTCACTCCTACCTATACTATTTTTCTTCTTCTCTTTCTTCTCCTTCTTCTCCTCCTTCTTCTCCCCCTCTTCCTTAACTTGACGCCTCGATAGGAAAGAGGCTATGCTCGGCACGCTGGCCAAGATCCGCGAGACCCACGGCTCCGTCGAACAGTGCGTCCTCGACCTCGGCCTGCTCTCGCCCGACGGCGTCGCGCGGCTGAGGACCAACATGCTCGTCGACGTCGACGTCGACGAGGTGACCCCTTGGCGGGACCATGCTAAGTTGTTGTCGTGATTATGATTATGATTATGATTATGATGAGGATGAGGATGACGATGGTATATATATAATTCAGTCGGGTATATATAACTAGAGATATGTGTATATACCAAGTATATATATACACATATACACATATATACATACATACGCGCAAGTCCCTCAGCAACATCCCTCCCTCCCCCCCTTAACTACATCCTAGTAACGGAAATAATACCGGGATTGCCCATGAGGGAGCTTGCTCTAGATAGATGGTAGGTAGCCTACCTACCTACCTAGGAGGTACCCTAGTTTTAGCTGACTAGCTACCAGCAGCTACCCTATCCAAGTTACTTCTTTCAACTCGGTCTACTCTTCTTCTTCTTGTTCTTCTTCCTCTACACGACGTAGACAGAAATGCGTAGTAGCTTTTTGGGATGGAGGGGGATCTTTGCTGCTCAATCCCCATCTAAGCCAACTGTTTTTTTTTTTTCTCTTTCTTCTTCTTTCTTCGAAATTAATCGTAATGTACAGTTCTCGTACACGCACACAGATCCCCCGCGCGGCGCTGCCTTGCCTCGCTCGATACGGGGTACCTGGCAGGTAGGCACTTGCCTCCAAATCAAGGCACCGAAGTGGGGATCTTGATCTGGCCCTTGGACCGGTCGTAGTGCGGCGCGCCGTACCTCCACCCGACGGCGTTCCGGGCCCTGCCCTTGGGCCCGACGTTCTCCGAGTTGATCTGCCTGAAGCGGAACTCGAAGCGGCCGGTGCGCACGCGGGTGGTGTACTTCTCCTCCAGCGCGGCCTTTTCGATCTGCTCGTCGGCCGCCTTCTTCTCCGACTCCATCGCGGCCTGCTTGAACCTCTCCGAGGCGTCGACCAGCGACGTGCCCTGCAGCAGCTCCTTCTCCATCTGGATCAGCTCCGGGTGGGGCACTCGCTCGTCCGCGGAGAGCAGCTTGTTGTGGAAAGCCTTGGCGGCGTCGGCACGGGTAAAGTGACGCGACTCCGACGTGGGCCAGAAGATTTGCTTCGTCGTGAGCGGATGCACGTGCAACTCGTTGATAGGTTCGAAAGGCACGTTCTGATGATGTGCTCTGAACGAGTGTGTGGGTAACATGGACAGGACAGCCTTGGCATATGGCTTTGCTAGCTTCTTCCCCTGAAATCGCGACACGTTAGCGGGGACAAGCTCTCGCGAAAAAAATAGCTCTAGTTAAGGTTCTCGGGGAGAGCGTTGTTATTATCAGAGAGGCTCGCAACAAAGTTTGTAACCATGTAGTTGTCTTCAAGACTTATCGAATTTGGTATGTTGATCATCATCATATAAAAAAAACCGAACGCTAGAAAAGGCCTGGCCAGGAGGGAAGGGTGAGTGGTGATCGACTAACCTTAGCTATCCAATCCTTCTCGACCTCCTTTAACCTCACAACAGCGGCTACTCTCCTGATGTCAACACCTAACTCAGCAGAAACGGCTTTTATGGTTTCGCCTTCCCGCATAATCCTGTCCCATATCATTTCCCTTGCCTGGTCGCTCAGGACGGGCTCGCTTTTGAACTGGGGATTGATAGGAAAGGGATGCAGGTGATTAGTCCCCGTAGCATTTTTGGGTTGGACATAATTAGGCGACCCTGGTATATGTCTGCGGTATCTGTGACCGAAGCGCTCTATCCAAATCCTGAACAGGCGACGTTGCTTTGTGAAGTGAGGCCGACTAGCGGTCGTCGAGAAGTTGGCCTTGCTCCGCAAACATGATGACTGAGGAAGACATATGTTTGCTGTCGAAGGGAGGATAGATCTGAATAAGGTAGACGATGCCACCGAGGGATTTGGTAGGCGTGCCGGCATCGCTAGTAAGTAGCGCGGACGCCTCCGGGACTTGGAGGATGAAGGTGAATATTTCTATCAGTGGGGGAAATCGGCGACGAAAATGTGGTGGAAGAGAAAAAAAAAAGAGAGAAAATTATGTACATGATACTTGGTACACCTAGTGGATAGAGTGGATAGAGTGGATATGAGGGTTCGGAAAAGCATTTTTACCATGTTAACTATTTCACTGGCACCTGTTAGATTTTGCTATTGAGTCTTACCTAATTCGATTAGCAAGATAATTACTATGTACCTAGGTATAAGAGTAGAACCTCAGAATCCAGATCAAATCTCTCCAAAAATCTTTGTAAAGGTAAAAGATAAGATAAGGTTTACATGGATGGATCCACATAGATAGGTACCCAAGGATAATAGATCAACTCCACATTTACTCCGTATAGTACAGAGGTACTTTATAAATACGTGCATGAATGGGGACAGATGGTCCGTGGCTCCCGTTCTCTCGTTCCTTTTTCATCTGGGTGCGCAACAACAGCACACTTGCAGCACAGCACAGCACTGCACAGCACAGGACCTGGGCACATGCTGGCATTTGCAGGATCATTGCAGCAACTATTTTATTCTATTCTCATTAGTAATTTTAAAAGAGATAGAATAGTTCGTATATCGGTATACATATAAAAAGTACTTTGATGTTGGTTTGTCATACGCATATCAAGCATGCAATAATACCTAAGTCAGCTCCAAGTCGCATAAATCATTGCGTGTCGCGGTTTATTATTAGTCTGCTAGAATTGCCGGTAAACCAATTGAACGATTGGGAGTGAATAGGTACATGTATACATGTATGTAGCATACATAATGTAGTACATAGCTCTAGCGAATCTATCGAATCTATCGATTCCTTGGCACAGTTGACCCTGAAAGGTACATACATTTCACTTACACCTGCACTTACATTTATACTTTATACTTGCATTCTATCGTGTTGGAGACTTGGGACATGGAACATGGGACTTGGAACTTGTAAGTTTAACTATATTATTTTCTCTTTCTATTTATGTTTCTGTTTCTATCTTCATTTCCCTTACAATCATTCTTCACTCTACTCTTGTTCACACTCATTCGAACACCTACTACTATACGTACATGTATAGGTCTGAACCTATATACGATATAGTATGAGGACACCCACGATAATGCTGATCCTAGTGTGTTACCATTGATGTTGACGTTAAATTTGATGAAATCCTTGCTCAGCTCACCCACGATCGCGATCTCTCATGCACGGCACCTCTCATAAATTCCCCCAAAGAGATTAATACCCACCGCGCACAGCGACTGGCTTAGGACAGGGAGGTCTACCTGTTGTCATACCATCCATTACCTATTATCCATTGCCCATCATTCTATTATTCATTACCCATCGTCCCTCTCACCCACCCGCCCGGCTACTCTTACGTGTATGGTATGTAAGTGGTACTGGTATTAGTCCTGTACCGTATTTGCTAGTACCGGTACTCGTGTCAGCATAGCAAGGCACTAACATGCTCGATACTTCATGCTACATTCATCTATAGAGACCTTACTACCTACCACCTATCACCTACAGCCGAGGTGTATGTAGGTTAGGTTAGTTCATCTAGCATGGCCCACGGCGAACACGATACGGCCCGCTAGACCTCATTTGTCTCTTGCTAATAGCCAATATACTATACAACATAAGGCATACAGCAAAACGGCACACGGCATACTACATACTTACATACTTACATACTACTTACTACTACTGTTCCCCTAATAATACCTACAGCAAGCATGAGATATGCACACATATAATTCTTATATTGCTTGTCCACCCGGAATGTGAACGAAAACAAGCCGACGACCACCCTTTTCTACCCTCCGTTCTGTCTTGGTATCCATCACCTCTTCCCCCCTTTTCCTGTGATATTTTATTTATTTATCAGTATCAGGTTTGCTGGGCTTGATTCAAAAAATAAAAAGACAAGAAAAAGTGACGACGAAATAAAAATACGCAAAGAAAAGAGAAACTAGAGCGGATTCATTTTCCCTTATGATTCCACGGGATAACGGACCAGATGGGTGATTTCAGAGCCCGGATAAAGGCCAAGCTCCTGAGAAGACACAGCGTGATCCCGTCGCTGCGTTCGAGCAAGAAGAGTTCTGATAGCTCGCACACGCAGACGTCGACGGGTTACGCGGTGTCGCTAAGCACGGGCACGGGCACGGGCACTGGTGCGGGCGACGAAAAGGGGAATAACGGGGATAATCCTGGTGGCCACAGCCCTATTTTTGCTTTAGACTGGCATCCGAGCGACGGTCTTGTTATAGTTCCGAGTCAGAGTCAAGGCCAAGACCAAGACCAAAACTTAGGACAAGAACAAGAGCAAAAGAAAGGACAAGGGCGGGGACAAGGGAAAGCTCGAGGTCGAGGTCAAGCTGAGACGGTTCCACCAACTGAACTAAACCATCACCTAGGTTTCCTATCCGTACCGAACGTTGTGGGTTCGAACACGAACACGAGTGCGGATGCAGATTCGAATGTGGGTGTAGAAGTGGACGTAGACGTGGACTTGAACGTGGTAAATGCGGACCTGGATTCGGATCTGGACGATCTGGATAATCATCTGGCAAAGAATCTGAAGAAGAGAGAAAAGAAAGATGATAATAAGAATCACGTTGATAATCATATTAACAAGAATAGGAACAGCTTGACCCCATCCACATCCCCGTCTCCCACCACGACCAAGTTGGGTAAAGATCTGCAAAATTCTACACTTTCTTCGACGCTTGTTCCCGCCATCACCGCGCCCACCTTAAGCCTTGATTCAAACACCAACGGTACTACTACTACTACTACTACAATCCCGACTGCAGCCACGCTACTCCCTAGCATTCGCGAAACCCGCCCCGCCGCAACCGCCGCCGCCGCCATCCTTCAGATCAACTCTCCCGCCCTTGATACCCCAGATCATCAAAATAACCACCTTTGCGTGCACCAGCATCAGCATCAGCACCAGCACCAGCCTCAGCCTCAGCAACAGCAGCACAATCGTCATCGTCATCGTCATCGCCGACACGATAGTGACGATAACGATAATTATACCGGTTATAATAGTAATAACAGTGCCAAAGACGACGGCGACGGTGATTGCGATAGCGACGATCATTTTCGTGGGCCCGCGTCCGCCTTCCGCGCCCTGTCCCCTTCATCTACCCTCTCCCGACCTACAGCTCCTCCGAGGCGACAGAGTATTCTTTCAAACCGCCAGACCACCCTAATAAAAACCCTGCTCAACCCTGGTTATGCCGGCAGTGATATAGGGATAGGTGCAGCTGAACACGATCAACTTCTACCCATAAGCGGAAATATGGTGACGAGAAAAATCTGGGTCAAGAGGTATCAAGCCTCTCCGACCTTGATTACTATAAACGAGGAGGATTTAGTTGACGACGTCCGCGAATTGATCTTACGAAAATATGCAAACTCCCTCGGACGCCAATACGATGCCCCAGACTTGATGTTGCGCATCTTTGATAGAGAACAGTCGGCGAGTAGACCCTTACAGCCTGATGAGCCTATGGGTAGGACTCTCGACAGTTATTATCCTGGTGGTCAGTCCGTCGACGATGCCCTGCTGATCGACATACCTGGCCGTCGCACTCCGAAAGCGTCTCCGAATCCAAGATATTATACCGAGGACCGCCCTCACGAATCAGCGACCGACTACTTTCCGCCTTATCCTCCCGTTTCTCAGCATCCCAGCGCCTCTTCAGCGACCGCTCTTAACGCTCCTCATCAGCTCCACTTCCCTCCTTCCTTGACCGTCCTCAGTACCGGCCAGTTACCGCCGTTGCCCTCTCCCGGTGGGACGAGGCGGTTGGGAGCTTCGAGACCTAAGATCCAGAGGATGCATACCGCGTCGCCGGTCTCTACCAACACGAATGGTCATGCTTCTCAATCCGCAGCCCCGTCCACCGGTATGCACAACTACCCAAAACAAGCACGTTCAAGGACTCATTCAGGTGCCTCTTCAGAACAATCTAATCATCCACCTTCCGCTCCCTCGATACCGACTCCTCCTGTCCCGGAACGCACCGCCACTCCACCTCCTCGCGTCTCCTCGCCCCGACTCGTCAACCGAGCGAAGAAGAGTAAGAAGCCCATCGAACACCCATCGCTGCCCCCCGGCATGCTGAACGGCGGCGTCCCTCCTATCAACGTTCTCATCGTCGAAGACAACATCATCAATCTCAAGCTCCTAGAGGCCTTCGTCAAGCGGTTAAAAGTCCGGTGGCAGACGGCAATGAACGGCAAGGAGGCAGTGAATAAGTGGCGTGCTGGAGGGTTTCACTTGGTCC
Organism: Hypoxylon lienhwacheense; assembly: GCA_902806505.1. Lineage (NCBI taxonomy): Eukaryota > Fungi > Ascomycota > Sordariomycetes > Xylariales > Hypoxylaceae > Hypoxylon > Hypoxylon lienhwacheense. Next base: position 601,200 of record CADCWW010000016.1, read on the forward strand.
TGATGGATATCCAATTACCTGTGATGAACGGCCTCGAAGCCACTCGGGAGATCAGGAGGATAGAGAAGGTTAATTCGATCGGCGTCTTCTCCTCGTCTGCCAGCAGCCCCCCGGACGAAATCGAGGCGGAACCTGCGGAGGAAGATAAGCTGGTCAATACAGAGATGTTCAAGAGCCCAGTCATCATTGTCGCTCTGACGGCAAGTTCGCTTCAGAGCGACAGACACGAAGCCTTGGCCGCTGGCTGCAACGACTTTTTAACCAAGGTAAGCTCTGGCTAAACTCCTCCATTCAACACAACGTCCTTGCTAACGCAGAGATCTCCGTTATAGCCCGTCAACTTTGTCTGGCTCGAGCGCAAGGTGATGGAATGGGGTTGCATGCAAGCTCTGATCGACTTCGACGGATGGCGGAAGTGGAAGGACTTCTCGCAGAAGGCCGAAGAAAACGACTCGAAGAAAGCTGCAGCCAAGGCACCGAAGGTGCCTAAGAAGAGCCGTCAATCTATGACAGCCGCCGCTTGAGATCGCCATATCATAAGCGTCTGTTGCCTAGAAACGGGTTCATTCTACGGGATAGAACACGAGGGTGACGTACGGAATATTACGTCCATCGATCACAGCTCTCCAACATCACCTACTCTTTATCTTTGCTAAACATGCAAATGCTGCTGTTGCCGCCGCTGCCGCCCTCGTCATCCAACCCTGAATTCGAGAGTAGTACAAGCAATTGAGGTGCTGACTAGCCGTACTACCGGTATTGTTTTGCATAAAGCTCAATCCTACGTGCATACGTATACAGCCTATTGTCCTTCTACACCATACCACCAGGGAGGCAGGATATTCTACGACGAACGAACGACCAAACAAACTAGTGCTACACTCACCCGAACTATAACCATCCATACAAGCTTAAGCCCCTATTCCCATATTTTCTCTCAACATATAATGCTTACACTTCGAATTAAAAAAAAAGGCCATTTCTTTTATCCTATTAATACTTTCATTCGTCCGTTCTCCTCAGCTAGTAGCCGGCGTTAAATCGAGAGGGGGGGGATTTAAGGTAATCTTCGAAGAAGAAGAAACCTAGTACCGGTGGAAAGCTGAGAAAAAAAGGGGGGTGGGTGTTGAGAGGGAAAGGGGTGATTCCATGTTTAATTCGCTGTCTGGTAATGGGTTTTTGGTCAGGTTAAGAAAGGGTGAGAGAGGGGATGAGAATGGGAATGGGAATGGGTACCTAGTCTTTCTTCGTTCAGTTCAGAATGATACCACGTAACGCACACACACATACGCATATATATACCTACATATATATATAAACACAACACCAACACGCACATGCACATGCACATATATATATATATGACCTCTTTTTCTGGAGAGGGGAGGGGGGAGGAGGTGGCATAAAAGGGGGAATAAATATATGTATACCTACCTACGGTATATATGTTCTCCAAACAAGATAACTAGTACTAGGTATTAGTAGTAGTCGTAGTAGTAGTAGAAATTACATACCACTACCATCATCTCATCATTTTCCCCAACACAACTATCCTCCCCTTCCTCCTCCCCTTCCCCTCCCCCCCTTTTTTTTGGTCAATTCTTTAAACGAGGATATACACATTATTAGGAGGTACAGATACCTTACAGATACTTACAACAGTGATCTAAATATCCCTACCTACCTACCTACCTACCTACCAGGTAAGCAAGCGAGTAAGGCTAGGTAACGAGGACATATCTACCTTGTATATAGGTATATAATGTATATATATCGTACTCGTCGTAGAGGTATAAATGAATAAATAGGTGAATAGGTGAATAAGTTGGTATGTAGGTATGTAGGTAGGAAGTAGACGAGAGGAAACATAAGATGATCTCGTGGACTAGCTAATGGGAGGTAATACAACACACACATACACACATACACACATACACACACACGTATATATATATATATGATATCTTATTTATACTAATCCGAATAATCGCATACAAGGAATCGTTATCCTATCCTGCCCCTACCCCTACCCCTACTCCTCCTCCTCCTACCTCCCAGATACACGTGTAGCCTAGCCTGGCCTTGCCTAGCCTCCTTCGTACGGCATAGCAGAAGCATTTATTTACCTCACAGTCACAGTCACAGTCACAGTCAAACCAGACCAGACGAACCATGACGGATCCAAGATACTCATACCTAGTAACCTCCTTCCCTTCTCTCCTACCTACAGTGCTACACTTCTTAACCTATTCTGAACCCAAAAAAAAAAAAAAAAAAAAAAAAAAGAAACTCCCCGTGTCTTCGTAAGTATAATCGTCATTTCGTGAGGTGCTACGTACTAACCCCGAGAAGCACAAGAGGGAAAAGGGGGTATATAATAAATACACAAAGAATTAGCCAAAAAAAAAAGAGAAAAGACTCCCCATCTAAACTAAACACCCTCAAACCAATATCATACCTATCTAGCATATAAAACATAGACCGTGATTCGTAAAACTCATGATCGTGATGGTCGGGTTATGATTAGGATAGAAAAAAGGGACGGTGAAAGACGTAAATAGGTAAGTAACCTAGGACCTAGGACCTAGGGAAATAGGTAAGTAGGGTAGGTTAATAAAACAGCACCACTACTTCAGTTAAGAAGGACGACTCGAGAATTATCCGGAGACTCCCACGACTATTGCGAGTCCTCCAGGTCTGACAAGTGACCCTTCTCGATATCCTTCTCGAATTCTGCTGCGGTTGGTAGGGCCTCGTCCGGACCCGGTTCTCTTTCACTGGCAACGAGGACTACTTCTTCCTTCGTGGGGTTTATGAGTCGGAAGCTGGTAGTGCTCGGATAAAGTAGCATTCCGGAAGCACGGCTGTCGCCGTTGACGGATGTACGTTGTTCTCCTGGGTCATCTATCGTGGCAGTAGTAGTAGAAGTAATAGCAGTGGTCTCCGCCAAACTACTGGCCTGCGGGATAATGGCGTGACCTAACCCGGCGCTCATACGTCGCACAAGAGCGGGATCGGGCCGGTCATGGTCTGCCTGGGTGACAAAGTCTCTAGAGCTCCACGAAGCGCGATGCACGCGCGCCGCTCGAGGCAGATTGCTAACAGAACGCCGCGAACTTACACTAACAGAGCGGCTCGTTCTCTTCGTAAAAGGGCCGGCGGTGCTGATATAAGCTACCGGGCTCATTTCGGCCAGGTAGTCGTCGTCTTCGTCTTCGATTTTAGGAGCTCGCCTGACGGAAGTGACGGAGAAGTAGGGCTCTTTCGGAAGCTCAGGAAAGTCGTTAGAGGAGGTAGAATTTGATCCCACCTTGGTTTTGGATCTCCTAGGTTTTGGTGGAAGAGGTTTGTCGGTAGCTCTTTGCTCAACGTGTTCGAAGTATCGGACTCGGACACCTTCAAGTGTTTGCGAGCTGAAATATTCGCGGTTGCGAGAAAGCGACATCCATGAAGAGATGCCGCCTAGGATTATCAGGATCATCACAGCGATCGTGAGGAAGCTTTGAATAACAATGATCACGACTCCGATCGCCGCAACTACAATACGACTAAGGTTGAAATCAGGGAGGAAAGCGATTGAAAGTCCGGTAGTTGCTACTCGGGCGAGGGCGAGTAACCAAACAGCCAAAGCCGTGTTTCGCTGTCCCTCATAGGGGTTCAGTGCTGCTATTATAACGAGTGCCATTATATCGACAACGAATATACCAAAAACCTGGACGAGCGAACTGCTCGAAGCGCCGCCCAGGAAGCAAGCTCGAACAAGTTGATGTGGTAACCAAAAGGCGAAGAACCACCATCTTGAGAGACGGTAACGCGCCGACAGCCAACCGAATCGTTTGACATACGCCTCATCTTGGTGAATACTTCTCCGATGGGGGTCATTGTCTACGAAGTGGCAACGAATGAAAGGCAACGACCCGACAGGCTTCTTCTTCGATTCTTCATCTCTAATCTGGCTAAACCGTACTGGCGCAACACATGGAAGGCATCCTAATATATTGCTCTGTCGCAATAAGATTCGATCGCGATCGATGGAAAATGTGCAGAAGCGAAGCCTCGAATACAAAGCATAGAGGATCAAGCCACCTATACCAACTATAAAGATGACGAAAATAAGTGAGGCTATTGCTGTAGGTCCAAGCGATCCATGGATGGAAAATTGAAACATAGCAAGCGTAGTGATAGAAAAGGACGCGATGAACAGCGTTCTGAGAACGGCAAGACATAGGTATCTTGTCCAATGAGACCGAAAATATTGTAAACGGTCTTGTTTAATCCATTTCAGCTTCGTCAAGCCCTCAAGAGAAAGTTTGAAGGCTATTAAAAGGAGAATCACAAGTCCCAGAATAACGAGCAGCCAGATCAAACTGATCATGAATGCGCTAGGAGCAGGAATGTTTAGCTCAGACAATTCGCCCGCGAATCCAAACCAATCTCCCGGTAATGCCATCCCTGATTGGATCGGGTCACCGTTCCAGTTGTAGTCGTATGGATTATTCGAATCGTAGACGCGAGTTCTCCCCAGCGAGCGAACAGCGTATCTCATAACCCCTGAAATTCTCCTAGATAGTGGACTTGCAACGTCTGATACCAACGAACGGCCATATATCTGCTGGCTGAGCCCTCCTTGGCTGTTTATGATCGTAGATCCAGCATCCCCAACCTGGCTCGCGTTACCACTAATACCCACGAAAGAACTGACTGATTTTATTATTCCCGAACTTGGTACTAACCCCGCCGACCACGCAAAATTGCTCCACCAAGCCGGAAGTACGCTAGGCCAAGGTAACGACAATGCACCGGAATAGAATATAGATTGGAAGGTCTCGAATACAACGAGTATGGATAACGAGTGGGCGTAGTGAGTTCTCATATGGGCTATGCTCACGCCGTAAATAGCGGTTGCAAAGGAGGCCACCATGGCCACAGCGGTGAAAATACCCAAAACTGTACTGATATACTCAGGCTGCGAGAACGAATTCCCGTTCTTCATCACCGCTTGGAAGCATCCAATCTCAGCTTGGCTAGAGTTAGCAAACGCTTGTATTCGCACATAGCCTTCGATGTCCGGTATCTCGTATGCGAGTTTTGGAATTCCGATAACTTGTTGTGGGCCGATGGGGAATAAGGCAAATGCCTCGACAGGATGATTAGCCTTCAGGGGACATAAGCTGGATAGAGTCATGAGCTTCGAGGAATACGATGGTTAACTAGACTGACTATACCTATAGACGTTCATTTTGCACGGATCTACTGTCATCGAGAATCTACTTTCGCCATAGGCTTCGACAGATATATACACTAAACCAGACCGGCCATTAGCCAAGAACGCTGGCGTGGAAAAAAGAGTGATAGGGACGCATACGCATAATGTTTTCATTGCGTATGTTTGTAGTTCCGTCGAGATGAAAGAGAACGGTGGAGTTGTCGTAGTAAAAGGCGGCGTCAAACTTGGTTACGTTGAACAAGCTTTGTCCTCCAAGACAGTCGCCAAAATCACCTGTATATAAGGCAGGTGTTCTGTCTAGAGCTAGTTTCGCTGTTACACCATCAAGGCTCGTGCCGGAGATATATTGGACTTCTTTGGCATGTATTATTGGCGCTAGAGTCAGACCACCAAAGATGGAAAGAGTCAGGGGTTGAGCTAGACGGTGAAATAACATCTTGACTGCCGGGTGGCTATTGTAGGATGGTCATCAACGAGGGGATATAGTGAGCATATCGGATAGAAGTAGGCGTCAATAGGTTGTTCCAGTTACCAATGTCTATCATCGGACAGTATTTCGAGGGTGAGAAGATAGCTGGCAAAGACCACCTTTAAAGACGAGGTAGAATGCTGAGATGATGAATGACGAAGCATCTATCTCCTCTCTAGATCTAAGATAAAGATGTGTCGTGTCGTATTGTGTCGAGTCAGGGCCTTTTACTACCAGCATAAACGAGCGTAGACTGTAGACTGTAGTCTGTAGTCTGTAGTATGTTGACGTGCGATGTATAAGCACACTGAATCAACAAGGTGACAGGGAGAGTTGCCTGTATATGTGATTTCTAGAAGAACGAACGCATACGATCCACTCACACTCCGATGACAGTCGAAAGAGTTGAAGAGTTGTAGAGTATTGAATGTCATGTACCAGTTGAACGAGCGTATCATGAAATATTTAGGAGGCAGAATTATTCCATTGAAGTCACTTGCGAGGTAACTTATGTACATCTACCTGCTATATCTTATATGTAATAGCTATGTACCTACCAACTATATGATGTAGTATGTGGTATAAATGTCCTATGAGGTACATAATGTATCCACATGTTTGAATTCTATCATGTAAGACTTTAAGTACCTACCTTATATTATAGATTCCATATGCGGTGTAGAAGAGGTAAGTGAGGTAAGTGCTATGACAACAAGTACCATCGTACGACAGGCACCGCCGACAACATCCAACAGATATTATAAAAAGGAATCAAACACTTATCGACTCTCCCGCAGTTTCCCGTATCTGCATGTCTGCATGCATACGTGCTCTCTCCCTCTAGGTTGTCCGACGGAGACGTTCGCTGCAGCCCAAACCTTGTTGACTGGTAGGTAGCGCCTGATAGACGTCCCGTAACCTACATACACTATGTACGTTAGAATTAACCGTACCTGTATGTACCTTGCATGGTCTTTTTGCGATGTTCTCATTGGTAGGTTCGTCCCGTAAAGGGAAGTCGGAGCCTAACCACATTGTTGACTAGGGGGTGGGTCCTCGCCCTATGTAGTTAAATACATATGTACATAGAGACGGTACCGTATTCAAGTTGAAGATAATTACGACGTATAGTTAATCAAGATTGTATAAGTCAAGTCTTATGTATTATATTACTTCAAATACTACATTAGGTACTTATAAACCCTCCCTTTTCCTCCCCCATCACCTGTTCAAGTTCAGGTCGTTGGTATACGAACTGGAAGTTGAACCATGTGATTAAGAGTACCCCAGATATCCGGTGCTTAGAGCAGAAATTGGATTGGCTGGTCTACTCGTTTGACTCATCACAGCGCATGGGATATGCAAGGGGCGAGGGAGTACTTGAGTGACTGTGGAGTATACAGTATTTGCTATTCTCTCTCATCTTGAGGCTGTCGTACGTATGAGGTAGATATAAGAGTATTAGGTACTTAAGACTACTATAAGTGTACGGATGTATGACAGGTACATCGTGAACTCATAAGAGGTGCAATGCCTCCGTAATGTATGCTACTGAATCACCTGGTTCAAGTTGCATATTAATGATGGCCGCGGGCTCAACAGGTTGCCATCCCGAATGAATATTGTTGCATTGGCTATATCCCTTCCACCCTTCTGTTGCTAAAGTAGATCGACAGGAGGGAAATATCCTCTCCAAAAAAAAAAAAAGATCACTTCAACTCCGAGTCTATGCACAGATGAATTTGTAACTGGCGGACAGGAGTTGCCGGCGCGAGGAGACCTCGGTCAGGTTCGGTCCCGTGAACCCGGCACACGGAGACCATTCCCATCAACTCTGTAGTTTTTTTTTTGACCATCTATCCTAGCCAGTCAAACCCATTAAGCCCATGGTGCCACCAGGCCCATCTTTGTTCGAATTGCAATGCGAAATACAAACCAGGAAATTTGATGTGAAATGGTATCAGATAATCCTTTTTTAAGTCGTGACGGTCGTGAAGTAGAACAAATCCAATATTCGATGCGCCTAGAATAATAATGCTGATATAATTAGGTAGCTTTAGTTTTCCTCATCGTCTTCCTCAATAGGAGCAGGCGTTCTCCTTTCGTTTCTTCGCTTAGGACGTCTGTGTCTCGAGCTCGAGATGTTGCTTGCTGAGTCTTCGGGCGCTAAATCAAAATCGTCGCCCCCCCAGTCACTTTCGCTCATAGTGCCGTCGTCGTCTCCGACGGCCCACGGCGGCCTCTCTGAGCCTTGCGAATTACCCGAAAGCTGTGGCAAGACATCGATCCTTCCAGAACGGCGATGTTGCTGGCTTAGCAACAGGCCGTTGTTGCGTTGGCGGAGGGCGTTCCGCACTATTTCCGCACGTTCGTGAAGCTTCTCAAATGCGTCTTCGAGAGCTTCCATACCTTGATAGATTTCTCTTTCTACCTCGGCTAGGACAGCCATCTCGACTTCTTCATCATGCGACACAGGCTGGCGGTAGTGGCCAGCCGTGGTAGACGACGAAAGCGAGACGAAAGAGGCGGGAGTTGCGCCACGGGAGTACATGTTAGAGAACGGCGTCGTACTACGGGATGCGCCGAACCCAGGTGTGTGCCGCACACTGGGCCCTCGAGAGGGCGGCGGAGACGAGAAGTTGTTCGCAGGTGTATTACCCCGGGATGTTAGGTTATCGGTAGGTGTGATCGCGTCATCAATATCAGCACCGGACCACAGGAAGCCGTCAAACCGGCCTGAAATGAGAATCTCCCATTCTTGAGGACTAATATCGGTGATGGTGGCAAGAAGATCGTGGTGGAACGGGTTTTTGACAAGGAAAATGGCCGTCTCCGCATCACGAGGTGCCTGCTGTAAGCGATAAAGGCGCTGGAGTGCCAGGCCTGTCTTCACCATAAAATCCGATCTCGGTTTACGGAGCGGCGTGGGCGCTCTCATGGCGGGTTGCAGTTCCCGGGCGCCAGAAACCAGCGCATTAAAAAAGGGCCGCTCCTCCTGATTAATGTTGGTCAGGATCGCGAAGGTAAGCGTCTCATCGTCGATCTCGGAGGGTGCCGGTGCCGGTGCTTCGGCGCAATTATTCATCCATCGATCAACTACAGATCTGACCTTCTTGGACTGTCGCAAATAGTGATCCCTAAACTCCTCGGCGATGTCAGGGTCTAGCTGGATAGGCGAGACCGGTCGGGGGGGCATATCTGCCGCAGTCTCGATCGCATCGGCACAAAGAGAGGCAAGATCAAACGGGGGCCATTGCGGCATCTCAACTCTTCCTCCTACCCGTTCCAACACTTCTCCCCATCCTAATCCTCGATGCTCTTCCGGCGATCTCTCGCACATAATGCAACTGCAACCCTCAGTAGGAAGGTCACGGGAAAACACATCCTCTAATCGATCTAGCAAACGACGCGCGACAGATTTATGCCCTGTCGCCACTGCAACCGAGCCTTGTTTCTGAACAACCGACTGGTATTGATCCAAGAGATTAAAAAATGGCGCGAACAGAGTTTCCGCCCCTGCTAAGGGTGGGTTCGAGGGCCGTGATCCATTTTGACGTGGTATCACGGATAGAAAATTCTTTGGAATCGGGTGAAGTAGGCCGCCGTATTGAAGAAGGTAGTCAACTCTTGGAACCTCTTGGATACTTAATGGGGGCGGCGGTGGAGGCGGTGGAGGCAGGGGGCCAAAGTCGGTTGCCGGAGTTCCTGAAGGGGTGGGGCGATCGTGACGTTCGAACCTGACGTTAGGGTCAGGCTTCTCGTCCGGAAAGGTCTGCGGCGGGGGGAACTGAGGCGTGGCTGTAGGAGTCTTGGGCGAGGAATCTTGGATGGAATCTGGGGAGTCATCCACTTCGATCGGACTAGGAACCTTCCGAGTTCTTGACGACGCTGTTCGCTGCGGGGCAACGGGAGTAGCAGCAGACGAAGCCTCTCCAGCATTATAGTCATCTATGTCGGAGACAATATCGCTAGTTCTTGGTATACCTAGTGGTGGAGGAGGCGGAGGAGGCGGGGGAGGAGGTGGGTAGGACGGAGGAGACTTGATGGTGGTAGCATGGCTCGAAGCCTTAGATTTAGTAGATAGTTTCGATTTATCATCATGCTTCGAGCCCGAACGAGAGACACCTGAAGTCCTTGATTTCGGTCTGTCTGATCCTAACCCATGTTCTTCTCTTAGCTTAGAGGCGGATGTTTTGCCACGCTTCTTCTTCTCCTCGGATAGGTCCGTCTCGGGAGGACTGGGCGGCCGGTCATCTTTCCGTACGCTCCTCTTGCTTGCCGAACGCTCCATCGACCCGGATCTTCTTCTACTGTTGGAACCGAGATCTGTAGTATCGGGGGTGAGTGGTTCAGGACGGGGAGTAGATTTCCCTACATCTTCACGACTGAGTATGGTTTCCTTGCTGTGAGCCTTGCTGAAAGTAGGGTATGGCAAGCTAACTCTGCTGCTAGAAAGAGAGGTTCTCGCGAGCTCGGGCACTAAGTCACTCATTGAGGAAGTTCTCCTGTCACGGTCCTTTTCCCTTTCCCTTTCCCTTTCCTTTTCTTCTCTAGTTCGATGTCGGCGGTGTGAAGAGGTATACGAATCGCCATCGGCAATGCTCTTGTGCTTAGAACGATGAGACTTATGATGATGATAGCCATCCCTATCTCTACCTGCTCTAGCGTGATCCCTATCCTTCTCCTTATCCCGCTCACTCTTGCTACGTCGGCGATCCCGTGAGCGGTCATCAGTGGTAGTGGTTGCGTCAGTGTCAGGATCTTTGGAGCCCATTGTGGAGGGACTATAGGAGCCCGACCGGGCTTAACCACAAATTGGAAGTTGGCAAGGGACTTTTATCGAATTACGTGAAGGATAAGAATTAGATAAAAAAGAGGGGGTGATTTTATTATAGGACGCAAAGTCGGATGAAAGGCAGTCGATGATTTGATGCCCGTGGTCGGAGATTCGTAGTTGATGTGTTGTTGGTTTAGCAAGGGATGCAAGAAAAAGGGTAAAGGGTATTAGAGGTAGCGGAGGCAAAAGGGTGAAAAAAAAAGTGGTGAAAGATTAGAACAAGGTAGGTTTAAAACGGTTAGTTAGACGATTAGGTACAATTTAGGTACAATTTAGGTAGTTGCATGTTCTTGTTCTAAAAAAGATCTTGTGTAAATGTGTAGATGTGCAGATGTGCAGATGTATAAATGTACAGGTCCGTAAAATGCGTGAAAATGCATTCAATGTGCAAATATATATATAACCAAAAAAGAGATAAAAATAAAATAATACTTCAACGGTATAAAAAAGGTGACGGCGGCTATTGGAGTTACTACTTGTACTTGGAGTCTATCGGCACGCTACGCAGCTGCCTATGATTCGACCAAACCATATGCAAGTTGTTGTACAGATTGTGTATGTTTCTTCTATGTACAACTACATTACATGATTGAATGTACGGACTGCACCTATCGTCCTACGTACTGTATCAAGATTGTGGGAAGACGTCTTCCGTTATTTTAGGTACCTTATTTCATACCCAAGGTACAATATACTAGGTACCGTACCTATGTATCCAAAAAGAGTGGGACTACTACATCATGCAGGTTCGGGGTTCAATGTTAAAATGGTCAATGTTCGCCCAATTGCTCCGGCTCTTTTCATCCTTTCAATTAACGCATAACCACCTCATACTTGCATCTTCATTGTATAATCTAATTCCCTCTCTCCTCTCTTTTTCTCTTTTCCCTTTTTTTTTTTCTCTCTTCTCTTCTCGTGGAACCTGATTCGAAACTATAGAGGTAACTTATGTACACCAATCTTGAAAATCTCATCACAAGTTTTGCCACCGATATATGTATGTAATTTGCTATTCGCTATATCCAGAGAGGTTGTTATCGAACGAGATTCATCGATATACTTACCTGTACCTAATATATAACCTGTTAGGTAGTTATAGTAAGTTAGAGGGGGGGGTATTTGGCCCCCCCTAGCATTTGGCCACTGGGGAAAAACGGGCTGGATTAAGCCCCTTTTAGTATAGCGCAGTACATCTCAGATCTTGCTCTTATCTGCCATTTTGAGCATAGCTGGCTCATTCAGTCTGATCACTAGTCCTAGTTAGGTTTAGTCGATCCCTTTTCCATTCTAAGCAAAATTGTTCATTATTTATCCGCACTTCATAAATATAATAACCAATGAAAATGAAAAAAAGTCGATACGTTCCTTAGTTTTCAGAAAAAGCTGTTAAATTATTGGTTTGATAAATTTATATTTTCAAAAATATTAACCAATCATTTTATTCAGTTGCGCAGTCGTAAAGATCTAACATAATAAGGATAAAATAATACAAGGTAATTGGTTCATTTCATAAATAATATGAAGTCCACCAGGAGTGTTTTAATTGGCTAAGGGTGGTTGAAAGCAGGGGGAGTAAAGAAAAGGGGGAAAGAAGAAAAATACATGAATATATTCTATAAATAAAGGAATCCCTGTAAAAGACCAAGATCCCATTGGCTGCATTGACCAGTGGCCAAATGCTAGGGGGGGCCAAATACCCCCCCCTCTAACTTAAATATAAGAGCATATGTCACTTCTGAGCTGCCCTTCACAAGTACACGATAGAGATGAATCAAGGTAATAATGGGCTAGGTATTCATAATGTCGTGTAAACAACATGTACAAGGCGGCCGTAGTATATACAGTACACTACAATGCTGCGGACATCATTCGTCCCAGCGCGGCTTGCTCACCGCATCTCGGTTTACTCTCAACTACCAAGGTAGACCTGCCTCTGGACGGTAAGGTCTGCTATGAACCTGCGCATATATCTCTGCTCATCCCAATTACCCTATGTCTTGGCAAAGAAGTGGCTGCTCCTTTCAGAACAGGCGACAGACGAAAATCCTCTCCCAGATTAAAATGTGCCATCTATTTTATTCCATATTCCGTCCCTATATAATGTTATGATCTAGTCTAACAACGTGGCTCGTGGCCGGTAGACTGCCCTTATACTCCTGACGGCCTCTATTTCTTCGGTTGATAGGGTTGGTAAAATACTCCAGCTCAAGTAACGTCGAACCGACAGATCATGTCTATAATAATAAATCCAAATATCCGTATAAGATCTCGATCTGTCCGCCGCAAGCTTGAGCACCCTGATGTCCATCCATAAGATAACTTGTTTCTGCGCAGCAAGTACTTTAGTTGAACCAGGTATAAATCCACACGAATTTTTCTATGGTTACAAGCGATCTAGCAGACCACGGCTCTCTAACAAGAGAACAATCTGGTGCACAATCGATCGTACCGTCTGCTTCTCGCAGTCGACAACTAGATCGGGCTTGGACGGTGTCTCGTACGGATCGTCGACGCCTGTGAAACCCTTGATATGACCAGCACGGGCCTTAGCATAGATGCCTCGCTTGTCGGTCTTTTCACAATATTCGAGGGGAGTAGCGACGTGGACAAGATAACAGTCTCCGTACTTCTCGATCGTCTCCTTGGCACTCGCTCTATCTTTCTCGAACGGCGCAATTGGAGCGGCGATGACGGCAGCACCGGACCTAGTTAGCTCGCCGGCAACGAATGCGATACGAGCAATGTTGGTACTACGATCCTCCCTGCTGAAGCCCAGCTCGGATGATAATTCGTGTCGCACGGTCTCGCCGAGAAGCATCGACACAGATCGGCCACCTTGCTGGTTTAGAGTAACCTGAAGAGCTCTCGCGATCTGATCTTTGCCGCTGTTGGTGTAGCCGGTCAAGAAAACAGTGAACCCCTGAGCAGCGCGTGCAGGGTGCGATTCGCGCAATACCTTGACAACTTCGGGATACGAAAACCACTCGGGAATATCACGACCACTCCTCAGCCTCGAGCGTAGTTCCGTGCCCGAAATGTTTAGGGTCCGCGTATCCTTGGGAATTTGGTCAACGGGTGCGTACTCATCCTTGTCGGGCAAGTAGGTCATCATTTGGAAGGGTACGACTTCAATGCCAAGCTCGTCACGATATTTCTCAACTGCGTACTGGGCATCGTAAGGCCCATAGAAATCAACGCCTTGGCTGTTCTTCCCGGGACCGGCATGGTCACGGCCAACGATGAAGTGGGTTGCTCCATGGTTCTTGCGGATAATAGCATGCCAGATGGCTTCACGGGGGCCACCCATCCGCATAGCCAACGGCAGAAGACCTAAGACTGCCATACCGTTAGGGTATCTTGGTAAGAGAGCCTTGTAGACTCGTACACGAGTGAAGTGATCAATATCCCCGGGCTTTGTTAAGCCAACTACCGGGTGAATAAGCACATTAGCATGGTGCGAGCGAGCAGCGCGAACAGTTAGCTCTCGGTGTGCGCGATGCATCGGGTTCCTCGTTTGGAAGGCGACAACACGACTCCAGCCGAGCTTGTCAAAGTGCAATCGGAGTTCAGCTGGGGTATCTTTGCAGAAACAGACAGAGTTAGCGTGATCTATAATGAGATGAGATCTGACTAGGGACTTTGGATGAGACTTACATCGGAGATCTACAAAGTCATAATGTTGCAAGCGGTTGACAGCTTCTACTTTACCACCAATGTAAAAGTCGGAAGCGGTCCTAAAGAGATACTTAACAGCCGGGTGCGCTTCATCATCACTTCCAAAAACCTCTTTAGCCTCGAGGACCCTAATATTTTCAACTACGTTAGTCTAGCCCACTGGACGAGATTCAGCTGAGAGGGAGTTTGCCCATACTTGTCCGGCTTATAAATATCGTGCACCGTGAGGATGGCTAGGTTCCTATCGTCACGAAGATCGCGCAGTGTCACTCGAATACCTTGCTTGAGGTCGAGCTCTTGAATTGTCTTCTCAGACACATCTAGAGTGATGGGCATGCTGAATAAAGCACCATCGGCCAGCCTGTTTTCCTTTACTACTCTACGACAGAATAAAATCAGTTTAGTTCTCGGTGAGTAAAGAAGGTTGATAGTTACATACCCATTATAATCGGCCTCGGTCATGAAACCTATATGTATACTAATGTGAGTTTGATTTCATATGAGGAAGACAGGCTTCAGGACCATCATCTCGCTAGTCACACCATGCGTAGATGTAGATAATAGAATGAGTTACTAGGAAGGCCGGTGGCTTTAAACAGAAGAGCACACGCAATGAAGGGCCAGGCAGGAAGAGTAAACACACACCTTCTAGAGGCGAAAATCCACCATTGAGGATTAATTCGAGATCACATAGTTGCCTCTCCGTCAATATAATAGCAGGAAGGGTCTCAGCTTCGGCCGCAAGCTCAGCTTGCCTAGGGAAGTCTCTAGCAAGGAGATCCTTGAGGACACCGCCATGAGGAGGGTTTGCCATTGTGTCGAGATAGGTTATTTTTGAGTAGGATTGATGTATTAGTGAAGATGAGCAGAGGAGTATGTCCCACGACGTCACAATAAGTTGCAAATTAGTTATATGAAGGAAAGGATAAGAAATCCGGAAGACTCGTTAGTTTATATTCAAAAGGAACGGAAAAGGATTGGAGTTTGCTATCAAACTTGTGAAATGTATGTACGTGTCGACAGGATATAAGAAAAGAGATGTATGGAAACTTGAGATATGTTGGCTGTAACATATACTCAGATAAAAAAGTCTCTAATAAAAAAAAATAAAAAAAAAGAAGGAAAAAAAGGATATCATAATCAGTATCCACTAGATCTGTTACTGATCCGCGCCAGTGCATACGTAATCGTAGTTTTATCCAGGAAATAATACTTATACGTCTATGATACAAGCAGTTAACAATATGTATGTGTATATAGATATAAGTAGAATGCATGAATCCGTTCTCTCTTGTACACTATACTCTTTCTCGGATGTATATTTTGCATTGATATGTATGTATAGAGTTACTTGGTAATATATACATTACCTTGTAGTATACGATAGAATACCCCTATAAGACATTATGTATTAATATAACAGGCGCATTACCTAAGTATGTAATCCTCTAGCTTCCCCTAACCCCTCCCCCTCCCCCCCATGGGACGGAAGCTAGAACGTGCGTCGTGCATCGGTAAGAAGAGGAAAAATCAAAGCTGCAAAAAAAAAAAAAAAAAAAAAAAAAAAATCGAGTAGCATTTAGCCTAGATGACGTGCTCAGGGACCAGCGACAGCCGCCCCATAACCCCATAAACCCATAAAGAATAATGATTAGGTATTCTCGGTTCTCGTTCCTCACTGGACCGATTTTACATCGCTTAGTACCAGGCTCGGATCCGTTGCACGTCAAACAAGACACCACGCAATCCACACACGCCGACCACGCGGCTCTCGGGGCGCAGGTCCTCGATGATGCCTTAATTTATAGAGTTGCACGTAACATATGATGTATCTAATGTATGTGTAGATATATCTACTTATCAGGTAAATCAGTAAAATGAAAGGGAGGCGGGGGTGGAAACGTTAGAAACATGAATAGAACGAGAATACGATATGTACGTACCTAGATATATGTAATACCTCCAAGTAACTTAGGTAGGTAGGTACCTATGTAGGTATGTTGGTAGGTACATATGTATGTACGAAATAGCTACATACATCTATCCAATCACCTCTACAATTACATACATGTAGTATCCTCCCCCGCAACCGACTCGAAAATAGGGGCTCGGGATCGGCCTGCCTTGTACTACCTACTATGAACATGAGGCATAATTACCTGTACCTACCTAGTGTAGTGTACCTAACGTACTAAGTTGAAAATCTAGAAATCCCCCTCCAAGGAACGTGGTTATTATGATCTACAATTAAAACTTCACCAAATAAAACTGTACATATTCCATTATAGAATTACGTACACCTCGATCCTTGCTTCTATTACCATTCCTTCTCCCTGGATAGCCATTTCTTTCAGAAGCAAATCATGCAACCTGTCAGTCATGTTTTGATATAAATTTGCAATGTTTTAGCAAATCGTCACAGATATGTCCATCAAATGTTCAGCATCGTAAAACAAAGGAGAGGGGGAGCACATGGGGTTAAATCACTATTCGACGATTCGTGTCCTTTCCTCGCCATAGCTTGCCTCCATTTTGGCTTCCTCGCGCGCTTACCTTGTGAGAATAATTCGTGGAGATGCTAGGACCACTCAGGTGTCGCGCTGCCGCGTGCCGTGTCTCGTGTTACATCTCGTGCCACGGCCCCGATAGACGTTGGGCCAGTCGGGGGGGTGTACCAGTGATTCTTATCTGATATAGGAGGGGGCAGTTCTGCCATAGGAAGTGAGCTAATTGTCTGACGAACGCTAAATGTTGAAGAAGTTATCCCGGGAGGGGCAATACTGTTGTTGAATATAGATGTTGTTGTTGATGTTAGAAATGTGGTTGGAAACCTGCCACCATTTAATGACGTCTCATTTCCTGTCGTTCGGTTAGTGCCTGCCCCCCAAGTATCCGCACTTCATCATTACTCACCTAAAGAACCTCCAGTGCTAGGCGGCTCTATTTGTGGGACAAAGCTTTCATTGCACGACGTAGTCGGCCCCGGAGTAGGAGTTGCCGTGATAGCCTCAACACTCGATGTGACCAAAATAGTTGATTCAAACGTCAGAGTTGTTACGGAACCAGATACTGTCATCGTACTTTCGCTACAAATCGTATCAATGGTAGTAATTAGACTCTCACTCTCTGAACAAGTTGTGTCAGGTTCCGGGGTGGAGGTAATCTCATCGGTGCAAGTATCGGAATAAGTCGTTGTACTAGAAGGGCCCAAGGCCGCAGATGAGGTCGTCTGAGGAGGAACACCCTGCCCGCTTGGTGTGCCTGTCGAACTCATTTCCGCGGTCGACGTGCTTGTTAAAGATGCGCCGGATACCGTAGGTGTCCTCGAGATGGTGGAATTAAATGCAGAATAGGTCACAGTACTCGAAATCGTAACAGAGGATCCGTTAGAGAGAGACTGAGTTATTACGCCGCTTAAAATTGAAGCACTTGAAGTTGAGAGTGTGTACGGGGTAGAGCTGGAGCCATTACTACCGGGAAATTGACTTATAGATCTTGAAAGCGTTACTGAGGTTATTGTGGCCTCTGGTCCTGTTGATGGCGCTGGACTTGATAGCAGACTGTTACTGAGTCCAGGAGATGATGTGGTATTTGACAATGAAAATGGCACTGAGCTAAATGTAGATTGGGCTAGGGGACTAGATGAGCCAGTGTTCAAGGAATTGCTCACTTGGACTGTTGACTTGGTATTAGTTGTTCTCGTCTGCTGCCCACTTGTGGAAGGACTAAGGAACGTCGATGTACTCGAAAGAGAAAGAGGGACGGAGCTTGGCATGGAAATGGAAGAGCCATTCTCGCTTATGGTGAAGGCTGAACTACTTCCGAAGATACTCTTGCTTCTAGTGCTCAGCTGGCCGGTGAATGCACCGGATGAAGCGGTTGGACCTGGCGTTACTGTTGAGTTTGAAACGGAGAAAGGCGACGAGGTTTGTGAAATCGTAGACAAACTCGATGTATGGCTGCTTCTAATAGGAACAGACTTGGACCCTGAAACGGTAGTACCGCTTGATGACGCTGTCGGATTAGGAAATACTGTAGTATTAGTTAGAGAGGGTGATATAGACGTCGGCACTCCAGAAGCTGTCGTAGATTTCCCTGATGAGTTACTCGACGAGGTAGCCAGTCCTACACTTTCGGTAGAGTTGGGGAATGAGAGTGATGGTGCCGATGTAGACGGTAAGGAAGATGGCAAGCTACTTGAACCGGCGCTTGTTATCGTGGTGGTTGGTGTCGCGGTCAGCGGTAAAGTCGAGTTAAAAAAGCTTACGGAACTTGGGAGGGAAATACTTGACATAGTTTTGGGTCCTGTTGAAACGATACTTGAAATAGATGTGGAATTTCGCACTGGGAATGGAACAGATGACTCTGAATTTTGTGCTGAGGCGCTATTGGGAACTCCTGGACTTGAGGAGCCCGTTATGCTACTTATCCCAACAGTAGCACTACCAGTAAGAACTGTCGAATTTATCTGCGACCCTGTTGGTACAAATGTTGAACTCAGAGAAATTGGACCGGGGCCAGTAGGCACTCGAGTGCCTGAGGACTTAAATGAAGTAGATGTTGTTTCATTAGATAATGGGAATGGTGCAGTAGGGCCGCCGACTTCTGTAGAACCCGATAGTGTTCCAGTTACCGGAGTTATTGAGGCAAACGTTGACCTGGATAACGGAAAAGTGGAATTTGGTAGAGTAAAGGAAGCAGAAGGCGCAGTAGTTAATAAGCTACCGCTTGGACCTACAGATTGCCCCGTTGGGCCACCAAATGTAGAGCTGGTTGAATTAAGAGTAGAGTTCAGAGGTATACTGAAGGGAGCAGTAGATGGGAGAATTATGCTTGAACTTGAAACGCCAGTTGGGCCTATGGGCAGTGATGTTGAATTCCTCGTTGACAGCGGGATTGTTTGGGAGCTATTGGCTGTGAAGGGATTACTGGGTAAAAAGGACTGTGTTTGGCTCGCGGTTTGAGTTCCTGATACAGATGTGGTGGCAGACGAAGTTGGTGTGAGAAGCCCCGTACTGAGAAGGGATCCGGTGCCTACGCTTGTCCGACCGGTACCTGAAATGGTAGAGTTGGATATTGGGAATGGTGGTGGCGTCGGTTGTGATGGGGCCAAGCTCGAACTACCAAAGCCGTTGCTCGCCGTAAATAAGCTGCTAGTAATACCTTGAGGAAGAGACTCTGTTGGCATACTAGTTGCGGTTGTTGGCACCGTTTGGCCATTAGGACTACCTGTAGAATTGGATAAAGGAAAGGGAGTGCGGGATAATGAGTCAGAGCTCGAACCCAGGAACGGAACGCTGGAAAAGAATACACTAGAGATGGAGCTCGATGAAATTGTGCCGCTGGGTCCCGGAATGGGTGTTGTCGAGTTAGCAGTTGGGAACGGGGGCAATGATGAGGTGCCGGAATTTGCAGCTGTAGTACTACCTGTTCCTGATATAAATGATCCAGGAGCAGAGGGCCCAGTGGGAGTCATTACGGGAACCGAACTAGACTGTAGAGTGCCAGGAAGTGAAAGAGACCCAGTAGTGTGAGCGCCTATGGAGGTTGATGAGTTTGCTAATGTAAACGGTGCTGACTCTGACACTGACGAACCCGTAAGGGATGAGCCGCGAGATATGAAACTGCTCAAAGTCGTTGTCGTGGCAGTAACTGAAGTTTGTTTACTTGAATTGGAGGGTCTAACTGTTGTATTAGATTGTACTGGTGGCGTTGTAGATATTCCCTGACCGCCTGGACTGCTTCCCTGAGAGGATTCACTTGGTACTGAGATAGTTGAACCTCCGGTAGGAATAGGCGGTGCTGTTGAGTTTGATTTAGGGAAAGGAGGAGAGAATGTATTAGAAGACGTTACTGTTCCAGCAGCGGAGGTAAACTCGCTCTTTGTGATAATTCCAGTTCCTCTGGAGTTGCTTATCCAAGGAGAAGAGGTTGTGGTGCCTTGATTGATACTGGTGGTTGAGTTACTCAAAGGGAACAGCGAAGAGGTTGAACTTGTTCCAGAGCCTAAGGGCTGGGTTTCAGTTCCCGGTAGCGAAGTCGTTGCGGGTACAGTAATGGTACCCGCAGTTCCCGTGAGGGTAATGGTTTGGCCAAGTGTTCCAGTGATGATACTAGTACTACTATTGAAATTTAGGAATGATGCGGTTGGCACCGAAAATGTCTCTCCCTCTGTTAAGGTGCCGGAGGCAACGACACTACTAAGTTCCATACTGGATATTGATGTTGTAGAAGTTGAAAAGGAGACACTCGATGGGAAGGATGTGATAGCAGCGCCTGAGGTAGAAATAGGAGAGCCTGAGGTCCCCGCTGATAGTCTTGAACTGCTTGTTACATTTGGAATAGAGGATGAGAAGCTGATCGTAACAGAATTCGATATTTTTGACGTGGCTGCAGAAGATCCCGAATTTGATGGGGGAGCCTCTGTGCTTCCAGTAGTGCTAAGAAAGCCTTGACTTGATGGGCGGACTGATATTGTGGAAGTAGTACTATTGGATATCGAGCTAGCAGTTCTAAGCGTAGAACTTACTTGGGAGTTACTACTACTCGTCGCGAAGGATCCTAAGAATGAACTTGCTCTCGTAGTTGGTACACCTTGAGACGAGATACTCGTTGTAGAGACAGTCTGTCCGATGCTTGAATTGCCATTCGATATAGGAAACAGCGAGGAAGTAACTGTCTCTGATGTAGGTATAGTATTCTTCTGGGAGCTTACGGACGTAGGAGGGGTTCCTTGGGGCGTGGTAATTGGCTTGGGGCCGCTTTCAGTTAACGTAGAACTGGCGGGATTAGCGTTTGATGTCGAGTTTACTGTTAGAAAAGGAGTAGAAGTCCCGCTATTCGAAAGGGATGAAATGTTCGATGATAAAGCTGACAGACTATTTGATATTCTCTGTGAAATTGAGGAGATGGTACTCGGTCTTGATAGTAATGAGCTTCGCGTTGTCGGCTCTGAGTTAGATATCGTAGAGCCTGTGGATGCGGACGACCCTATACCTGATGTAAGGCTGCTTGATAGCTCCGTTGTGGCGCCCGGAACGCTACCAGTTATGGGAGCTGTACTAGAGGTCCCGGATGTGGTTCCGTTATTAATTACAGTAGTTAATGTAACTAAAGATCCTTCAAAGATGGTCGTGATCGTAACTGACTCTTCCGTGTTTGTTCCCAGTGATGTAATTTGGCCTACAGTGCTTGTTCCATTGACGACAGTAGGGAAGGCTGTCTGAGTTGTCGAAGAAGGCAGACCCTGACCCGCTGGACCGCCTTCAATACTCGAAGTGCTACTCGTACTTGACAAAACAGTTGCGAGTGAACTGTTCTATAAGTCTTTGAGTTAGCGAAGCTCAACAGGATTTGCGGATATATCTTAGCTCTGCTTGTCTAAGTGGGTTCGATTACATGTGTTTATTAGAGAGAAATGGACAGCTATAGGAACTTACTAAGCTAGAGCTAGTTACGGTAGAAACGAATGAAGCGAAGCTATTGCTGGTCAATGAACTACCAGTCGATACTCCAGGGTTAGATGCCGTCGGGACCGAACTAATTGTCTCTCCAGGGACCGCCGTGAATGAGCTAGCGTTGGCAAAGGGAACGCTAGATATAAAGGAGGAGAGTATAGAAGTACTTGTCACGGACAAAGATCCTGTGGCGAAAGAAGATGATTCGCTTCCGGAGTACAATACTGACGAAGCTGGCATACAGTAAGCTTCTGGATTGATATGCTCATACAACGATTACATACCGAATGAGATGGTTGAACTACTGACAGAACTCAGTGTAATGTTAGTGCCGGGGACATTCGACGAAATCGTGCCAGTACTAGATGAGACGAAAGTTGAAGAAGATTTCAGAGTTGAGGGCGGTGGAGGAGGTTGTCCATATCCTCCATAAGTGGGAGTAGGATAATTATAGGCACCTCGGTCAGCCTCAGGACCACCGAAGAGTTCATAATCAATTTGCTTCGAATTATAATCAGGGGAAAGGTCACGTTGAATAAGGGGATTCTCATCGATGGATGCTGCTCGAATGCTCGTAAGACACACAAACACCATGACTACCGACACGAGGTCGATAGCGAGAGTCGATGCTCTCATGATCATTGGTGTGGTGAATGCTATGATATGTTGAAATAAATTCTACGAATGCTTTAAGATACGAAGCGGCGGAGAGTATAACAGTACTCGAAGAGAGTAATAAGGAGGGTGGTATTGGACTATAACTTGGAAACGGTCAAGGAATAAATGAAGGAATAAATGGAATTAGTCTTGTTAATAAAAATTGAGTAATTGAGTAATCGAGTAGTATAGATGAGTATGAGTACTAGTGATGGTGATATTGATAGTGATAGTAGTAAAATAAGGAATTAATGATTTCTTTGTACGAACTAGATTCGAAAGAGAAAGGAGTTGGGATGGAAAGAACGGACGAGGGCTCAGGACATTTGGAAAATTGGGGAAAGTGAGCAAGTTGCGAATTGAGAAAAGTATATTAGTTATAGAAGGAGTGACCGGGTGAAGATAAGGTAGGAGAAAGAGAAACAACCTAGAAGATAGGCAAGTTGACGCGTTAGGACCTTCCTAGATAACCTAACCGCGGGTCTCTGATGCTTCTTCAGAAAGAAAGAGAAGGCACGTCACCGTCAGGAGAGATTAAGTCGAGACAACTTCAGATTTTGACCGAGTAAATGGTAACATCTCCACTTTAGCTACAAATATACATCAGATATACAAGTATTACATACATATGTACATATATATACATATATACGTATCGTAAATACATTAAGATCAACTACAGATGTGTAAATGGATACATGTATGTAAGGTATATAAGAAATATATGTGGTTATTCGGATAGATGGGAAAAGAAAGGATGTACTCTGAAGTATACATACCTATCTAAGTACATAAATAGTCTCCTGACTGCTTTCTCCCCCTTTTTCTTTTTATAAAAAAAAAGATCCTCAACATATTCAATGATCAAGGTTGCTTTCCCTTGAGAACAGCTGATCGACATCCATGGACGCGTACTCTCCTTTGCTAGAATCCTTCCATCCTATCTAGACGGTAGACACTAGACAGCAGGACTCGCGTTATGCTTGATGCCCTCATCCACTTGTCCTACGGGAAGAAGCATGGTCGATCCATAGTTTGCCTTGTTTTTTTTTTATCTTGAATGAAGCCTTACAGGTAAATGGACCGGGACGCTAAGGAATGTTCATAATTATCAGCGAATTGGTCTTCGCTTGCGAGTCCATCACATGTATCAAAAGTACACAGGACAAGAACTTTCTTTCTTATTAAGGATAACGGCCCGGCAGGTTTGTTAAACAGTCTAGGTCTGCCTTGGTCTCTTAGATTGTATGTACGATGAATAGCTGCTGGAGATTGCCGAGGAGGGAAAGACATTGGAGTTGCCCCCGTATGGAGACCGTTACTCATCTTCTAAGACGATGTGATTCGAATATGTCACAAGAACTTACGAGTCCTAGACAAGTAAATATTCCCTGTAGACCCTCGTTTCTTATCGATTTAGAGGTTCTGCATCTGCAGAATGAGGAGATAGTCTACGAAACGGCAGACGATGTGGAATTTGGTGATGAATACTGTGTTGCTCTTGTGATATGTCATTTCCTGTTAGGTTGTGGTGATATTGTATCGAGTGACACAGCCTCATACAGCTCGAACCGACTCGGCAGCAAATCGTAATGATATATGTACGTCGAACGACTAAGACCTGTCAAACTGGCAATGCTTGACGGATAGTAGGAGTTTGATGGCTACGACGCTCCGAGAATGCCGCCATAGAAGGCCCACATGCTAAGTTCGACTCGGCAGAAGTGTTACACGATGCCTAGAATTAGGTGATGCTGTATGCCTTGGGCTGCAGTGAGCCTTTGCCGGGTGGTAGATGTTAGATGCAGCAATCCGTTTGATATATTTGCTATTGGAAGTTGCTTCGGCGAGCTTCTTCGCCCCCTAATAACGACGACATTGTAACTAGATCTTGGAGATGTATAAATGGGGATCGTTCGAGCAAACCGCGCGTGTAATAAAGCCTAAGCTATTCAATGGTTACTATTTACCCTACCTACTACCTACTACCTACTACCTTCGTTGGTATATTAGAAATTACTAAATTGATTAGTGGAGGGAGCCTACCTACTATACCCTATGCTAACTGGTATATATCATATCCAAATGCCTTACTGCATCGCTTCCCGCGATGTGCCCATGTCGATATTCGAGCCGATATGGTACATGCCAAGGACACTGCACTTGTAGAGATGGAAATCAACATAGCAACTACCTACCAATGAAATCTAGGTATATATCCAGTCGAATTAGGTACATCTTTACGTTGAATGGATATTTCAGTAATGAACGGGATGTTTCAAAAGCGAGGGAAGTTTTATACAAAATACCATAGCAATAAGTTATTTTGAGTTATGTTGTTCGTTAAGGAAGTATATATAAAATTTCAAAGTCGAGTCGCAAATATGTCGTAGTAAAGTCGACCTCTTAGCAAGCCGTCTGACATCTAGTCTTCATGCTCCTGCTAACCCCTTGCATATTCCTTAGCCACAAATCTGTGGCAAGGAACACAGGCTGCCTCAGGCCAAGTCTTGATCACAATCCTTTTAAGATGCGGTCCGGCTATGTAAGTAATCAGTGCAGGATCTTCGATTCACCTAATCTCGGAGAAGTCGGCTAGGTGCATTTCTCGTACGACTTCACTTGGCCTTCTTCGCAGATTCTCGCAGTTCAGGAGCTGTGCTATGTGCCATCTCGGTGTTCCTTTGCTCAATATCAGCCGCCCAGAGAGCAGCACCAACTGATAATGGTAGTCAGTCACTAGCTACCTACGAAGATGGATATAAACAGACCTGTATTGGTAAATGCAAACAACATGGATAACAATGGTACCATTTCGAGTAGGGTCGCTACCGTCCCAAAGCTGTGCCACATGTCAGCGTTTTGTTTTCAAAGTAGTAATAAAATCACAAAAGTTTTATACATGGCGGATTTATAAGTTGTACAATGGTTTGCCCGACATATTTGCCCGATATTAGATATGGAAATTCTTATCTCAGTATGAGGCCAAGAGTATACTTACGTTGTATATGAACCGATATGGCGTTGATGCCAATTCTGTTGTTCAGACGTCGACCATCCTTTGAGTTGGAAATACTATTCTATATTAGACTTGGTCCTAGCTTAGCTCTCAATAAAGACGTAGTCGGAGTGAACGAACCCGGGTATGGATCGAGGTGCCTCTAGTCCGTCCTACAGACTGTTTTAGCAACAGAGCAGTTGTGAAGGTATATTTACTTGCCTTGGAGTAATACAAACATCACAGTGCCGACAACTGCGCATATACACACCTCATTAGCGATGATATTTAATAACTGAGTATATAAACATAAGGGATTGGCCTACCAGGGATAAAATTGAGAGGAAGGTATAGGATATATCTAACCAAGGCTTTTGGTGTGAATTTTGAGATAGGACTTCCGACAAAGACTTTACCCAACCTCCCTACCGGATCATGACCTGATTTTAGTTGCCGCCCTGCGCTGACTATATCGGTTGCATTTCTTGCAACAAGCGTGCCATCGAAAGTATCAAGCAAGGCGTCCTGAAGGAGGAAATTACGAGATATAACATTGATAATGGTGGAGCTCTCGTTGAGTATAAGAAGGATTGTAGTAAAAACAGCCAAGGGCCCATTGACGAAAACGAGAATAGCCAGTTGCGGTAGGTAAGTGAAAAAGAACATGGAACCCAACACTCCCGCAGTAAGCATGACGGTTGGAAATATACGAGAGCAGAGAGGCCGCCACAAAGATTTATGTGTTATGAAATAGAGAATCCCCCTTGACGGGCTGTTAGCCGTTGCTCTCGATAACAATTATTTTTAAGAGAGAAAGAGAGAGTGAGTGAGAGATATTTATTGTTGAAGTATGATATATAATACCTGAAGGGATATAGATAGGCCTTACTCCTACTAGCATCTAGGAGAAGGGTCTTGGCCTTCTCATAATCTTCTTTCCTACAGGATCCCCGTTAGTTGAGATGGTCTAAGGAGTTGGATATCTTTAAAAAAAACGTACGCCACTTCTTCGGCTTTGGCCTGAATATTTCTGGCAAAGCTGCTAGACATCGTGAACAGCTCTGGTTGAATGTAAAGAGGTATCTAAATATATATATGGAGTATGATAGTAATGTAGGTATCGTTCAATAACGTTACTAGTTAATACCTCTATTATCTATTAATAAATAACTTAGATTATTGAAAATATGACAGTTATATTTAAAATATAAAGCGAGAATTTGTGAATGTAAAGAGAAATAAATATGAATTTTGTTTTACGGTCATTATGAACGGCAAAGTACAAACGAGCACCAGGTGTTGTCGTCATACTTTATACATGCCGGGTACCCTTGTCTTACTATAACTGGACTCTTTGGCCATTAATCGAGCTCCACCTGCACCTACATTCATGCAATGTTACACATACACTATACCTACCCGAGGTACTTAATACACTTTAGTTCTTTTAATACATAACTTTGGATAATGTCGCCGCTCAGATTCAACTTAAAGGTAAGAATCTAATAAGACTCTTAAGTCAAGTACCAAAATACCGGTAATCATTATATCATATAAATACCTCTTAATGATATTTCATATAAAAGATGTTCATCATTTATCAAATAGGCAGTTAAAGCTAATGCCATAACTATATACCATAGCTATATATCATAGCTATATACCATATATATCGTACAGTTGAGCTATCTCAGCAGAACGAAGTTGCTTCGAGGTTTGGATTGTGACATGGAATCGTACAGCTAGAAGACGATGACTACGACTGTAGGAACTAACACGAACAAAATGAAAACAATTAGTTCGAGTCGTACTCGTAACCACATACAACTACTAGGTTACCTATGCACACGGGGGTATAGTAATCCTCATAGCATCCCCTACACTACTTAAGTTGTGGTGTCTAAACCCTGGTGGTCTATAACCCCATGATTCATTCGTAAATGCTAAGCATGAAACACATGCTTGCTTACTTCTCTCAAGACCAAGAAGATACACCTTTCCTGGAGAGTTTCCCTTGAAAGTCAGGGGTTGATTCTGATAAGGCACAATGTCTCATGCGCCTACCATTGTACCAATCCTATTCCTAACCTTCGACCATTTTCCTTTGATGCTTTCCCAGACCGTAACCAGTATGCATAATTAAGTCATCGCTAGTTACCAAACGCCGATGTGATGTGGAAGGAGATCGTACAAGTGAAAATGTATATCACCTATCCCGATTATCTGACTCATCTGCAGCTCGTCTGGATCGAGATAGGAGGCCAGCCCGCAGGTTATTTCTTAGTATACCGAACCAACCCTCCTGACGCGAACGCTCCGCGGGTAAAAGCGGCGTACCTTGCTCTATATCAGAGCTATCTGCTGGCGCTAGAGGATCATCAGGGGACGATGAGCTGGTCGCCTGGACCTCGAGATCGTCGTCGCTGTCATCTTGATAGGGCTCGTACCGCGGGCTGGACGGCATCCCGCGAGCTAGAGAGCGGACGACGTCTCCTTTGCAGATAGGACAAGTTCGTCGTCGCGTTATCAACCACGGCGTTCTACTATCTGTTAGTGATACAGCTGATAAATTAAGCTTGTTGTGAACTTACATGCAGTCTACATGGAATTCATGCCCACATGGTAGGCTCATTACTTGACTGACACCGTCGACATATTCCTCTAAACACACGACACATTCGACTTGTCGGCCCATATATTTTTTCCACTCGCTCGACGTCTGCGCGTTGCGCTTCTCATGCTCTGCACGTGATGAGGGTGTAGGGAGCGACATAGATGACTCTACTTGGAGGAGATCACCAGCAGAAGGCACACCGGTCGTCGTCCGTGATCGAGGCCTAGGTCTCGATGGGCCATGTTGACTTTGGAGTAACGGCGTTGTCGGGGACGAGCTGGTTGGAGACGGCACTCTGGACGTACGACTAGGTGTGGACGCTACAGTGTGGTACGTACGTACCGGAAGTCGTTCAACGACCGACTTAGGCGCTCTCCATCGTCTTCGTCGAATGCGTGCTCGCAAGATCAGTAGGGCATATACTACTGTGAGCGTGATAAGTGGGCTGATAACTAAAACTAGGAGGGTGTCGAAAAAGGGACTAGCTCCGCTAGAGGGAGTAATGATAACCCAGAGACCTTCTCGTTCGCTTGAGGGAACCTTTCCGGAGTTGAGAACGGGATTTGCCAATTTAGCATTGTCAACTGGCTTAGACTGAGTCTCGACGTTAACAAAGTCCACACCATCGTCATCTCCGAAAATCTTAGAAATAAGACCTCCGTTTGTCGATTCCGGCGTCTTCCCCTTTGTAAACCCGATCGCGTCGGCCCCTTCGCCAGACATACGACCTGCAGCGTATTCCCCGCTGCCGGGAGTAATTCTACTACCCGTTGTCGGACCGTTGCCTTGTTGTTGGTGTGGCTGCTTCTTATTTTCCGAGGTCCCGGAACTCGAGGCATGATCGGACCCCAAGTTTGACTTAGTAGATTTTTCGCTAGCGTCTTGCGACTTATCGTCTTCGTTGGAAGATCCAAGGAGGTCCGGGTCACGCCAATCTTCAACTCCTATCTGAAAACTATCGTCATGGATTTGACCATTTGTTGATTTTGAGGCGCCATCTGATCTAGCTTTCGAGGCGCGATCAAGGCTATTCTTTATGATCTTGTCCTTCTCGTCCGAAAAGTCCTCAACCAATACCCAGTCAAGTTGACCACTGCTGGGCGGACGACTTCCACTTGCAGCCGAGCTTGGAGTAGGACTAGAACCTAGGCTGAAAATCTTTTTGAACCAGCCGAGCCCTAAGCTCGATGGGCCGTCCACTGTTGGGGGCCTTTTTGTTATTGGCGTTTTTACAGGCTTCACTTTCGAGGGAGTCCTTTGGGGCTGAGTTGGCAGAGCCGCATGTCTAGCCCTCCTATTCCTCCGGCCCTTGTCAGACTGTTGCACTTTCAAGGAAGGCTTGCCGTTTTCGTCAACTATATCTTCAATGAAACTTCCAGGTTGCATCATGAGTGAAAGTAGATATGCGGTCGTACGAGACGTAAAGATGGAAGGAATGGTGACGTTAGAGGTATCTCCGTGGGCGTACATCTGTATTAGTGGACCACCTCGTTGATTGTCGCCGACGATGAGAGCAATAGCACCTCTCCGCTGAGCCCATTTCACTTTCTCGAGAAAGCCGCAGCCACCGCGGCTTAATAGAACTATCTTGCCGGCAATCTCAGCCCCTTCTTGTATCGATTGGATGTCTGCGTGGCCAGAGCTCGACGAACCGAGAGCATCGCTCTGAGATTTAATGGACCGGTGTCCTTGGTGAAGATAGTCGTCGGTTCCGTCGTCGATAGGCTTAGATTTGGATTTGGACTCGGATTTAGAATCGACAGTTCGATCGACCAGAGGGCCTTTGGCATCGTTCCGTTTCTGATTTTTGGCTTTTGTGGCAACGGTAGCGGGTTTCAACTTATGTTGTATCTCCTTTATAGACGGCTTTAATACAGCGTTTGAAGTGCCATCGTCCCAGCCGGGCACATCGCTACAGCCTAATTCTCCTTCGCCCTCGCCGTCCTGCATAGACTCCTCGGTGAAGCCACTACCGATCCATAATTCCCCATCCAAACCCCTGGTCGGTAGTGGGGGGCCGAAGGCGGCAGGTCTTGCTGCAAACGAGGTGCTATTGTCATCGGCTATCGTGATAATGGCATTCGGCGGGAAAAGGGCGAAAGGGACCGAGAAGGAGAAAAGGGACTTGAAACCAGATCTCTGCGAAGATTGCGGAGATGATATCACCGGTGCGGGATGAGCGGCTGATGTGACGGCGCGACACAGTAGGAAGAGACAGGCAGCGAAGAAGAGGACGAGGATGGCAATTCTCGGGGGCCGCATGTTTGCGATAGAATGGGAAGAAGGGGAGAAGGGGAGGGCGCTGGATGGCGTCTATTAACGTAGCTGGTAATTCAGCTGCTTAAAAGTATAGACGACCATTCGCGGCAGCAGTAAATGTATTAATAATAACCAGGGAAGAAGATGGGGAGTACGTCCGGATTTAATCCAAAATACTTCAAGTCGAAGTCGGAATAGAAGGAGAACAAGGTGGAGGGGTAGAATATTATTTAAAAAGACCACACTCTGAATATAGAAGAGAAATTAAAAGGAAAACACTTGACGGGGATGATACGGCGACAAAAAGGACGGAGGAATCTATAGATTTTGAGAGAGAAAAAAAAAGGAAAAGGAAAGAGAAAAAGAAGACTACGAAAAGTTCGTTTTTTGAAAGCGAGAGAGAGAGGTCGGACGTAATAGAACAAGGATGGATTGGGCGGCAACGAAGACGATGATGAATGATGGATGATGATAATAACGGGGGAAGGATTAGGATGCGCAACTGCGGAGTTCACGGCATCGTTAATAGTGTGTTATGTACTTAGGTACTCCGAACATACATTGTACCTTACCGTCACAGGGGGGGTTGCTCAAACGGTATATATTTGGTATATATGCGGAATATAAATCTAAGCCGTTTAAAAATATAAAAGGAAATGATCGAGCAGTATATTTTCATACGTAAAAATATATAGAGCGGCTTAAAATGTTTTAAGCGGTTTAGATTTGGCCATTCGTTTAGGTTTAGCCATTCGTTTTTAAAAAAAGTATCAATTGATTACTAATTGATTATCCTAATGGAGGTATCCTTGTATATTATTTTGTATGGTATTATACTTATTGAATTATTACAAGAATTACTATGTGTCATATGACACTGTCACGTGACGAAGTGCTAGGTAAAGATATTTACTTATATAGGCATTCGAACCTAAGGCTTTAGATTTAATTGGTTGGTCTACGCATCTAACCACTAGGCTACGAGGCAAACTACGCGTATAGACAAGAAATGCTATTTCGCAATATTATTCATCTAACGAGATAGATTAGGAAGGTGCAACCCACCACCTTGTATTAGATCTGTATACTAGACCTATATACTACCTAGGTAGACCTGTATACTAGACCTGTATACTAGACCTGTATACTAGACCTGTATATTAGACCTGTATACTAGACCTGTATACTAGACCTGTATACTAAACCTGTATACTAGACCTGTATACTAGACCTGTATACTGGTTGCGCAACCAATCAGATTAATTGGACAGGTAATCTAGCCCTTGATCAATTGATTCAATTGATATAACCTGGGCTGTATGGGCTGTATGGGCTGTATGGGCTGTATGAGCTGTATGAGCTGTATATATACGGCTTATTTGAGCAGCGGTTTAAAAAACAGCAAACGTTTATACAAATAAAAGGTATAGATACGGCTTAATAATATAGCAGCTTATATTCATAACATTCATAAAACGAGTGGCTTAATTCATTAAGCCGAATATCTACGGTTGATGATTATTAAGCCGAAATAATACCGTTTTGCTAACCCCCCCCATGACGGTAAGGTAGTGTATAGGTCAATCTAGAAGTGGTACATATTATGACATAAAAACTTGACCTCTTCAACGGATTATATGTACATACATACATTTGTACTTAAAGGTACCTGGGACCGGGGCTGTAAAAAGTTGATGGGGTGGTTACCTACATGGATGTAGGTAGGTATCAGGGGTGGGCAGTTGTATAGAATCACCGGACCCTGCCATGACCATAGCATTTAGTGGACTCGGTAGCTGCTGCGTACCTACTACGCCTGTACTGTAGAGTTGACTTATTGCTAGATTAGGTTAGAGAAATTGAAGAGAGGTGGAAGCTACATGTAGCAAACGCGTGTTTGCGTCACGGTGGCAGTACTACCTATACAGCTGTACCTAATGCAGCATACTTTAAGTTCTTCTTTGTATTGAAAATCCCTGAGAGTTCAAGTACATATGTACATACAACATACACGTATATTACAAGTAGATGGGTACATTGATCTTACGCACTTAACGCCATGAAATTAACACAACGTAGATCTAGCACCGTATAATAAATCAACGTGCAATGTACTCGACCCTAACATTCTCAATGTTCTTGATAAATGAAATCACATCATTCACACGTATAAATATGCCGGATAAGCAATCTTATTTTGTGAATCTTTTACTAGTTGATCAAACTGAAGTCTAGTCTATTATATATTACCTCATTCCTAAATCACATTATTAAATTATTACATGTAGGTAGTCTACACTATATCAGGTACTTGTGTAATAACTTCTTACCTTTAAGTTTAGATTTGGAACAACTTTGAATACAACATCATCAAGTATCCCATATATCTAGGTACCTACCCATACATGATACCGTACTTAGAAGTGTATATCTGACTATAACTGGCAAGCTGAAACAGGCCCGAAACCAAGATTTGTTCGTCCACATAAAAGATCCTTAGATCTTTCCTCAAAAATATAACCTTTCAGACGTCCAACTTTATTAGCGTCAGGGTACGAAGTATATGTCTGTAATATGTAGGTACTTTATGTAGGTATTGTGTACTGAAAAGACAGGGTTATAGAAGAGAGTATCGGTTCGATTGTTGTGAGCGCTATTAGTATCTCGCTTATCGCTCTTTATCTAGTATAACTGTACGGATACTCACGCTTCAAATATCAGAAATATGACGTAAGTCGATACTATATAGATGTAATTACTATCGTTGACTTATACAATATTTACGATAATTCGTCTTTCTTAAAGCATATAACGCTATCCAAAATATACAATTCGCACTTATATCAAAACATATAGATGTTATCCATGGGAGAAAATCTTAATAAAAAAACCTATCTTTTAGTTGTACTCCTACATATACTACATATACTGCATATACTACATAATATATCTATAACAATGTAAACGTACGTTAATTCGTTTAATTCTCAAAACGCTACCAATTTCGGAAAATAGTATTTGGAACCACATTTATGAGAATGATATGGGATTAGGTACGGCATATATGAAGTGCATCATGACGTATGTATGGGTATCTATCGAATAATAATAATAACAACAACAACAACAACAACAACAACAGCAACAGCAGCGACAGCAGCAACAGCAGCAACAGCAAGTGCTTTACATCCGAATTCCAAATGCCAAAGTGTCAGAAACTCCTATGGAACCTTGTAGCTAAATGCCATATCACACCTATACTATGTTCTGCCTTACTTTGCTATGCAATGCAACGTAATCCTTGATAATGCAAGTATTTATCAACACACTCCGTATATCCTAACTCCGTATCATGTTCTTCGTTCTCTGTGCTGCGTGATAGGCACACGTGCTTCGACTAGCCTCGCCCACGAATCAAACCTATTCCGCAAAAGCTATAGTACCATCTTCCTCGATCACTTTTCCACGGTCCCATTCTCTCAGGCAACCAGCTTTAGTCCATCGAACATCAGCTTCGTCCTTCACATCGCCCTTCTCCCACTTCCTAATCTGCTCCTCGGTGAAGCCAGCAGAGCGTAATCTGTCCGCGCCTTGCCTTTTCCACTTCTGGTGATCACGGAACGCCTCTGCCGCTTGATCCCAGTCGTCTGTCTCCTCCTGTCCGGACGTAATGTCGTTTCTCGGGTCATAATCAGGGGCGAAGCGATTATCTATTCCGGACGTGGCGGCGTTAGCTCCACGCCCTCGCCGAATATCACGCTTCTTAAGTGGAGCAGGGCCAATGATCTCATCTAATGGATCCGAATCAGACGACGAGGATGATGAGCTTTGAGGCCTAGGATGCTTTAATACTTTTGGCTGTCGGTGGCTACCGTGCTGAGGTGAATAATCATAGTGCTTCTGCAGTCGATGGCTTGACGAGGATGATCTGTCTTTCCTCTTCTCTTCTTCTCGGCGACGAGTAGCGCGTGGCCTTTCGCGCAATTCTTCGGTTAACGTATCCCTTCCGCCATTCTCTCTCTTGATATCTGTGTCACTATTCACCCTGGAAATACTGCGCTGCCGATGGAGATTCCTTTCCCCAGCGTTGGACTTTTTCGAATCAGCAGTATTGTTAACGGGGATGTAATCCTTTTCCGATCTTCGCTTTTTAGACGTTCCGCGAATTATAGCAGCGATATCTCCTAACATACGCTTTCGAGTGTCGCTAGGTTGAGACCTGAGTTTGCGACGTCTGCGCTCCTCTGTTCGCTTCTCATCTTCGGCATCTTCAAGTTCACGTAACTTCGCTTGCGATTCAGCGCTTTCTCTTGCTAGTAACGCGCGATTATGGTTGTTGGTGTCGCGAATGATGTTATTGAGGAATCGGGTATTGGGCTTAGGCTGATTGGTAGGGCGCCTAGCAAGAATGGTTATGCTGGTTAGCAATGTGGCATAGATGATGTAGAGAATGTGGTAGTAAGAAACAAAAGACTGGCACAGTATCTTTGGCTAGAGCACAATGAATATATAGACGACGTGGGCGCTTACTTGGTAGACTTGAACGCATCCAGACCCATGGCGGAGTACTTGAGAGAACAATCGTTGGCTTCTTTAACTAGAAGGTCGGCGACTTGGTCGTCTGTAATTTGGTCGTCCGGAGGCATTTTAAGGACCGTAAGACGTACTATGGAATGGTGTAAAAATAAGGTAATCTATATTAAAGAAAGATAAGGCTGCTTTAACGACATACAAAAAGATTTAAAAGTTGGTCAAAGTTGATTGTTGGCCAACTCGGCAAACTGGACAAATAAGTCAATGAGCGTGTGTTAGTTGTGTGTTAGTTGTTAGCGGGGTGGATGGAATTGATTTAATTGATTTCGACAAGTTAGCGGATCTAATAAGCGTCGCGTTATAGGTATTGTACTTTATGTACAGTACCTCCTACCCACCTGTAGATAATAGAGCGATAACATAATGTTCTTATAACCTTGTCTCTATTGTAAGTCCTGTACCTCCTACCCGTACATACCTACATAGGTACCTGGTAATCGATTGTTTACCATTAATGATATCTTATCAGTTTTGTACTAGGTACATGTAGTAATGTAAACCTACTATGTAAATTCAGCTAGGGTTACTTCGTATTATGCAAACACCTTTCCTTTCTTAGACAAAAGTAAATAGTGTACCTACCTACTGCACGGTTACGTACCATAATATACAATATACAATATACCCTCATCCTTATTATATATTCGTAGCAATCATTACTTCTCATTTTATTATTTATTATACATACCTACACTAACTTCTTCAACTTTGGTATTACTCAAACACATTTGTCATCATTCTAGATTTGAACAGGAAACCCCCGTCACGTACCTTGTGCGCCTGGATATCTCATCTTCTAGATCTAAAGATCCGAGCAGATTCGGTGCGGAAAATACGCGACTACGACGACAATCTCTCAATAGTTCACAACCTGGAACCTACCATTCGCAAGTTACAAAGTACATACATAACATGGCGTCTTGTTTGGCGGAGGATGCGCTGGCTAAGCTGCAGTCGCTTTCTGCTCGTCAAGAAATCACCATCTTGAAGCTCAGCGAACCTATCTCAGCCGCTGTCACGCATTTACAAGACCCTCATTCACGAACGTCGGACGCTTCCAACTCGTCCCTTGATGCAACCACTCCATCTTCTCTTGAGGCAGACTTGACGCATTACCGAGAGCTCTTCGCTAAGCTACGCTTCAGCTATGTGGAGCAGGTTACCAAGGAGAAGTTTATACGCGCCATCGTCGGCGATCCCCCTCTCATCGTCAGTTCCCAGGAAAATGTCGATCTCGAGAAGGAGAATCTGGGAGCCAAGGCAACGCTCAAAGCCTTGAAAACCGAAGTCACGAGCATGATCGCCGAGCTTGAGGAGAAGGCAAAGGATCTGAGTCAGAAGTACGAAAAGGTCAAGGTTGAGACGGTCAGGTTAGAAGAGCTCCCCAGCAAGATTCAGGACCTCGAGCGCGTAGTTGCGAAGTTGAAAGAGACGCAAACGGCCGGATCAAATCCGAATCCTGAATTAAACATGCCCTTGGCCAAGACTCTGGAGAGGGTTGAGCTAAAGAAACGGCGAAAGGCCGAAGTAGACCGACAGTTAGAACAACTACAAAATCAAGCCCCGAGGAAGAAGAAGGAATTAGATCGACTGCAAGCCGAACTGCAACCTCTCGAAGCCAGGAGGCAGATTAGCAAAACCGCCGCAAGGGAAGCGCGCAGGCGAAAGGAGGCGGCGCTCGGTGGTGTCCAAGACGATCTCGAGGAGAGAGGTCGCTGGTACCAAGCTGCAGAGGCAGGCTTAAAAGATGTCTTGAAACTTGAATGTTGAGATGAGATTAAATAATTACGATTCATCATATGAAGGTGCATGAAGAGACTATCATAGGTGCCGTCAGATTTCTACTCGACTCATGAAATCAGGAGAAAGGCACGAAAACAAGAAGTGAAGCTTGCCCTATAGGAAGCAACATGGATTGATATAGGATGCATGGTTTAAAAGTGCCTGAATCGGTCGTCGTCATACTTGTTCGTACTAAAGTGTTTTGGAGTCTCAAACTTCTATTTCAATATACCATGGAATAATACTTCTTACAAACAGACGATACCAGTGTTCGTTATCTACTTGGTAGTCAAGGCTTGAACACGTATATTATTAATATCAGTAATAATACTAATATGTAAACATCAAATTTATCTATTTCCAAAAATTGTACTGCCATTTCTTTAGAAGTTCACACGGAACTAAATCTCGCCACAGATCAGTTTGCATTAGCTTTTATGAGATCGGCCGCCTACAAAAGGTTAGTGTATGACCTACGTTTTCACCAACATTAGGCGCTACTTACCTTCTCAGCGATAGCATAGACGGTCTGGCAAGTATTCGCCCCCGGCAGTGTAGGCATAATGCTGGCGTCTACGACCCTCAAACGATTCACTCCGTAGACCCTCAGGCTCTCGTCGACAACACCACCAAGTTCCCTAGGCATCATGGCACAAGTTCCTGAAGGGTGGAACTCGGATGGACTGAGATGCTCAGACAGAAAGCCGGCTAGATCTTCAGGCTCGTTGACGTAGTCTGGTGGCTGTACTTGTACGGGAGAGAACTCTTTCAGTCTTGTCTCGAAGAAGTATCGTTTAGTGAACCGAAGCATCTCAATCAATATGTCGATATCCACGGGGTTAGTAAGAGCCCGGTAATCGACGATAGGCTCCGTATTGAAGGGATCAGTCGTGTTCATATTCACGGTGCCACGACTTAATGGATGCAGATCTATCAATGACCCCGAGGATCCAGCACCCGTTAACACATGATTACTGCGACGCATGAAGTTAGCGTCTATATACCGTCGTCATCTGTGGATTTCATTCTGAGATATGTGTAACAAAGGGGATTTCTTACTAGAACGCTGTGTTTGAGGATCGGATTGACGCAGCCATATTCTTCATCTGAGCGCTGTATCCTATATACGGATGTTAGTAAACTCGAGATTAAGATTAAACGCTATACTCCCTCAAATCCTAGTTTATCGTCGACTCAGATCACATCACCTACCGGCAATTACTGTAGGGTCGGTGTCGGGAGGTAACTGTGCAGCATGATCTTGGGTTTCTAGCTTGTTTGCTATATTTTCGAAGTTGTCGGGAGAAATAACTGGCATTCCCAACCACGCCGCCGCGTTACCTATACCCAGAGAGAATGGTCCTAGAAATATTTCGTTAGTCTAAAGCCTCACACCCTATCTTGATTCTGCCTACTCGCCTGTTTTGTTTGCTTTCCATAGCTCTTGCGCCCAATCGGCAAAGCTTTGGTTTCCAAACATATCCACCGGAGTTGGATGAGCAGTGAAATTCGTAACTGGTAGACAAGTGCTTCCTTAGTGTCATCCTCTAACTTATAAGTTACACGATCTGACAATATTACTCACGTATAATATTCATCAACATCATTGGATGATCCTGGAAGTTTTGGCCAACGCCAGGCAAATCGACGGTCGTGTTTATACCCGCGTCCTGGAGGAGTTTACTGGGTCCAACTCCGCTACGTTGCAATAGTTGAGGTGAGTGAATAGCACCGGCAGCAAGGACAACTTCGCGATTAGCCTTGACGGTAGTGTATGTGGTAGCGTTCCCTCTGTTCTGTCGGAAGATAACGCCCGTGGCCGTCCCATCCTCGAGCAGTATCTTCGTTACATGGGATTGAGCGATGACGTCGTAATTTGTTCTGTTAATCCTGTCGAAATGTCCAGTCCTAGCGTACGACCTCTGCACATTTCTAGGATCCATGAATGTCGGAAACCAATACACTCCTGCCTTACCTGCGCCACTATCAGGGGGGAACTCAACGTTGGGGATGTCTTTGAAAGCCTCGATCTGAGCATCTTGGGCTCTGTATTAGCGGTTCGTTCCATACATGATAGATCCGATAATCTTACTTAAACCAGGCCACTGAAAGGACGGCCATCCCGCATATACGCCGGAGCTATTGCCCCAGAACGACGTATCATATGTAATATTAACCCATTGTGCTACTGCCGGATCAGGAGGCACGAAGTTAAGGGCCTGGTGTGTATATCAGTCGTAAATCCTCCCCCCTAAAGAATATGGCGGACCAAACCTTCTTCAAGTAAGGCAGCAAGCCATCCCACGTCCATGAAGAGTAATTGAAGAAGCTTCCCCATCGGTCGTAATCATCTGATGTTCCCCTTACGGTCATCATTGCGTTGATGGCTGAACTACCTCCGACTAGGTTGCCGATCAAGACCGGCGCCGAACGGTTCCGCAGGTTAACTTGAGGGACTGAGTTGATCGGATACGACCAGTCTGGACCCATGGCAGCACCGCCCGAGTAAACTTGATCAATTCGAGGGGAATCGACTTTATATCACGATCAGCTCTGTCTCCAACCGAATCGTTTATTAGTAACGTAATCTCACCTATCTGGCCATTTTCTACGACAAGGACAGTGACTGATACCTAGTCAGCATATATATATAGATATAAGTACTTAATAGGTAGGCTTGTGACTGACATGTCCCATCCGCCGTCAGGCGATCCGCTACAGTCAATCCCGATGTCCCTGCCCCAACGATAACGTAGTCATAGGAAGGTCGTACTTGCGAGGAGCCGTTCAAAAAGCTTAGCTGAACCCCCGGATGGCGAAGTGCTTCACCAAAGGGCCGAGCTATCGCCAGCAGCAGGGCTGCCAATATTTTAGATCTAGGGTTAATGGCTAGAGACATGGTGATAGCTCAAGTATGACACGACATTGATATTAGAAAACGAAATAAGTCAAACCCCGTGGCAGCGGCGGTGATTGCCATTTAAGCAACTCATGGCAGGGCCGTGAAGAAGACAGCTTACAAGAAAGTAATATCTAGCCGTAGGGTCTAGCCCATTGTATATGCTCAAAAGATGCTGCATTTCTAGCACACCCGTAATATTCCTCCTGCATACTGTGACTATCTGTAGAGCCCATAAACTTCAATACACCGGCAGATTCGCGAAGCTGGCAGATGTGTCCCCTGCATCAAAACGTGGCATACACGCATTTCATATATGATCTGTGAGAGATTTGAGGAGATGTTGTTTCAATATCCAATCCTCGGGCCTGAATAGAGAACGATGTGTCAATCTCCCGGGACCATCCACGTTGGTTGGAATTAGCCGTCATATAAAGGGGCTCGCCTTATATAAATTTCCAACGTAAGCATCTTTCCTTTGTATTCAGTATCTTAAATTTGTTAGTGGCTGTCATCGACGGTCTCTCGTCCACGAGTAGCAATATACGTAGTAATTTTCAAGAGTTAACCAATGTTTAAGAAATATCGCATCAAGATAATTCTTTATCTTGTAGTACCTAGGAGCCAAAATACTGCAAACAATTGATTCAGCTACCTCATGTTTCTGATGATAATATCGAAATTGAACAGGGCTTTGTTCGGCAGTTCCGTTGGTCCATCCTCTCTATCTTACCCAGCGGTAACAATTTATTCGTGTTCAGCCGGATTTAAATTGCGGGACTGACTTCCAAGATGCGGTATTGTATCTACCCTCGTAACGTGTCAATCGATATATCATATCATTTTTCTTTTCTTGTTCTGTTCTGTTATGATATTTTTTTGTATTGAGGTACCTAGACTTAGTTAGCTCTGCCGGCTTGGTCATGGGTTTCTTCGAATCTCTAGACCCATTTGCTAAGAGTTAGCCGCAGCGGGACGATCCGTTACATTTTCCAGCCTATTCCTTTCTTAAATAAACCTCACCTCACAACGCACGCTATCCCACCATATTTGTCTTTAGTTGTCGGCTATCAGATGTCTCGAGCTGTAAGAGAACAAGGATATGTCTGGCAAACTCCTAGCTTACCTTATGAAATGAATTCTGATTTTGTACATTTATCTCCGGGAAGGACTGGAAAATCTTGATTGTTACACGAGAAGAAGTTTCTAAGTTGAAAGCTTTGCTGAAGGTTGCTTAATTGATAGATGGTACTGAACCCCGTCATTCGGCGTACGCCTACTTAGAAATGTCAGGTGGCATACTTTTGTTCTAAACCGAACAGAATATCAGAAAAGTGTAAATATCATTCATGAATTTGAACAGATCTTATAGGAAGACGTGCCTATGGCTCTCCAATATCAAAAAGACTTATCGCCGAACCCCCTTTTCCCACACAATTGAATATATTGGAAGATGTATCACAAGTCTTAGACCAGAACTCGACGTTGTAAGGCGTGAACCAGTCGAATTAAAACATGAAATGACCAATACTACACTTCTTCTACACTTCTTCAAGTATTCACGATTGGATACGTTATAAGTTATAATTGTGACATTGTTTGCACATTGTATTAGTATGAATAGGCTTCCCATGTACGACTCTAAGTTACACTTTGTAGATTATATATTCATATGAATATGAATATATCGTGAATAGTGTCAGATAACTTGTCAGACATGGAAGGCAAGAGAGATGGAAACACCACTTTCCTCACCACATTGTACGTGAAATACACATGTATGCATCAATTCGATGAAACAAACACTAATACATACCTATGTTTTCCATTCTAATGCCAACCTACCCTTAATTTATTATGGACTATACATATGATCTACTTACGAGGTACATACATATGGAATGGCATAGAAACGGTAGACACTGCTTAATTACACCAGAATCAATACAAGTCCCCCTTCGAAACTCTAGCATATGTAGGTACATAAAAGGTAACCTCCAGAGTTCTTCTAGACCGGGAAGACGAAACAAAGATGCATGTACCTGGACACGCTACATATACCTAACTTACGTGTACCCTTATAGGTTATCAAGCGGGCGTAGATACATACCTACCTAGGTACCTGTTAAGGTTATCCTGCTAAAGGTCCTTTCCTAGTTCAGAGTTGCGAGTCCATAGTTGCCTCAGGAAAGTGTTTATATGCCTGTAAGTGTTGTCGCTCTTTCCTCTTCTGCTCGACGCTTTAGCTCGACGCCTTAGCTACGGTCATGTATACCTGTACTTCCATTTATTAGAGAAAATCTGTGATAATGCACAAGTCGCCGAAGTACCAGAGGACTTTGTCTGTACCTTTCTCGCTCAAAGCTGAAACCAAATGTCTCCAGTTATAAGAGTCTGTATGTGCAAGTGCGAGTGCCAGACCAGATATCGATTAACATTCCCAATATTAAAACTCGTAGTTGATTCTCCTTCTCAATCTTTCTTTCTTCCTTCTTTCACCTTTTTTTTCTGCGCACTCATCTTCGGCCTTCGAGCATCAATCTTTACAACTCACAAGTTCATTTGTACGGAAATTTGTGACTTCGAACGCTCGTATTCAAGATATCAGGTATGCCACTCTCTATTATTATATCTTCCCTTTCAATATCCAAATATTCAAAACTCCTACATCTTCTGTCTTCTTTCTTGACCTTGACCTTTACGAAGAGTCGAG
The DNA here is from genome assembly GCA_902806505.1 of Hypoxylon lienhwacheense. Lineage (NCBI taxonomy): Eukaryota > Fungi > Ascomycota > Sordariomycetes > Xylariales > Hypoxylaceae > Hypoxylon > Hypoxylon lienhwacheense. The sequence continues at coordinate 643,380 of CADCWW010000016.1, forward strand.
AAGAAGAGACATGACGAGAAAATCCCCTGTTACCCTGTTATCCTGTTACCCTGTTCTAAATTCTATCCAGCAAGCAGAAAGCAACCGGCAAGCAGCCAGCCACGCGTGACCAAGTAACAACTTGTTATTCTAGTAGTTATCTTTGACACGGCAATTAGAATAACATACTAAACGCGTTCGCTCTCACGGCGCGACTTTACAACCTTACCAGTGTCCAAGTTTTACTCTAGATTCTAGTAAGTCCTGCCCTAGCTAACCCTGCTAACCCTCAATATCATCACCACAATACCCACCATCTCTCTCTTACTACATCATATCATCATACCTACCTCCTACTGCTTCTCATCAGCATCTATGTTCTAACAATACATTCATCTACAACGCCAGATTATCTGTAAACGTCTCTGATTGAGGTTGTGTTACTGCAACAATATTCAATCGATAATAGTTTGTATTTTTGCGGCTTCTGTCATTCGACTTGGTAAGTTCGTCTCATCTTGCTGTTGATCTCTTTCGCTCGGTCTGCTATTTCGTCGTTTGTAATTTCTCCGTTCCCTTCAAGACATGTGCTCTATATCGTGTACCATCGTGATGGCTTCTTCCCCCCCGACGCCAATTCCACCTTCTATTCCCGCCGCCCCATCGACCGCAGAATAATCCCATCAGCCATAAATCAGCTACCCCTTCCACATTTGGCTCGACAGAGCTGTGGCTTTGCCTTTTATATCTACTTCACCTCATGATTGCGTCGCTTTTTTTTTCTTTCGCCGTATTGCTTGCCGACGCGTTACCGTAAACCACAATTTTTGTAGCGTCCTTTTCCTCCTTGAAGTGTTGGTAATCCACGCGGCTTTCTCAACCACCATACTAAGCACCATTCTCCCATTCTTCTTGAATCGCTGTTGATTTCGCGCCAATGCTGACCAGATTACTTCTCACAGATTGAACCAGAATATCATCGCAAGTCTCCAGTGGAAATATCCTCAGGAGCCGTTTAAAAATGTCTCCTCCTAGTAAGAAGGAATGTGCCACTGTCGGCGTGGAGATGCCGAAAGGTATCGTGGAGTCTCTGGACTCAAAGTCTGAGCAGGGTGAGTTTATCCTGTTGTAATCTATAAATCCCTTCTTAGCTATTGTACTTGCAAAGAAGCGGTAAAAGGTATTCTACTAACAACTTCACTATAGGTGGAGGCGCGCGTCTTAACACGGGCCTTAGCAACCTCGATCTCGAGGACTCGCTTGGGGCACTTGTGTAAGTTTCTGATGGGATAGAAGTAATGTAGCTTATCAGCCATGGTCATTAAACTGATTCTATCCCAATAGCCTCCAGGAAACCCCAACGCACAGCAACCCGAGCTCGCCTGTATCCTCGCAGCAAGCTAGTGATGTTGACGAAGAGTAAGTGTTTCGAAGTCTTGGTTGCGCCAAAATATTAGCAGCTAATGATTCTCGACAAAGTGATGATTCTCACTTCCAAGTCGGAAAAGTTTCCGACGATGATAGAGACGTATTCGAGTCCCCTAACCGTATGCCTGCCTCGGCCCAGGCTTCGGTCCCAGCTAAGACCGCAACTTCAACTATGCAAGGTGTCATTTCAACCATGCAGCCCGTTCCTTTGCTGCGCACGAGCGCCTCTGACATGGGCAAGCGAGCTAAAGTTGGGGGTGTAGATGCCCAGGTTTTCTACCCTTCAACGGCTTGCGTTTTTGTAGCCAAGTACGCCCTCACACAAATCACCCCCTGCGCTGAAGAGTCTAGATCTAACATCGTGGCCAGCCTTCCTGAGGTCACAAAGGACTCTCATCTTGAATGCGAGTTGACCAAAGCTTTCGGCAAGTACGGGATTGTCTTCGTGAAGATTCGCCGTGATCAACGCAACATGCCTTTTGCCTTTTGTCAATACACCGTGAGTCGCTGTGGAAACCAGCCTTGAGCTCTACTAACTCGATGACAGAAAGATGAGGATGCCCACGCGGCTGTTACCAAAGGTCGTGGCACGTTGATCGAAGGACGTCCTTGCCGCACCGAGATGGTGAAGGCAAACCGTGAGTGAAAGTTTGATATTCGAAATGCGCATGAATATTGACTAGGTCGCAGGTAGCTTCGTCATCTATAGCGTGGCTGGAGAAAGCATCACCCTTAAAGAGGCTAGTTTTTATATGAGACCGTTGGGTCCAATAAGCAAGTGCGAGGCGCTTCACCCTCAGATTCAAGAGGCCATGCGTATCAGGGGAGGTGTGCTGGTCGAATTCACCCACTTTGATCCCTCCAGGGACGTCACCACTGTATGTTATTTATGATTTTAGCCTTGCCGGCGTAATGATCGACTGACAAGGTTACAGGTGTATCGAAACCATCCTCTTTACCGAGTTGTCCCTTACGACTTAAAGAAGCCGGTAAAGGGTCCGAAGATGGACCCAGACGAGGCTTGGCTCCAGCAATATGACATTGACCGCCGCTCTGTCTTTGTTGGCAATCTCCCTGTGAATGATCCGGATATCGAAGAGCTTCTAACCAAGTTGGCCCAATCGGTGGGTGACGTTGTGAAAGTATATGTCATTCAAAAGGACGCCAGACCAGGTTGGTTCTTCTCCCGTACCAACCTAGAATATGACACTGATTAGCTCCAATTTTAGGTCGTCCGAACCCTATCGCCTTCGGGTTTGTCGAGTTTTCACGCCCTGATCTGGCGGATGTCGCCGTGACGCAGATGGTAAGTTAGCCGTGAGACTAGAGCCACATATAAGCCACCATGTGTCTAGGTTGTATCAAACTGACCGTTGCCTCGTAGAATGGAATGAATATGCGTGGCTCCGTACTTCGAGTGGAGCGCAAGGCCAGCCGAGAGCCCCAGAACAACCGTCGATTCCAATCCGAAGCCTCAGTCCCCAAGACTACCTGGACTCCTAAGTATGGCCAGCGTGCCCAGAAACGCTTCGAGGACAAAAAGGCCCCGCAGAAAGCTCCCCACAAGACTCCCACGGTTGAAAAGACCTCTGGGCCTACTACGCCAACACGTGCTGCTATAGTAGAGTCATCTCGACCGACATCAACTAACAGTAGCGGCACGGCATCATCTGTACAGGCCGACCATGGGCATATGGCCCAGACGTATGGATTCATGCCCTATACCAGTCAGCACTATGCCAGTCCGTCGCCGTACGGCACATCTCTGTACCATGGGAATCCCCATATCGGCCCAGACTCTTTCCCCACGACTCCGCAGGGAACGCCGGGCATGGTGAATCCCATGGGTCCATACTTTCATGGTACGCCGTACGCCTGGGCGACGCCTTACCTGCAAGACCCAAACATTGCAAGTTACTACAGCATGTACGCATCCTCTCCATCGGCTTCTGTTCCGGCCCCCTCCAGCGAGGAGGAGTCTACGACTCCAACCAAACTTAACGCTGGAGGCGATGTCCGACCTGACGAACAAGAGCAGTAGTTGAGCACCATGTCGCGTTGATCAACCGTACGGGGAGTTGTCTGTTAACAGTATTGTGGCCTATTGTCGTTTCTGCGAATTATTCGCCCCGCCACTCTTCTTCTGCTTGCACTCTAAGATTATTAGTTCCAGTCATAAGTGTTCGGCTTCGTTGCTCTCGGTGTGCTTTTGCTTCACTCTTGCTTCAGATCAGTATTATGCATTCGTGCCTTTACACGGTAGCAGGATTTCTAGTCGGTTATAAACTAGAAAGACCATACTAACCGTGAACCTGAACTGATCATTGTCATTCGGTTTCCTTTCCTTGATTGCACTTTCATTCGTCTTATGGGTTTTATCCTGCCTTGTGTTTAATCTTCTCATAATTGAGGGCAATATGGACCAAGATAGCACGATGTGCTGGTTGGCCATATTCGCCCCTTTACACTGTGCCTAGTTATGATATTTAAATTATTAGCATCATTAATAGAGAAAGCTCCATGACCAATCCGTGAGTTATGTTAACAGTGGCTCCAAGAAGCCTTACCTATGTGGCAAGTAATAGCCGTAGTCTCTTTGGAAAGAATATTTCTGGTTATCATGTACACCACTTTCCAAATATGCGTCATGTCTCATCTCAAGCTAGCCGTTGTTGATGGAAATGAATATTTGTTGACTATAATATATAGGTAGGTATAGAAGTCGAAATATCGCGAGAAGTATAAGCCGAGTTCAACTAGTGTGTGAGATGCAATATACTAAGTCAGAGACAGACTCTATGAGGAAAGATATAGAAAATAGGGAGGGTACCTGCTGGGAAATATCAACAACCTATGGGTGACATCAAATGTGGATCAAGAAAGCAAAGGATAGGTAACATCCCTCGACAGAGAGCGAGGATGAGCAGTCGGATATTATTCAGGAGGCGAGATAAATATTAGGACCTAAGAGTCATATATTAGCTAGCTAGCTATCAAGTGGTAGCTATGGTAGAAGAGAATGGGAGTAGCGATAATGCATAGCGTCCGTTCATCCACCCGTGGGGAGTAAGGGAGAGGGTGAAGAAAGGGTGTTGTTGAATGGTCGAGGTGATGTCAGGAGATATAGGAGCAACTTGGTAGATGAGGGTTGAGGAGTATGATGAGGCAGATATAGTGATATGGCAGTCTTCGAAGAGTTGGAGGGTTGAGGTGAAGAGTTGAGGTGAAGAGTAGGCAATTTGTCAACACGCACGGGCGGAGGCAAAACGTGTCAACAATGACACAAGAGGGAATATATCAGGTAGCGAACGAGGACAATAGTATAGATCAATGATTACCATGTTCACATTAGGTAGCGTTAGAGAATATATGTTGGTGTTTTTGACGACATTGTCAAAGATCTGTCGAGTTATGTATGTTGTGTGAGAATCTTCGTGGTTGAGGAGAAAAGGATCAGGGGGAATTCAATTTCCTTGCGGACGATAGAAACATAGGTACGGTTTATGGGTTATATACTTCAATGTTGTGTAAGTAGAGACACTACATGTAGGCATATGAAAATAAATTTACCTATGTACTCAATACTAACTAGGAATGAACAGTGGACGCATTAGTTGGAGGATAGTACGAACATAAGAGAATGTAAGACGATAAGTTGTAAAGTTAAGTTAAGGGGCAAGGGCAAGGGCAAGGGTAAGGGCAAGGGGCAGTTGGCAACGGGAAAGGAGAAGACTCGACGACGACAAGTCTCTTCGTAACTGCTCTATCAACATTTAATATTTACACAAGTACGTTTATAATTACGTACTGAATGAAGGTCAATATGATTTAAACTTAGTAGGTAAACTCACATATATACCTACGAGTATCTAGCACCTGCCTATAGATTAATGGAGATAGTATCATCATTTGTCAACTCGACGCCATTCAAAGTTCATACAACTTTTATATTACTCACATACATAACTCTATATCCCCTTCAATGTTATTAAATACCGGTGTTATAGAAGGTAGTATTGATATTGAATCCACTCTCACCTATATGAAGCCTACCGAGAACTTGAAACAGAATCTACAACCACGACGACAAGTTACCGATGGTCTATCTCCTCCCCATACTTCATATTACCGACCAGGCGTCTAGGAGTTCTCACCTAACACCTGCTCTAATACCATCTTCATCTTTCACAATCTACTTATTCCTCCCGCCTATCCACCATGACTCTCTACGAGCTACCTCACTCAATACTAACGAGTTCTTCACCCACAGCCCCAGGAGGTTCACGGCTCAGGGCTGGAAAAGCATTCGGCCGTCATTTCGTTGCCTTCCCCCCACTTATAGACGGTCGTGCCAAAATGCTGCCAGCCTAGTTTGCGATACAACCGCATAGCATCTTGATCCTTGACCAGTGCGAACATGAGCACCCGCTGCCCTCTCCTCCGCGCATCTTCGACGACGGTGTTGATGAGTCTGCTGGCCGTGCCACCTTTACGACTATCTGGATGGACGAAGAGTCTCCCTAGAACCTCTACTTGAGTATCTTCGGGGTATTTCTGCCACCATAGAGCCACCGCCGCGTTCTTGGGATCGGCTTTGGCGATGGCGACGTGGCCCACAACCTTCCCATCAACCTCAGCTACCCAAGCAGTCTCCTCATTGTTGAAGAATAGTGCAGGGCTCCCCACCCCATTCACGGGATATCCGCTGGTATCATAGACAAGACTAAGTATTTTGTGACATGTGGCGATGTCATCATCGGTTCGAAGTCGAATTGTTGCCATGCTCAATGAGTCGATGGAGGTTCACGTATGTGTGAGTAAGTACTTAACGGCAAGCTGTGCAACTATAACGTTATTCAAATGCTAAGCTAGGATGCTAGGTTGCTAGACTCTGAAGATGATCAGAGATATTGCTTCCTGTCAGCTGATTACCAGGTAGAGAAACCAGAGAAATCTTGGGTAAAAAAATTCGGCTACTGAAGCAGTTAATGCAAATACCTCCGATTTCGGTCATTTCTCGGCCTGTTGCCTTATAACACATCCAAGTTGGGCCAAGGTTGTACGGCATGTATAGGAGGTATAGGAGGTATAAGAGGTATAGGAGGTGGATATAGATACAACTATGTGGTAAAGGTATGGGTCATAATGTTGCCGATATCATCCCCTCTCCCTCCCCCCCTTTTTTTTTTAATTCAACATACAGCGCCTCAGCGCCTCTTGGTAGAGGAACGTCACAGATATACACCTATAAACACCCACATCACCAAGTCCCCTTCGCAGTACTCTATAGGTAAAGCTAAATCATCTACAAGTGTCAGGCTCGTAAGTTACGATTAGTGACTGGTCCTCGCTAAACTACGGAAACAAACAGCATGCATGACGTCTGAATATCTGCAGTAACTAAGCCGGAAACGCTGTTATTGCAAGATCTGAGTGGGTTATCTGCGTCACGGTGAAGTGACGTGAAAATATCCCATCTACGCTATGTATTCGGCTTTTCAGCACGAACTCTCGTCTGAGTAGTAAACAGTCATATCGATGAAAACGGTCGATGCGTAAGGGATAAATGATTATTAATATAATAACCTAGGTTGGTTTATATAGACACTTGCGAAGAAGATGATCTCTCGGCTAGAGTATTTTCTTCTAACTCGAAATCATCGATTCTACCACCCAAACCCAGCCCCATCTCGAACATCTGCTTCTAACGTCGGTGACCAGACCAAGCGCGTCTGAAGTATGGAGATGGGGCAGATATGGACGTCTACCTTTTGACACATTTTGATATCCCTCATATCCCTCGTGTTATAAGTCGTCTAATTCCCTAGTCAGGCCTAGGACATGGAAAACAAGAAGCCCTAGAATCTGGCCCGCCCGCTTGGTCAAGGCAACCAGAGGGACGTTCTGGTAGCCGACTCGGGTGGAATGGGAGTGCAAGAGAAGGGCGACCATGCTAAGGAAACTTGCTATAGAGAAGACGCTGATGCTGGCAAACGTCTCCTTGCGTATCTTGATCTTGCGCTGAGTGAAGTGGTAGCACGTGGTCAGAATGGTGGCTATGCCGATCCAAGCTGGCAATAATAAACCGGGGTCCTGAGGTCCACCAGTCAGATAGACAATCCACGAGGTCAGATAAGCAAAGGCAGCGCTAATGGTGAATAGGCGCACGACGGTGGCTTGCGGGGTGTAGTTGATAAGCCATCGAGACATGAGACAGTCGGTGAAAAAGAAGGCGAGATATGCTGAGGCGCAACACTGTAAACAAGGGAAAAGAGGAGGAAGAAACGAGTCAGTACGGTTTACATAACACGGGTAATAAGTAAGATAATAATATTAGGTAGGTATCAATGACATGCGTGTGGTTGGCGGAGTGAATCATACCCATATGACGGCCAGGGCAGTCTCGGTTAGCCGCAGGGTGTAAGTGGCAGCATCCCGATCCCGATCCCGATCCCGATCACGGCCATAATCTGGATGGGATAGATGTAGCAGGTCGGCAAGCAGGAATCGTAGAGCGAAACGCAAGCCCCAAGATATAGGAGGCACGATAGACAATAGACGACAGGCGGAGAGGGTGTGATGCCAGCACTTGGGGATGCCGAGGGCGACGGCAACGCGAGGTTGTAGGAGAGAGACGGTCACGGCGGGGACTTGAGGTTTATCGTGGGCATTGCTGCTGCTAGAGGAGGAGGATGGGTTGGCCATTCAAGGGGGCCTTCCCGTGGAAAGGGTTCAATCTCAATATACCAAGGTGCGAGGTATGTATCGTTCGTTATATATCGTTCGTTATTATTGTGTTATTTATCGTATTATTGTGATACTAGTTTATAGAATTTGTGTAGGAGGTATTCGGAGTGATGAATGTGTGAAGAGGAGGTAAAATGAATACCTATGTCATATATAGTTAGACGAGAGAAGGAGAGGAGAAGAGAAAAAGACGACTTAAAAGGTTGAAGGTTGAAGGTTGAAGGTTGAAGGTATCGTGTTGGCGTACGACACACGGAATTAATTATTAAGTAGCAGTTTAGAGTTATGTATGTATCATAAGTATATAGGTTAACAGATAGTAAGATATGGTACATACATGTACATATAAGTGGTCATCGATCCATGTATACACTATACGGATACTTCTTAGCTAATGTTCAATACGGAGTATACATACATGTAGGTAGTGTTGCGCAACCGGCCCTGTGAGGTCATTCCTAGTAGGTACCTAATATACATAGTATATAATATAGGCCCTTGCATCATGTTACGTGATATATGCATTTAACGAAGCTATTAAACTTTCCTACCTATGTACTGGTACGGATTACTTCATGCTCAATGGTATCATGCTATTGGTTGTCTTTGAATGCGCCGATTGTATTCTCCACCTTTATATATTCGACCCACCTAAATTTTTCATGTGCTAATAAATTTTATACATTTTCAATCTTGGATTAAACCAATCTTTAACGACGACGACAACGACGACAACGAATATAATCATCCATCCTAGGCCGTCATAGTCTGTCGTTCCACACATATCCACCTTAAATTAAAAAAGGCTCAAATGCTGCCACAACCTAATTCAACTCCTGAACCAAGAGCCTATTAAACAGAGGTCTCTACCTCTTTTACCTCACAATCTCTTCAATCTTCCTAACGACCGACTTCTACTTCGGACAAAAAAACACACATAGAAAGCCATGGCTGACTTACTGCGCCTATCGCGGCCGAGGCTATTCTCCGCCATGCCCTTACGAACCTTCCATCCGATCTTCGTCGGCTCATACCGCAATTACAGCGCAAAGGGATTTAGCAAGTCGAGAGCAGAGCAAGTAAAGTCGGCTATGAGCAGAAAGAAGAACGAGATGTTACAAGTCGAGGCTAACATGACCTTGTTGCTACCCTGTCAGTCTCGCCAGCTTACTACTTCTTGAGCGCGTCACCGCGTGCAGCCATATATAGTGTGATACTATCTTGTATGATAACTTCAAGTACGGTCATAGCTAACTCGGCCTCGCCCCCCTTTATAGATACCTTCATCACACCTCCGATCTGGCGTTACCTGTCCCGACCCCGCGAGTTCTTCCACTTACTATTTCTAAAATCGAAGTTCCGCTTACAAAACTTATGGTCGGTCTTAATGGTGAAGTTTTTATCTCAGCCCACTATCTTAATCAGCAGGCCGCGCTTCAAATTCCACAAGTCCACCCTCATTCCTACCGCCAAGGCCCTGCACGTCCAGATGTCCGAGGCCATGGCCGCCGGCGACAAGGAGGTCCTGCGCAGCATCTGTACGCCCGAGCTGTTCCAGAATCTGGCCAGTATGATCGACAACCGACCCAAGGACGTGCGCGCCGAATGGGAGCTTGTCCGCTACGACCGCTCCCTGACCTTCCCCCGTGTAGTCGACTGGAAGGTTGCCCACCAGCCTCTCATGAACGGCGGCTCTATAACAGTCAAGCAGGCCGTCGTCAGCATCTCCAGCGTTCAACGCATAGCGCGCTACAACCCCGACGGAAAGATCCCCGGGAGCGAGCGCGTCCGCCACATGATGGAGCACATCGTTCTCCAGGCCATCGTGGACAATGTCACCTACGAGCCCAAGCCCTGGAGGATCTGGGGCACCTTGCCCGAGTCCACGTACAAGGACCTCTTGTCCGAGATAGAGGCCACAGAGTTTCTCGCCAAAACCCAGGTAGGGAAGGCGCGCTGACGACGACGCTTGAGCCGGGATGTGTGTGTGTGAGAGAGAAAGAGAGAGAGAGAGAGAATGAGAGAAAGAAAGAGAGAATGAGAGAAAGAGAGAAGGTTAGTAAATACATAGGTTATACCATCGGTCTACGACCTATGCTAGACCCGTACATAAATCGACGTCGATAACATGATTCGCCGCCGATGTGGGCCATCGACCATGAACTGGCTGTACCTACTCCTCCACGGCGTCGGGATCCTGGTTCGATGATTTATATCTCGGCGACTAGGAGGTTGTCTTATCTCGAAACAACAATTCATTTGGCGAGAACCAATGCCCATAGCCAACCGTTGTTCCAAAATACCTTCATTCCCATCCCTTCCACACGTTACAGTATAGCCTATAACGTACGATACATGTTTTATATGGCCTACCCTTTGAAAAAGGGGCGTGTTGGCTCGGTATAGTGGGGGATTTGTTATTATGAATGTGAGCTTTACTCTGTTAATACCTGTAGTTAGACGATTCTATGACGTTCAATCTACATGGTGCCAATACTGTATTATACAGGTATGCAGAGTTGTCGTTTATTAATCGACCGAAGCGCCCGGTCCTACCTCTACAGACTACAGTATATGGCATATGGCCTTGGCTGGTATGTCGTCCCAGTAGGTCTTTTCGATAGACCGGTTCTATACCAAGATTCTCCTTACGTATCGTTAACATCCGACTACTACTTCCCTGCGCCTCTCACCCTATCTTATTTCTTTTCTCCCTCAATATTGCCTTCAGCTTAACCCTCACTTCTTTCCGTCCTTATAAAGGATCAGCTTCCGCTTAAAAGAATTTGCCAATGATCTTAGTCGTGGTTGCTTCTTCGCTCGAGCCGGCTAGAGCATCGACGTCTTCTGATAGCGCTATGGAAGGGCGATCAAGGCCGTCAAATCGGGTGCCTCGCACCTTGGACTTAATGAACTGGACAATCAGCCTCAGCGCCAACGCGCCAAATCCCCAAAGCAACCCACCAATTGGCGCAGCGATGAAAGCCCCGAAAGCGCCCCAGTCACCGGTGTACAGGCCTTGCTCTAGAAGAATAAGCTCGCCGCCCAGCTGCGCGTCGCCGTAGTAGATGGTCCCGAAGATAAACACGGTCAATATGCCACCTAACCCCCCGATCAGGACCTCGAAGCCCCTCCACCAGTAGAAGTATTCCGATAAACCCAGCATGAGCACTGGGATCGTAGCGGCAGACAAGAGGTCGGATATCAAGTAAATCTGCAGTATGCTCGGCGCCTTTAACGCGAGCACCACCACCGGGATAATGACCAAGACAACCGCACCGCGAATCCACCAGATATTTAGTTGGTTGCGGAATACGTCGTTAGAAGCGGAGGACACCATGGCGGATTGTAGACTGTCAAATGCTGCGGTGCTCAGACAGACGGACATGACTAGAACAATGCCCACGACCCAGTTGGGCAACTGCTCAAGTAACAAGAAGAGAGCAACAGACCCGTCGCCGTCGGGGGGGAAAATACCCGACCATACGGCAATTAGGCCCGTACAACCCACCAAGGTCAGGATGATCAGGATCACGATCATAGCCACCGATACACCGATCCATAGGTCTTTGTCCGTCTTGGAGGCGAAAGCGCGAAGCCAGAAATTGGCAAGGAAGAAATCGTTTGTAAGGACAGCGACGGGCAAGATGTATACAAGTTGCCATCCTACAAGGCTCGAGTTAAGCAATCCAGAGCTGGCAATAAGTTCCGGCTTAATCTCTGTTTTGACGCCAATGGTAATTGTAGCTATGATAACCAGACAGCAAATCATGGCGCCTTGGACATTGTCGGTGATGAAGGAGATCGTGAAGCCCCCAAGTGCTAATTTGTTATTGTCAGCAAATCGAAATCGAAGTAATTTAGCATTGACTTCTCAACAGCCAGAGAAGACATACAAGTATAGATGGTTGTTACGATGCACTCAACAATGACGACAGGGAGGCCATCTAGTCCGGTCAGAGCCTCAATGACCTGGCCCATCGCAGAAAGCTCGGCTACCATGTACAGGAATAATGTGAGAAGTGTCAAGGCACCTAAATAAAGGGATGTCACAATTCCATAACGCTGTCTCGTCCATTCTGTAAGTACAAACCCTTCAGGACACTTTTTACGGATGATAGGTGTAAGAGCAGCGAAGATCAACAATGGGCAAGCCGATGCGATTGCGTAGACAATGACGCCTTGCAAACCTGCCAAGGTAGCAAGTTGAGGGTATGAGAATAGTATACCCGAACCCATAGCTAAGTATTTGATGGAAGATATCAGTACAACCCGCGTATAGAAAAAAAAAGGGGGGGGAGGGTAATAGGGGAGGGGACCGGAGCGGCAGCACGTTTCCCACGCAAGCATTAACTTGATCGAGTAATTACGGTACAATCTCAGCTTCATTTCCGCATAATTCTGTTAGGGATCTCCTCATACACTTTTCTTATAAAGAGAAGTACAAGGTTGGATCCGCGCAGAGCTGCTTCAATTCGGCGCCCGTAGTGAGCCGCAAATCTACCAACCCTCCATTATTGACTCACGATGAGTTTTCTGGAGGTCGGAGACTTGTTGTACGTGGGTACAAACCTACTTGATAATGATGCAAGCGACAGCTCTAGTATTTATGTTCATTATGCCAGCACCAGGCCGGTCTCGCATCTTTCTCATGCATGTCGTGATGCTGTGATGTTGTAATTATGTGATGCTAGAAAGCTTTGATCGGATGTGTAACAAGCTGCTACCGCTCTTGGTCTTACAAGCCAAGGATGGGGGCAATTCGCTCCGGAGGTCGTAATATTTTCCTACTCACCAGCAGCAATGAAATTAAGAGCCAGGGGGAAGGCTGCCAGGGAAGAGGAAGGGTCAGTATGAGTTCATGAAGGGGACAGGATAGAATAGAACAGACACGAGAGCAGTGCGATGGCCAACAGTACCGACGCTTTTCTGCTCTCGATTGGATTTCTAACCAGTTTGAGACCTATTTCCCGCGAGGAATTCGGCTTTTGGTTGGTTTCTCATCTTCCAAGCTAGACCGGTCCCCAACAACCTGTAGATATTCACGATTAGCTGACTTGTAACATAGGTCCTGAGTATAGCAATATAAACAGCTTACAAAAATATCCCGTAGGTAACATATATGATGGCGTTAGACGCCTCGAAGGAAGGTTGGCCCATCTTGAAGTGTTTTTTTTATTTTATATTTTATATTTTATATTTTAAAGGATGAGGATGAGGGTAGTGTAGATTTCGATCTAAGATCTAGATCTAATCTAGGTCTAGATCTCAAAATTTAGACTAATAGATATGACTGTGTATGAATTACCAGAGAATGGGTAGAGTTCTAAGTATCAGGTTGACAGCGTAGGAAAATAAGAATAACAAAGAGAATCTATTCGATGTCGTTAGTAGACAATCATTTCAGTAGCACATAAAATAGTTGAGCAAATTTTAATCAAAAGAGAAATTTCGTTGTTCCTAGTGTCTAACATGTACTATCCTATTAGGTAACTGATTCATTTTACTAAGTTACCTCTAATGCGTATCTAGTATCACCTTGAGCGCATACATTATGTACCGTATAACCCTATAAAGACCTACCTGTACTTATCGATAATAGAATCATACCACAGTACTTCAAAGTTACCACTTACTTACCTCTTACCACTTACATACATATACTTACATTAACGCGCCAGGGTGGGCCCTGGAGATGGTCTCAGAGACGGTCTTAACTTATTAAAAACATCTTAAGTTTGACGTAATCTTCTGACGCTATTGTAAATAAAATATTATATATTCAACAACGTCTCGAAAACCTAAGATTGTCTCCAGCTCAAAATGAGATTATAAAAAATTAAAAAAATAAATTCATATATCAAATATCTAATACTGTATTAAAGTGTTACTCGTATTATTTATTTGGTTACCTACTTAGGTATTTAGGTACTTATTTTGTATTATATAATATAAATTTTTATTGCTTACAATAAGGTTTGAATTATAGGTTTATAAGATTATAGATTATGTGATTTACCATTAAGCTACAAGGTTTACGTATGTGTAAGAAAATTATCTTTTGTTTTAGTATATAGGTAGGCAAGTAGGTTGTACGTAAAGATATGTAGGTTAAGGCAATTGCAATAGAGGTTATACGTATGAGGCAGGTAGGATAGGTAGGTTGTATGTATACGAGGTAGCTACAATAAAAACTACGGATAAGATATCGTCTCGAGATTTAGAGATTATGTTAAAGAATTAAAAACCGTCTTAAGAAATTGAGCTATTATAGGCTGTTATAGGGTTTTGGTTAAAATTATTGTTTCAAAACCTGGAGATTATCTTAAGAATTGGAGACCGTTTCGATTCTAAGATATTACGGGTTTTTGGATTATCTCATATATAAAATTATACTAGTGATGGTTTTGAATAACTAGTATTATTTTGAGTTTTTTTAGATAATTATATTTTGCGATATTATTATTGTGATCATGTCTAGGGCCCACCTTGGCGCGCTAATGTATATATATCTGGTAGGTAGTATATGCCTATATAATGATATATGTATACATATTGAAAGAGCTCAGTTCGGCGTCAGACTACATAGAAAAAGTGGTTACAGTTGAGACGAAACATAGATCCGATTCATGTACGGCCTACAAATATCTACATGTACCTCACCTCACTCCATGCTCATTTATCTCGAAATAAAATAAGATAATTGGTTGGGTATCTATGTTGCAAGATGTTACATCTACAGAATCAATACATCCTCTGAAAACTAGAGGGTATTCAGCAAACAAACAAAAATATAAGCGAAGAGACGAAGACAAGACGTTATTGGTATTATTCATCGTGTACTGGCCGTAAGGTTACGCAGAGCAATAGGCCCCTGAAAGCCAGTCGCAGAGCCTTTTACATTGTGCATTTCCATATCCTGCCCATCCCTGAGATTGCTCTTGGTTTGATTTCGATGTTCCCCGAACCGTTGATCACCCTCCTCAAAACGATACTTGAAGCGATAATAGGTTGGCGGTCGTGGACGGCACAACACTATAATCCAGTTTTTCCACATGCTACCTTGTGTAAAAGCCTGGTATCGATCCTTTTTCAAGAACTTATGTGAGTTAAGAAACTCCCTCGTCGTCTCCCCTCTGGCTATGAGGAAGAGGTGGTATCCCATCAGAGCAGCCGGATACATGAAACACAGGATCCCATAGATAACCATAGCAAACGGGACCCGGAAATGGTCTACGGCCGAACCAAATGACACCTTCTCCTGATTTGAATATACCAGCACCTGCGCAAGCGAGGCCGCAATCAAGTACAGGGACAGGAGGGAAGCTGACGTGATGAATGTGAAAAAATACCGGTAGTTGCGTCTCCCGACACAGTTATTGATCCAAACACAATGATGATCTTGCGTTTCGACGCAGTTGTCACACAAACGACAATGGTGGGCCCTAGGAGGACGCCATATATTACAAGCCTTGCAGTATTTTATGGGCACTTCCATTGCCGCAGTACTCGACTCGGTCGATTTAATCAGCGCCCAATCGTTAGTCGGGGGCCCTAAGCGCAGAGGATCATCATGCTCGCCTATCTGGGGAAGCTGGTGGATGTTCCGTGGCAGGATCTAGACGAGGACGCACGTCAGCATTTGTTTTGTAACGATTAACGGGGTTGTTTTACTCACACCGGGATCCGAGCTCGACGCGCGGAAAAAGGACGAGATACAGATATAGAACAGGTAGACAAAAAGGATAGGAACAGCGGGCGAAACCTGATGCCACAGGTAGGGAGCGGAGAACGCGAAGAAGAGGATGGCTGGTAAGATGACAAGGAAGCCAGTCGCAATATTGATGGGCCGATGGCGCGTGTTCTGTAGACGGCCCCCAAGGCAGAAAACGGTGTTTCCTTCAAAATACTCGTGGTTATAGCCGTGGTTCGGGTTCTCCTGGCTCGGCTTGGCCTGCGTGACAGGGGCATTGGCGGCGGAGGGGGTGAGTTGGGGAGAAGATGCGCCAGAGGATAATTTCTCTGCGCCATGCGTGTTACGATTAGCTGGGGTGGCCGTAGAGTCACTCTTGCCCGGCAAGAAAAGGTTCGCTCTGAAAGATCGTGACGACTTCACGGGACTCGGCAGATTCCCTCCGGGCCTATAGGCCTTAGTCTTGTCAACGTCTACGGCAAGTCTCTTATTCTCGGCCCTCTGACGTTGTAAAGGACGCACGCTGTCACTAACACTGCCGGCAGGGTTGTGACCGCGCGTCGGGCTCGTAGTGGCGGTGATGCGATCATACGGTTCCGTCACCTCGGTGCCCCTTGAAGGAGGCGGTCGCACGTCGCCCTCATTTGTCATGTGGCGAGCGAGATGAGCTGCAGTTCGTGACACGGTAGCGCCCTGAGGAGCAACTTGGGACTCATTATCATCATGCACGGTCTCAATGCTTAGCCGACGTTGTATACCGGTGGTGGGACGTGATGCGCCTCTCTGAGCTTGTAATTTTTGAGAACTCATGGGGCGAAAGAAGGCATGGGACGCTAAGGGAACATGGGTTCGACTGGTGGAACTGGGCGGGCGACCATTATTAATGCTGCCAGTTACGCTCCCTCTTTGTAAACCGTTTCGCATGCGTGTCGTTTGCGACCAAGCGCCACGCGACGATATGCCAGTTCTAGCAGTTCCAGGACGCGATTCGGTGGCACGAGCGCTCTTTCTCCGGCTCGCATTGGTTCTCGTATGATCATGACCATCGCTATCGCCGTCGCCATCTTCGGACGCGATATCGGTCATTCGCGACGATATGACACTAGGAGGGCCGGTCGGAAGCCTAGGACTCGGAAAACTGCCCATGTCGTCGTCGGATGTGGTCGGCCGAGTAGATGCCATACCGATGAGTATATCTCACTATATGAAAGCAAGTTTCTTTTTTATGTAGTAGTACTCGAATTCCACGCGAGAATTCTACTGTATGATATCCATGCGAATTTTTCTTTCTTTTTTTTTATTTGGAATCTTACACCTCTTCTAAGTCAGAATATGATGTACGGCAGAACCTGTCTCCCGGACTCGCAAGATAGCCAGATACAAACGAATAAAGAGATTAGAACTCGCGGGAGATAATAAATATTCTAGTATGAATCAACTCGCGGAAGAGAGAGAGACGAGAGATTATTAACTGAGGAAGGACTGGGTGACAAAGTAGTAGATCATTTGTTTGTTTGAAGTTGAATGACAAAAAAAGCGAATGTCAATTGATCGTTATTTTCTTCTTTTTTTATTTTGTCTTTACCCAATAATCCGTCTCGTCTCGAACAAATTGCTTGAGAGAAAGATGGAAGCGAAGGGATTGGTAGACTTGAATTGTAAAGGGAGGGAAAATTGTTGTTAAAAGAAGGACAACTGAGT
This sequence comes from Hypoxylon lienhwacheense, assembly GCA_902806505.1. Classification (NCBI taxonomy): domain Eukaryota; kingdom Fungi; phylum Ascomycota; class Sordariomycetes; order Xylariales; family Hypoxylaceae; genus Hypoxylon; species Hypoxylon lienhwacheense. Next base: position 660,928 of record CADCWW010000016.1, read on the forward strand.
TAGATCGAATTGGAGGTTGGAGGGAGTTGTGTGGTAAGTTTCGCGGTCATCGCGAGGTGCGGTGATGCACTAGATCTGTTTAATGTAGCAGGGAGGATATTAACGGTAGTACGTACGTACGACTTGGGAAGTTCGTGTCAATGTGTGTGTGTGTGTCGGGATATTATGTAGGGGCATGTACATAAAAAGGGGCATAATCTTATACATAGTAACGTTCTAATCAATATGTTAATATAGGTGGTACATGTACTTATTGTACAGAGTTTATGTATAACTATGTATTTCGTTCATGGTATATACTTCATTATAAGGTACACTATGAGAAAGTCTCAGAACCTTTAACGCTTCAGAGTAACACTACATGCATGTCATGGCGCTCGGATCCTCAGTCATCTCGCTACGTTAGCGATATGCCTTTACTGGATAATATGCATATATAAATAGTTACATTACTAGTAAGTTCTTCTCGTCCCTTTGATTGGTCACTTCTAATAAGAACTATTAATCTAATATGATAAATTCATAAATTCATAATATCATACGACCCAGAAGCTTCTTTCCATCCTCTAAATTTCTCCAGTTACAACCACCTCGACATCCATCGACCCAATATTCTCCCCTACATTTTTAACAACGATAACAAACGTAACCTACTATACCAGTCATGGCCTCTCTATTCGCTCGGAGAGTCTTTTCCCAGAGGGCTTTCTCTCAGAGGACTTTCTCTACTACCGCCCGCCGCCTAGCTGCCGAGCCAACTCTCAAAGAGGAGACGAAGCGCAATCCCGAGTTGATGGTGCGTCATACCACGAAATCCAACACCATTACCTTTGGACGGAACAAGAATGCACATGCAATCTTCTCTCTATCATCTGTTATGGTGATCAGGCGGGATATGTACATGTTCATCCCTTGTTGTTTCCCCCCGGACATTTCTCTCTATCTCTCTTAACCGGTACTGACTTGGCTTTATCATTAATAGATCTTGGGAGGCATCATGGTGTTAGCCTTTGGCGGCGCCGGTCTTTACTTCGGTATGATCTTTTACGACTTTTTCTGCGCCAGCTCTTAGGATTCCCCCAAAATTCAAGAACCCCAACTCTTAATTGATGATAATAATCTCTCATCGCGCCAACACAAATCCAAAATCTAACTTATATTCCAGGCCGCTCGCCCACTCAGTCAACATCCGAGGCGCCCGTTGGTGTGGCCAAATCTGGCATGCCTTGGGAAACCGGTGCAACCGAGGGCAAGTATCGGTACCATCCCGGCGGTGACCCGCATGCAGCTCCCAAAGATGCTCCCAGCGCAGTCAACGTCGTTGTTATCCCCGACGTCACCTTGCCAAAGGTATACCCGGCACTCATGTCCTGTTCTTTTACTGCCGCATATCTTTGAAAACGATAATATCATACCAAACCTCCCGATCAGAGCTGACAAGGCGCATATAGCATCTTCACGACAAGTATAATAAATGGGGCAAGGATGGTTACTGAACCTAATCGTCAACGAGGAACTCCGAGACCATCTCTTATTACCGCCGCCATCAAGAAATGTCGTTTCCAGCTTGGCTGTACATAAATCCTACAGAGAATTAGGGTATTGTTATCATAACCACCAGTCTTAGCCGTTCGAAGGTCATTCGATCCCGCTAAATACCTACCGGTAACCATCTATATAGGTATACTTAGATGTACTTTGCTACGTATACCTACCTAGGTGCTTAATTTGGACTATACCGTGTTGCTTAGATGGAGGAGGTGGCATCACCGAATGCGATAGTAATTAAATCAGCATCGTTGTTACGAATAAGACCACTATAAAGTACTTGTAAGATCTCCGTATACCAAAATTTCCAATGTTTGTCTTCCTGCCGTAGATTTAAAGGGATTGGACGGTAGGGACCTGTGACTTTCCGATGATCCAGGTAGTACTACCAGGGCAGGCCGAAGCTATAGCCTATGTGTATACGAGGAGGCAAGGAGCAGTATATACCTACCTACTAGTTATATAGTCAACGTACGCACTTCTTATAGACTCACGCTGTAAGCAAGTCCACCTCCTCGCTCGTGAGGCCAAATAGATACAGCAAGTCGACTAAGCTTTCGCCGTTAAGCCGCGCACTAGCCTCTAGCTGCACCCTAGGCTTCGCATTCCACGCCACGCCCAAGCCTGCCGTGTTCAGCATTGATAGGTCGTTGGCGCCGTCACCAACTGCCACGACTTGCTCTGGTGCGATTCCTTCGTTTTTAGCAATCTCGAGAAGGAGTTCCTGTTTTCGCTCCCGACCTACGATTCGGCCCTTTACTTCGCCGGTGAGATATCCGGCGTCGTCAATGACGACCTCGTTCGCGTATGCATAGTCTATACCCAACTCACCAGCCAGCCAACCAGTGAGCGGTAAGAAACCCCCGGATAGCACGGCTGTCTTAACACCCAACCTCTTGAAGGCCTTTAACAATTCTCGAACGCCCTTCGTGACGTTCAGTGCCGGCCGCAGCTGCTCAAATATCGTGGCCGGAAGTCTTCCAAGTAGAGCAACTCGTTCCCGGAATGCACCGTCAAACTCCAGTTCTCCGAGCATGGCCCTGTGCGTGATATCCGCGACCTTGGCAGCCAGATCGGGGGGGTCCGTAATCGACGCAGCCAGTAAGTCAATCACTTCCTGCGTAATCAAAGTGCTGTCCATATCGAAGACCACCAGACGTGGGTAACGCCGCCAAAGAGTGTCACGTTGCAGCACAACATCCACATTCCATTCGCGCTCAAATCGGTAGATAAGCTCGTGTTTCCGTAGATCGGCAAGTGAGAGATAATTCGGCGACGGTGCCGGGGACAGAGTCAGCTCGACCACGAGAGGATGCTCAGGATCGTCAAGACAGCGGTGGGATGATGTGGTCTCGTCGCCGCTGCGTGGGAGGGGAAACGTGGACATGAGATGGAGAAAAGACGTGATACATAGCGGGGAGATATATGAGCCGTAAAGATGGTCAAGTGGCTCAGGGTCGCCGGCGGCCGGAGGCTCCAGGGGAAAGGATTCGATGTCGGTGGTGGGAGCAAAGTTGGCCGGTATATCCGAGCCGGACGCGGTAGACCGCGGGGAGGGAGCAACGTGGGGAGTGCGGGATGATGTAGACTTGTAGATCAAGGTAGCGACAAGCCGATCGGATCTAGTACCCCGAGTTGGGGCACAATTGGGATGAGTAAAGTCGTGGCTAGCGCCTTCTACAATACGTGGTGGCTCATCCTTAGAGGGCACACCGTTGAAAGGGCTGAAGGGTTTAGGAGGAGATATCCGAGCATCTTGAAAGTCTTCGACAACTGTATCTATACCGAAGTGGCCATCCGGATGCTTTGGAGGACGGTATTGTTGGTGTTCCTTCAGATATGAACTAGTTCTCATCGAGGACAATTGTGGTCGACCCGAGGTCTGCTTCGAAGGACTATCGTCGGCGGCCATGATAGAATAGATGACGTGCGAGCGCGGGGACAAATTCACTAGTAAATAGATAGTGAGGCTATCTTTAACATGTGACAGAATACCTCTCTCTGTATATATATAATATATATATATATATATATACGTAGGTATGTATATAAATGATGACTTTCAAGTGTGTCTCTTATTAGCTGAGTAGGACGAAGTGAAATCAGCATCGGACTCGGTCTCGCTTCTCTCTATCTTTCTCTCGCTAATGGATGAGGAATTTTGAATGATATTTTGATAACAAATGACAAACTGACAAAATGACAAAATGTGACAAAATGTGACAAAATTTAAGCGGGACTCTTAACTTTATTTTTTATTTTTATTTTTTTACTCACACACGCCACTTACCTAGGTTGGTTAGGTTGTGTGGGGAGAGGGGGAGATCCTGGTGGCTGGATCTTGACCGGGTCTGTTATTGGTCAGAGTTTCAACAGAGGTATTATGTATTATATAATATAGGATAAATAATACCATTAATTAATTAAAACATTTAAAGTTACATATGAACCTTAACATATATATAAGGGTAATAGTAATGTTTTATATTGTATTTTGTTTATAATAGGTGTTATATAGGTACTTTATATAGATATTTTGAGGTATTTTATCTATTATATTTATGATGTATTATGCATATATATGAAGAAGAAACGTTAAGTAATATGCATAACCACTTGTATACCGTCTGTCTAGTGTTATTATGTAGGTTCATATTTACATACATCTTATTTCACAGAATATTTCCTTTGAAGTGATATGTACGACAAGGTCCACCACTTATTACATGTATTTGCCTACTACGTAATTAATTACACTCATCTAGTCGAGTAGCATCTGGTAGGGTACCCCAGATTATGATACCATAAGGCTGCTAGGGTTAAGCGCAGCATGGGGGTTGACCGGTATCAGGGGACATACATGTAGCCTAGTACTTCAGTACCTTAATATATGCGTGTAGTAGGTACATATGTATAGGTAAAATGTACGTGGATCTCTTCTGAATGTTTCAATGTTAGGTGTATGTACACTGTAAGAGATACTTACTATAGAATTTGATGTACAGGAACCTTATAAATACAGACATCATCAGTGGTGCTTGAAACTTGGAGTTTAGTGCCTGTATCAGCATACATGATTAAAACACTCTAAAACAAAACTCAGAAATTCAATGTTAGGAGACCTAATACATGTAGATGTATGTATTGATGTGTGTGTATAGGTAGGTACCTAAGTACCTAAGTACTTTATCCATTTAAGCATAAGATCTACACAAGATCCATGTCTACTACCTATGTACATGTATGTATGTATGCTTACTTATGTAATAAAGTAGTAACGGCTATCGGACCCGACCAACCGTTCAGGCGGCTCTTTTGAATTATTGCAACATTTCTAAACTTCATCCCGAGACCCGAATTTATCAATTTTATTTCCCTTCAACCTCGAACTATTTTCTGTCAACATTCCGACACCCGAGAATAATTCGCAATGCGGTCTAAGAATCACGACATTACGCTTCTAATTTCTGGCAGTCAACTTCTCCCTGCCACCATACTCCGTAGTCTCCGGGGGGGGAACAAAAGGTTTAGGTAGAAAGGAGAAAGGAGAAAGGACTCTTTATCAGGGAATATTCATCCAACGCTTTGCTATATACCTAGTATAGATAAACATATATATGGCATATACAGTAATTAGCAAGACTTTTGTCGGTATTTAATTCCTCAAAAATTAGAAACAGACTTTTTTTTTAGACGACGTCGAGTCTTGTGGTACGTATGTGATGAACGATTCGTAGTACGTACTAACCCTCTGTTTTGCACGGTCATATCTCATAATTACCTAGAGCATCTTGCCTACTTGTCTTTGCTACATCGTACCTACGCTTCGAGTTGAAGACTTGAAGTGATCGTAGGATGAGCATCTCATGGTAAAGAGGACAAGACAGCATTCGTCTATATAAATTGGGCAAGCGTCCACGTACCTTGCTTGTACGGATGGATATTCAAGAGTCGATAAATCCCAACTACCTTATGTCTAGTTAGGATAGCGATTAATTATATAAGGTACTTAATGAAATAATATGAAGAATAAGAAGAATAAGAAGAAAAGGAGTAACTAGGAAGTTTGGGGATGAGTAGATGGTACAACTGTTCTGACATCGCCACTACATCGAATCTGGGGGCGTTGGAAGTCAAAGCAAGACAAGATTAGGAGTGCCCAGTTCTGTGGCTCCTCGGCCCCTTCAAATTCGAAGCTTCCCATGCCGCTTTTCTACCCGTAGAATGAAGCTCCGGGTCCGAAACATTCTTAAATATTGGGCCAATCAAGAAGTCAAGTTTCTCATTACGATGACACTAGCGTCGATGTCGTGATCGGTGTCGAAAATTTCTAAATTATTGCGTCTAGGCAGATGGCGCAATACCCCCCAGCTCTATAACCGTAGCAATTCTAGAATGAAGTCAAACCCGGTTCATATGCCTAATACATACCGAGAACCGGCTTAGTCATGTCGTCACAATATTGTAGATGTCTATCTTCACGAGAGTGAGAGGGTTTGATTAGGGAATATTACAAACCAGAATATAGGTCTATCTAAGATATCCAAACACCGACTCAGTCCAAGCATCTCTTTCTTTCACTCTTTTATACTCCCTAATAACTCAACCCAAACATCTAGCTTCCTTTCTCCTAAGTATTAGACACTCCTAAGACTCGCATACTTTGCTTCTATCCACCCTCCTTGTTCCCATCTTCTCGTCCTTCTGATAAAGTATCTCCTTACTCAGCGACATTGTTCATCACTGTAGTCCGTTCCGGACGCCAATCCTCTTAACCCCTATTTCCTTGACCTGAGCTACTCCTGGATAACCATAAAACCCGGACGAAGTCACGTCACGACGGAAGATGGAGTCGTCATCATACCCCAAATCATCTTCCCGGCATCCCATATCAGACGGTTTATCCTCGATGGCTGGTCAAGAGTCAGGATACGCTTCGGCCACATCATCGACGGCTGGCTCCTCAGCCGAGCTACCTCAAGTCACACTCTCCCTACCACATCTCAGGCATCTCAATCGACAGTTGGAGAGCATGACTGCCATGGACAGACTTCGCTTTGTCAAGATTTGTTTTCCAAACCTGTACCAATCAACCGCATTTGGCCTTACTGGACTAGCATCGACGGACATGCTTTTTAAAGTCGAGAAGGAGTCGCCTGGCTCATCACCCATCGACCTTATTTTCCTCGATACGCTTCATCATTTTGAGGAGACGTATGCCCTCGTTGAGCGAGTTAAAGAAAGATACCCAAACATCCGCATTCATACATATAGGCCACATGATGCCAATACAATCGCCGAGTTTGAGGAGAGATATGGGCCGGGGTTATATGACACAGCAGCGGAACTGTATGACTGGATTGCCAAAGTCGAGCCGCAGCAGAGAGCCTATTCGGAACTTAATGTAGCCGCTGTCCTTACGGGTCGAAGACGTTCTCAGGGAGGCGAACGCGACAAGATTGGGGTCATCGAGGTAGATGACGAAACCGGAATCATTAAGATTAACCCTCTCGTCGATTGGACCTTTGAGCAGGTGAAGGAGTATATCACAGAGAACCAGGTTCCCTATAACGAACTTCTAGACAGAGGATACAAGTCTGTCGGTGATTGGCACTCGACATCTCCAGTCTCCGCAGGTGAGGACGAAAGAGCTGGCCGATGGAAAGGTCAGGCCAAGTCAGAGTGTGGTATTCACAACAAGAAATCGCGCTATGCACAATACCTCCAAGAAATGCAACAGAAAGCTGAAGAAGAGCAGCTCACCGCAGCACTCGAGAAGGCAGAAAGAGAGCAGAACCAAGAGGGCTGGGGCGGAGACAAGATGAGCTCAGAGGTATCTGCCTATTGCTATTAGATTAACAGGAAAGCGTTTGCGGTGTGATGTTTTTTGGGGGGGTTTTCCCTTTCTTTCTATTTCCTTTCTTCAGTGCATCTTCTTTGCATGTGGACCTGGTAAAGAGATTTAGTTTCCTCACAATTCGTTTGAAAGGCATCGTAATGGCGATGGTGTTCAGGCGTATACTAGGTCCTATTATGGAGGACCTATACATCAGTGTATTATTTTTGAGAGATAGAGCATATAGAAGCTATCTGATAGTAATCGCATTTCTGCGACTACGCTCTTATCTTCAGCAATTCACGTACTCTAGCGTCTTAATCCTTGGATATGGTGAAGAGGACAATTATCCAAAAATGAGCTTTATAATTTTATAATGGTACAAAATGTGATGATAAACGTTCAAGTTTGTAAAGAGAAAATTGGTCAATATTAGACGTATCTTAGGGGTATCCTTTACGAAGTATTATGTAAGTGGTGTTACATAAACACTACATGTATGTACGTACAAGGAAGTTCCAAGAATTCCCGACTTCAAAGTTGTATTAACCCATATACATGTAGCTCATATACCTACATAGCTCATCCGACGGTACAGTTATGTACATATGCCCAGTAATCCAGCAGGTACATACATGTAGGTTACAACAGTTATGTATATGTGGAAGTATCACAGATACCAACACTCGATACCTACATATATGTCTTAGTTTCAATACACCCATGTAGGTACCCCTATTAATTAATACATGTAGGTAGATTAGGTATCAATTTGTTCTTCATTGGGAATAAAGTAAAAACTCTTCATCTTAGATTCTTATATATATATATATATATATAAAGGAGAAAATGTATATCTATGTAGGATATAATAGAATACATGAAATCGACATTGCATCTCTCCAAGTTATCCCTACTGCACCTAATTAGTTCGCCAACTTTCTTTCACTACTATGTTGACTGCTATGTTGGAATTGTTCTACACTATGTAAACATGTACCCAGAACATGCTACCGGTCGACGCAGTCTTGAATGCAAGGGTAATGTATCATATATCTTTCGTCCTAGGTGACATCGTACTCCTATAGGAATCTGCTCAATTTCCATCCTAAGAAAGTGCCTATCCTTCTCCATGGTACATAGGGTCTAGTTCTACTGACTAGGAACTGAAATCCCGGCTCGTCTCCGGAGCATGTGAAGATACGTTCGGCCCGCCCTGTTGGTCCAAGGCCGCCTCGAGGCCGCTGAACAAATCAGGGCTCTCCGGCTCATTCTCCTCTGCTCCTTCTACCGTTGGTTCCACTTTATCTATTTTAACCACCCTATTGTCGACGGGTGTCGGGACTGCTAAGGCATCGATAGGTGTTAAAGTAGTACTTGAAGTCGGCGGTTCTGTATTGACGCTTAAGGTCATGGCCGCGCTAGAGACAACCTCCGTGGTTGATTGTTCAGTAACTATGGCTTCTGGCACAACTATAGGCGAACCTGAGGAGGGAGCTGCGGATCCGCCTTCAGCTTGAGCAGGACCTGTCTCTGGCACCGCTTCGGCCTTAGAAACGTTCGACTGCTGTGCTTCCACGTTCAACTGTTGTGCTTCCTCGTCTTGGACGGGTTGCGCCAAGACATCAGTAGGTTTCTGGGGATAAGCATCCGGCATCTCCGTGTCCACGTCGGATCTGGTTATATCTGGAATAGCTCCCATTGAAGCTGGTTTAATAGGGATCGCTGATCTTGGTCCCAATTCCAATGCCGCCTCAGGGGCGCCACTTTTCGTTATAGCAACAGGAGCTGAAGGTTGCCCGTTGGTCGATAGGAGGCCTGGCGACGAATCAGTTGCTGATGTGGCAGCTACGACGTTTTTAAGTGGACTTCCTTCAAAATGCGATGGGACTTGCTGTAGGGGAGGTTGGACTGGGGTTAAGCTAGTACTAGAAGATAATGACGGGCGTCTTGTATATGATGGCTCAGTTGTATTCGCGGCCCCTGTTGAAGTTGTCTCGGCGGGGAATTCGGGTTGGACAATTGTTGGAGCAGCCTCTTCAGTATGGTCTGGCTTAGGTTCACTTTCAGTCCGGAAATCTGCTCCATTGTCTCCATCAGGCATTTCGCTGTCGTCGTCATCGTTCTCATCACCATCCTCGCCCTCCTCCCCGTCATCTTCCCCATCGTCTCCTTCGTCATCATCGGCCATTTCGCTGTCCTGGTTCTTGTTTTCGGATCGGTCGTCTGGTTTGACATCCTACCTCATGGTTAGCGCGTGACAGCAAACAGAGAGAATCAACCTACATCAGCTTCTGGTCCGGTGGGTTTTGTTCTATCCGAAGCTGAACCCCCGCTTGTGCTTGGAATCTCGTGCCGTGTATTTGCTGGTAAGAGCGGCTTCTTCTTTCTTCCTCGACCAACACCCTTAGGCTTCCTCTTGGGCGGCGGCGGTCGCCTTCGAGCTGGCGTTGCAGCGACGGATGTATCACCGTTCCCAGCAATAGCAGGCGCTGGCACCACCGTAGTTGATATAATTTCGCCATCTACAAGCTGGCCCTCATTCAACGTAATTTCTTGCGTGTATGGATTACCTGCCGCATCTATGCGTCGGACAGTAGCCTTCATAACGGTCGGGCCAGATGACGCACCGGCCGGTAGGTCCGAGGACAGCGTGATGGTACATTTTCTTCTTTTAGCCAAATGCGAGATAGCCGGTCCCTCAGCAGAACGGGCGATCTGTTTCCAGACCTTCACATGATAATCTTTGGTGCTCAAATCCTCGTCCTTCTTTTCCGGCTTCTCGGCTAGAGTAGCGTCCGGGTCGACCTCTTCCTCTTCGACGGGCGCCGGTCGCTTATACAATCGCCCTGAGCGAGCTGCTCTCAGCAACTCTTGGGTGTGTGTTGGCAATAGATGTGAGTCTTTAGGCATGCCATGGGGAAGTTCGATTCCCCATATGTCGTTTTTCTGAGTAGTTTCAGGTGGAGCTGGCGGCGCAATCTTCACCCACTCTTGGCGCCATTGCCTGACAGGTAAACCTACAAGGCAGGATTAATTATCGTCATTCGGCGACAATGATGAGCCGAGAAATAAAGCCTACCCTCAAAGTCATCATGTTCGACATAACCACTGCGATTTCCACGTCGCGTCTGGGTATTCTGGCGATACTGCAATCAATATATTGTTAGTCGATGATAACAACCAGCTGGTATAGGATGTTGGCACATTAGGGGCCATTGAGATGCTATGCGCGACTCAATAGTCTTTATTATTTGCAGTAGAAAAAATTCGACGTTTCGACAGTAGAGATATGTATAGGGGGCAATTGATGAGCCAATGACTTAATATAATGGTACAAGAAATTTCATAAAACAAGCACAAAGTCCAGAAGTCGGCCCAAGAAAACTTATTCGCATTCGATAAAAATCGTGTAGAGTAGATATGGTTGCTCCGTTGAGATGTGTGTACAGAAGAAGAATTTAGTCGCGAGAATTGGAAGACGCGACATACATACTGTAATGTCGATTATTTTTAAGTTACGAAATACATAGTTAGTAGGTAGTTACCTAATTAATAAGTAATGGTTACACGTACCTTACGTACCTTTGTTAAGTACCTACATACACAGTATGTAAGTACCTACCCCTGTAGGTATGTACCTCTATATGTACCTACATAAGGACAGGTACATACGACCATACTAATAGGGATAACTTATGTACCTAATACATTATGTATGATAATGAACATTATGATTGATCAAGATGCATGCACCTATTACGCAATCAAGATATTATTGCCATATAAATAATAGTAAACACAGAGGTTCAACTACCCGACTAGGTTGATGTTATAGGTCGATGCTATTAATATCTCAATATGCCGACGTCATTGCATTATAAGAAACATCCTTTCTCAAGAAGTTCCAAGATGGATGTCAAGATGGATATTGGGATTTCTGCCCACGTTGCAATAATGAGGAGTCAAGATAATTAGAAGTTTCATGTGAATAGCCATCGTATCCTCTACCAAATAGTTCGAGGAATATCTCATGTAAGGGGATATCTATCTCCTTTTTCTCATTGCGGATGAGCTATTCTACCAACATCCCGACGATTACCTCCACAGGTACAAGGTAGTATAGGGAGCATTGCACTGTCATCTCTACCTTAATGCTGTGTAGAAGTTGGCTTCACTTGCCATCGCCATATCATCACTGATCTGCTCACAAGCCGAACCTCTATAGTATATCCATAGGTAGATTCCAACCAAGGGCCGTGGCTCGATTCCACTCTCACTATTGTGAATAATGACACTTCCTTAAGTCAAAAGACCGATGTCGCAAAGCCGAGAAACAATACCACCCCCGTATATAACGCAGCTATGAAAATGCAGAGCTACATTCGTCTCGTAGAGATGAGAAGGTCTCCTATAGCTAACGATGATTTCGACTTCATAGAACGTGGTGCTAATCCCATCTGTAAGGATTAATAGGATTAGCAGGTTTGTTGCCTAGGTACTCATATAATCGTGGTAGTGTATTGTGGTCTTACCCTGTATCTTTCTGCCGTGCGATATCACCGGATCTGCCGCTCTGCTTTCCCTATCATCGCCAGATATCAACAAACGTGTTCACCTATCCAAGATACATGGAGAACATACCGACATACCACCCTCCACCACTAACCGATCTAGCTGATAAAATTGACTGATGACGGTTTGTCGCTGAGAAAAAACATTTGGTCAGTTCAGCTATTCATCACAGCGCGACGTACTGACTCCCGACGGTGGTAGGTCATTCGTTGAAATACGGATATAAATGCTGTACCTTCATCATTTGTAGTTCTTTGAGTCCTTTTTGTATGAGTGTTTGTATCTCCCTCGGATCCTGCGCGGTCATATGCTCTCGGAAGGCGTCTTTTGTCCGCCGCTTCGCGTATTCTCTGAAGTTGTAGGCTTCGAATTGCTCGCCTTGGCGCAAAAGCTGTCGATACTAGAGGTAAAATTTCGCGTTAACTTGGCCCACGATTACGGGATATCGCGATATAAATATTGTATTCTTCTGCTTTTCATGTCGGCGGCGCATTGGAACACGATTATATATATATATAAGTATAGGAAATATAGTATTTACCAATGATCTAGCTTGCTGCGGCATGTCGCCCTTGAGGGCCGAGACGATGGACATGTCGATAAACTGCACTGATCCCTTTTTGCGTTGACGCGGCTCTCGATTGTAGGTGCGATAATTTGGGTGCTTAAGGGTAGAAGGGAAAAAAAAAAAAAAAAGATGATGCAACCGTTGGCAAAATGTGGATGACGGTAGTGTATTATCCTAGCAGCTGGGTAAGTACGTATACCTGCTTCTTTTTTTATTTCTTCAAACCCCAGCTTTGCTCGGTTTAAGATTACCTAAGTACAATCGGCGCCGAGCTCCGACGATATTTTACCTATCACCTCGGAGATAAGTACCAACTTTATGTACCTAGGTACTTGCATGCATATATTATGTAATATGTACGTAGAAGGTAAATGTACATTCAATGTTATGAAAATTGTAGATACCTAAGGTACAGAAAACAGTGCGGTAATCGAGATAGCAATAGCGCTCATAGTGTATGTAGGGATCGAACCTATAGGTACCTTACAAAGATCCGCCGAATACAATTAACGCCAAATAAAAATTTAACTAATAAAATACAGTTTAATTTTAGAAAATATTTAAAATAATAAATGTTTAGGTTTCCTAACGTTTACCTCTTATTTTTATAAAAATTTATCGTATCGTTTATTTTTTTTTAAACGTTTATACAAATAAACGTTTAAAAGTGACGATGCCCTCATTCCCGTCTCAACCAGCCAATCAGAATCAGTATTGGCAGTCAGTCAAACAGTCAACCTGCCAGTCAAACAGTCAACCTGCCAGTCAAACAGTCAACCTGTCTGCCAGGTTACCTAGATACCTTTTGTACCACCAAGTTAACAGGGTCAGGGTCAATAAGAATAGGTTAACAGGTCGACAGGTCAACAACAGGTCAACAGGTCAACAACAGGTCAACCTAGCCAGGGCCAAAAAAGTCTATATAAGGAGGGATTTCCTCCCTCATTATAGACTTGGTTTTTTTTCTCTAAGTCCTCTTCAACCAAGTCCCTGCCTACCTACCTGCCTGCCTACCTACCTGTCTGCCTGCCCTCTTAGCCAACCAGTAAGTCTTCTAACCTAGTCTTCTAATCTAGTCTTCTAATCTACCTGTCTTCTAATCTACCTGTCTTCTAATCTACCTGTCTTCTAATCTACCTGTCTTCTAATCTACCTGTCTTCTAATCTACCTGTCTTCTAATCTACCTGTCTTCTAATCTACCTGTCTTCTAATCCAGTAACCAATTCAATAGCCAGGTAAATCTAGTAGCTAGTAGCCAGTAGCCCAGTAACCAGTAACCAGTAGCCAGTAGCCAGTAGCCAGTAGCCAGTAGCCTAGTAGCCAATTCAAACAGCAAGTAAACAATCGAGTAAACAAACCTACCTACCTACCTACCTGAATCTATATCCTAGAATAGACCTGGATCCACCTGCATCTAGCCGTCTCCTCCCGTCTCTCCCGTCCGTGTACAAAGGCCTAGGCATTTAAACGTTTAAAAATGCAAAACGTTTGAGATGAGTTCAAATATTTATTTTATTTTTAAACGTTTAACATGGCTAACAGACGTTCACTAATTTGCCTTTTCCAAAACGTTTATTTTTTCCAACCATAATATCACTATAAATATACAGTTAATTGTATCCAGCGGATCTTTGTAAGGTACTCTCTTATAATCCTGTCACCAAGTGGTGGTACCTACCTCCTCATATACTTATGTAACACTTGCATGAATCCGAGGTATCAATATGTAAATAGAATTGATCTATTTACTTTTAGCAATGTTTATTTTTCGTTATGTAGCCATTGGTCAGTACATGAATAAAGGGTGACCCCATAGCTTGTTCAAGTTCTATGGGTTTGCAATGGTATAACCTATCAATATCAGGTTTACTGCTGCAGTCCAAACCTCTTATTTCATAGTCGCACCAGTTTTCTGCTGCCACTCTGTCATGGCCTCATTAAGTGTAACGACGTGATCTTCGATTTTTCTAGCGCAATATCTTGTCCTATCATCTGGGTCGAATTCGAGCTGATTCTCATCGTTAATTTCGTGTTGAATACTTCTTCGCTCGGGAATATGGACGTCATCACGGTGGTGCTGGAAATTTGCATCAAAACAACGAGATGAACAGAAGACGGACGGAAAGCTCAGAGTCTCGACGCACTCTCGACAGAATACTAGTGTTGCTCCAGTCCCGTCCAGCTCGATATCTTCGTCATGAAGGCGGACACATCCCTTGCCAGATGCGCACTCATGTGTCGCATTAATATGTTGTTCCTACTGATAATGAGAACGTAAATCAATCAACTCAGGAGAAGGCGGCTTACATAATGTTCATCCTCACACCCCGGGGAGCAAAAGAGCGTAGGCTCTATCCGGAGTCCGTAGTAGCTGCCGAGGATTTGGCACAGCGGGCACATAATAAAATCTTGTACATATGGTATTTTTGAGCAGACTGAGCATGGCGGAATACTCTGCTGCTCATCAAGAGGAGTTCTAGTTCCGGCCTTCTCCTGCCGAGCCTTGTCTCTCTTCGCTCGGTCGAGCTCATGCGCAGCCTTGGCTCTTTTTAGTTCCTCGAGTTTCTTGAGAAGTGCCTGCTTTTGCTCTTGGTCATTTTTGGCCACATGGCGATCGCGAATAATGGTATTGATCGCATCAACAATGGGCGTGCCTGCTCGGACCATATTGATATATTTCTGTGACTTGACAGTACTGGACGAATCGTTGCTGAGTTGGAAGAAGGCATTAATGTAAACTTCTTTTCGTTCCTGGGGTGATTTGGTAAGCTTCAACCGTTCTATGAACGCATTAAAGACTTCTTGGTCCGAGGGGTCACGGTCACCAAAGGCCACTTTCAGATCCAAGGCAAGCTGATCGGCAGCGATGCTCCGGTCACTGATCTTCTGTAGGAGCATCTGCTCTTGGGATGGGGAACCCATCGCATACTGAAGCCCTAAGTTCTTCATTTTATCTCGGTACCAGTCTTTCTTCTCATCGATTATGCGCTGCTCGATGGTGTCGAAATCGACTTCTAAATTGTGAGCTTTAGAAAACATAGTGTCAAGCTCGAGTAGAAATGGCCGTCGGCCCGAAAACCATTCTTTTGAGGCAGAGTTGAGATATCGATCCCGAATACGGTTGACGAGACGGCTCCAGCAATCCGGGCACTCGATAGGGTGTCTTTTGTCGTGATCCTTGGCACAAGACGTTTTGATGGCTTGAACATCGTCGACACAAAGCTGGCGCTCCTTCCGAAGGGCGATAACTTCATCCCATGGTTCCAACATGTTGTTGGTCATACAACCATAGCCGAATTAGATTTGGATTGTATCGTGTTCCTAAGCTTGCGGCACACGACGGCACATCAAACCGGATTGGCAAATAGGCACTAAAGTTATGATCCAGGCTCGAGGGAGAGCGAGTGGATGCTATGTCTAGTAATTCAAAGGTATAGGTAAAAAGAATTGGATCTGTTATGCATGTAGATCAAAGAATTGATGTGTGTTATGGGGTAAGTACCATATATGATGTTAGATGTAGATTGTAGAATTATCATTGATGCAGGACAAGTATAAAGTAATACATATGCAGGTACGAAATAAATACTACGGCATATACCGCATTTTCTCGCAAAGGTGAGACGATGTCCGCCCCACTTTTTTGGAGGTTAAGCTGTTCTCAAAGATCTACTGCAGGGTTAGTTACAACGTCAGCTATTATGTAATGACGGTGAGGCATTTTTCTCACCAATAAAATTTAATACGGTTCATTTATTATCCGTCGCACCAACCATTACACGATTTTATTAAGCCATTTTGATAGAGACCCTTGTAAGAGCCTCAACATACCATACTGTAATGGGTTTAACGTAAATAAAAAGTGGGGCGGACATCGTCTCACCTTTGCGAGAAAATGCGGTACATACACGTATCCATCAATGATATTAAGTACCTACGTATATATGCGTTAGTACGGATTAAACATTGAAGCAGTTTAGGTTTCTTATCAGCATCTGAATTGATAAGGGGTAGGTATAGTACGGTACCTATATATAGCTCCTTCATTTCAATCAATACCTAGGACCTAGGTATACTTTGCACTATAAGAGGTATGTACTCCGTAATTATAGTACCTTAATAAATAAGAGATACCTCTTATAACGATGGGTCCGTATATAACGTCAAAATACAGATAGTTACTTATCTAGATATTGTAATACCTATGTGAGCGAAGGAATGTATAATAATAATAAAAATAATTAAAAAAAAATGTAGCCACGGTGGGGATTGAACCCACGACCTATGCATATCTCATATTCAAGATCGTATAAGCTAATTCAATATGTTAACGACATTCTTCTTTCGAGGCGTGACAGAATAAACTTACAGCACCATGCTAACCACTGCACCACGCGGCTGGTAATTATTCGTCAGATGAAGTACTCTATATCCCATTACTACGTACACTACCAAAAATTACCAGCAATTTCCACTTTAATTCAATCTTAAAATCCCAAAAGCACTCCTGATTAGAAACTGCAAGATACATCATCATATCATCTCTTACCTACCTAGCCTAGGCAATTCAATCTACTTCAATGGTCTGTCAGACAAAAATCATCGTCGCGCGAAAGTACGAAAGCTAACAGCAATAATAGGCAGACAAATTACGCACCCAGCAGGAGCTTGAGCGACTTCAAGCCAAATATATCGGCACCGGCCACCCTGATACGACCTCTTGGGAATGGCGAACCAACGTTGCGCGAGACACATATTCTAGCCTCGTCGGTCACCCTCCACAGCTAGCTTACATCTCGCTCGCTCAGAATGAGCCTGCGGCCAAAGTCCGGGCTCAGCTTCTACGGAAAATGATACAGCCATGTGGCCCTCCACCTCCCCGCGAAGGTGAAGAGCCTACACAACGACATAGTTGATAGACACAGTCTTCATACAACCAGCCGCAGATCTATCGGGTCTCTTTTCAAGCTTTAAGGAGGCAAGGGCGGAAGTGTTAATATGCTACATGGGTTAAAACAGTTCTGAACGATGGGAAATAGTCCGATTTAATTCAATAATGATAAGGCAACACGAAGGAGGGCATTTTCAAGCATTTGTTGTCGAGTCTGGAACGTCTGATGACTACTTGATTTAGCACGAGCAGAACGTTAACGCATCGTGGTTATCGTTGTATTATTCATCGAAAAGTTTTACTTGACTGGTTTCAGGGACGTCTTCAAACCTCATTCCTCTGGGATATCCTCTTCGGTCTGGAGATGCCGAAGTTCTTGGATACCTAAGCTCCTTTGCAATTTCTTGTTAAAATCGTCTGGCAGGTCACCCCAGACTTCGGTGACGACGGCAGCAATGCTCTCAGGTGGGACTTCGATTCTTCCTCGAGACCCAACACACCAGGTCACAGCATCCTCATCTCCGTCGCCCCTTTCCACCACCTTGTCGACATATCCCTGTCTCACAATTTTCTGCAGCACGTTATCGGTTTTATCTATTGGTAAATTTTGGCCAGCATTCAGACGGGTCAAATACCGTCTTAGCTTCATATCACTCAACTCTCCTCCGTTGAGTACAATCAGAGATATGACCATGGTGTAAAACGCGACGTATGCGGCTTCTTCGGATGTGCTTGGTATCCGCGACGGAGCGATAATAGACTGAGACTTGTACTCTGGGGGCAAGATCGAAACTAATACATACTGCCTAGAGGACGCGCTACTTTGGGAAGAAGCTTTTCTAGCGTTTGCTTCTATACCAACTGATTAGCAAGTCGAAAGTGATAAGGGAGTATGGTCTCAAGCATATATGAGCGATATGGTGGGGGTGATGATAGTGGTGATAGTGGTTCTAACTTACTCTGCTTCTCCTTCAGCGTACGCTTTTCCTTCACGGGCAATTCTAGCATCTCCATTCCGAAGACCTTCTGAAGTTGGGTCTGGGCTCTTTCGAACACCCGCTTAAAGGATTTTGCGTTGTTTCCAAGGACTGTATAATGTTCTCAGGAAATTTGTTGACGGGTTATTTCGTAGATGAACAGCGTACCTTTGTCTCGAATACCATCTCTTCTAATAGATACCCTCGCATATTCACATGCCAGAGCATATCGGACAAGTTTCTTGACAAGCTGGTCTTCAGTACCATCACTCAGCTTCACCATACTGATATCGCCTTCTCTATCTTGGTCATCCTCGGAGATATCAGAATCGTCTGTGTCATTATTGCGGCGGGATTGGCGACGTCGTGGATGGTCGTCAGCTTCATTATGATCACCTGTTCTCCGCCGTCTCTGAGATTGAGTAGGCATTTTATTTTATTTTATTTTTCTCAATCGGACCTTGGACAGCAGCAACGTAGCGTAAGAAGTTGGAATGAAATGAATGTAGTATATAGGTGCCAGGTATATGGTCTTACATTCATATAAGAATTAAATTATCCACGTGCAAAATAAAAGATTGATTTAAGTACAGCTCGACGCGTGTCTATGTACTAAAGTCTAAGGTACCTATTAAAACGCGGGTTCTACATCACTTGCAGGCTCGTTATCGTACCCGACATATAATAGGTAGGTACTTCCTTCAAACACGTTATTGTACCATGTATTAATGCGTTACACACGCTTGCATGCAGGTATTTAGGTACCTAATGCATATGTAACCAGATAATTGAATATATGTACATACATACAATGTAGTGTAGCGTACCTAATCTTTAGAAAGTGGGACTAAGTACCTATCTATAGCGAGTAGCTTAAAAAAAAAAAAAAAAAGAGAGAGGAAAAATTCTTTGAATTTTTGACTGAAGGAAAAAAAAAAAAACCTCTACTCTTTCAACACACAAGGTTCATAGTATCAACCTCAATTATAAATACAATAGCTATATTCACGTCTTTTTCATGGTTGTCACAACTATGCCTGGTGGCGCTATCTGCCTCAGATGCCAATTACACATCCTTGGCCTCTATCGAATTCCTCGATCATTCAGAGCATCTGGTCGCATCTCTAGACTCTATCACCCAAGTACTCGTCGCTTTGCTAGCGAGTCCGCAACCCAGTCCACAGTCCATGATCCGGAGTCTGCAACTCAGTCTACAGTCCATGATCCGGAGTCTACAAGTCAGAATGGAGTAGAGTCGCCCCAAGATGACGAGAGCGCCAAGTCAAATACATCAAACATTAACAAGAAACGCTTTTCTCGCAATCGCATTCTCTCAGAAGATGCCAGGAGTCTTGGGTCCGATATGCTTGGCAAGCCTGCCTCCGTCATAGTAATGAGGGATCAAGGCCTACGTCCGAAGAGGAATAGCCCGACAAAAAACGTCATTGCTCCCGATGATTCAATAGAGTATAATAACCATCCTGCCGACATTGAAGCTATGCTTAGTGTCCAAAAAGAATCACCTCTTACCCAAGAGGTTCGTGAAAACATCGATGATATACGGCCTAAGACGGAAACCGTCTTGTCTGAAAAGGGGCTCCGTAAGCTAAAGTCCTTATTAATGGACGGCTTCCTGAGCTCTCAGCTGAGCGACTATCTTGAGCATTACAGGAAGAAGGCTCTTCTATGTGGGGGGAATACCAAGAAGAAAAAGAATCCCTACACATACAGCTGGGTCCAAGACGTGACTCCCTGGACACCATTAGACAACCAGTCAGACACCATAAAAGGAGTTGACTTTAATCTGCGTGGGTACATAACAAACTCGGCCACCCCCAAGGAGAAACTCGCTGTGAGTATTCTGCGTGAATGCTGGGATCTTTCGATCGCAGAGCTCAATACTGGACTTGGGGAGATTATGGTCAAAATCCGAAATTATGATTTCATTCTCCTGATGCGTATGTGCCCCCATACTGTCCCCCTAAATAGATAGACTTGCTAAATTCTCTGTAGGTGGCACTAACCGATGGACTCATGTAATGGGTAAAATAATGCTGGAGCCTGGCGAGAAGATCGAGGCTATTCGAAGCAGACAAACACTACGCCTTATAACAACGAAGGCGAAAGCTTCCACTCTGATCAAGGAGTTGGATAATACCATGAAGAGCGTCGTCACTGGTTCATTTTCCGTGTACGAAATTGCTTCAGAAATCAGTGATGAAGTGATGGAAGAAGTCGGCCGCATCACAAATGCGCATTTAAGATGGGGTGAGATCACTCGCCGGGTTCGCAATCACCTCCTCCCCGAAATTGACCTCTTGTAAACGTGCTAATTCTATTATCATAGATCTACGTAACTTGGTTCGACTTTGAGAAAAGGATCTCTCGGGACAATAGCTATTTAAGTAGCATATCTGAAACCGTTTCCCGCTTGCTACTTACTGCTATCAGGCCTCAGCCAGCAACGAGCGTAACTCTCTTGGCCGAATCCTTAGATAGCGAGGCCGTCGGCCAATTCATTACAGACACAACAATCAAAGAACAGCTCGGGTGGAAAGATAGAATGAGTACATGGGCTCGTTATATGATACCACTAACATCCGAGAAGGCCGGTCTAATAGCTGAGAGGCTGCCCAAGGGCATTGAACTTCCGGTCGAGGTCCAAGCTGAATCACCGACGCTGGACGAGAACAAGAAAAATATATCGGATTTGCAACCTCCCATCGACGAAGCGAGATGGACCCAGAGGCTTGGAGTATCAACCAAAGCACAATTTGGCTATATACTACATGAAAAGGGCCCGTCGGTTTCACCGCCTGCTATGCCGGATCTCTTAACTGCCAACCATCGCCATGTTTTTGCCTCCGTCACGCCGCACCCTACACAACTTGCTCAATTCGAAAACAAAAATAAGGGCGACATAAATACCCACTCGCGCGTACAGTCTAAAACCACAGTAGTCATCCGGTTTTGGCCAACCCCTATTGTTAAAACTAATCCCAAGCCTGAAATTAAAGCTAGGCGTGAGGATAGGCGTGAGGATAGGCGTGAGGATAGACATAAATCTGAACCGGAAGTAGGGGATATGTCGGGACCTATCCTCGAGCTACGCCTCGCAGTATCAGGTAACAAAATTGGAGATGTTGAGAGCTTTCGGGCTGTCAGACAAACGCACATTACAGATGTGATGCTTCCCGCATCCTTGATCGATATGCGCTTTACACAGACGCAGTACACCATGCTAGAGGGCGACTCTGCTAAGCTCGCTTCATGGGAACCGTTAGCTAACTTCTTAAAGCTCAGCCTTCTGAACCTGAAGCAAGAGAAGTTTAAGACGCCAGCGAAGCAGACATTCCCGCTTCCAAGATACTTGTTCAAAGATACACTTTCCACTGCGGAACCATCTGAAGATCTGGAAGATATTTTCGAACCATCTTACACATATGTCGGTATGGAGGTGCACCGTTCCGTCTCAATGCCATATAATGGATTCAGTCTATCGTACACGTCCATAGAGGCGGGACTGGAAGCTGGGCATAGAGCTGAGATTACTCTAGAGCCTGGATTAAGAAGTGATGTTTCTGGCGTTGCAATAGACGAAAGCAAATTTCATGATGAATTCTTGGCGACGTGTCACACTCTTGCTAAAACCGACACTTTGTGGTTAGGACAGTTGACTAGCGAAAAGAAGGATCTGAATCACTTCACCGATTAGAGGATAGTTCTGTACAAATCAATCTACACTTATATTCGCGAAAAGGAATTTTCGACTCATCCTACTATTCATGGTTATCTAATGGCTCAGGTCGTACGTAGACAAGAAAAATATTCTTCCAAATATCTTGAAATGCAAGAGTGACATTACTCGATGTCGTAGTGTCGAGGTATACATATCCCTATCATAGAATATTCTTTTTAGAAGTATCTCCTATCGATAGTCTGTCTACCTGTTACGGATATCGTAGTACGTAGCACCAGCCATCGAAATATCCGCCTTTTTTAACTTACATACATTTCTGCAGGTGACCTGAATGGAACGCAGTTAAAGATGTACAAGGTAAATTAGTAGTACTTTAACATCACTCACTCGTCATCTTACTTACAACGACGTATATGTAGTCGCTACCTTTTTTTTTTTTTTTTTTTCTGATTTTGAATTTTGAATTTGCAATGATTTCATCTTAACTTCTCAATTGTTGTAAACATTCGTCAATGACATATTTGATGTAATAAGTTAATAGGCGGATGATGGTCAACGGAGTGTGAGAATTTTTAATTAAACAACATAGTAACTAGGAGCAGTAACAAATAGTTTAGGTTGATAGGTCAAGACTAGGGTCGAAAATACGATGCATCATGTCATAGCACAAATATCTTGTAAAGTGGTAGTATTTACACGATGAACGGATAAAAGATCCTAAAATGGTAGAACATGTCACAAGGGAAGAAAATGGCATGGTTAAGAAATAACACATCGCACGCGTCACTTAGTGAACATTGGTCAAGAGGAAATAGTACGAAAAGTCACGGTCTATGACTCTATTTTGCTACAGAACATGATGAGAAAGTTTTGTCTCGGAAATGCCCTTAACCCTTCCTCAGATTGCGCTCCGAAGTCAATCGTCCAGAGAACAGATCGTGTCAAACTAAAGGAAATTCGTGGTGGCGTAGTCGTGTCATCAAGAGCTAATGCACCAGATATGATATCTGGCGCTACAGTCGTAGCTATGATAGACAGGCTTATTTCTTACCTGTCGCCTTGGCGGCAGACTTGGTAACCTTACCCGTCTTAGTGCTCTTGTTAACTGCCTTGATGACACCGACAGCAACGGTCTGACGCATGTCACGGACGGCGAACCGACCGAGGGGAGGGTAGTCAGTGAAAGCCTCAACACACATCGGCTTAGACGGAACCATCTTGACAATGGAAGCGTCACCGGACTTGACGAACTTGGGGTTGTTTTCGACAGACTTGCCAGTTCGTCGGTCGATCTTCTCCAGGAGCTCTGCGAATTTGCAGGCGATGTGGGCAGTGTGGCAATCAAGAACAGGAGCGTATCCAGCACCAATTTGACCGGGGTGGTTAAGAACAATGACCTGAGCAGTGAAGTCATCGCACCCAGCAGGGGGGTCATTCTTGGAGTCACCAGCAACGTTTCCTCGTCGAATTTCCTTGACGGAAACGTTCTTCACGTTGAAACCAACGTTGTCACCGGGGACACCCTCAACGAGCTGTTCGTGGTGCATTTCGACGGACTTTACTTCAGTGGTCACACCAGCAGGGGCGAAGGTAACGACCATACCCGGCTTGAGGATACCGGTCTCGATACGGCCGACAGGCACAGTTCCAATACCACCAATCTTGTAGACATCCTGGAGGGGAAGTCGAAGAGGCTTGTCGGTGGGACGCTTCGGGGGCTCAATGGCGTCGATGGCCTCGAGGAGGGTCTTTCCAGTGACTTTGCCACCCTTACCCTCCTTCTCCCAACCCTTATACCAAGGGCAGTTGGCGGAGGGGGCCAACATGTTATCACCATGGAAACCGGAGATGGGAACGAAGGCAACGGTCTTGGGGTTAAAGCCGACCTTCTTGATGAAGTTGGAGGTTTCCTTGATGATTTCGTTGTATCGGTCCTCAGACCACTTGGTGGTGTCCATCTTGTTAATAGCAACAATGAGTTGCTTAACACCTAGGGTGTAGGCGAGCAAAGCGTGCTCACGAGTTTGGCCGTCCTTGGAGATACCAGCCTCAAACTCACCAGTACCGGCAGCAATGATGAGAATGGCGCAGTCGGCCTGAGAGGTACCCGTAATCATGTTCTTGATAAAGTCACGGTGGCCAGGGGCGTCTAACAACACACAAAATATTAGCATATAGTATGGCTAAACGGACGTCGAAAACATTAGTGCTTACCAATGACGGTGACATAGTATCTCGGAGTCTCGAACTTCCAAAGGGCAATATCAATTGTGATACCACGCTCACGTTCAGCCTTGAGCTTGTCCAAAACCCAGGCATACTTGAAAGAACCCTTGCCGAGCTCAGCGGCTTCCTATTAAGAAGATCAGTAAACGCGACTATAGATATATAAGGATATCTAATCAAGCAAGGTGTATTTAATCATTGATTTTGCTTAGCATATTTTGAATGTTCAACATTAAATAGATAGAGACCAGTTAGGTTTGCCGTGGTTGCTCCGTGCACCCAAAAAAATTGTTCAGTGCGGAAAGTTCAGAGCGGGGTAGGGAAAATTTTATGCCCCTCGGTGGGGGTTTTTTAACACATAACAAAGGAGAGGGGGAGGGGCACTCTCAAATCGAGGCGCGAAAAGATGTAGTAAAAAAAAGAGATCTAAGAACTCAAGGCGATCTCAGATAGAAATACAAGACTATGATGCTAGAAATTTTCATCAAATTTAATAAAGAAGGAAAAGTTTGTGACTGACCTTCTCGAACTTCTCGATAGTTCGCTTGTCGATACCACCGCATTGGTAGATCAGATGGCCGGTGGTGGTGGACTTGCCACTGTCGACATCTAGAATGATGATTGTTAGGAATCGGAATGATGTGCCTGTATAGAGTTATGAAGATGAACTTACGGCCAATGACGACGACGTTAATGTGAATCTTGTCTTCCTTACTATAGATAGGTCAGTGGCTAAAGCGCATGGCGAAGATGTAGTCGAGTCATTAACGTACCCCATTTTGGCGAGTGAAGCGTGCGACAGTCTCGAATGTATTGTATAATGCAGGAAGACGCGAGTAAAAGCTTTGATGGTGGTGGTTAGTTAAATATGCCTAGGTGGTTTGTTGGGAGAAGATGGGAAGATGGGAAGATGGGAAGATGGGAAGATGAGAAGAGAGGAAGAGAGGAAGAGAGAGAGATGATTGAAGAGGATGATGTTAAGAAGAAGAAGAAGAAGAGGGATAGATAATGGATGGAAGAGTAGATGAAGAACAGATGAAAGAGGAATTTCTTACGTTAAGCAGGTGTTAATGCTTTTGATTAACGGTGTGCGAGACGAGGATCAAAAGGAGAATCAGAAGAGTTGTATGAAAGGTGGTGTGTTGGGGTTTATAAATTATTTTCTGGATGGCTAATGTAGATTTCTTATTGTGGGGAGGGGCATTGCCCCTCCTTAGGCCCTTCCTGCTTTTTACACACCCCTCCTTCCAAATTCACAACCCAAAAAAAAAAAAAACTTTTTTTTTCTATACATGCATTGCGCACAGGTACCTATTAGGTATTTTCTTTTCTTTGCCTCGCCGAGTGCGCTTACAACTCGGGTACCACTGGGTACCTATTCTTACTGTATATATTTGTACATATGTACAGTACAGAACTTTAATAGGTCAGGCACGTTATAAGGTTTGCCTTGCCTCTCTATTGATTGGCTTAAAATGTTATTAGCTAAAACAAATCTTATATGATTTGATGCTTACACAGTATCAGATTCGAATACATCAATATAATAGGATTCTAGTCTCTTTCTTAATATGCAGCAGCTAACGATTTTGAGGAATCGCAGTATGACAGCACTTACTACCTATGTACATGTAGTCTAGGTATTAATCAATGTCGACCTACAGTGAGTCAGACCGATAACGTTAAATACATATAAAGCAACTATACATAGTACATATATACAGACGAGCAGGTATTCATACTATATGTATAATAAACTACGAATCATACGATACATAGAGAATGATAATAATAATAAATGTTCAATATCTAATAAAAAAAAAGAGAAAAAAAGAGACTACTTTCAATATCTTGATAGCTGCCCAATCTGCACAACTACCCATTCCCATTAGATGCACACAAACGCATCTCATAGGTAAAAGTGTCCGAGGTACCTAATTTAATATATGCATACATACATATGTATGTCGATACTTGAATATAGGAGGTAACCTTACATATATGTACTTTGTATGTATCTATGTAGGATGTAATGTAGCGTTATTGATATTGAAGCCTTAAGATACATATAGTACATTCCTAGGTAGGTGCATATCTATTAATGCTATCCGCAACCTTATTCGGTCACACTATAGAGACTGTTAACATTTATCATGTGAGATCTGCGACTACTGATACGTCATCGACTATTACTTCCTATGAAGCTAATTCTCTTTACATCCGTTTTTCTTACTAGCAACGGGCGAATACGGATTTACATTTGTAACATTCTATCTCTGTGTCAAGAGTTTGCATAACCTATGGGCGGAACAAACCCTTCCAAGGATTGACATGTCCGGCAATGAATTAACAGTGATGGATTAAATCGACACCACTATGAGCAACGCGCTTGTATTACCCTCAACCAACCCATATATTATTAGTAACACGACCATCTTCATCCAGGTCGTCCTCTCGTCGATCGGGGTTCCTGCCGCATTTGATGACAGCGTCTTTCTCCTTTTGACCCAAAGCAACTTGATCGAAGCCCGCAGGCAATATTCTGTCACCCTCGAGGTACCAAACCTTTAACCCCCGAGCTTTGTCACGTAAGGACTGCTGGCTTCGCGGGGTTTCAAAGCCGCCTGCCTTCTCCATCGCACTCCAGGAACAACTCAAAGATGGATCACCTATCAGATCTAGAAGCCTTGATATATCGGACATAGACCATGGTGTTCGAGTTTGCCGGGGTTTGCTTGCATGATTTGCACGTCGTATATTCCGGGCGTTCTGGCTAAGCAGCAGAATATCCCGCCCATGCAGGTCTATACCTTCTTGTAAATCATCTGGCAATCGTTCGCTTGAGATCCTTTGAGAACCAGTATGTAGACGAGCATTTAGAAGCGGTATGGGTCGAGAATTATCGACCCTAGGTTGTTGTGAGAAACGGGAACGTTTGAGCGACATTCTTTGAGGACTCAAATCGTTGTTCTGGCTCCGCCTGGATTCACCAAGGAGTTGTTCATTTACTTCGAAGTCGTCCTCCTCCCCTTCAATATCGTCTCCTATACCGGTGTATGACCGCTTTCGTGCATGTCCTAAGATATCTTTAGGTTCTAAGCGGCGAATTGCATCTCTAGTGT
Source organism: Hypoxylon lienhwacheense (assembly GCA_902806505.1). Classification (NCBI taxonomy): domain Eukaryota; kingdom Fungi; phylum Ascomycota; class Sordariomycetes; order Xylariales; family Hypoxylaceae; genus Hypoxylon; species Hypoxylon lienhwacheense. The sequence goes on from CADCWW010000016.1 coordinate 688,372, forward strand.
CGGCCATTTTCCCCTTTCCCCTCGCTGACGGCTGTTGAAAGGGGGATGTTGCCGAAGGAGACACAGCGCGCCTCTCACTCTGCCTCACGGCTGCTAGCATGCGAGAGCTATCAATAAAATTTTGACTATGCTTGTCAGTATAATCTCAGCTTGGAGTCAGTTAGAAACATGGCCATGGACGTACTTGGATTCCTGTGGCGGAAGTTGTCCGTATTCTGTAGTATCTGTGTCCGATGCGGAGTCCGAATTCTCACTCAATTCATCATCATTAACGAAAAGAGACTCAGATTCTCCACGTGTTATACCAGCATCTACACGTGATACTTGGCTTTGCCTTGTAGTGCAGCCACTGCCCTGCTTCGCTGACATATTAAGCTGCTCATACAATTCAACAGCCCATATTCTGAGATCGTTAAATATACTGTCCTCAGGATAATCATGGTCTAGCGACTCCAGGTCAAGCTTGCCATCAGAAAGGTTCGACAAGAGCTTCCAGATACGACTTTGAAAATTTTTGTAAGGGACAGTGTTATGGTCGATACTGATTCCAGCTAATTTCCTGTATTGGTTTTTGCCAGTAGGCTCTCGAAGGGAGCGCAAGCCACGCCTCGGCTGTGCATAGAATATATTGGCAGCTATCTCACGCGGTTTGACGGAAGGATTTATGGCTAGAAATTCGACTAGACGACGGCAGCGAATACGATATGCTAGGTCTAGCATCCTTTCAATACCCTCATCCATCTGAGGACGTGGATTGAAGAAAGCTGGGAAATGCTCATCTAATTTCTCGAGGATTGGCAGCGGATCTTGTTTTCTAAGCTTCACATCTATAAAAGAGGCAAGAAGTGATAAAATGTTCGCAGAACAAATGGCCGTTTGAATCTTATCTCGCATCCTCGAGTTGTAGTTGTCGGGTAAGCTGATGGGGTTAATGAAAAGAACATCGGCGTCGGCGAATGGGAGACGAGCTTGATTGTAGGATTTCCTGGTGCTGATCCATCTTGACAGGTTCTCCATACCTAGCTCGCCGTCGTGAATAGAGATCAAGGTATTGAACATCTTGCCAGACCATCGTGTCAACTTGGGTATGTCAAAGTCAAGCATGTCCTGTAGTCTAGCAGCCTTCATTTCTGGTGAGTCATGTGAATCGTCCATTTCATAAGCCGCATCACTCTTAGACATAACGTTCTCGAAGACCGGCGCCAGGCCTGCATATATTTAGTCGATAACCAGCAAAGTCAAGTTTGATGATGATATACCATACCATGATTTTCCGGCTCAGGGCTGGGGTTTTCAGCAGAACTTTTCGGGAAATCGTTTGTGGCAACGCTTTCAAGGCTTCTACGGCGCCGGCGCCTAGTACCGCGCTGGGCAATCTCAGCTTGTGCTTGGGCATCAAGTGTTGCAGAGGCCTCGGGACGCCTGGCACTACGACGAGTTTGCCTGATGGCCAACTCCCCGACGGGGCCAACGGACTCGGTCCGACGCGCAGCTTGACGACGACGACTAGACATAGTTTATGAGAAGAGTTGGATATTCGAGAATAATAAGAAGTCGAAGGAAATTTGATCCAAGTAGTTCACGTCAAAGTGAACGTAGAGGTAACCATGGAGATTTCAGGGTTAGGGTGTAGGGTTGTTGTTCAGGGTTACCCGCCAATCAAAACGTGCCTACACAACCTACGAAGTAAAGAGGCGGACAACAGATATTTAGGTGCTTATGTAACAAATGACTACAGGGATCTGTGTGTAGTGTACACAGACATTTATTGATACATGTATATCTAGGCATTTATATAAGAGGGACCTATATGTACCTAGGTATCTAGGTACTTGCTACATGTAGTTTTATAGGTACAATGTACATAGAAAGTACTGGTACGTACATACATGTAACTTGTAACGCGACTTATGCTGCCTCAAGTGCTCCTAGCTAAACATTGAAGTCAATAGTGCCCTATATGTGCTAGGGTACTTACAACATTGAATGGATTGATGTAAGCTTTCTACAACGTAGGTACATGGTATTCATGGTACGGTACCTATAGGTAATAAAACCACCTACCTACATATACTTACATTAGGTAATTATACTTGCACTTATTTCGTGCAACCTTCAACCTTTTTTTACCCCCTTTTTACATACGACTTCAAGTGGTTTGCTCCGATTCCATGAGCCATAATTCTTAATTCCAGTATTCAAACCTGGTCTTCTTTTTTTATCTAACATCATTTCTCTCTCTTTCTCCCTCCCTCCCCCTTTCTTTTTTTTGTGTCATTGCTGCTCATCGACTCTCCTAGAATTGCTCTCGTATGGCAACTCTTGCCTTCGTCTTGCTATCTACGAATTTCGCTAGCTCAACTACATTTGTTGAAGGGGACATTAATTCTCTATGAAAGTAGCCTTCTCATCGAGTTATACTTCTATCGCGTTCGACGATTCATCATATCAGTTTACCCTTCGCCCATCATGAGACCAGGCCAACAATGGACACGGCCGCCATTAATTCTTCTACTTCTACCCTCTCTCACCCTCTTTACATCTGCGCTCGACACAAGCTTCGGTAAGGATGGCGTTAATGTCGATGGCGTTTCCGTTCAATCCCCGCTCGACTCCAAGACAACAAAATTCGACATTGGTACCAAAAATGCCCCTGTAGATGGCAAGGATGGGATGCCACATGAGGGTCCCTTCGTGAGCACTGACAAGGGACGTAAAAAGGGCGATACCAATATTGTTGCAGAACCGAAGCCGCTCCCCGTGAAGGATAGACCGGTAGATCCTACGGTGCTCGACGGAAAAAAGATACCTGAAAGCAACGACGGTGTCATGGACGACCCGCACCGCCAACCTCCCAAACAAGGCACCACCGGTACGGAGGGCGGTGTGAGCCAGAAAGATAAGGCCAGAAAAGCTAAAGAGGGCGAGACTGGGGAGAAGATCGAGAATGTTCCCGAGACTCCCAAAGAGAAACCACCGTTACCGCATAGCGAGCAGGAAAAGATGACGAGCGAAAAAGTTAACAAGAAAGAAAAGGGCAAGGCTGATCTTCATCAAACGCCAGAAGATGTTGCTGGGCTCGAGGTAATGGAAGGTGTTCTTAGGCTATGGCATGTGCTAACTCTTACGATACAGAAGCCGTCGGACTTGCCAGGTAAATTGCGTGACGATCCGAACCCGCTTCCCGACTCGGCCAATAAAGATCATCTCGACGTATCGAAGCCTACCAAGTCGGCCACCAAGACATTAGAGCAAGACGAGGAAGGCAACGATGGAATCATTCAGCCTTTCCATTCCTTTATCCTTTCCCTCACCATGATACTTTTCTCCGAGGTTGGCGACAAGACCTTCCTCGTAGCTGCGCTTATGGCCATGAAACATGACCGAATGGTCGTCTTCTCGGCAGCTTTTGGCGCTCTACTGGTTATGACGGTGCTCTCTGCAGTGCTTGGTCATACGGTACCGGCTCTAATCCCGAAGAGGGTGACGGCTTTCTTGGCTGCTGGATTATTCTTTGTCTTTGGCGCAAAAATGCTTCGTGAGGGAATGGTTATGGATCCGAACGAAGGCGTCTCAGCAGAAATGCAGGAGGTCGAGATGGAGCTACAAGAGAAAGAAAACCAAGCGCTGAAGCAAGGCAGACGGCGCTCCTCCGTGACTCCCTACTCTCTTGAGATGGGCCTTAGCCGTGACCGCAAGTCAAGATCTCAATCCCGCTTCCCGACTCCACCCCGGAGTCCTTCGACTTCACCGGGTAGAAGTCCTTCACCCCAGCGCACTATTCTCGGCGGGTTCGGTGTCGGTCTATCAAATCTTTTCTCACTATTGCTCAGTCCCGCGTGGGTTCAGACTTTTGTAATGACATTCCTTGGTGAATGGGGTGATCGCAGCCAGATTGCAACAATTGCCATGGCTGCTGGGCAGGACTACTGGTGGGTGACGTTGGGTGCCGTTCTTGGCCATGGGTGCTGTACTAGCGTGGCCGTCTTGGGAGGCAGAGCCATCGCCGGCAGAGTAAGCTTGAAAGTTGGTAAGTTGCACCAGAGCATGTGAATCATTCTAGCAAGTAGCTCTTAGCTAACCCATACACAACAGTGACGGTTGGGGGCGCCGTTGCATTTTTAGCATTCGGGTTTATCTACTTTGTCGAGGCGTTCTATGCGTAACGAATGCCTTGTCTTTATTGCGAGCCGTCGGAGGGGGAGACGCCCCTTTCTCCGCCAACAGCCAAATCAACCCCTATTTTACCACGAAGATGCGTAGGAGTTTGATGAGAAATGCGAATTAAGGGTGGTCTTCTATTTCCATGGCAGTCTTCTCTAAGACAAAACACCGTGAATGATTCTAGAGATGGTGAGGTAAGAATCAGCCGACCCATCGCAGTTGTATAATACCACATACTCTATTGCAACTAACTTGGAGAGCTTAAGCCTGTGCGCACAAATGACGGAAATTATATCATTACATGGACGGAGTTAGGAATATAAAATGAGCAGGCTTGCCCAGCGGTAGTTAAAAGGGCATGTTATTGTTAATCACATCTTACATCGTTAAGGGCAGGGGGCGAGAGTGGTGGTGGTGTTATAGATATCGTTACCTCTGAAGGTGGGTTGATATGCGCAGTTATAGGGCCCGGGTCATGAGTGCCATAGGTTACATCCTAGAAGCATATAGTTGATAGGGCTTATGGAATCTATGTTTAAACATTATGACTTGAGCAGATGCAAAAGAGGAAAGCGAGGGAGTAGCAGAGTACAGCTTCTATTTGGTTCAGGTGCGGTCCAACAAGATAAGTGAGTAGAAAGCCAAGCCCTATAAGATAGAATGCGCCACCGACGTAAACCAGTCGAAATCCTTGGTGAGTGGGAGGCGGAGATGTTTAAAGCGACATGATGATAGGCTTCTATCAAGTAATGGCATAATATGTTCACTGCGACTTAGGATCGTCGACTATAAACGCGACTATCACGTCAAACTCGTACATACATGACATATCTCATCACGATTAGGCTGATGATGGGTTCTCCGCCCCCTCTCGCCGCTCTCCCTTTCCTCCTGATGCATTTAAGGTACCTATATAATTCGAGGGAGTAATAACTACTATCACGTTCATATACTTTTCAGTTGGCCTTTGCACGTTAGTTAGATCGTATACTTGTCAGTTATATAAAAGCCGAGCCAACGACCCGAATACATACCGGGAAGGGCTTCAAAATTTCTCCATCAAATTCATCCGTACGGTCCACATACGAGCTCTTTTTCCGTAGATATACATGGGTATCGTAAACAATAACACAGCAAGCTGGATGACGCCGATCCAGACGAAAACTGTCTTGGAGCCGTCAGAGGTAAGCCATTCGGTAACGAATAAACTAAATACTAATCCGTGGAAAATATTTTTGCTGAAGTTCAAGGTGACCAACGCTTCTCCCGCATACTGCCGATAACTATCGACGCAAAACGTGATAGACGTCGTCGAGCCCAGCGAGCAGCCAAACGAGACCACTCCAAAAAAGATGGTCGGTACGATCCAGTGATCACCTTCAGCAGCTGACCAACCGAATCCCATAAGCCCGATGATTGTCGTCACCGCCACCGGCGCCGCCATCACGAGCCGAAACTCGGGTTCATAGAGGCCACCGTTTTTACGAGCCTGGTCAAGTGTTAGCCTCCGTACGGGAGAGGGGTTTAGGTAAATTAACGGAGAAGAGGTGATTTTTACCATTATCCTGACAATAACGTCGCTCACTTTACCTGCTACAGCCGTGCCCAAAACACCGCCGATAAAGGGTGAGATGTATACGAGACCTGTTCCTAGAGCATCAAACTTATACGTGCCTTGTCGGTAGATGACAGCGACCGATTCGGAGATGACTATCAACCAACCGATCGAACATGAGTAGACGGCCGACGACCACAGGACGGAAGGGTAGGAAAAGAGGATGAGAGGACGAATGGCTGCCTTCCACCATTTATCTTGGTTGAGCCGGCCATGATGCACTTTTAACTGCTGGCTAAACGACTTTGGCGGCGCGTTTCGCAGGGCGTGGGTATAAGCCTGCCCATTGGTTATCATCGCCAAGTTTGAGAGTGATATCTTCTCGCTCTCCCCGTCAGAATGAACCGTCCCAGGCGCCGGGTAAGGTAGCTTCCCTTCCTCCGTCTCAGGATAAACATCGTAAAGATGTCTGTGGTACGGCGAGGCCAGAGTACGCATATTTGTACGCGAGCGTGTGCTGCTGCTGGTGTGCGAACGGCTAGCAGCCGGTCGGGGAAGAGAAGGGTTGATGTCGGCCTTCGTCGTTGACTTATAGGAGGCAGACTCTCCGGGAGTACCGCATTCATCTCCCTCGCCTGGTTGGCTTGCCAAGGGGGCTGCTGCCGCCATCATCTCCGGTGATTCGTGTACGTGTTCCAAACCTACTTCCGCTTCACCCTCAGAGCCAGGCACAGGTACAGGCGCGGTCGCAAATCCGACATGAACATTCTTAGGTCGCGGTTGAGCTTGTGAAGCAGGTTCGCGATGGCTCGTCTCGGCCTTGTCCTCGCTCACACCCACGGTAGGCTTCTCATTACCAGAGACAGCGCCGCCATCTGGGTGATATTTTGGGACGTGTAATGCTGAAGACATCCTGGAAAAGAGTGTAGGCCGTTTAGGATCCCGACGAGTTCTTGGTATTGGAGACCTATCCCAAAAGGTCTCGGGAACGAGAAAGACCAGCAAGGTGCCGCAGAAGCCAACGACTATTGCAAGGATCCTAGGCAATGGCAAGTTAGTCGGGAGAACGACAATGGTATATGTAAAGGTTTGGAACGACACCGAACCAAGCCAAGAATGACTTACCAGAACACCCAGCGCCAGTCAAGACGCTCGATAATAGCAGCACTTACGAGAGGAACAAGATTCTTACCACCAAGCAGCAGCAGAGTATATACACCAATACGATAGGCTCTCTCGTGTAAGAAAAATATCTCGGCGATAGTGGCAGAGGGGAGGCATTCGACAGGACTCACAGCGATGCCCTGGAAGATACGAGCCAGTATGAGAGATACAAAATTAGGCGATAGAGCACACCAGACAGTCGAGAGGACAAACAGAATTGCACTGTAAAGGTACACCGGACGCTTTCCGTATAAGATAGCGGTGGGAGAGAAGATGACACAACCAATACCGAGGCCCATCATATACAAACCCGTGGTAAGCGAGACGTCGGCGACATCAATGTGGTAATCTGCGAAGAGGTTTATATTTAGAAGACAGGTTGACAGCGTATAGGAGAACAGATGGCCATCTGTACTTACCATTCGCGACGTCAGTGAAGCCTGCTGCGATGATGGGGGTCGTTCCACCCCCAACCATGCAGTAAAGACCCAAAGAAATTAAAGCAGAATCTCGGCGCCAGGACGGCCAGTTAAGAGGGTCATTGTGAGAATCATCTGGCTGCGGGTCCAAGATTATCTGCCCGTCCTTGGTCATCTTCCTGCCATCCTGTTCTGTAGAGATTGGTGGCGTGGGCGTGTGGGGGAAGCCAGTGGGAAGAGAGGAGTGTGACGTCCTGGCCGGGGCATTCCGAAGACCAAGCGGTTCATTTCTACCCTGGGCAAGGAGTAGCACAGAGCCTAGGCGGGAAGGATTAGCTTAGATCTTGAATAATTCTATACGCCATCGATATCGACTTATATCGACTTATATCGACTTACCCGGAACTTCTATGGTTTCTTTATCATTCAGCATTCCCATATTCCACCTCGATCTGCTCCGACCCTCGCCGCCATCCCCGGCTCTCCTCCGGAAGACCGCGCTCCAGACATTCTTTGGCGCCCCCTTTTCAGACTTTGCCATCGTCCACAGATGGCCTAAGAAGGGCCCACGTTTCCCTTAACTAGTCCGTTGATGCTCTTATCTAGCTGGAATTTAGGTTTCCCGACTCTGTCGACGCCTAAGCCCCTGAGTTGATAGTTGGAAAGGGGGGGGGTTATATCTAGGAGCGGTTGCTGTCAAGGGGCAGTAGGTTGTTTGTTTAAAGACATCCAAGTCTTGTAAGACAACTAACTGACTTACTTATAATTTTGCCGAGAGAAGAGGAGAAGGGTTATGAATATACGAAGCCATGTGACTTCTTGATACATGTATATATATGTGTATATATATATATATTACGAACTTGACTTCTTTAGAGAAAGACATGGTTCAGTATAATCTGCCTATATCATGCGTGTGTGTGTGTGCGCGCGCATGTGTTATTCAAGGATTATCTAGATGTAGCTCTACGCATACATAGTAGGGATTGACGAAGCTACCACTTACCTAGTAAGAATAGCGTGCCAACAATAAGAATTTCGGGATCATCAATGAACCAATAAGACCGTTAAGGACCATGTATGGAGTTATCATCGTTGGAGGGGGGGTTATGTTCATTATGTTCGCGATGCGCATGTGACCATGTGTTGATGAGCACATGAGACCAGATCAACTCATCGCCATCCGCTGCTGAGAAGGAGGATTTTTGGAGGTGGGTGGAGACGCATTACTGGTGTGTATCTACATCGTAGATCACCCGTGACGAGCCGCATTGCGTATAAATAGAGCATGATATAATTAAGACTAAGAGCGATTGTATACATAATAGAGCGAGCATGATTATCGTCGGTTAGGGGAAGGGAAAAGAGGCGGAGGAGGAGATGAGCATTTGGGGGCATGTATGTGCTATGTACACAGTACTACATGTAATAGATACAATTACCAAACAATTTAACATTACCGTATATGTTATACGTATTAATGTACATACATCAATAACAAGGTTGAATAGGAACGGATAATCTATACCAATATGAGGTAAGTACGATCAACCACGTGCATAGAAGAAAGTGGGAATATGACGTACACATATATGGGTATCCTTGTATGCTCGTTTGAATTGTGCCAGGTATGTACATCAATTGATTCAATATCTGAAGTACCTTATATACCTCGATACAATTGATGCTCTACATACAAGGTATGTTGGGGTACCTGTCCATATAGATTTTCATGTTACACACATGATTCAATTTCTATAGCTAGTTACATGTATACGAAGTAATGTTGGAGGTAATATCTTACTACGTTGTATAGACGGTAGGTACCACTTACTATGTATCTCATAAAGTTTGTTAGCGTAATAACTAGTTATGTAGTATATTATTCTATGCACGTACTTCAAATAACCGACAATCCACATACTTGCACAAGTAAATACTATAATAAATGCTAATTACAACGTATAATAAATACTATCGATGATGATATTCATGTATAGTATAATCTCCAAATCTCTGCATAAATCAAGTACAAAACGCCCTTCCGTCGTCTAACCCCCTCAGCTTTGGCGACCCCGACAGCTTGTCACCCCATGGCATCGCGCATTCCACACCTCTTAGATGCCTACCTTCGCCTCCCACCTGAGACGTCGCTCATCCTCCTCAGTGGAGTCTTAGGATCGACCACGAACTGGCTTGTTTTCCGCTATCTCTATTCTCTGCTCTCAACCTCGTCTAACCTCGGAGCAAAGGAAGTCGATCCCAGCTCGTCTACCACTGATAACGTCAGCGTCGTTCTCGTCAGCTTTCTACGTAACTTCACTTTTTGGAAGGAGGGTGCCGGGAAACTTGGCATTGATCTTGATGTGCTAGGCAAAAAGGGAAATTTCGTCTTCGTCGACGGTCTAACTGGCCTATTCTACTCACCACACAACCAACTTCCAAGTCGCTCGCCAGAAAATACAAATACACCCGACGGAAGAAAGCTTTTATCAGCTACCACGCCACAAAATTTATGTAAGGAACTAGAAGATATCGTAGCGCAGGTCCAGCGCCGTGCTCCTAATCACAAGATCGTCTTAATACTCGACCAGCTAGATCTATTCTTGGCTGCTTCGGGAGACGAGGTTTCGAGCCAAGCTTTGCGGGAAACGTTACTTCATATCCGAGAGGTAAATAAACCCGGGCGAAAAGATGCTGCGCAAACAGCATATCGATATATATCGCACGGTCTTGTTGGCTTATAATGGCGACTAACTACTCGTTCACGGCAGAGAGTACACACATCGATCGTCACGCTGTCTGCAGACCAACCGTTGATATCGTCACAAACAACATCCTTAGAAAAGGAACATGCTGCGTTCGTCATAGCCCTAGCTCATGATGCCCATCTCGTGGTTAGTTTAAGGATGTTAGAGACCGGTACGGCGAGGGATGTAAGCGGTATCTTACGGATCACCCCGGGCGGCGCGAATAACGACACTATCAAGACGGCCGAAGAACGAGAATTGCTGTATTTTGTGGCTGGAGATGGTGGAGTGCGAGTGTTTGAACGAGGTCAATGATATATATCTCCTTCAACCTCGTCGAACTTCACCACAATCATATCCATCATCTCAGATACTCGTTATAGATCCAAGGTATATTACCCAAGATATCTTCATATTCACGCAAAGTGCCCGGTGCCCCCTCTCGATCTCATAATTTCGTTCCCGCTGCCGTTTTCGAGCTTCGTCTTACCGAAATAGCTTGCTTGGGTTCACTCTTGGAATGTGTATACCATTCAGTAGGCACGTATCTAAGTATGCCAAAGAACATAGGGTAAACGTTGATCACTTAGGAAAGTTCATAATACGAGTTAGAGAAATCGGATTAGTTTGTCAGATCATGGTGCCATTTATTTTATCGGAAATGCTAACGATTGCATCTCCGGCAAACTCAAAGACGTACGGGGTCCGCGACGAGCCAGTCCAAATATCAGAAACACCGTTCCCTTGCCAGTATGCTACTATCTTCATCCAGCCTTCCTGTATACCCTTGTTTTATCTCATAGCCCAGCTCTCGCATCCTTAGGTACGCCGGATCGGAAGCCGTTCTTGAATCTGCGGGAGACGTCTTTGAGATATCGCATGCGGCCAGTGCCGACAGTCTTTCGGCGCTTAGCCTTCTCGCTCCAGTTGTCTACAGACATTTCAAAGGTCAGCTGAGTACAATACCAAAACAAACTCGTTGGCCTGTTCGTCGTTGGCATGGATGATGCCCAGTATCATTGAGCCTGAACGTACACTTTCGGGTCTTGGCGGCCGGGTATCCGCACGAGGAGCATGTGTGCTTTTGGATATGTAGAGAACGACGTCCTACCAACCCAATCGTCAGCCGTCTTCCATCAAAATTATCCTCTCGCTGCATAATCGAAGCTCAAATGTATTGCGCATCGCGTAGGGGCCTCTCTCATGATCATGAGGAGGTGATTGATATATCCACTAACCACATCGTCGGCACAGAGTGTGCGTCTTATTGTGACGCTTTCCGAAGCTGGAAGTTCCCTTGGCTATATGTTCCACATTAGTCCGTTGTCGACCTAAATTTTGGCATATCGAGGGAATGCGCACTCATCTTGACGTCGAAACTATAGAGCAAAAAGTGGTTAATAAAAAGGCCAAGAGCGTGTGATAGTTGAGTTGAGATATGGATGAGATATTTTTGATATGTTCCATATGTGGGAAGGGTTTGTACATACCTGCCGTTAAGGTGGTCAAGTGGTCTAGAGAAGGAAAGTTTTTGAAGATGTTGTTGTTGCGTGTAGTTGAAGTGTGATGGGAAATTTTCGCTTTACGCTTTTTTTCGTGGGGAAGTTATCCGAAAAGAAACCGAAGCAGCAGCCCTAGGTACTGGTTAAGCCACCAGTGGTCCATGCATACCTGGGTACATACATAATGTACAGTACTTACCTAGTAAGTACCTATGTACCTTATGTACCAAGATCTGTGTATGGGTACCTACATGTATGTGTGCACCGTGCTACATGTACATGGATATATCTGGTTGATGCAGGTGGATTACCTAATTAGTACCGCTTTTTTTCGCAAATTTGGCCCAGACTTAGTACCCACCCTCTTTTGCGCTATATCAATTATGGTTAGCATATCATTGCGGCTCTTACAGATTTCTTATCAAAATTTGAAAAAAAGGTATGTGCGTATTTATTATGTAATGGTTTTTGGTTATTAATCGTTACGACTTACCGGGACTTTTATTGATTTATAAGCAGTGAGGTTAAAATATCCTAGCAGTAGATCCTTCTAAAAGGGATTAGAGTAAAAGAGGGTGGGTACTAAGTCTGGGCCAAATTTGCGAAAAAAAGCGGTAGGTACAAGGTATCTGTCGAAGAAGGCGTTGATACGCACTGTGTGTAAAAGTTATGGGACCAAGTGCATAAGTCTAGAGGTACATACTATGTAAGTACTCCGTATCGCGCTCTATTACAGTTAAGGTAAGACCGTCCAAGTTAACTCATTTTAATCATGTAGTCGATAAGATAAGAGTTAATACCTATCCCCATAACGTAGTACCAAAGATTTCATGTTCCGTACCTCCCCTCCCTCAGCTGTCATGGATCCGTTCCTTGTGCTTCGCGCCCATGTGACGAGAACCGTCCTCTGATTTGGAGGGGGGCAACAGCATTAAACTTCTACACTCTCAACTCTGGAATAAGAGCAAAAGGTTACCATCAATATAAAGCTTGCATGCTTACATACTTCATCTACATTAAGTTATCAGAAAAGAAGAGACAGGAAGAAAAAGGAGAAAAGAGAAAGGAGAAAGGAAAAGAAGAAAGCAGAGTTAACTAGGTTAACTAGGTTAACTACCTACTACTGACTTAACATTATAATTTATGTTCTAGCATATGATCAACCCTCTCTCTTATCCTGTCATCAACTGATACGATACGACACGATACGACACGATACGATACGATACGACACGATACAGATACAATAAATACCCAAATACTTAGATCCTGAGGTATCCAACATCTCAAGGTCCAAGTGTTGATTAGGTATATTACAAATACGAATTCCCCCACATCACGAATACCTCTAAACCTCCGACTCTTTATGCATGTTGGATATCTTTTACACGATCATACACAGTACACTTCTTTTCGTCGTTTGTCAACTATCTCCTGACAGTTTGATCGCATAAAGCAGCAGTAACAACAGCAACGGCCATACCCTCCAGTCAAGATGAACATCATCTACTCGACCGTCAACACCATCCGGGATAAGTATACTCCCGTGAGTCATACGTCGACATTCCGAAAGACGGGACAGATCACCCCCGACGAGTTTCTGGCTGCTGGCGATTATCTCGTTTTCAAGTTTCCCACCTGGTCTTGGGCAGATGCCGATTCCGAGTCCAAGCGTGTGAGTTACCTGCCTCCCGGCAAGCAGTTTCTGGTGACGCGGAACGTCCCTTGCAACCGCCGTCTCGACGATGACTTCGCTGGAGATGCAGGCCACGAGGAAGCGGTTGTCGGTGATGGCGATGACTTCAACCTCAAAGGCCGTACCGACGATGATGATGATGGATGGTTGCGTACTGGTGGCCTAAGCAGCTCACAGCCACTCAAGGCTAAAGATGTTCGAACCGTTGATGATGCTGGCAATATGGGAGATAGCATAGATGACGATGATGAGATTCCGGACATGGAAGATGACGACGACGATGACGAAGCTATCATCCGAGATACAGACCCCCACAAGAAGACAGGGTAAGCATCCGTCTACCTCCTAGCCGGTTTGAGAGCCTATGTGAGAGGATATTGCTTGCTAACTTGGAGATCCTTGCTCAGGGCTCGTCGCACGTACACCCTCTACATCATGTATTCTCCATATTATCGAACCCCTCGTCTATATCTATCAGGCTATTCCGGGGGACAGCCTCTCGCTCCCCATCTCATGATGGAGGATATCGTCGGAGATTACAAGGACAAGACAGTGACCCTGGAGGATTTTCCTTTCTTCGCGAATAACGTGAAGATGGCCAGCGTCCATCCTTGTAAGCATGCCTCCGTGATGAAAAGTCTCTTAGACCGCGCGGATGCCGCCTTGAAGATAAGGCGCGACAAGATGAAGTTGGGGAAGACAGTTGGGAACGACCCCGGCATGGAGGGTCTCGTAGAGGAGATAAACAAGTTAGACATCGGGAGTGCCGATGTCGCCGCTGAGTCGAGCAACGACGACTGGGAAGAAGTTGATGCGGAAGACCAAGAGGTAGCTATCCGGGTCGATCAATACCTCATCGTATTTCTCAAGGTAGGCAAGAACCATTCCCCTTACGAGCCAACGATTATGTGCGGACGCGTGTACGAGGGTCTCACTAACGAACTTCTAGTTTATGGCCAGCGTTACCCCAGGGATCGAGCATGACTTCACCATGGGCGTATGAGGGTTCTACGTACTGTATGCTGCTATCTGGAGCAGACAGGTTTACGGGCTAATCAGGCGGCGTTCGGGATTTGGATGCGGGCGACAGTAAGTAGGGCAAATAAGGTCGGGTTATGTTTGTTATCAGAATGGATGACCAGCAGTCCAGCATCTGGGCAACATAGGGGCATTTGTATTATGCTATCTCCCACCAAGACTGGGCATGGCGTAAAACTCCAGCATGCCATTCTACATTCTTCTTGTCCGATATGCTACATAAACATCGATAATAGAGATAAGTAATACTTTTTAGATTCAAAATGTTAAGTCGGTGAAGGGTCATTTGATTGAGAGTGGAGACGCATCGTTATGTAGATTATAGATAGGTGGTAGATACAAGTTAACCCCCCATAAGTCGACAAGGAGTTAGTTGTACTGGGAAGACTGAATTCCGCCACCACCAACACGCATACCTATCTATGCCAGGAGGCTTGCAGGTATCATGACCATGCGTGTTTTTCATGCCTATCCCGTCAAAAGTTGATAGCATAGATTGCTTGTCGTAATGGAATAGATGCCGATGATGAAGGAAGCTCCTGGTCCGGGTTCAGCTTATATATCTGCATCCCTGCATACTACATACCGGTATTGTACAAGGCATGGGTACACACGAGAGATTCACAGGTATATTATATATTCTCGTACCTGCAATACCCAAGTTCAAAGTAGGTACACTTTGCAGATCATCGACCGGATTATGTACTTGTATCCAGTGCTAAACGTCATACTCGGCGGGCATCAAGTTTATGAGTTGGGTTATCATAGATCTCGGTCGAGGTGCCACCTTTCGAGTTCCTGGTTGACTAGTCCAACCCACTTGACGATTAGAGGATGTTCAGTCTCATCATCTTGAAGAAAGAGAGACTTCCCGGCCTGTTTAGGCCCTGCTATCGCATATTTACACGTCCCATCCGACTTCCAGTACGTGTCAGCGAATATAGAATCGCTACTTAACTCATTCGACGCCTCCAGCAACAACTTGTCGATATGTGATAAGTTATGAGCTCCGCCTTCTCTCAAGGCTGCGGCTACGCCTTCCAGGAGCCCGAGCAGTTGACCAGCCTTGAGGCCAATACGAGCACCTAAGGTAAAGCCAGAGTCGAAACCGGTCTGGATACTGTTGACCTTGCCAGCCGTAATCCCGTCACGATAACCTTCCTTGATATGTTGACTTTGGAGTCTTGTGGAATCTAACGTGAGTGGATCGTCGTCTTGAGAGTGAGGAAGAAACTCCTCTAATTCTGGCGATTGCCGAAGATGTGGTCTAACCATTCCAAGAAGAGGATTAAGGTGGTCAAGAGTCGAATTATGTGCCGGGATCATTTCAACGTTCATGATGTTGCGTATTTTTCTCGTTCCTTTTTATTTTTTATTATTTTTTTATTATAGTTATATATTTTGTATTGTTTAAATATATATATACCTTATAACTATATATATTTAATTATCTATATTATGAAAGCGAAACAAAGACGTACATACGTATAGTAATAATTGCGTAAGGTACAATTAAAACTTAGAAATAACGAGCTTGATACATATGTATTAAGAGAAAGCATTAGCGCTTATAAGAATCAACCCTATCCTGTACTGTATTACTAATTTTCATTTCGATCCGCCAATGCCGTTTTTATATTTCAATACATCTATCTCCTCTCTTAAATAAGTACCTACACATTCATTGCACACGGTAAAGTGTTCTGAAATGACAAATTTAACACAAACCTCATCTTAAACAGAAGCCATTCGAACATTACTCGCATATAAATACTGCGTTTTTAAATATTCTTCTATATTTGTGATATGTACGAAATTAGTTAATGATATCCATTCTGATAATATTGCTGTGGTGTTATTGCCCAACTTCTGTCAAGATTAAGACTCGGTCTCGCCACCAGGCTTGCGGCCATATACAACCGTACTAGAAACAAGAAACAAAATTGCATCGTTAATTTTTGAATTTCAATGGATATTGATTGGATTTCACTCACATGAGAAGCCATCCGCAGGTACTCTTCTTCTTGAGCTCCTCACGATATCTGGCGGTAAATAGAAGTACCTCCTCAACATTCCAGCCTAGTGCCTTGGTGAAAAGGTACAGGCAGAACCCCTCGAGGCTCTGGTCCAGCATCGCAAACAACAGCAAACCAGCTTGCTGTAGTCGTGGGTCGCGTGGCCATCCGTGTGCTGGGATCTTGAACTTGAATTCATTCACATCGACAAAGCCAGTAGCAATCATAGCGTCACGCATCGTATGCCCGCTTGCAATAGCGAAACTACGTTCGTTCTTGTCGCCAGCAGTGTAGAATGCCTCAGCCCACTCATTAAAGATGTGATCCTCGGGGATCGTAACGTGGTCGGACTGGATTCGCACATCTATCTCAAGGTTCTCAAACCATCCGCCGGGTTTCACATGCTTGTAGGCCTTGCTGTACAAACTATTCCAATCAGGAATGCTTCCTATACCGGTCAAGTTCATTAGAAAATGTCCGCCTCATCTATCATGTTGTGCAAGGTGGTAGACTTACCGTAGAGCAATCGCATATGAACAAAGTCAAAGTGGTTCTCCGGCCACGTCCAGTCAAGAAGACAATCGTCGATTTCAAACTTGACATTGGGAGGCATCCATGCAGGCTGGATGGGTGAAAGATCGGTGCCTATCACTTCGGCGGTTGGATATGCGTCTGCAAAGTCGCTTCCATTCCCCTTAATGTTAACAACTTCAAGAGTAGGTAGCTCGAGGCGTCTCATCCTAAAAATACGATACTCACATTGCCCATATACCTGTCCCTGTCCCCACGTCAAGCACTCGCTGTGGATTCTCACCAATTGGCGCGAGAAACAACTGGTCGCTTAGGATCATCAGCAAACAGTTATGAAGCAGATCGAGTCCTTCATTCTGTTGCTCATCGTTCGGCGCCCAGTATTCGGACGTCTTGATGGCATTGAATGTCCTTCCATGCAGTACGCGGTAATTATAAATCTAGGGTGTCGAATCCTGCTATATCAGTCTTTCAATTCTAATTTCATGAGGAGGTTAAGATATAATGGATCATGAGAGTCCCTCGGAGACATGTGGTAATTCGTGCACTTGGAAATCCAATTTTGGCTTACTATCCAGGGTTAGCAAGGATTTCACTAGAGTGGAAAAAAACAACAAAAAAAAAAAAAAGAAGGCTCTAAAGAGATATTACAGGTATAAATATACATACCACTCTCTGTCAGTGACCCAGTCGAGGATTGCCTTTATTTTTGGAGGAGAATGTAACAGTTAGTCAAGAGGCAGTAGAGGAAGAAAGGCCAGATGGGTGATTCTTATCATCATACAATGAGCTCCCAACGGCGGAGTTGGCATCGTCATCATCTTCGCCTAGATCTTCAGCCTGGAAAAGAATGTAAGTATTCCGAATGTAAAAAACGAAACGACAGTGAGCGACAAGCTTACAGCTTGGATAGTTCGATCAGTACCATACAATTCTACTGCCGGTGGGGCATCAGGTGATTCAGACGGCAAGGTAGTCGCTGTAGCACCTGTAGGACTTTTAGGCGATGAAGGATTCGCTGACGATGTTGCTTTCTGAGTTGTGTCGGCCATTACGACCGGATCTTTAACAACTTTTAAACACTAAAAGTCATATGAGGAAGCTACTTAATTAGAGCGCAGTAATTATTTTAAATACTTTATGTAAAGTGGAGAGGGAAAAAACGATGAGATAAATAAATTTAAAATTAAAATCGCCTAATAAACGGTTAAACATATAATGGAATTAATTGAAATAAATAATTCATTAAATATAAAAAAATATATATATCAGATAACGGGTTATTCCGATAAGATGCGGGGTATAAATGATTATTATGTACATTATTAAATGTAAATATAATACATGAAATAAAAGCTAGGTTCATTAAATATATTTACGTAATTTTATTGGAAAAATATGTTTCTTATCAATATGTATAAACCCCACGTTGTAAAAGTTCCGGAGCGCCGATTTATAAACCAATTAAAAGTACGAAGGTCCAGGCCAAAAGTTTCGCACATCAAAAAAGAGACTGCTTACAGTACATCTAGGAAGTTCGTACAGTATTTCGCTTTCTTCATTAAGTATCCCTATATATTCAACTCTAAGTAACTACTATTGAAATATTTTTATAAATTTTCTTTCTTGATATATCCTTAAAATAGAGCAGCTCTAGTTTATATACCAGTTGAAAATAAAAATAAAGAAAATTATATCAATTTAAAATCTTAATATTTATATGAAAAAGGTACTTATTAAAGCTATCAAGTTTACAGGGCAGCTCAACCCTTAATACTACCTGTACGCATCTTTGACCCACTTTTGTAAGGCACTGTGCTAGACTCTTTTTTTTGATGTGCGAAACTTTTGGCCTGGACCTTCGTAAGCGTAACGATATAAAAGGCAAATTACACGTGTCATTATTACTCGATCGAGAAACGCACGGATCATTACCTGAATTTTTTAGGATAATAATGCCCAACTTTTTTGAGTTTATTGTGCCGACCTGAGATTTTTCGCCTAATTGGGCAAGCGTCCATGCACGCGGAAATGTGGCAGACTCACATCATGTGCTATACGCTAGCCACAGGCTAGCGCCACACTGCCAATGAGCATAAGAGTGCGCTCCGCGCACCGTGCTCTTTGGAGCATAACTTTAATTAGCTTATCGTTTATTTATTCAATCTGAATCAGCGTATGCCCCAGCGTCACGTGACGCCCAGCTTACCAAAATGTAGCTAATGTGGAGCTTAATAAGAGCATATTCCTGCGATAAAAATGCGAGGGGGGTTTTTTATGCTCATAGGCAGTGTGGCGCTACCCTGTGGCTAACGCATGGCACGTGCGCCACAGCGCACGTGATGTGGGTTTGCCATTTGCTGTTTTTATGGCCGAGTTTACGAGGGTTATTATCTCTGAAGATTTTGCCCGAGTTTACGAGGGTTATTGTCTTTGGAGATTTTTTGCCCGAGTTTATAAAGGTTATTGTCTTTGGAGATTTTTTTACTAAGGCGGAAATATCGGGCTACTTAAATAAGTAATTTTCAAAATCGAAATTTTACTTAAACTTTATATATATATAATAAATAAAAAATATATAAATTATTAATGGAAAAATTTTTATATTTTAAATTAAATATTTTTATTTTTATAAAAAATTAATATAAAAAAGAAAAAATAAAATAAAATAAAGTTTTAATATAAATTAAAAATAAAAAAAAAGAATTATATAAAAAAACTTTTTTTTTAAAAAATTATATATATAATTACATTATATATTTATAAATTTTTATTAATAATAATTGGCAAACTTATATTACGTGCGCCATAACGCATATGCCACGCGTTAATTATAAAGTTAACGTTATATTATTTATAAATATAAAAGTACGTTTTACGTACCGTGTTTTTTCGGAGTACATTTTAATTTAACTTATTATTTTGTTTTAATTTAATTTATATAACGTATATTTGAGTTTATTAATAAAAGAATTATTATTTCAATAATATTACATTTTAATAGTATCCCATTTAAATGCGACACTTTTCCCTGATTGGTCGAAGTTTTTTTAACCATTTTTTATCATATAAATTATTACCGTTTTAATTTTTATTATAATTATTCGTTTTTATTTAAATTAATAATGTTATCTTTGTTTAAAATATTATCGGAATCGTTAAAAAGCTCTTTATCTTTTAACCTTTTTAACGTTTATTATTAGTTGTTATAATTTATTAACGTTTTAAAATATGTTTAATTATATTTCGAGTTGATATAATATTTGTTTTTTAACCTTTTCCAACTCGTTGGTTATATTTTGAGAGTCGTTTGTTAATTACGTTTTAAAAGTCGTTTTCATTTTGTCTTTACTTTTTATAACCACTAATCGATCCAAATTGCCTTTTTATCGGCTTAACGCCTCATAAGCGTAACGAATGCGTAAACCTCCTCCCAGATTATAATAAATAAGCCTTTATTAAGGTGGTAAGCTTGGGTATATGTTAATTTAAATTAAAGTAAATAAATGTATGAAAGAAAAGAGATATATAAAAGAGGAGAAATGTATAAAAGAGGAGGAAAGCCTTTCTTTTATATTTTTTATACGTATATAATAAATATAACTTTGTTGTGTAACGTAAAATAAGAGTTATTTGTACCTATTATAAGGCCTTTTTTAAAAGGATAAAAAATAAAAAGGTAAAGTAATTAAATAGTTTTATTAAGCCGAGAAATCTTTGATTAATCAAGGAAAAATGTCGCATTTAAATAAAATACTATTGAAATACAATACTATTAAAATAGTAATTCTTATTAATAATGGTATAATTACGTGGAAAAATAAATATTTAAATAAATTATAAAAATAATTAAAATAAAATTTAAAAAAAAAACCTTTTTTTAAAAAATTATATATAATTTTATATATAATTATATATAATTATATATATAATTATTTTACATATATATAAACCCGTATTAAATAATATTTATTTTATTTTATTTATTTTATTTATTTTATTTATTTTATTTATTTTATTTATTTTATTTATTTTATTTATTTTATTTATTTTATTTATTTTATTTATTTTATTTATTTTATTTATTTTATTTATTTTATTTATTTTATTTATTTTATTTATTTTATTTATTTTATTTATTTTATTTATTTTATTTATTTTATTTATTTTATTTATTTTATTTATTTTATTTATTTTATTTATTTTATTTATTTTATTTATTTTATTTATTTTATTTATTTTTTATTTTATATAAAATAAATTTAAATATAAAAAAAAATCTTTTTGAAGTTTTTTTTTAAGAGCAAACCTGGCCGCGCAGTATGGGTTCGTCAAATATGCCGCGCAGTATGACAAGAATGAGGAGCTAATCCGAATGAGGTATAGATCGCCATATCGCGGCTGTAGATTTTGGAATCTCCATTTCACTTATTACTTCTAACTTATACAGCTCAATTGGTACGTATCGCATACAAGTGCGATTTGGTACGTAAATAGAGCTGATTGAGGGCTTCAAATTGATACCAACTATGTGAGCTCTGGGGCCGTTTTGATGTTGGAACAATTGATTCAGAATGACGTAGAATTGGAGGGGGTTTAGATGTACATATGCGTTTTTTAGCGTTGTTTTTTGGCATACTGTGCGGGAAATTTGACGAACCCATACTGCGCGGCTAGGTTTGCTCTTTTTTAAAATTATATATAATTTTATATATAATTTTATTTTATATTTATAAATTTATTTAAATTTTATAAATTTTTTTATATTTTTATATTTTTTTATATATATTTAAAAAACAAACCTAGCCATATAATATATTAAAAAATAATATTAAAAAATATATATATATATTTAAACCTTTTTCAATTTTATATTATTTTAAATTAATTATTTTTATTTTAAAATAAGTTTAAACTTTTTATATTTAATATTAATTTAAAACCTTTAATTGGTTTTAAATATAATTTAAATTATAACCTGATATAATTATAAATAAATAAATTATTATAAAAAATAATAAATAAAAAAACAATTTAAAAATATATAATTAAAATAAAATAATTTATACCATATTCTAATTAATTTTTTATTCTTATTATATTATGTGGTATATTTAATATATCTATAAATTAAAAAAGGAGATATTTAACCCTTTTTAATATTTAACCACTAATTAATATAACTAATAAAATTATAATCTTTTATAAAAATTCTTTTATTTATAAAATATATTTATATATTTTTCTTTTTTTTCTTTTTTCTTTATTATCTTTATTTTTAACCATTTTTAACGAATTAAAATATTTTTAATAAATTTTATATTATTTATAAAATAAATCAATTATTTTGTATTATTTATAAAATAAATCAATTATTTTATATTATTTTATCTTTATTATATTAAATCTTTATAATTACATAATTAAATAAAATAATTAATTAATATTTTTAAAAATATAAATTTATTAAACCAATAATTTAACAACCTTTTCTAAAAATTAAAGAACGAATTAATTTTTTTTTATTTTAATTAATTATTTATATTTATAAAATATAAATAAATAATAAATAATTTTATTTAAAATAAAAAAGAAATTTATTAAATTTAATTAAAATTAATAATTAAATTATATAAATTAATTATATTTAAAATAATAAATAAAAATAAAATTTAAAATATATTATATTATATTAAAAAAGGTTTAATTTAATCCGTTTTTCTTTAATAATTAAATATTAAAAAAATTAAATATCCTTTTTTTTAACTTATTATACGGTTAGGTTTATTTTATTTAAATTATATTATATTTATTTATAATTATTTATATTTATTTTTATTTTAATAAAATCTTTTTAATTATATTATTAATTATATAATTATAATATATATTTAATTTAATAGAATTTATTTTAAAATTCGAAAATCTTTTAATTTTTATATTATATATATATTTTTAATGAGTAAACTTAGCCGCGCAATATAAGTTTATTGTTTTTCCTACGTAATATAACAAAAAATAGCGTTAAAAAATGCGGTAATATATTAAAATATTGTTTAATTTTACGTCATTTTTAATTAATTATATCGAGCTTAAAGTTCGTTTAAATCGTTCGTAAATACAATTATTTTAAAACTTTTAATTAACTTTATAAGATTACCGATTTATATCGGAATGCAATAATAAAATAATAAATTATTTAAAGAAAAAAAAGATACGGAAAAAGGAAATTCCAAAATATATAATTATAACGTAATAATTTATACCATATTCGGATTAATTCTTTATTTTTATCATATTGTAAAACATATTTAACAAACCTATATTATATAATTAAATTTACTCTTTTTAATTATAAGATTTTTTAAATTATTTAATTAATTTTAATTTTAGTAAATTAAAATTTTAAACTTTAATTTAAATATAAATAATTATAAAAATAAAATTATATTATATTTATTTATTAAATATTTAATTTAATTATTAATTTAATTATTATTATTAATTTATTTATTAATAATTTATTATAAATAATTATTTATTTAAATATATATATATTAATCGGTTTTAATAAATATTTATTATATTATATTATATTTATTATATTATATATTACGTTATAAAAAAATATCATATTATAATTATATTAATTTAATTAATTATTATTTAATAATTATATAATTTAAAATAAATATAAAAAGTGTTAAACGTATAATTATTAAAAAAATATTTAATATTAAAGTTTTAAATTAATTAATTTATTAATTATTATATTATTATATTAAAAAAATAAATGTTAAATGTTTTAATATTTTAAAATAAATTTTTATTTTATAATTTAATTTAAAGAAAAATGATTTTATATTAATTTATTATGTGTTATTATTATGTTTTTAAAAAATAAAAATTTAAATAAAATTTATTAATTTTTATATTTAATTTTAAATGTTATTTTAAAATGATATAAATATATTATTATTATTATATAATTTTTAAATTTTATTTATTTTATTATATTTTATTCAATTAAAATATTTTTATATTAATATAATATTTTTATTTACGATTAAATATATTTAAATTATAATTTATAATATATTTATTTTAATTTTATAAGAGCAAACCTGGCCGCACAATATAGGTTTATTAAATTTCCCGCGTAATATGGCAAAAAACAGCATTAAAAAACGCATATATACATTTAAATACCTCTCAATTCCACGTCATTTTTAATTAATTATTTCTAAACCAAAATAGCTTCAAATTCCGTCAGATTAGTATTAATTTAAAGCCTTTAATTAGTTTTATATAAATATTAAAATGCACCGATTTGCGATATAAGCTGATTGAATAATTGAAAATAGAAAAAATGGATAAAATAGAGATTTTAAAATCTATAAACGCGACATGGCGATCCATACCACATTCGGATTAGCTCCCCATTTTTGTCATATTGCGCGGCGCATTTAACGAACCTATATTACGCAGCCAGGTTTATTTTTTTATAATTATATATATATAAATTAATTTATTTATAATTTAATATAATTATAAAATTAAAAAAAATATTTTATAAATTATAAATTAAATTTATTAAAATAAATATATATATAATTAAAGTTTTTATATTTTTTATAAATTTTTTCTAATTTTTTTAATTTATTTTTTTTTATTTTAATATTAATATTATTATTAAATATTTTAAAAATATTATCGTAATTTATATAAAACAAACCTGGCTGCGCAATATAAGTTCGTCAAATATGCCGCGCAGTATGACAAAAATGAGGGGCTAATCCGAATGCGGTATGGATCGCCATGTCGCGGCTATATCTTTTCAAATCTCTTTTTATAAATTTTCTCTCCTTTTTAATATCTTTTTATCTCCTGATCGTATACCGATGTACCTCGGTAGGTACGTAAACCTGATTAAAGGCTTCAAAACAATCATATATACGAGAGATTTGGAGCTGGTTTGGTGCCAGGATAATTGATTGAAAATAACGTAAAATTGAGAGGTATTTGAGTATATATATGCGTTTTTTAACGTTGTTTTTTAGCATATTACGCGGGAAATTTGATAAACCCATATTACGCGGCCAGGTTTACTCTTTATATAATAATTAAATTATTATTATATTAAAGATATTATTATTATTATTAATTTTAATATATTTTTTTATATTTTTAAATAATTTAATTTAATTATATTTTATAAATTTATATATAAAATATTATTAATTTAAAACAAATTTAGCTGCGTAATATAAATTTGTTAAATTTGTTATATAATATAATAAAAATAAAGAATTAATTTAAATATGGTATAAATTGTTATATTATAATTATATATTTTAAAATCTTTTTTTTATATATTTTCTTTTTTTTTTAATATTTTATTTATTTGCAATCATATATTAATATATTTTAATATATATATATTATTAATTAAAAATTTTAAATAAATATTAATTATAAAAGATTTAAAATTGGTTTAATATAATAATAATTAATTTAAAATAACTTAAAATTAACAGGTATTTTAAGTATATATTTATGTTTTTTAACGTTATTTTTAATTTTATTACGCAAAAAAAACAACAAATATATACTATATAACCAAATTTATTTTTAATTTAATATAAATTTATAAAAATATAATATAATTAAATATATAATTTTTAAAAAGAACTTTTTTTTTAATTTTTATTAAATTTTTTTTATATAACGGTATTATATTTATAACGTAATAAATAAATTAATAATAAATATATATATATATATTAAATATAATAATAAAATTTAAATATTTTATATAAAATTAACATAAATTTATAAAAATATAATATAATTATATATAATTATATTAATACGGTTTATAAAAACATTAAAAATTTAATATAAATTATAAAGCTTTTTATTATTATAAAAATATAAAAATTTAAAATTTTTTTAATATATTTATTTTTTTATTATAAAATTTTAATTAATTAATTTTAAAGTTTTGGTTTTTATTTTAATATTTTAATTAATTTATTATAATATTTATATAAAGCTTTTTTATTTTAAAATTATTTTAACATATTACATATTAATTATAATTAATTAAAATTTGTTTTTTTATTATAAAGTTTTTTTTTTTTTATAAAATTATTTTTTTATTAATTTATTGTAAATATTTTTACCGTAAATTTATCTTTTTTATTAATTTATTAAAAAATTCTTTTACCGTAAAATTATTTTATTATAAAATTTTTATTAATTTATATTAAAAATCTTTTATTATAATCTTTTTTTATTAATTTAATAAAGTTTTTTTACCGTAAAGGTTTTTTATTTTTTATAAAGTTATTTTTTTATTAATTCTTTATTAAATATTTTTATTATAAAGTTTTTTTATTATAAAGTTTTTATTAATTTTTATTTAAAACTTTTTATCTTTAAATTTTTTTTTTATAAAATTATTATTTTTATTTATTTATTATAAATCTTTTTATTATAAGGTTATTTTATTATAAAATTTTTATTATTTTATATTAAACCTTTTTTTAAAATTTTTTTATAAACCTTTTTTATTTTAATGTTTTAATTAACTCGATATAATGCTTCCGTAAAGCCTTTTTACCTATATAAATTATATATAAATTATAATTTTTTATTATAAAATTTACTTAATATTATAAAATTTTAATTGGTTTTTTATAAGCTTTTTTTTTAAAAAATTGATTTTTTTATTAATTAATCATAAAATCTTTTATTATAAAATTTTTTTTTATTAATTTATTATAAACCTATTTGATTATAAAAACTTTTTTTTATATAATAAACTTTTTTATTAATTTATTATTAAACTTTTTTATTATAAAATTATTTTTTTATAAAACCTTTATTAATTTATTATAAAACTTTTTTATTATATAATTTTAATATTAAACCTTTTTTTATTATATTATCTTTTTTTATTAATTTATTATAAAATCCTTTCCGACGAAAATTTATTTATTTAAATATAAAACCTTTTTTTTATATTATTATTATAAGATTTATTTAAAATTATTTTATTATAAAACTTTAATTAGTTTTTTTTAAAAGCTTTTTACCGTAAAACTGTTTTATTTTAATGTTTTTATTAATTTATAAAGTTTTTTATTTTAACATTTTTTTTATTTATTAATTATGAGATTTTTTAATGTAAAACGTTTTTATTATAAAGTTAATTTTTTAATTAATTTATTTTATAATTCTTTTATTATAAAATTATTTTATTAAAAAGTTTTTATAATAAAATCTTTTTATTATAAAATTTATATTTTATCCAATTATAATTTTTAATAATTTATTATTAAATTTTTTTACGGAAAGTTTTTTTATAAAAGTTTTTTTTATATATAAAATTAATTTTTTTATTAATTTATTATTAAATCTTTTTATTATAAAAATTTTATTAATTTATATTAAAATTTTTTTATTATAAAGTTTTTTTATTATAAAATTATATATAAATGATAATTAATAAAAGTTTATTTTTTTATTATAAAAATTTTTCTTTTTATAAAATTAATTTTTTTATTAATTTGTTATAAAATTTTTTTATTATAAAGTTTTTTAATAAATTTATATTATATATGTTATAATGTATATATTATGTGTTAATTATAAAATTAATGTTATATTATTTATAAATATAAAAGTATATTTTATATATTATATTTTTATAAAATATATTTTTAATTAATATATAATTTAAATTTATTATTTAATAATTTTATTTCTTTTATTTTATTTATATAATGCGATTAATTTATAATTGGTTTTATTTATATCATTTAATAATTTTAACCGTAATTTAAAAATTATTAATTTTTTAATATTTTTCATAAATAAAATCTAATTTTTTAATTTATATAATAAAATAAATTTACTTTTTTTATAATAATATTATATTTATTTAATTTATTTAAGTTTATATATTAATTAAATTTATTAAATTATTATAATTTATTATTATATATTTATTTAATTAAGTTTCTTTTTTATAATAATATTTAATATATTTATTATCTTTTATTATAATTTATTTATAAAAAGAAATCTTTTTTATTTAATAATTATATAAATTTTAATTAATATATAAAAATAATTCGAAAAAAATTTATTTTATTTGTAATATTTTATTTATATTTATTATATTTATTATATTTATTATATTTATTATTATTAATTAAACCGATATATTATATAAATTATTTAAAATAATTGATAAAATATAATAAAAAATAAACCTAACCACACAATATAGGTTCGTTAAATATGCCGCGCAGTATAATAAAAATGAGGAACTAATCCAAATGTGGTATAAATTATTATATTAAGGTTATATATCTTTAAATCTCTTTTTTACATATCTCATCTCTTTTTAAATATGTCGATAATATACGATTGTATATAAATGTACCTTAATGTATATATAAGTTTAATTAAAAGTTTTAAAATAATATTAATTTTGAAAGATTTAAAGATGATTTAGTGTTAAGATAATTAATTAAAAATAACATAAAATTAAAAGATATTTAAATATATATATGGATTTT
The DNA here is from genome assembly GCA_902806505.1 of Hypoxylon lienhwacheense. Taxonomy (NCBI): domain Eukaryota; kingdom Fungi; phylum Ascomycota; class Sordariomycetes; order Xylariales; family Hypoxylaceae; genus Hypoxylon; species Hypoxylon lienhwacheense. The sequence continues at coordinate 716,797 of CADCWW010000016.1, forward strand.
TTAACGTTATTTTTTAGCATACTATACAGGAAATTTGATAAACCTATACTACGTAACCAGGTTTACTCATAATAAATATGAGATTAAAAATTATTATCAAATAATTATATTTTTATATAAAAATAATAATTTCTTTTAAATTTTAAAATTAAATAATATTATTATATAATAAAGAATAATATTTGTTATTTAATTATTAAAAGATATTATTAAATAATATTAAAGTTTATTATCATTTATATAATATATTTTTAAAAATTAAAATTTTAAACTATATTTAAAAAAATAATTAATTAATTTATATAAAGATAAAATAATAATTTAATAAATTAATATTTATATTTATTAAATATAAATATAATTAAAATAAATTAACTAATCGATTTTAAACTTTAAATTTTAAATATCGTTATTATAATTATAATTAAGTATAATTTTTAAATAATTTATAATTTTATTAATATTAATTATAATTTGAATATTAATTTCAATTTTATCTCGCTTTAAAATATTAATAACTAAACTAAAAATAATTATATTACCATCTTTTAAAAAATAAAAAAAAATATTATTCAGGTTTATTAAAATATTAAATTTAAAATATAAAAAGTTAATTATATTTTTTTTTAAAAAGAATTTTTTTTTAAATAAATAAATTAAATATAAGGAGTAAATTAATAGGTAAATTAAATAATCACAATAAATATCATGATAATTATAACGACAATTATATAATAATTAATTATTAAAATTTAATTAATTATTAAAATTTAATTAATTATTAAAATTTAAATTATTAAGATTTCTTTTAATTATAATAAATTCGATAAAAGGGATAATGTTAAACTTTTATTTAATAATAAATATAATAAGTTTAAATTATTAGAATTAATTTAATTAATTAAAAATCTAATAAAAAATATATTATAAAATAATTTTATATATAACTTTTAATCTTTTATTAATTAATTATAAACTTTATAAATATTTTAATCTTTAAAACGGAATTCATTTAAATCGAATAATTAAAATATTATTATAAAATAAAACGTTATAATAAATTAATTAATAACTTAAAATATTTTATTAAAATAAAATACTTTAATATTTATGTAATTAATTATATAATTAGTTTTATAATTAATAATCTAAAATATTTGATAAAAATAAAAGTAAAGGTAAAAAAATAAAAATAATCTTACTATATTAATTAAATTAATTAATTTAAATTAATTTAATTTTTAATTTTCTAATTTTAATATTAGGAAAGTTTTTATTTATATTTTAATTTGGAATTTAAATTAAAATTAAAGTTAGATTTTTTTTATATAAAATTTAAAGTTAATAATATTAATTGGTAATTTATTATTATTATTATTAATATTTAAAATAAAGTTAATTATAGTAGATTTTATTTTAATCTTATGTATTATATTTGATTTAAATAAAATAATAACCTTATTTAATATTTTTAACCTAAATAAAATACATAATATTAATATAAATAAAAATTCTAAATAATATGTTTTTAAATTAATAATTATTTTTAAAATATTATTATAAAATAAGAAATTTTAAGAATTAATTCTTAATATTAATATAAAAGTTTAAAATCAATTATTTAATATTAATTTTACCCCGGTTATAATAAAATATAATAACTTAAAAGATTAAAAATTATAATATATAAAGTATTTTTATTTTAATATTTTAATATATTATAACTTTAATAATTATATAATAATTGGAAATAATATATATTAATATAATATATACGTATTTATTAACTTAATTTATATAATTATTATTAATAAAAATAAATTTTAATTATTAAAAGAATTTTTTTTTTAATCATTATAAGGTAATATATTAATGTGATATATAGTTTATTTAAATAATTTAATTAAAATAAATATGGCTATTAATCTTGAATATACCCTTAACCACATTATTAAAATCTTTAAAATTAATATTATTAATATTTTAAAAATAATAATTAAAAATAAATATAATAAAAATAAATTATTTTTTAAAAATTTTATTATTATTTAAATTATAAAAATAATATATAATATAAAAATAATTAATTTATTTTTGTATATATAATAGATAAATTAATTTTATAATTTAATCTATTTAGACTTATTATAATTAATTAATAAACTCAAAGAAAAGATAAAATTTAATAATTATTTTAATTATTTTAAAGATAAATAATAATTTTATTATAATAAAATTATTAATAAAAGTTTATACCGCTTAATATTAATCTTAATCTTATTAATCGTATTAAATTTATTAATTTTACCAACTCTAATATAACCATTTATAATTTTAAAATTATTCAAATTGTTTATATTCTTAAAATTACTTATATTATTATAACCTTAATTAATTAATACCATTTATATCGGCTAAAAAATATTAACTAAAATAATTATCCCTATTATTTAAATATTTTAATTATACGTAAAAATTATTAATATAATAAAAATAATTAATATAATAAAGGTAATTAATATAATAAAAACCAATATCTTAATAATTATTATTAATATAAAAATTTATTTAATCGTTAAAATTATAATAATTATAATAAAAGTTGTGGATATAAATATAATCGAGATAATAAATAGTATAAATTTTAATGTTTATATAATTATATTTACCGTAAATAAATATATTTTATTACATTTAATAATAATTATTTAAATATATAAAATAAAATATTTATTATTATAAACAATTTTAATTATATTTAATATAAATAATATATAATTATAAATAATTATATTATATTTAAAAGAACTACGAAAAAAAAATAGAAAAGATTATATTTAAAAATAAAAAAATCTACGTAACAAAAATAATAATAATATTTTTAATTTTATTTATTTTATTTCCCGTAATAATAAAATTACTTTATATATTTTCTACTGCGATTTAAAAATTTATAAAAAATATAATTTCAAAATAAATAATTAAACAAAAAAGAAATTATTAATAAAATATATAAAAAAGTAAAATCCTTTATATATAAAAAATATATAAAAATATTTATAATTTATAAAATATTTATTATATATTATTTTAATTAAATTTATTTTAAAAATAAAAATAAAAAAATAAATAAAAAAGAGGATTTTTAATTTAAATTTTTAAAAACTTAATTATATTTAATTAATAAAATATTATTTATAATAAATCAAATATTTAATAAAATTATTATTATAGGGTGGTAGGCTCGGATATATGCTGATTTAGAGACTAGTAGTAAATTAATGAGCTAATTAAGAATATACTCTATAAAAGCACGATATGCAAAACGCACTCTTATATTCATGGGCAGTGTGGCGCTAGCCCTATGGCTAACGCGTGATACGTGCGTTATGGCACACATAATATAAGTCTACTATTTACCCCCTTTTAAACGAAAAAAGAAACATCCTCATCTTTAACTATTTCTAATTATAAGGTTATTTGTAATAATATAGGTTTATAATATAATATATTAAATTACTAACCAAAATCTTATATTATATCTTCCAGTCTATCCTAAATCATCTTTAATATATTAATTTAGATATTTATCCTTAAAATAACATTAACAATTTTCTAATTATTATTAAAAATATCGTCAAAAATGTTATTATTAGGGATATTATTAAATATATCCTCGTTCGCATCGTTATTATTAACATTTACGTTATCTTTATCCTTATTATCCTTTCTTTTAATATTTAATGATTTAACATCCATAAAATATTTTTTATTATAACTTATAACCAATTCGGCGGCATTTTACATTAATAATAATCTTAAATACTACTAGTCGAACTTAGAACCATACCTTTTCCAATGCACTATATACTTTAATATCGGGTACCCATTTATTTTATTAACATATCATTTAATAAAACTTTCAATCTTATATAAGATATACTCTTTATTATCACCTTAAATAAAGATTTATCTTAATTTTAGTTTGCGTCGCAAAAATAAGTTTATATTGTTTAATATTAAGAATAAATAAACTATTAATATAACATAATATACTTTCTAATACCGAAAGAAATTAAATTCATAAACTAAATCGCCTATTTTTTTAATTATTATAAATGGTCCTATCCTTTAAGATAACCACTTTCTCTTAAACCTTTTTAATAAATTATATCCCTTATATAATTACAAAAAAACTTCTTATCCAACGTTAAATTATAAAAGATTCCTCTTTTTATTATACCTTATTTTCATATCTATAACAGCAAATTTAATTACAACTTTAACTTTTTATTAATAAAATTATCTCCATATCTTAAAATCCATTAATTTCTATAACATCTTAAAAATTAATAATAGAAACCTTAACTTAAATCCTAACACTACTTTATTAAAAGAACGTTTTAATATAAATAACTTTAAATTATTAAAATTATATTAAAGAATTAATATTATTTATATCTATAATATATTAAGTCGTGTTATGATATGATATTTTAAGACTATTTCAATATTTTAATTCTTTTATTCATTTAACCCGTCAATTTAGGAATAATAACTGGTTAATATAATTAATTATATACCATATCTTTTCTAAAATATTTACTAAAATTCGGATATAAATTTCTTATTACAATCTAATATAATCTTTATAAAGCATTTTTAATCGGTTATAAAAAATATCCGATATAACATATTTACTTAATTAAATGCCTTATATATACTATACTTTAAAATAATTAACAACTTTTTATTAAATTTATATATTACGGTTAATATCGAATCGAACTCAAGGAATCCTTCCTTTTATTATATGGTCCCGATTATTAATACTTTAAACAAATTAACGATAAAATTTATGGCTATTATATGGTATAATATTATTAACTTATCGATTAACTTAAACTCACTTAATAATTTGTGTTTATTTATTTATGTTACTTGGCATTCGAAACAATGCTTGACATAATTAGCTAATTTTGTAACTAATTTTGGTATAATAAAGCCATTTAAATTATAAGCTATTTTTTTAAGTCTAAAATAATATTTATTATTATATATCATTTTAAAAATTATTTATACATACAAATCTAGAATATATAAGTGTTTATATCTATTATTACTTTATAAATATAACAGATTGTTATTACCGATAACATATTTAAAATTACGAGTAGATTTGTCGATCCGGGTTTATTCTTTTAATTCCTTTCATATTTTAAAAAGCTTAATATTGGTATTATAACTTAATAAGATGTACGTCTTAAATTCGTTATTAATCTTAATAATGGTTTCGGTAATATACCCGAAATTGTCGGTAATATTATTTAATGTATTCTTTATTATTTTTTTAATTTTATTTAAATTATCCTAATCCATTATTATTGGCAATTTAAATAATATATCCAATATAAAGTTAACCTTACTTAAAATATATCTAATATTTAAGTAATATTACAATAAGTAAATCGAGGCTAATATTAATTTCTTATTAAATTTAATTAAATTAATTAATTTTATATTTATTTGGTTAACTATACTTTAAATAATTTTATAATCTATTAATATCATTATTTCGTTAATATTTAATTATAATTAAATCCAGAAATTCCTATATGCCTATATTAGACATATAATTTCGAACTTTATGATTTAATATTGCTACTTAATCTTGGTTAATATTTTATTAAAGAAAATTATTAATCGGATTAAATCGATAATAACTTTATTACCATCTTAAGGATTGTTACTATAAAATATTATTACTTTATAACCTCTTTTATGCGAGGTGTTAAGTTTGATATATATTATTTATTAGAGGTCTTAATATAATAAATAACAAAGATTAAATAATTTATCCTATAATATTTGAAAACTCTTCTTTTCTTTATCGGTTGGAATAAATTTTACACTAATTATCCATTTCTTACGCCTTAATAAGGTTTTAAATAGATCCTTACCTTTATAATTTTCCATAATAAATTACATTTTCTTTTATTATAATAAAAATACCTTTTATTAATACCATAAAATAAATTTTCTTAAAAATCTTATTATACCAATATATATTTCTAAAACAAAAAAGGTCGTCAATATTTCGATTTTTTTAATTATTATAATATGATTATCGATTATAATAATATTATTATTATTAACGAAAAAACCGAATAACTTAATAATAAAGTAATTTAAAAAAGATTTTTTAAATTCTAACGCCAAATTAATGTTTTTAAAATGGAAAAATATTTATTTAAAATGCAATAAATATTCTTCAATAATTTTAAAAAAAATAATTATATTATCCATATATATCTTAACAAATTACTTATAAAATTCTAAAATATAATCTATAAATTATTAAACAAAGCTAAGATTATTACAAAATCCTATAAAAACGATTTTAAATATTTCAAGACCTTTTAATAAAATAACTACCATATAATCACAATATTTAAGCATTATTAATAATTAATAAAAAAACTTAAAATAATCGATAATAGATAAATAACCATATCTTCAAATCTTAATAATAATTACTTCCTAGGTTAATAATAAATATACGTTAAATATTATTACCTTATTTAACATTTATAAATTTATTATTATCCTACCTTTCTAAATTTTATTAATTATCTTTTATATAACAAAAATTAAATACTTAAAAAATATAAACTATTTTATATAATCCATTTTACCGTTTTTATATATTTTATCGAATATATCGTTAATTACCTTATTATCCTTAATATTTAAACCGTACAATTTAACCTAAAATCCGATCTAATTTTATTAGCCCTTTATAAAAAATATTTTTATCATTTCGTTTTTTAATATATTAACAATCCTTAATTTATCCTATACCTTATACTTATCCGTAACAGCTTTAACTCGTTAAAAAAATTTAATATATTAATTTTTATTATAAATAAAAACTCCTTTTTTAATCTTAATAAATAGTATATTCTTTGGTTATTAAACGCTAAAAAACTTAAATCTTAAATTAATCGATCCAAATAATTTATTATTCGCCAGTTTATTTATTTTATCTTTAAGTATTATATTTTTGGGTGGTTGGTTATTAATCGGTCCGTTAATCTTATCTCTTAGCTTCATACCTCCAAATAATCGGCTGTTAATTAGTTTGTTAATCTTGTTGCCTGATCTTTTATTACCGGATAATTAACCGTTATTACCGATCTCGGCCTTTATTATTCCCATTATATTAATTATTATAAATATTATATATATATCGGCTACTATTTTATTACCGTTTTTTAAGATTTCCAAAAATTTATCGATTAAATTGACATCTACAATTAACTAAAAAAGGTTAAGATTATCATTAGAAATTACTATTATAATATATATAAAATTAATTTTCTCTTATATCGTAATTATGAATCTTTCCTCATAATAATTTTCGATATATTTTAGGCAAATATTACGTTTAATCCTAATTATTTTATTATTTAAATTCTAATATAAGATTATTTTAAAACTATTATATAAAAAAAATGTTTCGATATAACCATTATATTTAGATATAAATAAATAATTATAACACAACTTTTCGAAATTAAATATAGGTAAGTTAGTATAGTTAATAAAGATATATATTCTCATATTAAATAAGATATAAATATTCACACTTACTTAAACTTATCGTCGGATAGGTTTATTTTTCTTAATAAATATTACAAACATTTATATATTTTGGCATAAATTAATAATTACTATATTAATAATATAATCAAATTTAATCATATATTCTTATAACTAATTTATACCAAATAATATATTAAATTTTAACTTATACATTATTTATACTTCAACATATAAAACGACTATTTTATTACTACTTAATTATTTATTTATTTTAATTTAAAAAATAACTTTCTTGTAAAATATTATATTACCTCCGATTTTTTTTATAATTAAAAATATTTCCGTTTAAAAAATAATTATTTCTAGTATATAATATTAAATTTAAGATTTACTATATATAATATCTAAATATCTAAAATTTAAATAACCAATAATAATCTTAATATCGTCGTTTATCCGGAACGAAATTTTATAATATAAAAACTATACAAAAATTTTACTTAAAAAATCTCATATAACACAAAATACCGCCATAATCTCATCAAATATCTTATCTATTATAAATAATATCTTATTAACTAAATATAATTAAGTTTTTAAAAACTTAAATTAAAAATCCTCCTTTTTATCCATTTTTTTATTTTTATTTTTAAAATAAATTTAATTAAAATAATATATAATAAATATTTTATAAGTCACAAATATTTTCACATACCTTTTATATATAAAAGATTTTATCTTTTTATATACCTTATTAATAATTTTTTCTTCGTTTAATTATTCATCTTTAAATTGTATTTTTTTATAAACCTTTAAACTAAAACAAAAAATATATAAAATAATTTTATTATTATAAGAAATGAAATAAATGAAATCAAAAATAATATTATCATCTTTGTTAAATTCTTCTATCTTTAAATATAACTCTTTTTATTCTTTTTCCGTGACTTTTTTAAATATAATATAACTATTTATAATTATACGTTATTTATATTAAATATAATTAGGATTATCCATAATAATAAACATTTCATTTTATATATTTAAATAATTATTGTTAAACTTAATAAGGTGTATCCATTTATAATAAATATAATTATATAAGTATTAAAATTTATATTACCTATTATTTTAACTATATTTATATTTATAATTTCCGTCACGATTATTATAACCTTAACAATCGGATAAACCTCCACATTAATAACAACTATTATATCAATCTTTATTATATTAATTATTTTTACTATATTAGTTATTTTTATTATACTAGTAATTTCCGCACGTAACCAAAACATCCAAATAATGGGGACAATTATTCTAATTAACATTTTCTTAATCGATATAAACGGTATTAACCAATTAAAGTTACGGTAATATAAATAATCTTAGTAATACAAGTAGTTTTAACAATTTTAAAGTTATAAATAGTTACATTAAAGTTAATAAAGCTAGTAAATTTAATGCGGCCGGCAGTATTAGGATTAATATTAAGCAATATAAGCTTTCGTTAATAATTTTATCGCAATAAAATCGCTACTTATTTTTAAAATAATTAAAATAATCGTTAAAATTTATCTTTTTTTTAAGTTTATCGATTAATTATTATAAGTCCGAATAAATTAAATTATAAAATTAATTTATTTATTATATATATAAGGATAGATTAATTGCTTTTATATTACGTACCATTTTTATAACCTAAATAATAATAGGGAAATTAAAAAATAACTTATTTTTATTATATTTATTTTTAATTATTATTTTAAAGGTATTAATAATATTAATTTTAAAAATTTTAATAATATAATTGAGGATAAATTTAAGATTAATAACTATAACTACCTTAGTTAGATTATTTAAACAGATTATATATTATATTAATATATTACCTTATAATAACTGTCACGGGATGTGTCCGGATGGTAGGCGCAGGGGTCTATCTATCCGAGGAATTGGTAAAAACAACAAAGTTAAAGAAAAAAGAAAAGAAAAAAGGATTTATAATCCTACAAATTTAGGTGTTTAAATAGCACCCCTGCCTGCGCACAGACCTTCCCTCATCCCTGCCCGTATACGTACCTTGCTTTAGGTACGTACCTGTTCAAGGTACGTACCTCTAGCTGCAAGTATACGTACCATACCTTGCAGGTCACGTGACTCCATCCCAGTCACGTGACTGCTCTCCCTGATCTACCGTCGAAAACCGTGACAATAACTGGGAGAAATTCTCCTTCAATAGTTAGGCTTTTTTTTTATTAACGATAATTATACGGATTAAATTAACAAATAGGTGTATATTACGTTAATATATATTATTTCCGATTATCATATAGTTGTTAAAGCCGAAATATACTAAAATATCCGGGTAAAAATACCCTATATATTATAATTTCTAATTTTCCAAATTGTTATATTTTAATACAACCAGGGTGGAATTAACATTAAGTGATTATTTCTAAAACTTTATATTAATATTAAGAATTAATTCCTAAAATCTTTTATCTTATAATAACGCTTTAAAAGTAGTTATTAGTTTAAAGATATGTTATTTAAAATTTTCATCCATATTTATATCGTTTATTTTACTTAAGTTAGGGATATAAAATAAGATTATTACTTTATTTAAGTTAAAAATAATAAATAAGATTGGGATAAGGTTTGTTATAATTAATTTTATTTTAAATAATAATAATAATAAATTATTAATTAATATTATTAACTTTAAGTTTTATATAAAAGAAGGATCTAATTTTGGCTTTGGTTTAAGATTTAAATTAAAGTATAAATAAAAATCTTCCTAATATTAAAATTAGAAAATTAAGAATTAAGGTAGTTTAAATTAACTAATTTAATTAATATGGTAGGATTATTCTCGTTTTTTACTTTTACCTTTATTTTTATATTATACCTTAAGTTATTAATTACAAGATTAATTATATAATTAATTATATAAATGTTAAGATATTTTATTTTAATAAAATATTTTAGATTATTAATTAATTCGTTATAACACTTTAATTTACAATGATACCTTAATTTATTAAAGTATCTTACCATTATGATTATTCGACTTAAATTAATTCCGCTTTAGGGATTAAAACGCCTATAAGGCCTATGATTGGTTAATAAGGGATTAAAGGTTATGTATAAAATTATTTTATGGCACACTTTCCGCCAGATCCTCAACCAATTGGCTTAATTCTGGCAACTTGGGCTTACCATACTTACTACCAAACAGGGGTTTAACGTTATCCCTCTTGCCGAATTTGCTATGACTAAAGAAAGACCGGTTAAACCTTGGTATTCGACTAGATCCTGGTGGCTAACCAAACTTTAATGGCTGGTTGCCATATGGCCACATTCTTAGTTAACTCATGGGCAGTGTGGCGCTAGCCCTGTGGCTAGCGCATGGCACGTGCGCTATGGCGCACGTAATGTGGGTCTGCCACAGGGTATATCCGGATAATAAACGTAAAGATTTATTTATCTAAAAAATCAATAAAAATAATAAAATTAAGGAAAAAAGAAAAAAAAAAAGGATTTATAATTTTATAAATTTAGATATTTAAATAGTATTTTTGCTTGCATATAAACCTTTCTTTATCTTTATTTTTATATATATTTTACTTTAAAATATATATTTGTCAAAAGTATATACCTCCGGTTACAAATATACGTATTATATGTAACAAGTTATATAATTTAATTTTAATCATATGATTGTTTTCTTTAATTTATTGTCGAAAATTGTGATAATTATGGTAATATTTTATATTATATAAGATTTATTAAATAAAAATCTTATATAATTTTTATATTATAAAATTTTATTCCGGATAAATAATAATACTAAAATTATTATTAATTATTTAAATATTAAATATTTAAATATTATATATAATAAATTTTAAATTTAATATTATATACTAAATATAATTATTTTTTAAATAAAAATATCTTTAATTATAAAAAGAATTAAAAATAATATAATATTTTATAAAAAAACTATTTTTTAAATTAAAATAAATAAATAGTTAAATAGTAATAAAATAATTATCTTACACATTAAAATATGAATAATAAATAATTTAAAATTTACTATATTTTTAATAGAAATTAAATATAAAAATATATAATTTAATTTAATTATATTATTTATATAATAATTATTAATTTATATTAAAATATATAAATATTTGTAATATTTATTAAAGAAAATAAATTTATTTAATAATAAATTTAAATAAATATAACTATTTATATTTTGTTTAATATAAAAATATATATCCTTACCAATTACATTAATTTATTTATATTTAATTCCGAAAACTTATATCGTAATTATTTATTTATATTTAAACATAATGATTATATCGGAATACTTTTTTTATATAATAATCTTAAAATAATCTTATATTAAAATTTAAATAATAAAATAATTAAGATTAAACATAATATTTACTTAAAATATATTGAAAACTATTATAAAAAAATTTTATATATATTATAATAATAATTTCCGATAATAATCTTAATCCTTTTTAATTAATTATAAATGTCAATTTAATTAATAAATTTTTAAAGATTTTAAAAAATAACAATAAAATAATAATTAATATATATATAATATTTATAATAACCAATATAATAAGAATAATAAAAGTTAAAACCGGTAATAATAATTGATTATTTGGTAATAAAAAACCGGATAATAAGATTAATAAATTAATTAATAATTAACCACTTAAAAATTCAAAACTAAAAAATAAAATTAATAAACCAATTAATAATTAATTATTCGAAAATATAATACTTAAAAATAAAAGAAATAAACCGGCAAATAATAAACTATTTAAATTAATTAATTTAAGATTTCAATTTTTTAATATTTAATAATTAATAAATATGTTATTTATTAAAATTAAAAAAAAGCTTTTATTTATAATAAAGATTAATATATTAATTTTTTTTAATAAATTAAAATTATTATAAATAAATATAAAATATAAAATAAATTAAAAATTGTTAATATATCAGAAGATAAAATAATAAAAATACCTTTCATAAAAGGTTAATAGAATTAAATCGGATCTTAAATTAAACCATATGATTTAAATATTAAAAATAATAAAATAATCGACAATATATTTAATAACATATATAAAAATAATGAAATAAATTATATAAAATAACTTATACCCTTTAAATATCTAATTTTTATTATATAGAAGATAATTAATAAAATCCGAAAAAATAAGGTAATAATAGATTTATAAATATTAAATAAAATAAGAATATTTAATATATATTTATTATTAATTTAAAAAATATTTATTATTAAAATTTAAAGATATGGTTATTTATTTATTATTAATTATTTTAAATTCTTTTATTAATTATTAATAATATTTAAACATTATAATTATATAATAATTATTTTATTAAAAGATTTCGAAATATTTAAAATTATTTTTATAAAGTTTTATAATAATCCCGGTTTTATTTAATAATTTATAAATTATACTTTAAAGTTTTATAAATAATTTGTTAAAATATATATAGATAATATTATTATTTTTTTTAAAATTATTAAAAAATATTTATTATATTTTAAATAAAACTTTTTTTATTTTAAATATATTAATTTATTATTAAAATTAAAAAAGTTTTTTTTTAAATTATCTTGTTATTAAATTATTTAGTTTTTTTATTAACAATAATAATATTGTTATAATCGACAACTATATTATAATAATTAAAAAAATTGAAATATCGATAATTGTTTTTATTTTAAAAATATATATTAATAACTATAATAAAATCTTTAAAAAAATTTATTTTATAGTATTAATAAAAGATATTTCTTTTATAATAAAAAAAATATAATTTATTATAGAAAGTTATAAAGGTAAAGATTTATTTAAAATTTTGTTAAAACGTAAAAAATAAATAGTTAATATAAAATTTATTCTAATTAATAAAAATTTTTTTTTAAATATTAGAAAATAAATTATTTAACCTTTATTATTTATTATATTAAAACATTTAATAAATAATATATATTAAATTTAGAATTTTATATAAAAAAAATTATAAAATAATAATATTTTATAACGATAATTTTTGAAATAATAATAAAATTATTATTAATTTAATTCGATTTAATAAAATATTAATTAAAGTTAAATAATAATATTAAATCATTAAATTTAAAATTATATATTTAATATAAATATATAGGAATTTCCGGATATAATTAAAATTAAACATTAATAAAATAATGTTATTAATAAATTATAAAATTATTTAAAATATAATTAATTAAATAAATATAAAATTAATTAATTTAATTAAATTTAATAAGAGATTGATATTAGTTTTAATTTATTTATTATAATATTATTTAAATATTAAATATATTTTAGGAAAGGTTAATTTTATATTTAATATATTATTTAAATTATTAATAATAATAAATTAAAATAATTTAAATAAAATTAAAGAAACGATAAAGAATATATTAGATAATATTATTAATAATTTTAGATATATTATTAAAATTATTGTTAAGATTAACAATAAATTTAAAATATATATTTTATTAGGTTATAATATCGATAACGTACCGACCATGTTAACCGCTCAACCCATCTCAACCGCTCATAATATTAACTTTTAATACCTATTACCTTTAAAAATTAATAACTTTATCAATTTGAATTCAATTCCTCTAAAATTTGGATATGTACTTTATTACTAATAATTGAAAATAATATAAAAATACAAAAATTATCCGGACTATCCTCGGCCCGATGCAGACATTTAAAGTTAAGTTATATATAAAACGGACTTAATAACTTCTAAAATTCATAACACCACGAATTCAACTCCGTTCCTTTTAGGATTTTAAATATAAATAAATGAATCATTCATATATTTGATATAAAATTTAAAAAATTCAACCCTCTTTTATTAAAGAGTTATTCAACTTTGAAATTCAAAGACAAAACTTATTCATTTTTGGATAGAATATTTTTTTTATTTTTTATATAATATACCACCTTTTAATCATATTATATTTAAAATTTAGAATTGATTGAATTTAACTTGATAAAGTTATTAAATTTTAAAAATAAGTTTTCCTGAATTTTAATATAGAGAAATTCCATTTTAACCAAATTACGTAATAACGTTATTATCTCATATAATTTAATCCAGAAATTTTATATTAAATTAAAAAAATATTCTAATATTTATTATTTTATTTTTTATATAAGTTTAAAATTTCAACTTTATATTATCTAATTTGGCTGAGATATAAAGATTTAAAAGTTTAAATTTTAAAAATTAAAAGTTTATCTTTTATCATATACATCGGGCCGAAATTAAGCCGAATAATTTTTATATTTTTATAGTATATTAAGCTATTACCTATAAAAGGCTTATTAAAGTTTTAAAAGTATTGAATACAAATTGGTAAAGTTATTAATTTTTAAAGATAATAGGTATGAAAAGTTAATATTGCGAGCGGTTGAGGTGGGTTGAGCGGTTGACATGGTCGGTACGTTATTAAGTTTTTTAAAATATAAAAAGAATTAAAAAAATAAACCTAGATTAATAAGTTTATTTATAATTTTAAACATATTATTAATAATAACGATCTATTATATTTATAAAGTAATAATGGGTGTAAGTATTTATATATTCCAGATTTATATGTATAAATAATTTTTAAAATAATATATAATAATAAATATTATTTTGGACCTAAAAGAATAACTTATAATTTAGATGGTTTTATTATATTAAGGTTAATTATAAGGTTAATTAATTATATTAAATATTATCTTAAATATTAAATAATATAAATGGATAAATATAAGTTATTAAATGAGTTGAAGTTAATTAATGAGTTAGTAATATTATATTATATAATAATTATGGATTTTATTATTAATTTGTTTAAGATATTAATAGTTGGGATTATATGGTAAAAGGAAAGATTTCTTAAATTTAATTTAATATTAATTGTGATATATAAATTTAATAAAAAATTATTAATTATTTTAAAGTATAATATATATAAAGTATTTAATTAAATGGATATATTATATTAAATATTTTTTATAACCGATTAAAGATATTTTATAAAAATTATATTAAATTATAATAAGAGGTTTATATTTGAATTTTGGTAGATATTTTGGAAAAGATATAGTATGTAATTAATTATATTAATTAGTTATTATCTTTAAATTAATAGATTAAGTAAATAAAGGAATTAAAACGTTAAAATAACTTTAAGATATTATATTATAATACGATTTAATATATTATAAATATAAATGATATTAATTTTTTAATATAATTTTAATAATTTAAAATTATTTATATTAAGATATTTTTTTAATAAAGTAGTGTTAAGATTTAAGTTAAAGTTTTTATTATTAATTTTTAAAATATTATAGAAATTAATAGATTTCGAAATATAAAAATAATTTTATTAATAAAAAGTTAAAGTTATAATTAAATTTATTATTATAAATATAAAAATAAAGTATAATAAAAAAAGGAATTTTTTATAATTTAATATTGGATAAGAAATTTTTTTATAATTATATAAAAGATATAATTTATTAAAAAAATCCGAAAAAAGTGGTTGCCTTAAAAGATAGAACTATTTGTAATAATTAAAAAAATAGGCAATTTAATTTACGAATTTAATTTCATTTAATATTAGAAAATATATTATATTATATTAATAATTTATTTATTCTTAGTATTAAATAATATAGATTTATTTTTGTAATATAAATTAAAGTTAAAATAAATCTTTATTTAAGATAATAATAAGAAATATATTTTATATAAAATTGAAAATTTTATTAAATAATGTATTAATAAAGTAAATAAATATCCGATATTAAAGTATATAATATATTATAAAAGATATAATTCTAAATTTAATTAGTGATATTTAAAATTATTATTAATATAGAATATTGCCAAATTAATTATAAATTATAATAAAAAATATCCTATAAATATTAAATCATTAAATATTAAAAAAAAAATTAATAAAGATAAAAATAATGTAAATATTAATAATAATAATATAAATAAAGATATATTTAATAATATTTTTAATAATAATATCTTTAATAATATTTTTAATAATAATTAGAAAATTATTAATATTATTTTAAAGATAAATATCTAAATTAATATATTTAAAATAATTTAGGATAAATTAAAAGATATAATATAAAATTTTAATTGTTAATTTAATATATTATATTATAAACTTATATTATTATAAATAATTTTATAATTAAAAATAATTAAAAATAAAGATATCTCTTTTTTCGTTTAAAAAGGGGTAAATGGTAGACCTATATTATGTGTGTTATAACGTATATATCATACGTTAACCATAAGGTTAATACCACATTACTTATAAATATAAAAATATATTTTACGTATTGTATTCTTTTAAAATATATTTTAATTTAATTTATTATTTTATTCTAATTTAATCTATATAATATATACCTAAATTTATTAATATATAATTTAATTTTAAACAGTTATATTAGGTTAAAATTAGTCCGGATAATTTTTATAATTATATATTATTTTTATTTAATAATAATGAAAAATATATTTAAATTATAAAAATATTAAATTTAAATTGGTAAAGTTATTAATTTTTAAAAATAATAAATATAAAAAGTTAATATTATAAGTAGTTAAAATGGGTTAAACGGTTAATATAATTGGTACGTTATATAATATTAATTAATTAAGATTATTATAGTTTTTAATGGTAAATTAAGGAGAATAATCACATGATTAAAATTAAATTATATAATTTATAAAATATGGTATATATATTTATAATTAAAAGTATATATTTTTAACAAATATATACCTTAAAATAAAATATATATATAAATAGAGATAAGGAAAAGTTTATGTATAAATAAAGATATTATTTAAATATTTAAATTTATAAAATTATAAATTTTTTTTTTTAATTTTATTATTTTTATTAGTTTTTTAAATAAATAAATCTTTATGTTTATGGCAGACTTATATTACGTATATCACATCGCATATGTTATATATTAATTATAAAGTTAATATTATATTGTTTATAAATATAAAAATATATTTCGTATATTATATTTTTATAAAATATATTTTTATTTAATTTATTAATTTATTATTAATTTTTAAATTAATATATATCCGAACTTATTATTTAATAACTTTATTTTTTTTATTTTATCCATATAATTTAATTATTTAATTAAATATTATATTTTATAATTAGTTTTATTTATATTATTTAATAATCTTAATGGTAGGCTTAAGCATACGCTGATTTAGAGACTAGTAATAAATTGATAAGCTAATTAAGAATGTGCTCCGTAAAAGCACGGTGCGCGAAACGCACTTTTATGCTCATGGGCAGTGTGGCGCTAGCCCTGTGGCTAACGCGTGGCACGTGCGCTGTGGCGCACGTAATGTGGGTCTGCCACTTAATTATAATTTTAAAATCATTAATCTCTCGATTTTTTTAATAAATAAAGTTTATTTTTTTAATTTATATAATAAAATAAATTTACTTTTTTTACGATAATATTATAATTATTTAATTTACTTAAGTTTATATATTAATTAGATTTATTAAATTATTACCATTTATAATTATATATTTATTTAATTAAGTTTTTTTTTTATAATAATATTTATTATATTTTTTATCTTTTATTATAATTTATTTATTAAATAATTTATTTATAAGAAAAAATTAATATTTTTCTTTTTTTTTTTATTTAATAATTATATAAATCTTAATTAATAAAATAAAAATAATTTCGAAAAAAAATCATTTTATTTCTAATATTTTATTTATATCTATTATATTTATTATTATTAATTAAACCGATATATTTTATAAATTATTTAAAATAATTAATAAAATATAATAAATATAAAATCGAAAATTATTATCGGATAATTATATTTTTATATAAGAATAATAATTTTCTTTAAGTTTTAAAATTGGATAGTATTATTATATAATAAATAATAATATTTATTATTTAATTATTAAAGGATATCATTGAATAATATTAAGATTTATTATTATTTATACGATATATTTTTAAGAATTAAAGTTTTAAATTATATTTGAAAAAATGGATAGTTAATTTATATAAAGGTAAGATAATAATTTAACAAATTAATATTTATATTTATTAAATATAAATATAATTAGAGCGAGTTAATTAATTAATTTTAAACCTTAAATCCTAAATATTGCCGCCATGGTTACAATTAAGTATAATCTTTAAATAAGTCGCAACTTTATTAGCATCAATTTTAATTCCATTTTATCCCAAAATATTAATAATTAAACTAAAGATAATTATACTATTACTTTTTAAAAAAGATAAAAGAAAAGTATTATTTAAGTCTATTAAAATATTAAATTTAAGATGTAAAAAATTAATAATATTTTTTTTAAAAGGAATAAACCTTTAAATAAATAAGTTAAGTGTAAAGAGTAAATTAATAAATAAATTAAATAATTATAACGAATACTATAATAATTATAATAACAACTATATGGCAATTAATCATTAAGGTTTGGTTAATTAAAATCTAATCAAATATTAAGGTTTAAATTATTAAGGTCTTTTTTTAATCATAATAAATTTAATAAAAAAGATAATATTAAATTTTTATTTAATAATAAATAGAATAAACCTAAATTATTAAAATTAATTTAATTAGTTAAAGATTTAATAAAAAATATATTATAAAATAATTTTATATATAATTCCTAATCTTTTATTAATTAATTATAAACTTTATAAGCGTTTTAATCTTTAAAACGGAGTTAATTTAAGTTAAATAATTATAATAATAAGGTATTTTAATAAATTAAAATATCATTATAAAATAAAATATTATAATAAATTAATTAATAATCTAAAATATTTTATTAAAATAAAATACCTTAATACTTATATAATTAATTGTATAATTAAATTTATAATTAATAACCTAAAATATAATATAAAAATAAAAATAAAAATAAAAAATAAGAATAACCTTATTATATTAATTAAATTAATTAATTTAAATTATTTTAATTTTTAATTTTCTAATTTTAATATTAAGAAGATTTTTATTTATATTTCAATTTAAATTTTAAACCAAAACCAAAATTAAACCTTTCTTTTATATAAAATTTAAAATTAATAATATTAATTAATAATTTACTATTACCATTATTTAAAATAAAGTTAATCATAATAAACTTTATTTTAACCTTATTTATCATCCTTAATTTAAATAAAATAATAATTTTATTTAATATTTTTAATCTAAATAAAATAAATAATATTAATATAAATAAAAATTCTAAATAATATATTTTTAAATTAATAATTATTTTTAAAATATTATTATAAAATAAAAAGTTTTAAAAATTAATTTTTAATATTAATATAAAGATTTAAAATTAATTACTTAATATTAATTCTATCCTAATTATAATGAAATATAATAACTTAAAGGATTAAAAGTTATAATATATAAGATATTTTTATTTTAATATTTTAATATATTATAGTTCCGATAATTATATAATAATTAAAAATAATATACATTAATATAATATATATTTATTTATTAACTTAATCTATATAATTATTATTAATAAAAATAAAACCTGATTATTAAAAGAAATTTTTTTTAATTATTATAAAATAATATATTAATATAATATATAATCTGTTTAAATAATCTAATTAAAATAGGTATAACCACTAATTTTAAATTTATTTTAAATTATATTATTAAAACTTTTAAAATTAATATTATTAATATTTTTAAAATAATAATTAAAAATAAATATAATAAAAATAAATTATTTTTTAATTTCTTTATTATTATTTAAATTATAAAAATAATATATAATATAAAAACAATTAATTTATTTTTATATATAATAAATGAATTAATTTTATAATTTAATTTATCTAAATTTATAATAATTAATTAATAAGTTTAAAAAAAAGATAAATTTTAATAATTATTTTAATTATTTTAAAGATAAATAATAATTCTATTATAATAAAATTATTAATAAAAATTTATATTATTTAATATTAATCTTAATTTTATCGGCTGTATTAAATTTATTAAATTTATTAATTTTAATATAATTATTTATAATTTTAAGATTGTTAAGATTATTTATATTATTAATATTATTTATATTGTTGTAATTTTAATTAATTAATATTATTTATATTGGTTAAGAGGATGTTAATTAAAATAATTATTTTTATTATTTAAATATTTTAATTATATATGAAAATTATTAATATGGTAAAAATAATTAATATAATAAAAGTAGTTAATATAATAAAAATTGATATAATGATTGTTATTAATGTGGAAATTTATTTAATTATTAAGGTTATGGTAATTATAATAAAAATTATAAATATAGATATGGTTAAAATAATAAATGGTGTAAGTTTTGGTATTTGTATAATTATATTTATTATAAATGGATATATTTCATTAGATTTAGTAATAATTATTTAAATATATAAAATAAAGTGTTTATTATTATAGATGATTTTAATTATATTTAATATAAATAATGTATGGTTATGAATGGTTATATTATATTTGAGGAAATTATAAAGGAGGAATAGAAGGAGTTATATTTAAAAATAAAAGAGTTTAATAAAAATGATAATATTATTTTTAATTTTATTCATTTTATTTTTTATAATAATAAAATTATTTTATATATTTTTTACTTCGGTTTAAAGATTTGTAAAAAGATATGATTTAAAAATAAATAATTAAATAAAAAAAATTGTTAATAAAATATATAAAAAAATAAAATTTTTTATATATAAAAGGTATATAAAAATATTTATAATTTATAAAATATTTATTATATATTATTTTAATTATATTTATTTTAAAAATAAAAATAAGAAGATGGATAAGAAAGAAGATTTTTAATTTAAACCTTTAAAAATTTAATTATATTTAATTAATAAGGTAACATACCGACCATATCAACAACTCAACCCACCTCAACCACTCATAATATTAACCTTTCATACCTATTATCTTTAAAAACTAATAACTTTACCAATTTAAATCCAATATTTCTAAAATTTAGAGATATTCTTTATTATTATTCGGTAAAGATCATATAAAATTATAAAAATTATTCGGACTAAGTTTGGCCCAATACAACAATTCAAAACTAAATTATATAGAAAACAAACTTAATAACTTTAAAAATTCATAACACCACAAATTTAACTCCGTTTCTTTTATAATTTTAAATATAAACAAATACATAATTAATATATTTAATATAAAAGTTTAAAAAATTTAAACCTTTTTTATTAAAAAGTTATTTAATTTTGAAGTCTAAAGACAAAACTTATTCATTTCTGGATAAAATATTTTTTTAAAATTTTTATATATTATACCATTCCTTAATTAAATTATATTTAAAATTTAAAATTAATTGAATTTAATTTGATTGAGTTATGAAATTTTAAAGATAAAGTTTTCCGGATTTTAATATAAAGAAATTCGATTTTTATCGGATTACATAATAACACTATTATTTCATATAATTTAATCAAAGAATTTTATATTAAATTAAGAAAAAATATCTTAATATTCACTATTTTATGTTTTATATAATTTTAAAATTTCAATTTTATATTATTTAATTTGGTTAAGATATAAACATTTAAAGGTTAAAA